>CM030358.1:65741455-66947544 GCA_017893485.1 Hemerocallis citrina
TAAATTCATTTTGGATCTTGTATTAAAGTGTTTCCTAATCGAGATTTTATTCATTTTGAATAATGGTATATTTGAACTTGTTTTCAATCCCTAATTGATCGACTATTCATATTATTAATTTTCGGTTTTTAATAAATTGTTAAACTCAAATCCTATTGTGATGCATATTATTATTATTATTATTATTTTGTTTTAAGCCTGAACATGCTCATTTTTATATGCATTTCATTATTTGATTTAGTGCGTGTGTGTGTGTGTGTGTGTGTGTGTGTGTGTATGTGTGTGTGTGTGTGTGTGTGTGTGTGTGTGTGTATATATATATATATATAAATACCCTATTGTTCTTTCTTGATAATTTTCTTTTTGATTAAATTTGTTCATGAAAAATTTTCGTTCTTCTTGATTGAGCTTTTCTTGTTGATTCTATTATCTTTTATTTAATTGTGGGTATTTTTAGTTGAACCCTTTTGATTTAGATCTCTCTTAATTGAACTCTAAAACCCAATTTCATTTGTTCTTAACCCAAATCTGCTATTTTTGGACCCTAATTCACTAACCCAGTACCCTAATTGTACCCTATAAATACAATCCTAATGCAAACCCTAAAAATTATACATTTTTGAAGCCCTAGCTGCTTATTCTCTCTCCTCTCTCCCCCGTTTCTCTCTCCCCGACCCAACAGATTTCCCGCCCAAATCTTTTCGACCTTCTTCTTCGGCATCCTCCGGCACCTTCCTCAGCCCATTGAGCGCCGCCCTCGACGTCGCTCGTCGATGTCATCCACCACCTGGCCGCTCCTCTCCTTTCCCTTTCGACGACAGACAGCGACCAAACCCCAAAACCCTGAGCTTTCTTCCCTATTTCGATTGATGACCACCTAGTGCGCTGCTAGACGTCGACCTCGCCGCCTCTAGTCACCAGCGCCGCCGTCGCTTGCCGCCAGCGATGCCGTTCCTTACTGTCATGGTTGTTCTCTTGCTGCTGTTCCTACAGTCTCTTTAAGTGCTGTGTTGATTTGGGTTCCTTGTGTGCACGTATATTGCACGTGTTATAAATTTTTAGTTCGTGGGTTCGTTGCTTTGGGATCCTTATCCCATTATTCTTGGCATTCGTTTTCAACGTTTATAAGGCAAGTCACCGTCCTCTTGAATTGTTAATTTTATCAAATTTAAGTTTTGTTGAAACTCTTGCAAGTAGATCCCTTGTTTATCGTATTATACTTTGTTCATCTCTTCATTGGGTCTATTGAGAGTTTACACGAGCTAACTCCAATATTCTTGACATCGTGCCACTTTTGACTCTAAAGTTTGGATCTTTCATGAGTGCATATAGAATTGATAATAGGGTTAACCGTATAATCATGACACAAATAAATTATTGTAGAGACAATTGCTAGGTTGTATGTTGTTTGATCGATTGATGATTGATTGATGATAAATTGATGTATGAGCGTGTTATAGTTTTATTCACAATGCCCATCATGTTGATGACACAATTTATTGACTAAAGAATCGATGCCCATATAGTCTAATTAATTTATTTTCAAGAAAAATACCCTAAAAAATTATATTGCTTGTTGACCTGTATATTGACTGCTGTTTTTGAACCAGTAAATGATCTTAAAATAAATTACTTTCTGAATATGAATTGTAGCCCTATCTTTTTAGTTTTCATAACATCTTGAATTTTTGAATTCCGAGATGTGCAGCAAAAGTTATGCCTGTTTTACTACAGCTGTGTTTTTTATTTTCAGAATTATACTTTTCAGATTTTCTTGAATTAATTATTATATTATTGTATTGCATGAATTAATGTGTGTATGTTGCAATGCATGATCCTAGTGTCTTATTGTCACCATTCTAATTGTCCTACTTCATGTTATCACCTTATTGTCCCTCTATTGTTATTATTGCTCATCCAATGTCTCGAATTGCATATTATACTGTTGCATTAATAAAATAGTTAACAAGCTGGGGTTTAAGGGAATGACTTAAGTAGTGAACAATATAGTGACTGTGTCGGCCAGTGTTTATCGATTGATTGTGGAGCGCTGACTACGGTACCACAATCTTTCATGTCGTGAACTCATGAACCCGTGAACTCGTGAATCATTGTATCATTATCATGAATTGTGCAACAATATTGTATCGTATCAGTGATTACCGTACCGATACATGATCTATAGAATTCACCACTCGGTCTAAACGAAATTGATTGTATGCATCGAAGCTGTAGTATGGGATGCAGTAGTACGTGCATTAGTTAGGATTAAAATGAATAATAGACTTAAGGATTTGCATCACATCGACGTTGCATTTTGTTCATCATTGTTCCTATTGATATCAATTATTGTCTAAGTGTTATTGATACCGAACCATTGCATCGATTACCATGTTATTGATTATTGCTATCGTGTCATGTTATTGATTCATATTGATCCATTGACATCATTGTTATACCATTATTCCATTATTCCCTGCTTTCTCTACTTGCTGTCCATGACTTGTTTTAAGGACAATTTTTTTCCTCTTTTTAGATGAAGTGTTTACAGGTGTTGATGGAGTATTGCCTGCTGGAATTGGAGGACAGAGATTCTGAAGATTTAATGCTTTCTAGTTGCTTATTATTTTATTGAACTATTGTTATTTCATTGTATTGGGCTTATAACCCGAATATTGCTATTTGTTTCATTATTGCATTTGGATATTTTTATTGCTTCATGCCAAGTATTATTGTTCATGTATTATTTTATTGTCTGTGCAATTATTCTGTATTGATTATATTGTTGAGTTGATCAGATAAACAGCTTATGGGTGACGTTAGTCATTCGTTGGGCCAATATCATGTACTCGTATTCTGTATTTTTGGGAAGCGGGGCGTGACAAACACCGACCATACTATGTCTCTATGAACTTTATCATAATTTTTTTTAGATCTATAAATACCATATGTAGATCTTTCTTATTCTCTCTATATTTTTTTCATAAATCTCCACAGTACATAAATTGCTTCCATTGTTGACCTCTCAGGCATTAATCCAAACGTATTCTCAGACACTATTGTTTCTAGTCTCGGTCTATATTCAATCATTTTTTCTCAAAGTTTCATCGTAGGCTCATCTCTAATATTATATTGGGAGAGTTGGAGTTGTGTCAATTGTAGACAAACTGTAATTTGTAGACAATCAACCATCTAATCTCAACCACTCATTTTTTAAGTGGAAGTTAAATAACTATCTATTTAGTCAAATGTTGTCAGTTACCATAATACCCTCAAAGTTCAAATTTATTTACAACATAATTATTTACAAAAGTGCCAGTCATATAAAATAAAAGTTAGTGCCACTGGGAGTAATTGTAAAGTGTATGGTAAGAATTTGAGATGGGTAAAAAGAGTTTTCAGGTTCAACACCAGACAACGTCAGTCTTTACTTAAATAAAAAAATCTTAAGGCGTGCATTGCACATGCAAATTGCTAGTTAATTTAATGTCTCAGTAGTTGGAGCAACTTTGTACTAGTATAATGCACGTGCGATGCACGTCTATAAAAAAATTTAGTCTTACTTATTTTATGTAATTCAGAAATTTTATCCGATCCTGGTCAATGCAGTTTTTGACAATATGTTCAAAGTAATGCAATTTATTGAGATCAATTAGTAATGATAACTTTTTTTGTGTTATACTATATCAATATTCAGTACACTAAGTACTGCTTATTTTGAATTTTATTTCCCTAGTAATCACTCACTAATCACTTCACCCACTAATCACCATTAATAATTAAAACGTGCACGACATACAAAGTCATGCTAACATGAATGGTCATGAATGGTCATGAATGGTCTCGGTATGCTGCACCCACTAATCCATAAGCAACCACATTCAACACATTCTCACAATTTACCAAACCAAATGCACATTCTCACACATTCTCACAATTTTCCAACATGAATGGTCATGAATGGTCATGAATGGTCTCGGTATGGTCAGATATTAATCACCTTCTATTAATCACTCACTAATCACTTCACCCACTAATCACCATTAATAATTAAAACGTGCACGACATACAAAGTCATGCTAAGATGAATGGTCATGAATGGTCTCGGTATGCTGCACCCACTAATCCATAAACAACCACATTCAACACATTCTCACAATTTACCAAACCAAATGCACATTCTCACACATTCTCACAATTTTCCAACATGAATGGTCATGAATGGTCTCGGTACGGTCAAATATTAATCACCTTCTATTAATGAAGAGTATGAATGGGTGGCATGCAAATCTTAATTTATTAGTCATGCAAATTACATTTTTTAACCTTATATCTTTTTTTTGTCTTTTATGTTGATGGGGGCATAATAGTAAAAAGCCGCTAAAATAGGGCTTTGCTTAATAATAGTATAGATTCTCACACATTCTCACAATTTTCCAACATGAATGGTCATGAATGGTCTCGGTATGGTCAAATATTAATCACCTTCTATTAATGAAGAGTATGAATGGGTGCATGCAAATCTTAATTTATTAGTCATGCAAATTACATTTTTTAACCCTATATATTCTTTTTGTCTTTTATGTTGATGGGGGCATGATAGTAAAAAGCCGCTAAAATAGGGCTTTGCTTAATAATAGTATAGATATATATTTTTTGTCTTTTATGTTGATGGGGGCATGATAGTAAAAAGCCGCTAAAATAGGGCTTTGCTTAATAATAGTATAGATTCTCACACATTCTCACAATTTTCCAACATGAATGGTCATGAATGGTCTCGGTATGGTCAAATATTAATCACCTTCTATTAATGAAGAGTATGAATGGGTGCATGCAAATCTTAATTTATTAATCATGCAAATTACATTTTTTAACCCTATATATATTTTTTGTCTTTTATGTTGATGGGGGCATGATAGTAAAAAGCCGCTAAAATAGAGCTTTGCTTAATAATAGTATAGATATCTCCTTTATTTTTATATATAGGTACTAAAATACTCTTCCTCAATTCATTAGGCATCTTCCTGGTCAACAAAATCTCATTAAACAAGAAAAAAAAAGGAATAAAAGCGTGCATCAAGTTCTTGTCAAGAGTTTCTCTCTCTAGAAAAACCTAGAGAGAGCAACTCTCAAATTCACAAAAAATACCCAGATCTACGGCGCCGTCGTCAGGGGGGGGAGGAGTCCCTCGCCACCTCTTCCTCCTCCTTCTTTTCCCCTTTTCCCCGCTTCAGAGCGGTGTAGAGGCCATCAGGATCCATCTAGGGTTTCATGGGGTCAGATCTGGTAGAGGCGGTCGGCGCGACAAAGCTCGCGATGCCAAGTGGCTGGCGTGGCGAAGGTGGAGCATTGTCGGGGGAAGTAGATGCAGCGTCGAGGCGGCGTGGATGGCAGCTGACGGCGGTGGGATACTTTCATAAGTCGCTATCATCAGCGGTGATGGGGATAGGGGCAAGGAGCATCGGGATTGGCGCTGTGAGCTTGTCGATGGGAAGACAGAGGAGTAGTAATGGGGATCCAGAATTTGGGCGGGAGATTTGGCCTGGTCGGTTGCTGGCATCGAAAGCAGAGATAGGCAAGCAAGGGGGGTTTCAGTGGGTTGCTGTGCTGGCATTGGGCGACGAGGGGGGTGGCCGGAGTTCGCCGGAGAAGAAGAGGCAGTGGGTTTGGCTGCTGATCGACGAAAATTAGAGCAGAGGGAGGTCAGGGCTCAATCGGCATGGTCCGTTAGTAGGATGTCGATGGTGGCGGGGTCTGTCTGTGTAAGTTGAATTGATGTCGATGGTGAGGGTGCACTGGCCGTGTGGCTAGTGAGTCGGTGGATCAGTGGCTCAAGGATGGGTCGACTGAGATGGGTTAACTGAGAGGGAGGGCTCCATTGTGAAGGTGTAGTTGGGGTTGTTAAAGTTGACGGAGTTGTTGGAGTTGGTAGGGATTGTTGGAGTAGAGGTGGCTCGACAACAAGGCCGATGAATGGAGAAGGGTGACGATGGCCGAGGGGTGGTCGGAGTAGAAGGTTGGGTCTGGAATGGTCTTTAATTTTGATTTTCAAGATCGTTTCGAGATTCAGAGGGGGAAATTATCGTGTTTGGGGAATTTCTACTTAGATTTCGGAATTCCCTAAGTCTAGTAGGAGAGGGAGTGTTAGGGGGGACAGTGGTGGGCTGTTATTGTCAGGGTAGTGCGCATAAAGGTTCTTACTGGGGTTCATCGGAGTAGCGCAATTTCGTGGATAGCCGGTCATTGTGCTTTAGCTTGTCGAGATCCCAAATAGAGTTGGGCTCGATTAGGTGAGGAGTCAGGCCAGGATCGATGGAGGGCGCATAGAGCATCGCTGTGTCGGGAAGTTCAGTTTGGTGATGACCAGAGTGGCATCATCGAGGATGCGGCAGAGCTAATGAAAGGTTTGTTGTTTGTTTGGGTGGTGCCATTAGTTGATGGCGAAGAAGAGGAGCGGATGAGTGATGGATGCGTACGACGAGAATTCTTGGAGGAGTGGGGGTGTGCATGAAACCAACGATGGGCGACGTGGAGTTGGAGAGGGGATGGGGAGTCAGATTTGAAATTCAAAATTTGAATTTCGCAGTAGGGTTGGTTCTGAGGCTCAGATTTGATTTTTGAGTTAGGATATTAAAATTCAAATTTGAATTGGAGGTGAGGAGGGGGAGTTTCCTTGAATTTTGCATTTCAGTATAGATTTTTGAAATTCAAATTTTAGGCAAGGAGTGTAAGGAGGGTGTCTGGTGTAAGTTGGATTTCAAAATTAAAATTCAAAGTACATATGGTGGTGATTTCGGTGAGTTCAAGTGTCCAAGTTTCGGTTGAGAACAATGGCTACTGTTGAGAGCTAGATTTGACGCAATCGAAAGACGGCGTCGCAGTGGGGTTGGATTGGAAGATACACGATAGCAACGTCGTGGGGAGAGGAGCAAGTTTGCGGGCAAGAGATAGTGGTTGTGGTTGATGACAATGTGGACGTTTGGGGGAATATGGAGGGAGTTTCAAGGGTAGAGCATTATCTCAGAGGTTTTTGAATTCCAAATTAGGCTTTTGCAAAATTCAAATTACATCTGGGAGAGATAGGTTGGAGAACTGGATGCAGAGGCAGTGTCTACAAGTTTAGTTAGGGAGGGACTAGTTAGGGGTGTAGGTTTTGCTTTGTATTTGCTCTCCACTGTTCCGTTTAGAAACAGATAGATGTATTGTACCTGTATTACTTGTATCATTAATTTCTTATTAATGAAGCAGTGGCGAGGTCACCTTTTTATCAACAAAAAAAATTCTCATTAAACAATCTTGTTAGCCAACTCACTTCTACATCCTTAAAACACTTCCAAACTTTAATGAATTTATCATCCAGTCCTAAGGCTTTTCATATTTTCATCATTCATAGAGGATTTCGAATCTTTGAGTTCCTAATTTTATGGAAAAACATATGTCCTCGACTCCTCCTATATTATTCTATATTTTAGTTACCCACAACTTTTTCATTTAATAACTTCTCAAAGTATATTATCAAAAAAACTTCTCAAAGTAACTTCGTCATCTTTCCTTAATTTTCTCATCTTTTACTAAGACTCTTGAATCCGCACTCTAAATATACATAATTGTATCCAAATTTTTTGTTTTCCTATCCCTTTATTTAGCAATCTTATAGATATTATTTTCTCATTTTTTGTTCATAATGTAGTGTATAAATCATTGTAAGCTTTTTTCTTTTTCTTCTCTTACCGTTTTCTTAACTTCTTTTTAACGGTCTTATATTTCTACTATTTTGCCATATTTTGAAGGTTGATCTTTTTTCTCACAATATTTTGTATTTCTTTTTGCCATCACCATATTTTTTTTGTTTGAAGTCCTCTACCTTTAGATTCTCTAAGTATCTCCTTTGAGATTTCTCTTATGCACGTAGTCATTTTAGTGCACATCATAGTAGCCTTTCATTCTCAATTCCATGTCGCTCTTTTGGACTTTATCTCTAAAAAACTCTAATATTTCTCCCTTCAAGTTCCACCGCCTAGTTCTTGGGTCCCTAGTTTCCGTACTCACACATATGTATTTTCGGATCTTAACATCCAACACCATCAATCGATATTGTGAGGTTAATCTCTCTCCCAGTATAACTTACAATCATTACACATTAAACGATCCACCTTCCTAATGAAAAAATCAAGTTGGCTCTTATTTGCCCCACTTTTAAAATTTATCAAGTGTTTCCCCCTCTCCCTAAAATAAATATTTAATAGTATGAGAGAGCCTCTCCACCATCGTTCTTATATCTAAATCCATGTCCTCCAGCACCCTCTCATATCTCATACTATCTTCTCCTACATGTCCATTGAAATTTCCTCATATAAATAAGTTCTCACCTAAGGGTACTCCTTGAACTATCTCACCCGAATCTTCCCAAATTTTATTTTTAGCTTGCATCTAATCCTACTTGGGGTGCATAGACACTAATGATATCAATTATATTTCCCCTAATACAAGATTAATTTGTATTATTTTATCTCATTTCTTATAAACACATACTATATCTCCTTTGAATTTCTTATCTACTAAAATTCCTACTCCATTTCTATTTTTAATTTTACCGGTATAATATATTTTAAAACCATCTATCTCTTTAGATTTCTGCCCTACCCACTTTGTTTCTTGTAAACAAGCTATATTAATAGCACTTCTATTCATAATATCTACTAGTTCTATGTATTTTCCTGGCAATGTTCGTATATTTCAAGTTGCTAATCTAAGCTTGCTATCTTCAACTAGCTTCTTTACCCACATATGTACAGAATGATGCAGGAATCTTTGCCAATTTTCCACCGCACCTGGGTGCCGGTGGGACACCCCTTGCACATTTTTTGAAGCATCAGGAGGCAGACACAACGCATTGCTTACAGGGAATACCCTACCATTTGCGCATATATTAGTAATTTTAGGAATTATGTTCATGGGATTTGATAAAATTTTACACTGGCTATTACTACCTAATGCAACTCTCCTCATTTCTAATTTGTGGCCGAATTCCTGGCTTGGGACAGACAATGACGAAGTTTATTAAGATAAAAACATAAGAGGTCTTAATGCAAGAGTTTCGAAGCTGTACAAAACAGCTAGCAAAGCAGAATTAAGTCTGAATAAAACAGAACATAGCAAGTAAACTATCAAAATAGAAGAGTTGACGAATTTGAAATTGAAGTCTATCATCATCAGCAACTCTTCAGGAAGAACAAAATCTTCCACTGAACCATCTTCATCAGCACCTCTTCAGGTTCAGAAGTTGTTCATAAACAGACTTCAATAATGGAAATATGGTAGAGCCATCTGCTGCTGCCTCCCAAAGTTGAATAAGAGAACTGACTGCATTATCAATTGGAGAGAGATGAGAGCATCTATAGTTGTTGTGACCCAAATATTGGTTACTTGGTATATAGAAAAAGAAATTCTAAGTTTGCGCTACAGTTCGTTGTAACCCAAATTTTGAGTTTTCCCACTATTTAAATCGTCAGACGAAAGATAATCTCTCGTCCCTATTTTTTTTTCTTTTTCTGAAACATAAAATTGAACGGACGAAGGATGATTTACCATCGCTATAATTTTTTTTTCTTTTTAATTTTTTAAAAATCACGGGACGGGAAGAAATGATTTTCCGTCCGTCCATTTTTTTTATAAAAATGAATAAAGAACAGACAGAAAATCATCTCCCGTCCGAAATTTTTTTTGTTTAAAAAAACAAAACAAAACAAACGGACGTTTTTTAAAAAATAAAAATTGTGGGACAGTGAATCATTTCCCATCCAACGATTTATTTTTTAAAAAAAATTGGGAAGGGAAATGATTTCTTGTCCGATACGTTAATTAAAAAAAATAGCGACGAAAGATAATCTTTCGTCCGATCGAACTGACGAAATATTATCTTTTCGTCGGCTATTTTTTCCATATTCCTTATCTTTTGCCAAATATGACAGACCGCTGTTCCTCAAAACCTAAATTTTGAGTATATAGCCAACGACTGCAGCATAAAATTTTCTATTTTTTTGCAAAATTTGGCAAAGAAGCCAACGAACTACAGATACTCTGAGGAGATCTAACTTTGCCTTCCTTGCAGGAGCTATTATATCTGTCCAAGAATGCATATAAAACATAAAATTATCAAGTAGCTAAAGCTGTACCTTTTTTTTGGCAAAAATTATATTTTGTTTTTTTTTGGAATCATTCCGAAGTACCCAAATCAGTGCCATCATAGTTAAATCCAAGGCTAGTCTAGACTTAGCCTTACTTTTTATTAATCAATTAGTAGCCTTTGTGTTGGGTTTATGTCTTACATACTATGTCGGAGAAGAAGAAGATGAAGATGATGAAGCAGAAGAGATCGAAGCGTCGATGGAAGGAGCAGCAGCAACAACGCATGTTGGTATCAGTCAAAGAAGGAATTGACAGTCGACTACCACTTTGGGCAGTTGACCGTCTCCACTCTCTGGAATGGAATCGACCAAATGCGGCCGACTGCCACTTTGGGCAGTCGACCGACAGCAGTGGCAGCAACTCTTTTGGTCAGGTCTGGGTGATCTGTTTTGAGCCCAACTTCTACTCCAAGTTAGATCGTACAGCTCCTACCATGTGTCTTTTTATTTAGAATATATCGAACAACTATTGTATCAAGACTACAATCTAGGGTTTCTCTAGATCTCAATATATATCTTTGTAATGGCTCCAGAAGAGCAAGAGAGAAAGAGTTCTTCATTGAAGAGAGTTTGAGAGGTTTTCCTATTGTAAACAACAAGTATCTTCTGGTAGACTTGAGAGATAGATAGGTTCTTGGTGAGAATGACTGTACCTCTTGTATCTTTTCTAGTTGAATATCATCTCTGTTATTTCTCCACCGGATTAGGATTCATCCCAACCGGAACAAAATTGTGTGTTTTATTGTGTTTGGTTTAATCTATTATTATGCTTAGTGGTTTGTAGTGATTGTATTGTATAAACTCAATACAAAATTTCTAACAATTGATATCAAAGCGTCCGCACAAATCCTAACAATTTGTGCTCAGGAACTTATGATTGTGCTCATTGAATTACAGTGCACATTTGCTTAGAGACTTCTTTTAATTAAGATATTAATAATATCAAATATGAAACTCATTTTCTTCGGTTGGCTGCAACTTTGAAACAGGAGTTTGCAGGACCCATCCCCCGCTAGGATTCTTCCTTGCATACTCTGGTTTACGAGGAGAGTTTGGTGGTTTATTTGGGAATTACATGACAATCTTCTGCCTACCAAGAGAACGGCTACTTAGCTGCCATGTTCATCTAGATTTTGCTTTCTGTCCTTTACGTTGGAACAAGGCAAACAGTTGGCACCACATTTGTTTATCCTCTGTTCACAGTGAAGAGTCTTCATGAAGAAGGTTGAGCATTGGACATGATAAGAGCCGGAGTAGGGATTGAGCACATCGTCAAAGGAAACCATGATTAACTATCAATGCAAGATAAAATAACGATTACGAAATTTGGTGTAATCTGATGGTACAACATTATATCATTTCCAACTCTTCAGTTGCAACATGCATAAAAAACCAAAAATTTCTCAATTTATCAATGGTTGGATTTCCGTTTTTTGTTGGATCGAGATCTATCTCCATCGCTCTTTCCCTTCCTCTTGTCTTCGCCTGCCCCTTTCTTCTTTTCCTTCTTCTCCGGCTTCGAACTACTAGATTTTACACTGATAAGTCCACTTGATGAAACATTCACTCCATTTTGGAGAGTCTCGTCAACAGCTGCATCAATTTCATATAGCTGAAATTCTGCATCCAGTGAGCCTTTATTCTCAGCATTCATCTTTTCCTGAACATGGATTGGGAGAAATTTAGCAGACGAGTCTTTTTTCTATTAAATGTAAATCTAATCAAAGAAATCCGCAGTGCTCACCATAACTTCTTTGGCTGCTTCATTTAGATCGTCATCAACTGAGACACTGTGAGGAGCCAACATAACCTGATAATATTGAAATAACAGACAGCAAAAGCAGTTAGTTAACTGAAAGTATGTGCAAATTCCATAGAGCCACTTTGTAGGAGGATGGACGTCAAAGTATGGATGAGGTTCACTTTAGCAAAACGAGTTAGAATTATTCAAGTCAACAATAAAGTTTTCGCAAAAAATATATTGAATGACATGGAACAATCAGCATTCATAACATTATGTTTGGAAACATTATCTCGAGAAATAGAGATGTCAGGATACACTTGTAAAAGAACTCCAAAATACCACCCACTGGCACAGAGTGCACTAGCCTTCGTGTACACTCGGCCTTCATGCCTTTGTATCGACGGTCCGAACCGTTCATACTGATCTACACGTCTAATTTAGTCTAAATATGTAAAATCAAGTCATTTGAAATTCATTTATCTATCCATTGAAGTGTTGCAAAATTGTATGGTTGAATATCGTTTTTTTCTATAATAACATGATCCGAGTGCACTAGTGCACAACGGAAGGGAACTATATATATATATATATATATATATATATATATATATATATATATATATATATATATATATATGGGAAAAAGGGGTATGAGCAACTTGCTCATTTAGTAAATAAGCAATTGATGATGTGGCATACATGTGATTGGATAAGCCTTAAAGGGGTTAGTTGTCCAATGTATAACATGCATGCCACATAATCAATTGCTCATTTACTAAATGAGCAAGTTGCTCATATCCCTTTTACCCTATATATATATATATATATATATATATATATATATATATATATATATATATGGGTGTTGTTCGGTTGCAAACGGGCCGGAACGGGTCGGTTCGCACGGACCCGTGCGAACCTCGATCTGGACCGTTGGATCGAAGATCCAACGGTTCAGATTTTTTTTCATAAAATCTTGCCTTAACCCGTCGTTGGCAAGAACGGGTTAAGGCAAAATTTAATAAAAAAAGTTGGCCTTAACCCGTTCTTCGGAATAACGGGTTAAGGCTATATTTTTCATTTTCGTCGACATACAGTTCGTCTTCTTTCTTCCGCTCTCTTCTTCTCTCTTCGACGAACCCAGACCCAAACGACGGAAAAAAAAAAAAAAACCCTAAAAAAACCCTAGCTCCGACGATCGAAACCCTAGAACTCCATCTTCTCTCCCAACTCCGAAGATTGAAACCCCCTAACTCCGACGTTCGAAACCCTAGCTTCTCTTCCCCTCTTCGGAACCCTAGATACGAAATTGGAACCCTAGTTCTCTTCGAAAACCGATTGCTTGGCTTGATTTCGACCTATTCCGTAAGGTATACACTATTTCTTGAACCCAATAATCTACATTTGTATTTTTTTGGTTGAATTTGTGTGTAGTGATTTATTTAGAAATTGGAAAAAAAATTAAAATGTGTTAGTAGATTATAGATGTAGAATCGGGTTGACCTCAAGTATATTCAATTGCCGAATTATGTTTCTTGCATTAGTATCTTGTAGAATTAGAATTGTATATACGAAATTAGTTAGAATTTTCAGTGCGGTTATGGTTGAAAACCCTGCGAATGACCGTAAAAAAATACGAAACTTTCCGAGTAGGTTCGTCTCACGTAGTACAAGCCACACCAACTTGTAGAAACGAGTTTTGACTCACGGTTCGAGAGATACGGCCGCGTATCGCTTTCGGTTGGAAAAAACCAAGTATAGCGGTGCACGGCCGTATATCGCAAACCGTGACTCGAAACTCGCTTCTACAAGTTCGGGTGGCTTCGCCTACGTGAATCCTACCAAGTGGGAAAGTTTCGAGGGTTTTTGGAGGCCGTTTGCGCGGTTTTCTCAACTTCTTCGCACGATAGTTTTTCGTATTAGAATTTTGTAAGTGCGGTTAGATTAGATTAGAAAACCCTTCAAACGACCTCCAAAAAATACGAAACCGTGCGAGTTGGTTGGTGTCACCTACGATAAGCCACCCGAACTTGTAGAAGTGAGTTTCGACTCACGGTTCGAGAGATACGGCCGCGTACCGGTTACGGTTGGGAAAAAACCGAGTAAAGCGGTAGACGGCCGTATCTCGCAAACCGTGAGTCGAAACTCGCTTCTACAAGTTCGGGTGGCTTGCCCTACGTGAATCCGACCAAGTCGGAAAGTTTTATAATTTTCGGATGCCATTTGGGCGGTTTTATCAATTTCCTCGCATTACAAGTTTGAGCCTAAGAATTTTCTAAGTGCGGGTAGATTAGAAAATCCTTCAAACGGTCTCCAAAAAATATGAAACTTTGCGATTTGGTTGGTGTCACCTAGGAGAAGCCAAACCAACTTGTAGAAGTGAGTTTCGACTCACGGTTCGAGAGATACGGTCGCGTATCGCTTCCGGTTGAAAAAAACTATTATAAAGCGGTATACGGTCGTATCTCGCAAACCGTGAGTCGAAACTCGCTTCTACAAGTTCGGATTGCTTGCCCTACGTGAATCCGACCAATTGGGAAAGTTTTAAAATTTTCGGGTGCCGTTTGCGCGGTATTGCTCTATTTCCTCCCATTATAAGTTTTATAATTAGAATTTTCTAAGTGCGGGTAGGTTAGAAAACCCTGCAAACGACCTCCAAAAAATACGAAACTTTGCAATTTGGTTGGTGTCACGTACGAGAATTGACCCGAAGTTGTAGAAGTGAATTTCGACCCACGGTCCGAGAGATACGGGCGCGTATCGGTTTTGGTTCGAAAAAAAACAAATAAAGCGGTAGACGGCCGTATCTCGCAAACCGTGAGTCGAAACTCGCCTCTACAAGTTCAGGTGGCTTGCCCTACGTGAATTCGACCAAGTCGGAAAGTTTTATAATTTTCGGATGGCATTTGGGCGGTTTTCTCAACTTCCTCGCATTACAAGTTTGAGCCTTAGAATTTTCTAAGTGCGGGTAGATTAGAAAACCCTCCAAATGATCTTCCAAAAATACGAAACTTTGCGATTTGGTTGGTATCACCTACGCGAAGCCAAACCAACTCGTGGAAGTGAGTTTCGACTCACGGTTCGTGAGATACGGCCGCGTATCGCTTATGCTTGGAAAAAAACCGAGTAAAGCGGTAGATGGCCGTATCTCGCGAACCGTGACTCGAAACTCGCTTCTACAAGTTCGGGTGGCTTCCCCTACGTGAATTGGACCTGGTCGGAAAGTTTTAAAATATTCGGATGCCGTTTGTGGGGTATTGCGTCAATTGCTCAAGTGAGAAGTTTTTGACATAGAATTTTTTAAAAAACGGGCCGATTAGAAAACAATTCGAACCACCTCCAAAAAATACGAAATTTGGCGAGTTGATTGGTGTTACCTATGAGAACTGACCCGAAGTTGTAGAAGTGAATTTCGACTCACGGTTCGAGAGATACGGCCGCGTATCGGTTGGAGGTTGGAAAACAACCTAATTAAGCGGTATACGACCGTATCTCGCAAACCATGAGTCGAAACTCACTTGTACAAGTTGGGGTCGCTTGCCCTACGTGAATCCGACATAGTCGTAAAGTTTTATAGATTTTTTTGTTTTCATTCATGCGTTTTTCAGTATAATCTCGGTATGTTTGTTTTGTTGTCATCTTTTTTAACAACTTTTTAATTTTTTACAGACGGGTATCTAAATGGCTAGAACAAGGCAACCAAGAATCGAGTCCGGGAACACCAGTGGCGCACCAACTACTGAGGTAAGATCGATTACTATTATTGGTTTTAAATACAAACATGTAACATTATCTCAATAATAACATTTGTTATATTTATTCGTGTAGGTTGGTGGCCGTCAATCCACATCGGCTGAGGCAGGTCCGTCGTCCTCGGTTACATCACCCGGACCCGTGGACACAAGTGTACTCACCCTGCAGGGCAAACACCGATCGGAAGCCGTGTGGAATGGGTCCGATAGAAAACTAAATTTTCGGAAGCACACAGTTCTTCCTTGGGATGAACGTATCACGCCGTATGTGGTAGAGGCCGGTTTCTACGGAGCAAGATTCATTCACTCTGTGAAGCTAGATCGGCCACTCCTCACAGCTCTAGTCGAGCGATGGAGGCCGGAGACCCACACATTCCACCTGCCTGTGGGTGAGATGACTGTGACCCTGCAGGATGTGGCAATGATAACAGGACTACCAATCGATGGGGTTGCCGTGACGGGAAACATGGACTTCGATCGAGTTGAAGTCGTTCGGGACTTACTCGGTATCGACTTGCAGTTGGTAGTTCTTGAAGAACAAGAGAAGGCCGAAAAAAATATCCGCGAAAATGCCCCCGCAGATTCTGATGAAGATGTATTGAATGAACAAATAGAAGCTGCGAAACAAAAAGCGGAGGAAGAAGTGATGGATGACGCTTTCGAGGGTAAATCACTTTACATCACCTGGTTAAAATACCAGTTCGAGGAGGGATATTTGAACCCCGAGTCGGGTGAGGCTGACCTAGTGTGCTATGCACGTGCATACATTTTTAGTTTGATAGGGGGACTTATCTTCCCGAACTCATCCGAATCAACCGTGCCGTTGATGTACCTACGGTTGTTGGAGGATTTCCAGTATGCGGGTCGCTATAGTTGGGGGAGTGCGGCACTGGCGCTACTATACAGGAGTTTGTGCATATGTTCTTTAGGTGGCGCACAGATGGGTGGCCCAATGGTGCTGATGCAGATATGGAGTTGGGAACGCATCCACATCGGACGTCCCCGTATTACTCAGCCTATACCGGAATTTTTGGCCGACCCAGGGGCAGCAGAGTTGTTACCTCCTGTAGGAGCATATTGGGCCGGCCGACACACGTGGACCGATAACCCACGCCATTCGCTGACCTACTACAGAGATGAGTTGGACAACATGCGGGACGAGTTCGTCACATGGGAACCGTACTCGGCCGATAGGTTGCAACGCGTTCCTCCAGTCTGCCTAGACAGATCCCTTTGGTTGACGGCAGCACCTCTTGTGAACTTTTCGGTTGTGGAGTTCCAGTATCCTGACCGGGTCTTGCGGCAATTCGGATATCAACAGAAGATTCCCGATGTCAGGTCGTACGATAAAAAGTTGCACGAGGTTAGGGAAACGGGACGGGTGCCCAACTTCGATTGGGCTGATTTTCATCGTTACCACGTAGCCAACTGGAACACCATGCGACATCAAATGACACTGAATTTGATGTTTGTCGCGAGACCATACGATGGGTCCCTCCAGCAGGCATACATGATGTGGTACAAGCGAATAACCCGGTTGTTCGTTTCTCCAACGGTCGCCGTACCAGCTGGGGTGCAACTTCCGATTCCCGAAGCCCAGGTAGAACCACCTCCAGCATATTCCTCCTCCCAGCCGATGTACCAACCGAGGGCTGAGGCACATCGAAAAGCGGTCAGTCCAATTTCATATAGTTTGTATATTTGTACTGTGTTCAATTGATGTACACTAATTTTGAATGATGTTTAAATTGGAATTTTTCACCAACTGTAGATTGACAACGCATGGGAGGTTGTCCGAACAGCTGCCCGCCACCTGAAGACTAGAATACCCGAGAGCTTAAAGACGGTAATCCGGGAGATGTTAGCCCCGTGCCGTCGTACTCTGGAGGACGCGGGTGAAGGTCCACAGGTTGAGGCCTATTTGAGCGCCAATGTGCCGCCAACACCCTTAAGGCGAAAACAGGTTGTTAGTAGGGCAATTATAATCCCTGGTCGTCAACAGGGTACTGATGAGGAAGAGTCGTCGGATGATTCTGACTCTCCCCAAACACATCGCGCACGGCGAAATCCTAAAAGGACCAGGCAACCTCCCAATCAATTCACACCAAGCGGTCGCAAGCGGACTGGCCGTAGACGGTAATCTGTAATACTCTGTAATAGCGTATCTTTTGGTTGGTGTTTTTGTCACTGCAGTAACTAACGTATTGTTTGTTTCTACGTTGATAAACTGTTGTAGGTGAATTTTGGTGCGCCGGATGCAAGCCAAATTCGAGAACGGCTTCATTTGTGAATAATTGTCTTTTGGCCATGTGCAGTCTTATATGTATAATTTTGTTGTAAACTCTTGGATTTTGTGAATATTGAATTCAGTTCAAGTAATTAAGTAGTTGGTCGTTATTGGACTTTTGTACGCCTTCAAGTTTCTTTTGAATATATATGTTGTCTTATTTACTTTGATGTGCTTTCATTTGTTATTTTGTGAACCACATTTAATTAGTTATATTGCTGCCAATATCTCTGTACTTAACCCGTTATCAGCAAGGACGGGTTAAGTGGAGAGATATTGTCAGTCCTTTGGAAAACTACTCAAGTAGTACATGAAACAAGTGCTGCCAATATGGGTCTTCCTAACCCGTCACTGCCAACAACGGGTTAGGTTAACTTAACCCGTTCTTGGCGACAACGGCTTAAGTAGAGAGAGATTGGCAGCAATATAATTCATACAGGCGAAAGTGCTGCCAATATGGGTCATCCTAACCCGTCGTTGCCAACAACGGGTTAGGTTAACGTAACCCGTTCTTGGCGACAACGGCTTAAGTAGAGAGAGGTTGGCAGCAATATAATTCATACAGAAACAAGTGCTGCCAATATGGGTCATCCTAACCCGTCGTTGCCAACAACGGGTTAGGTTAAAGTAATCCGTTCTTGTCGACAACGGCTTAGGTAGAGAGATATTGGCAGCAACTAACCACTTCTACAAATTTCTCTTAACTCTTTGCGAGAACTGTCTCCGGAACTGTGCAAAGTGACATTAATATGCCCATAAATTGTTTATTATTTTTATAATTTTCCCATTATTCGCCCGCAACTAACCACTCTAAATTTGTAACATGATAAGTTTTGTGAAAGTAAAAAAAAAAAAAAATTACGAGTTCTGTTGTAAAAAAAAAAAAAAGTCATATGTATTTGTTTTTTCCCTGTTTATAATTATTTTTTTAATTTCTTGGCTAGCCACGTAACTAACCAATATAAAATTGACCACATCAAACGGATATTCAAATCCAGACAAATTTATTAAAATTGAGCACATCCCACATGTGCACTATACGAGGGGAAAAAAACTTGTAGACTCTCTAATGTGGGTACATGGGGCATGCATTTATTGTGGGAGGACTGACAAGAATCATTTTAGGTTATCTGGTCGGTCCTCGTTCTAATTTCCCGTTGATAGACTCTCACTTCTGCTTCTTCTCATAGTATAACAAGTTTAATATCAGAAATACCACTTTTAGATCCCACATGTAGCCCATGTGGGAGAAACACCACATGTAGATCCCCACATCAACGTACAAAAAGACCAAGTTAGGGTTTGGAACAATTGTAATGATGAAAATATTCCTAATGGAAAAGCCCCTCTGTGTTATTATTGAGCGCAGTGCCTCCAGGTTTAATATAGAGGGCTAACAAAAACTGCCATCTTTTACCAGAAATGACAATACAAATATGTTTTCCACTGTCTGTGCAAAAGATCCCCTGTTTAATAAATGGGGGAAAATCCACATTTGGATTCGCACATGTAGCCGTTATGAAAAAGCTATATGTAGGGACGTACATGTGATGTTGTAGGCGGGTGTTGAGTTCTACTTGTTTAGCTTGGTGCGTTTTCCCACTAAGGTGTATGTTAAAAAAAAACGTTGCCTATATGGAGCAAAAACCACACGTACATCCCCACATTTAGCCTATTTGGGGGAAAAACCAAATGTACATCCCCATATGTAAAGATTGTGTGAAAAAAAAACATTTACATGCCACATGTAGGCTTTAACACATGTACAAAAATATTTAGATCTCCACATGTAGCCCACATGGGGAAAAAAAAACATGTAGATCCCCACATGTAGCCTATACATGGAGCAAGCCATATGTAGATCCCCACATGCATGTAAAAAAATTCCAATACATATTTGGATCAACTGTGATGATGATGGTATCCCTAATGGAGAGATATGAAACGGTAAAATCTCTGCTACAACTTACAGTTTGTAAGACTGTTAAACCTGTTAGTGTTCCATATATTTTACAGTTCTCTTCAGCGAGAAAGAGTCTGCTTACCAAAGCTGACAGAATTGTGTATCTAAATTGTGGAAGGCCGGATAAGAATCATTTTGCGATTTTGTTGCTGGTCCTCAGACAAAATTGTGGTGCTGAGATCCCTCATGAATATGCCTAACCAGACGCGTCACGTGATCCGCATCTCGTCCTCAGATGAGATTAATTGGCTATCAAGAACTGGATCTGTACATGTGATGAGATTACTTAATGTGAATTTTTTAAAGGCTTGTGATTGTCACTTGTTTTAGATGACAACATAGCCTATTCGGTACAGACAACATGTAGATTCCCACATGTAGTCTGTATGGGGAAAAACCACATGTAGAATCCCACATGTATCCTATACAGGCAAAAAACCACATGTACATCACACATGTAGCCTATGTGGGTGAAAAACCACATCTAAATCCCCACATGTAGTCCATGTATGGTAAAAACTATATGTGGATTGCCTAACGTTGGTACATGAGGGATGCACTTATTGTGGAAGCAAGTATAAGAATCATTTTATGGGTTCTTGCTGGTCCTCATTCTAGTTTGCGGTTGACAGGCTGTCACTTCTGCTTTTCTCCATATTAGAACAAGTTTATTATTAGAAAAACCACATGTAGATCTCACATGTAGCCCATATTAGAACAAAATCGAATGTAGATCTCACATGTGGCCCATATTGAAGAAATAACACATGTAGATTCCCTTAACATGTGGGAGTAGATATATTTGATTGACTGATGGATTGATGGATTGATTAGTGTGGGAATTTAGAACGGCCTGTTAATTTACTACAAGTTAACGATTCGGCCAAAAAACCGTTTAAGGAAATTTTTTTACTTTGACAAAACTTATTATGGTAACAAAGTTAGAGTGGTTAGTTACGGGAGAATAAATGGAAATTAATAAAAATAATAAACAATTTACGGGCATATTAATGTCACCTTGCACAGTTCTGGAGACAATTCTCGCAAAGAGCGAAGAGAAATTTTTGGAAAACCCAAAATTTATTCAACACCTTAAACCGTTCTTGGTAATCACGAGTTAAGTTAACTTAATCCGTTATTCCCAAGGACGGTTTAAGTACTTCGATTTTTGGCAGTATAATTTGAAAACTTAGAGAGCCCCCTGGCAATAACACTCTACATAACCCGTTCTTGCGAAGAACGGATTAAGTTAACTTAACACGTTATTACCAAGAACGGTTTAAGTACATCGATATTACCAGAACTATATCAAGGCTTGGTTTGTACGTAACCCGTTATCACCAATAACGGGTCAGTTGAACTTAAACCGTTATCACCAATAACGGGTTAACTAGGGCTAATTTACAGACACTGTACAAGTTGAGATGTGTATCAATTTGGTGGGGACAATTGTTGTCCTTGCTGCTAATTTTTCAAATAATGTGTCAAAACTTCGTTGACTAACATTTGATGGCATCTTGTCATCTTTTAATTATTTTTAATCCAACCATGGCCATCCGTTCCCTGCTAATCCATTCCCTATTTATCAACACCCCTCTCTACAATCTTTGGTCATGTCATGCTCCCCAATTATTCGGTTAGCCATCTATATGAGAGAGTCTCCTCTCCCTCATGCACTTCAAGAGGGAGTCTCCTCTCCTTCTATTTGGAGAACTCAAATGGGGTCTCCTCATTCTTCATAAGTGGTCTCCTCTTCTCTTCTAACTGTTTGCAACCAGGGCCCTATCAATGTTCTCCTCTTCTCTTCAAAACCCATCTTTACTTCCCAATAGGGAAGACAAAGCTGAAGCTGAAGCTGAAGTTGAAGCTGAAGTTGTAGAAGACAAAGCTCAAGATTAGAGAATGGCTGCCGGCTCTCTCTCTTTTTTCTTCATATTTTTCTTAGTCTTCTAATTTGTTAGTTTTTACAATTGTTAGCATAAGCTGCATTTGTACGCCTTTCATACACATTCGTTCTCTATTGTTACACAGAATGCAGAAATTCTCTGCTTTCGCCGGACGGAGTAGTGGTGAGTGTCACGGTGTATTCATGGTACTTTTCGACTTCTTGGCATGCACACCTCACAATCGTGCCACAAATATCACGATTATGAGGAGTGCGTGTCAAGAAGTCGTTAAGTACTTTGAATATGCGGTTACACCCACTACTACTCCGGCCGACGAAAGCAGGGGATTTTTGCATTCTGTATAACAGTAGAGAACGGGTCTTGTATGCAGGGGGTACAAGTGCATGCTCGGTTTCTCTCAAGCGGTAGGGAGGGCCGTTGGCTCTGCCTTTTTTTCCCCACAGTGTTCGTTTCTTTAGTCTTCTATTTTTTTTGCAAGACCGGGTGTGTTTGCATATGTAGCAACTGTACGCCTTTCATACACATTCGTTCCCTATTGTTACACAGAATGCAAAAATTCTCGGCTTTCATCGGACGAAGTAGAGGTGGGCGTCACGGTGTATTCATGGTACTTTTCGACTTCTTGGCATGCACACCTCACAATCGTGCCACAAATATCACGAATATGAGGAGTGCGTGTCAAGAAGTCGTTAAGTACTTTGAATATACGGTTACACCCACTACCACTAACTTTCGAAGGAAGCCGAGGATTTTTACATTCTGTATAACAGTAGAGAACGAAATTGTATGCAGGGGGTACAGCTGGCTACTTATGCAATCAAAAAAAGGCAGAGTCAACAGTCCTTCCTTCCACTTCCGAGAAGAAAGCGAGCATGCACTTGTATACTAAATTAATTTCAACTTCAAATTTCTGTATCTTCAAACAATATGTTAGTGCCAGTATGTAATGTTCCTTTATATGAATAAAATTTGGTTCTGCAAATAGCCTGTTGTGAATGCAATATCTTGTACATGTATCAACAAACGAAAATATGTCTAACTTGATGGTGTCCCAAAAAATTACGAAACTGTCAGGTTTTGTTGGTGTCACCTACGAGACGCCAAACCAATTTGTTGAAGTGAGTTTGGACTCACGGTTTGTGAGATACAACCGCGTATCGCTTACGAGATCGTTAAAAACCTAGTCTTGGTACAGACCAAGTCTTGGTATAGTTCTGCTAATATGGATATACTTAACCCGTCACGTCTAACAACGGGTTATATTGCCTTAATCCGTTCTTCATGACAACGGGTTAAGTATAGCGATGTTGGCAGACATTTAATCGCCCTTAGATCAAAGTCCTGCTAATATCACTGTACTTAACCCGTCGCTGGGAATAACGTGTGAACGAACTTAACCCGCTGTTCGCAAGAACGGGTTATGGAGAGTATTATTACCAGGGCCCTATCCAAGTTTTCAAACTATACCCCCAAAAATGGAAGTACTTAACCCGTTCTTGGGAACAACGGTTAAAGGTTAGATAAGCCGTTCTCGTGAATCACGGTTTAGGGTGTTCAGCTAATATTGGGTTTTCTAAAAATTTCTCTTAACTCTTTGCGAGAACTGTCTCCAGAACTGTGCAAGGTGACATTCATATGTCCATAAATTGTTTATTATTTTTATAATTATCCATTTATTCTCCAATAACTAAGCACTCTAAATTTGTTACCATATTAAGTCTTACAAAATAAAAAAAATTAAATTACGGGGTTTTTTGGAACGAGGGTTAGGGTTAGGTTAAAGTAGGGTTAGTCTAGGGTTAGGGTTAGGATTAGGTTAAGACTAACAAAGTTTATCATTATTGTCTTCTTCACCTTCATGTTTCAGCATTCATTGTCTTAATTGAGAGACCCATATCTCCTCCCTATTGATGAGCAGTGATCCATATAGCCTTTGCCTTCTCCTTGTATTGACCCGTATCTCTCGGACTATTGATGAGCAGTGAGAAACCCAAGTGGGCTATCATATCATTCTACACTTTTTCTTTTTCATTGCCTATAACTGAGAGAGTTAGACTCTCATCAACTCAAATATGACTTCTCTTCTTCTCTTCAAGAGAACTCAAATGAGATGCAGGAGAAATTTGAGATCAAAGATGGTCGCCTACAATTGTTCTTGTGTATGAAGATGCAGGAGTAGAGATGACTTGTTTCAGTGTACAAGTGCATGCTCGGTTTCTATCACCCGTTCTTGGGAGGGCCGCTTGCTCTGCCTTTTTTTCCCACAGTGTTTTTCTTGGTCTTCTATTTTTTTAGCTTTTAGATGTGTTTGCATAAGTAGCATTTGTACGCCTTTCATACAAGTTCGTTCTCTATTGTTACACAGAATGCAAAAATTCCCTGCTTTTGTCGGACGGAGTAGTGCTGGGTGTCACGGTGTATTCATTGTACTTTTCGACTTCTTGGCATGCACACCTCACAATCGTGCCACAAATTTCACGATTATGAGGAGTGCGTGTCAAGAAGTCGTTAAGTACTTCGAATATACGGTTACACCCACTACTACTCCGGCCGACGAAAGCAGGGGATTTTTGCATTCTGTGTAACAGTAGAGAACGGGTCTTGTATGCAGGGGGGTGCAACCGGCTATTTATACATTCAAGGCAAGCCTCTTCAGTTCAAGGATGGTCGCCTACAACCGGAACTACTTATCTATCCAAAATCAGGCAGAGTCAGCAGTCCTTCCTTCCAATTCGAGAAGAAAGCGAGCATGTACTTGTATACTAAATTAATTTCAATTTAAAAATCCGGTATCAAGGGATGACTTTGTAATGTCAACTAGCATGCGGATCATGTACAATTTTAATATCATTCTTCAAACAATATGTTATTACCAGTTTGTAATGTTCCTTTATATGAATAAATTTTGTCTTGCAAATGGCTTGTTGTGAATTAGTAGATTTGTATATTATCTATATATCTAGATAATAAAACACAAAAAAGGCTATCAAGTGGCTCACATTCAATCTATCCCAAAATCAATGGACCAGATCTACTCTCACAAAACATATTTTCCCAACCAAATTTCAAACTCCACAAATTTAAAAACACACACTCTCTCTCTCTCTCTCTCTCTCTCTCTTTTCCCCCAAAAACCAAAAACACCCCCCCTTCTCTCCCTCTTTCTCCCGCCCACTCTCTAATCTCCCCGCTCGTCACTCTCTCCCTCCTCCGCCCTTCCGTTCTCCTCCATCGGCGCCCGGCCCCCCCCCCCAACCTCCCGATCCCAACCCCCCCTCATCCTCCCGACCTCCCGCTCTCTCACTCTCTCCTCCGCTCTCTCATCCTCCACCTCAGATCTCCCAGCGCCGTTCGCAACTTCCCAGCGCCCGTCTCTCCATCGCAGCTTCCGTTCGCAGCTTCCTAGCGCCGTCTCAGCGCCGTTCGCAGCTTCCCAGCACCGTCTCTCCACCTCAGACCTCCCAGCGCCGTTCGCAACTTCCCAGTCGCTTCCGCGAAGTCCCGTCGCCTTCCCTTCGCCTTCCGCACTCAACCATCGATTTCATCTCTCAGGTATACAAAATTTCTCCATTGATTTCACCTTCCCGTCGCCAACATCAGCAGAATTTTTTTTCTTCAATTGGAATTAGGATGTTTTTGATTTCTTGATTACTGTGAATTTTTGCTGTGAATTCCCTGTCCGAGGAAAGGGTTTGCTGTTAATTTTTGGCTTAGTTGATTCTTTGCTTTTATCAGTTTCAGCTTAGTTGATTTGCTTCCATTCAACAGAAATTAGTTGTGATGATTAGTTGTGATGATTTTGGGTTTTATTTTTCTAAGCCTAAGTTGTTAATCCCGTCGCCAACCTCAACAGAACCATTCTTTGCTTTTATCATTTTTAGCTTAGTTGATTTTTTTTTAATTAAGAGAATTGAGGTGGGTTTTTAGGGATTTGAGATGGGTCTTGAAAAAGTTTTGATTGTCTTGGATTTTTTTCAGGGGATTTTGATCCGGAATTGAGATCGGTGCTTGAATTGGCGACGGATGAGGAGTTGTTAGAGCTCGAAAACATTCTGTTTGGACCCAGGTAACAACATGGACACATTCATATCGAGTTGGAATTAGTTTTAGTTTTCTTATTATTACATTATTTTTTCGGAAGAGTATCTGTATTGGTGATGATTTTGTGTGGTGTGATTGTAAATATGAGAGTTATAGATCAACTAGGTAGAGTTTGATCGCATCGCGATATGCCCATATGAGGTTTGATCTTGGAAGCTTGGCTTAGAAGTGATCTAGATACTCAGAATTATGTCTGCATGGTCAACCATGATCTAGATCTAAAATCTAAAATCTCACCTGAGAATGTCTGCATGGTCAACCATGATCAGTATGAGGACTCTTATCTATTCAAAATATTACTTGAGAATCTCACTTGAGAATCTAAAATCTAAAATCTCACTTATCTATGAAAACAGATTGATTCTGATACCAATGCACTTTAATTTGTGCACAGGTCCAAGTAATAAGTTGCAAGAATTTTTGGAAACCGAGTTTGCGTATCATTTCTTCAGTGAGCGCTTTGAGAACTACATGAAAGTAAGTCTGCTCTTATTTTAAATATTCGGTATTTCTTCGTTTTGTGTTGTTGCTTATGTTTAGTGTTGTTAGTCACATTCTTCCTAAATACTAATCCTAATACCAGCAATAACTTCTCATTTATAAAGAACCTATTAAAAACAAAATTCTATACTTATTTATGAATACTTCAGAATTATTTGACTTTCCAATTATGATGTATGATATTATGAAAATACTTTGTTTTTAGGTGAAGAAAATTTGATAAACGTAGATTACACAAAATTAACAAGCTTAAATTAAGCAATATTTTCTTAGACATGTACCTTTGAATATTATCTCTTATGCACGCATTATTATCGTTTATGCACACATTTTTTGAATTTTGCTATTTCAACATTAACATTATTTTTAGCATAATAATTTGTGTATTTTTGAATTTTAAATGGACCGAAGAACAACCCCCCCCCCCACATACACGTAATATACACGTAACATTATTAAACTGTATATTTCAACATTAACATTATTAGTTGTTTAATTTCCATCACATAGTAATCATATGGGTATATTCTGAAGTTATTAAACTGTATATTGAAAAAAACGTCGAGGTAATTTTCTGTAAAGAAAAACACATTGAGGCTGCAATTGTGGTAAACATTGATGTATACATCACAAATCTAACCTATTTCATAAGCATTCAACATTCATAAAAACTCGGATTGTCCTTCTCATTCAGTCTGAAGAAGTTGCCCGTGCATTTGGAGTTGTCTGCACACCTTAGTTTTTTCTCTTCAGAAAGGACATATTTGTCAATTGTAAATGTTTTTTAGATCCAATTTCTGAGGTGGAAGAGTTTTACTTTAAGGTTGATTAACTAAATTTAAATTTTAGATATGAACTAGGTCACATGGATACTTAATCGAGAATAGTATGATGGTATTAATAACAAAGCAGTACTTTGGTCTCGTTTGAGATTGCCTTATGATAGAATTCAGTTAACTATGTTACCGTACCCAAAATTTGTTCCAATGCTCACTGTGCTTCTATTGCATATTATTTCCATTATACTTAAAAGACTTCTTACACAGTCCCCTAAAATGATTTATATTTTCAAATCTGTCCTTTGAATTCTTCGCATTTACATACTTTCCTTAGAAGAAAGTGATCTTTGAAAAACTCCTGACTGTCAGATTCACTTCTGAAACTGAAATAGCTACACAATTTTACTGTCTTACCGCTTCTTCCGATCTTTCTGTATAGCTCCATCTTTCTCTATAACACTTCTAAAACTGAAATAATCTACACAATTTTACACAAGTATCTCATTGTAGTTAATCATCAAAGAAGATAGGTCGTAGTAATCAATAGTAGTTAATATGTTTTCTTGATTGGTTTGTTAAAATAATTACAACGTCAATTGCTCCAATTGAAGAACTTCAATTGGTTAGTTAATATGTTTCCCCTCCTTTATATACAGGTCAATTGCTCTAATGAAAGAACAGCAATGGATGACATCACTGCCAATATGGCCATATAAGTATCTTCTTTTTTTTTAAATAAAATCTACAACACGAAGATACTAGTAATAAGTTGTTCTCATTGTAATGTTTACTTCAGCCATTGTGTTCTATTTTGAAGACCTCAACCATTGTGTTCTTCTACAACCCTGTAATTATTTTTTTCATTCATTCGGTTGGTGTTTAGTATGGTGGAGGTTGTAAAAATTGTAATATTTAGCATTTTGGGAGATGATGTAAGTAACTGTATATAATAATGATATAATATAGTTATGTTAATACCCATACCCGCAATTTTGTGGAGTATTGGGTATATTGTTTGGTTTTTTAAATGTTTTTCGAAGGTTTTACAAAAAAATTATTACATTTTCAAAAGAATATTTGGTTTATATTTTGTATCTTGCATTATATTCTGATTTTTTCCCCCAGAGCCATATATATATGTTGCATGTGTGATGTTGCTCGGTTGAGCCTGGGGAGGATTTATATTTATTGCGTGTGATGTCATATATTTAACTGTTAGCAGAATTCCGTAAGGAATTTTTGTAAAAGGGCGAATATTTTAGGGGAGGTTCTGTCAAAATTTTTTTAAATCTATTATGTTTTCCTAATACTTGAGATTGTGAAATTGTCATCATTTTGTAGGTTCAGTGAAGATTTTGTAGGTGGTACACTTGAAGCTTGAAGCTTTCAGGATTCAAGCTTGAAGATTTTCTAAATTTGTAGCTTCAAGATGAAGATTTTGTAGGTTCAGTGAAGATGAAGATTTTGTATCTTGAAGCTTCAAGATTTTGTAGGATCATTAATGGCTTGAAGCGTGAAGATTTTGTAGGTGGTACACTTGAAGCTTGAATATTGTGAAAGTGGTACATTTTGTAGAATTGTGAAATTGTGAACTTTTAAGAGATTGTGAGAATGAGTTTTCTGGATTGTATGTGAGGACTAGGATTGCCCGTGAGACGTGCGTACGGCACGTATTTAAATGAAGGTAATGGTAATGGTATATAAATTTAAGTTAAGGTAATGGTATATAAGTTTAAGTGAAGGTAATGGTATATAAATTTTATGAATAATGAAAGATAAATTTTATGTATATTTCAAGCAATAAGAGAAGTGCCAACCTTCATATTAGATGGTAGAACAATAGATAAAATCCGCAACAGAGTTAGTATTTCCAAAATGGCACAGCGAATAGAATTCACACAGGACTAATATGAGTTGCCAGGAGAAAAGTGAATTTACTTTGTGTAAAACATAACGGCCAACCTTGGTGTTTGAATATCATCACACAGGACTAACATTGACAGTGAGAATTGAATATCGATTTAAAAATTGAGCTTGAATATCATCACTAACATTGACAGTTTACTAACATCATCTTGAAAGCAAATTACATAGTAATGCATTCACACAACACTTGAATTCTGGCTGTGTGTACGTACATTTGTTATTTAAGATTGGATAACATCAACTAGATAGTTACCATCACTAACCATACAAGTTTAGTACCAATCATCTGGATGCCAACTACACAGTATTTATTTCGTTTGGAACAACTCAGTTTTAGTATTGCTTCTAAAATGTGTCAACGGATTAAGTAGAGAGATATTGTCCGATCTAACACCGCTATATGTGAAGTATTGAACCGAAGTACTGCCAATACCTCTCTCCTTAGACCGTTATTGCTAATAACGAGTTATACTGTATAAAACCGTTACCACCAACAACGGCTTAAGTAGAGAGATATTGGCCGAACTAAATCCCTACATGTGTATTATTGAACCGAAGGACTGCCAATATCTAGCTCCTTAGCCCGTTATTCCTGATAACGAGTTAGATTGTATAAAACCGTTACCAATAAGAACGGCCTAAGTAGAGGGATATTGGCCGAACTAAAACCACCGTATGTGAAGTATTGAACCAAAGTACTGCCAATGTCTATCTCCTTAACCCGTTATTTCCGATAACGGGTTAGATTGTATTAAACCATTATCGTCAAGAACGGGTTAAGAAAAGAGATATTGGCCGAACTTACAGGTGCAGTATTGGTTATGCACGAAATACACAATCGCCAACACAAATAAAAAACTGTTCACATTAGCAGGCAGACAATTTTCCTTAACACAAAATTCCCAAACAGAACGAGTTCCCCAAATTGTATACATCTACTAATTTTACATTTTCCGGCTGCAATAAGCATTCACAACCAAATTGCCTGGTCAAAATGCATAGTAATATAACTTTGTTCACAAATACACAAAATACACTGACGTACAGAAATTGCATTATAATTAAAAACATGGTTAATTTACTTGTACCAAACAAGAACACGGCAATTATCCACACATATATACAAACCAAAAATAACACAACTTTTCAAGGCATTGTGTCTTTCCATTTGGGCGCGTTAAACTTGTTTCATTCCGGACCTATACCAGGGAGAAAAAAAAAAGGTTAACAATCCAGTCGAAATTCAAATAAATCGGCACGAATCAATTTAAAATTTAGCAATTATTCGGTGATTATTTCCAAATTTTGACATGACATACATATTAATAAATTTCTTAAAGCCCCCTTAGCACGAACCTTCGCCTTCGTCAGCATCACTCTCTACCGCGTTTGGAGCTTCTTCATTGCCCACCGATCCACTAAAAAAAGAAGGAAGAATGAGTTAGTACTGACCAAAAATAACAAAGTTTGAGTTGAATAAACAAATACAAAATGTCTGATATAATACCTTCCTAAATTTCTGGGGCAATTCCGTGAATCGTGACCTACGACACGAAGACATGTCCTGCAAAGTCTTGGCCTCTTTGTTTTTTGGCATTCTCTTACCGACTTCAACCGTTTCCCTTTAGGCCTACCCTTTGTGGTGCACTGTACAGGGTCACCTACATGTGCATGTGTATGTGCTTGTCCACCACTCTCAGGTTGTGCGCTACCTTCGTGTGGTGTGTTGTTCACTGGATCAATCTCCGCAAAGCCTTCAATTCCCTTCAGCATGTGGTCGAGCATGTACTTGTATCCTCGCTCTGAAGAACAACCAAGATCGACCATATGTCTTGAGTGCATACTAAGTTCGCAATAACGCGATGCAAAATTGTCGCCCATATTATTGCCCACCGGTATACTGCTTCTCCTCATTTGATCCCTGGTCCATCGCCTACAAATATATTGTTCAGGTAGTGCGGTGTGATCTGTGAACCGAATAACTGCAAGTAGATGTTTGCAGGGAATGCCTACGAAGTAGTACATGGAACAAGGGCATTTAGCAATTTTACTGATTTTACAATAAGAAATCACCCTCCCCGGTTCTGAATTTCCACAAACTGTTACAGAATAAGCTGCACTATCCGGTGTATCCATACTCGCAATTAAACTCACATTAAGTAATAAGCTTTTGACCACTTCTTGTTGAAATTTGTAGAAAATCTTCAAAGTGTATGTCCCTGCCATTTGTGACTCCAATGCCCACTCGGTCTTCAATTTTGGCCGCTCCTCGCGATTACGATGTGTTTCTTTAAGTTCATCGTGTCTTTGTTTTACTAAGAGTCGGTCAAAGATGATAGCAAATTCATGTAGTGAGTACTTTTTATGAGTATGGTGCTTCAAGGATGAATGTAGCGATTCGCTACGTTGGGTACTCAGCATGCCCCCCCAAAATGAGTCTCTTGCGTACACCGGGGCCCATTTTTCACGGATCTCAAATTTTTCCTTCAACCATCTGTTATTTTCTAATTTGTACTGACAGATCAAATTTTTTCACTTCTGTTCGAATTCTGTTTTAAATTCCGCCGTATAAATAATAGTCTTCAAAGCATCCCTGAACTCATCAACGTTATTCGACATTCGAACTTCATGCGGTAGCTTATCCAAAATATGCCAAATGCAATATCTATGTGATGTGATTGGGAAAACTTTGGAAATTGCAGAAGTTATCCCGCGATCCTCATCTGTCACGATGTTGATCGGATCAAAAGGCATTGCAGCACGCCACTTTTCAAAGAACCACTCAAATGAGGATGCCGTCTCATTGGGGATGAACCCACAACCTAGGAATATTGATTGCCAATGATGGTTGAATCCAACAAATGGTACGAACAACATCCCGTATCGGTTTGTGTTGTAGGTAGCGTCAAAGCAAAGAACATCCGCAAATACTTTGTAATTATTTCTGGCGATACCGTCCACCCACACACAATGTGTCAATCGCCCTTCGGGGTCACATTGGTAGTCAAAATAGAATAAGGGATCGGTCGCCTTTTTCGATTCAAAAAACTCAAGTAGCATTTGTCCGTCGTGACCTTTTAAACCTTCCATCTCGTCTCTCTTGAAATTTCTTACATCGGTTTCGGTGAATCCAATTTTCTCATTACCTCCACTTGCAGCTTCAAAGAATAGCATTTGTTTGCATACAGGGACATTAGCTTCGGTCATTTGACCAATTACATTTTTAACTGTCTTAGTCAATTCACGGTTTCGAGGTAGCAAGTGACGTCTACCGGGTGAAGTGAATTCGTGATTGTGTGCTTCATTTAACGAATAAATAATCCATGTATTACTTTGTGAACTACTATGTGGGTTTATTTTCACACGGACAAAAGCTTTGCAACCCGTTCTAGAAGTTGTACCTCGTCTGGTTTCATTATAGCTATTCGGTGACTCCCCGGCTTTATTACAGACGTATGATTTATCCACTACATCGTTTCCCTTATATTTATTTCCACCCTTACGCATAGCGAATCCCGCACATTTGCAATATGATGAATAAAATTTTTCCGCATCATCAAGGGTGGGAAATGTCATACCAATCTTCGGTTTTAGGTGCTCGTCAACATGAGGAAGATACTCGCCAAGTGGTTGTGCACGAACAAATTTATCCCCGGCAACAGAACTTCCTTCGAAACTGTCCATACCTAAGAAACGGTGAAGAGGAGAATAGTTAGGGGTACTAAACCGCTGTATTTGGTGTTTTTGTAACTGCGCAAGCCACCACAACTTGAAAAGGAGAAAAGTTTCGTACTATTTGGAGGTGGTTTGAAGTGTTTTGTAAACGGTCCGCACTTAGAAATATCTAATTCTCAAACATAAAATGCGAGGAAATAGAGCAAAACCACACAAACGGCATACGAAAATTACAAAAATTTCCATCTAGGTGGAATTCACGTAGGGCAAGCCACCCGAACTTGTAGAAGGGAGTTTCGACTGACGGTTTGCAAGATACGACCGTATACCGCTTTATAATAGTTTTTTTCAACCGAAAGCGATACGCGGTTGTATCTCTCGAATCGGGAGTCGAAAATCACTTCTACAAGTTTGGGGGGCTTCTCATAGGGGACACCAACCTACCTGCAAAGTTTCGTATTTTTTGGGAGAGCGTTTGAAGGGTTTTCTAATCTACCCGCACTTAGAAATTTCTAAGTTTAAAACTTGTGGTGCGGGGAACTTGAGAAAACTGCGCAACGGCACCCGAAAATTAAGAAACTTTTCGACTAGGCCGGATTCACGTAGGGCAAGTCACCCAAACTTGTAAAAACGAGTTTCGACTCACGGTTTGCGAGACATGGCCGTGTACCGGCTTTAGTTGTTTTTTTTCCAACCAAAACCGATACGCGGCCGTATCTCTCGGACCGTGAGTCGAAATTCACTACTACAACTTCGGTTCACTTCTCGTAGGTGACACCAACCAAATTGCAAAGTTTCGTATTTTTTGTAGGCCGTTTCAAGGGTTTTCTAAGCTACCCGCACTAAGAAAATTCTAAGTCTGAAACTTATAATGCGAGGAAGTTGAGAAAACCGCGCAAACGGCACCCGAAAATTTTAAAACTTTCCCAATTGGTCGGATTCACGTAGGGCAAGCAACCCGAACTTGTAGAAGCGAGTTTCGACTCACGGTTTGCGAGATACGACTGTATACCGCATTATAATAGTTGTTTTCAACCGAATGCGATACGCGACCGTATCTCTCGAACCGTGAGTCGAAAAACACAAGCCTCCAAGTTGGTTTGGGTTCCCTTAGGTGACACCAACCAATTCGCAAAGTTTCGTATTTTTGGGAGGCCGTTTGAAGGGTTTTCTAATCTACCCGCACTTAGAAAATTCTAAGTCTAAAACTTGTAGTGCGAGAAAGTTGAGAAAACCGCGCAAACGGTACCCGAAAATTATAAATCTTTCCGACTAGGTCGGATTCACGTAGGGCAAGCCACCCGAACTTGTAGAAGCGAGTTTCGACTCACGGTTCGGGAGATACGGCCGTGTACCGGCTTAAGTTGTTTTTTTCCAACCAAAACCGATACGCGGCCGTATCTCTCGAACCGTGAGTCGAAATTCACTTCTACAACTTCGGGTCACTTCTCGTACGTGTCACCAACCAAATCGCAAAGTTTCGTATTTTTTGGAGGCCATTTGGAGGGTTTTCTAATCTACAAAAACTTAAAGAATTCTAAGTCTGAAACTTATAATGCGAGGAAGTTGAGAAAACCGCACAAACGGCATCCGAAAATTTTAAAACTTTCAGAGTTGGTCAGGTTCACATAGGGCAAGCCACCCGAACTTGTAGAAGCGAGTTTCGAGTCACGGTTTGCGATATACGGCCGTGCACCGCAATACTTGGTTTTTTCCAACCGTAAGCAATACGCGGCCGTAACTCTCGAACCGTGAGTCGAAACTCGCTTCTACAAGTGGGTTTGGCTTGTACTACGTGAGACGAACCTACTGGGAAAGTTTCGTATTTTTTTACGGTCGTTTGCAGGGTTTTCAACCATAACCGCACTGAAAAGTTTATAACTAATTTCGTATATACAATTCTAATTCTACTAGTTACTAATGCAAGCAACGTAATTCGGCAATTGAATATACTTAAGGTCAACCCGAATCTACATCCAAAATCTACTAACGCATTTAAATTTTTTCCCAATTTCTAAATAAATTACTACACACAAATTCAAAAAAAAATACAAATGTACATTATTGGGGTAAAGAAATAGTGTATACCTTACGGAGTAGGTCGAAATCGAGCCAAGCAATGGGTTTTGGAAGAGAACTAGGGTTCCGATTTCGTTCCGAAGAGGGGAAGAGAAGCTAGGGTTTCGAACGTCGGAGTTAGGGGGTTTCAATCTTCGGAGTTGGGAGAGAAGATGGAGTTCTAGGGTTTCGATCGTCGGAGCTAGGGTTTTTTTAGGTTTTTTTTTTTTCCGTCGTTTGGGTCTGGGTTCGTCGAAGAGAGAAGAAGAGAGCGGAAGAAAGAAGACGAACTGTATGTCGACGAAAATGAAAAATATAGCCTTAACCCGTTATTCCGAAGAACGGGTTAAGGCCAACTTTTTTTATTAAATTTTGCCTTAACCCGTTCTTGCCAACGACGGGTTAAGGCAAGATTTTATGAAAAAAAATCTGAACCGTTGGATCTTCGATCCAACGGTCCAGATCGAGGTTCGCACGGGTCCGTGCGAACCGACCCGTTCCGGCCCGTTTGCAACCGAACAACACCCTATATATATATATATATATATATATATATATATATATATATATATATATAGGGAAAAAGGGGTATGAGCAACTTGCTCATTTAGTAAATGAGTAAGTGATGAGGTGGCATGCATGTGATTGGGAACTCCTAAAAGTGATTAGATACTCAATGTATCACATGCATGCCACCTCAATAATTGCTCATTTATTAAATGAGCAAGTTGCTCATATCCCTTTTACCCACATATATATTACAATGTGACAAAATTGTACAGCTAAAAATTTCTTATTTTTCTAACATGATGGATGGGGAAATGAATGTCAAATAACTTGATTTTACACCCTTGGGCTATCTTAGGCATGTAGAACAAGATGAACGATTTGAATTTTTCATAATGAAACTCGTATCATATATGAGGCCTCAAAATAAGATTGAGGTAGGGCCTTAAGGAATCACCTCCCTATATATATATATATATAGAGAGAGAGAGGGAGAGAGAGAGAGAGAGAGAGAGAAAGAGAGAGATCTTCGGTTGCTCACTACTTTGGTGAGCACTCCGTGAGCACTCACGAAATAAAGCACCTATGAAAAATCTGAACCGCTCATATTGTTTTATATGCCTAAGATAACCTAACAATAAAAAATCAATTAATTGGTAATTCATTTGTCCATGATTTACATCACCACAAAATTGTATGATTGAAAATTCGAACAGCATGATGGATGGGCAAATGAACTTCAAATTACTTGTTTTTTTATTGTTAGGCTATCTTAGGCATATAGAACAATATGAGCGGTTCGGTTTTTTTGTAGAATCTTTATTTCATGAGTGCTCACGGAGTGCTCACCAAAAGTAGTGAGCAACCAAAGGGGACTCAGAGAGAGAAATCTTCGTGAGAACCGTTCTCATGATAAGCGATTGGGAGAGAAACGGTTCTCAAGATAAGCTTTGTGAGAACTCCATGCTTATCCATTATATGGATGATCCGAACCGTTCACATTGTTTAACATAACCAATTAAGTCTAGAAATATAAAATCAAGTCATTTGAAATTCATTTATCCATACATCATGCCATTATAAAAAATAGCAATTTTTCAGCCATACAATTTGTAACACTTCAATGCATGAGCAAACGAATCTCAAACGACTTGATTTCATCTAGAGACTAATTTAGTTATATAGATCAAAATGAACAGTTTAGATCTTTCAACTAATGTCCCAAACAAAAGTTCTCACCAAAAGAGTTCTCACTCGATCATTTTCCTATACAGGTGATCGGGTGAGAACGGTTCTCACGATATATATGAGAAAGCGGAAGGAAATGTGACATAAGAGGAAACAAACCTTAAAAAATCATACCCCCTCCTCCCAAATGCATGATCCACACCGTTCAGTGTTTATCATGTCATAAAACATAAGACGATAAAATACTATCGAAGTTGAATGTGATTTGGCCATGTATTTAATGAGCAATAGTTGTATTGTTGAAAAACCGTTCATTTTACAACCTCATGATGAATGGGTTAATATATTCAAATATTGTAATTTTCCTCCACTCTATGCTACAATCAATTTTAGAAACTAATCGGTCTGGGAACGATTAATAATTAATCGGTTAATCAGAAAATAATCGGGGATTAAATCGTGTGTGTGTGTGTGTGTGTATATATGAAAATATATATGAAAAAATTACAAAAAAATGATTGACCCTCTCTTTTACATGCAGGTGCTAGGAAGAGACTTCGTATGGATGGCACGGAGTCCTCTGCCTTCTGGCTCGAGAAGGGACTTCGGGGAGGATTTTGCAGCCATTGTTAGTTTCAAATGGAGCAAACTTCATTATCTTAGTACTGATGTTGTAACTTGTATTAGACTTTGGGTATTGATGGATCTTAGTTGTTGTAGGTGTTTTACTTTATGCTGGATTTTGGGTGTACTGGGATGTACTCTTGAGACTCATGTACTCTTGTAGCTTCGTCAATCCTTCATTATGAAACGGGTGACCGTTAGTCACCTTATTCTCAAATAAAAAATATAAATAAATAGTAAACAATCGCGATCAAATAGTAAACAACCGGTACAATAGTAAATAAATAGTAAATAGCAAAGTCTAAGAGACAATGACAAAAGGAAACAAGACTCAAAAGCTAACAATCGACATCAATGTCGGATTTAATCAGCTAATCGAACAAACTGATTATTCCAATTATTCCGAAAGGTTGCTCAATTTCATTAATTGCTACCAAATTAACCGCTCTATGTCCGATTACCGATTAATCAGCGATTAATATGATTTTAATTGCCTTGACTCTATGTTCTTTTGATATGAAGATCAACTTGAGCACATCATGAACTTTGGATGCGGAGACTGGGTTTTTAGCACACCACAGGAGGAAATTCCCTCCTATGGCATAGAGCCCCTGTATCCTCATATATATATATATATATATATATATATATATATATATATATAATAAGGCCGTAGCCACACTCACACACTGTCATCCAATAATTGGGAAACTGTGCAAGCGGGGGTTCGAACCCCCGACCGCTTGACCGCTTGCTCACTAGTGAAGAGGTTTACAACTAGGCCACTATGACACTTGCACTACTAGCATATGTTAGGGGTGAGCACATAAACCCATAACCAAACAAACCGACCGAAACCGACCCGACACTCACAGTTCTGGTCGGGTCTGGATATGGATAAAGGTTAGATTCAGGTATGGGTTTCCATATAATTTTCAGTCTTAAAGCCCGACCGAAACCCGATCTAAATCTAAAGGCTAGCATTTCTTCAATTGAATTAACCAGATGGCTAAAAATTGAGGTGAGAGATGGGCAAAAATACCTTCTAAAACTAACCCTATCATTCCACCCTTTCAGATCTGCTGCCTCTCTTTTGTATTCTAGTGTTTTTCTTTTTTTTCTCTTATGAAGTGCGAGGATTCGTCCACTTTACATCTCCTTCTTCTATTATTAGTGATGCCTACCAGCTATCATCCCAAAAGATCTTCGTCTCAAAGCAAAGTTTTCTCGTACCTAGATATCTCAGAAACTCCATTTATTTCAGTTTTTTTTGTAATGATTTTTGTTTTAAAATTTTAATTGTCATTTTGATGCTGATGAAAAGGACATCTGACGTAGTTGCTGTATAGCAATTTTTCATTGAATTTCTAGATTACTGAGAAAAATGGGATCTTTTTTTCTTTTTTATATCTTTGAAAATTTTCCACCGAAAGGACCCAACCAAACCAACCAGTGCTTAATCGAATCGGGTCGGGTCATAGTGGTTTTAGTCCTGATTCAGGTCGGGTCCGATTTCAGGTTTTTGGTCGGTTCGGTTGAGGAACCAAACCGTGGTCGCCCCTAGCACGCACACATATCAAATGCAATTTAGTCTTGTGTCAACTGTAAGCATTTCGACCAAGGATTAATGACTAGGAATAGGATTTCTATTGTATTATGCATATGGTAGCTTGTCCACATATGAGACAAAATTATCAACGAAACCCGGGGAAACAATGTGACATATATTGTTTTGCATATCAAACATCATTAACCGTAAACAGTGAGATATTGATGATTACTAATGGATGAGCAAGACAGAGATACTATTGAGGAAAATATATGTCTACCAAGAATTCAACCATTAGGAAACATCAAGCCCAGGAGTAGCATTTGTATAAATACCCAAAACCCGGACCTAACCCAGACCCAACAGTGGACCGGAACCGACCCGGCCTATCCGGGTCCGGGTTCTAAAATGGGACCCGATGTACTTTCGGGTCCGGGTCTGCTCAAAAGAGACTCGGACCCGGACCCGTTAAAAAATCCCAAAAAAAATCAACATAAAAATAAATATTCTATCCTCATCCCTCCCTCCTTCCTCCTCAATTCTAAATCTTCCTCTTTCGAACTCAAAACTCATGCATTTTTCTTCTCTCCTCTATTCTAAATCCTCTACTCGCCGTCTCCGCTCGCCGCTCACACTCTCGTTCCTACCCGTTCGGGTAGGAATAATTTAATAGGACCCGAACCCGGAACCGGATCTCACGGGTCCGGGTTCGGGTCCAATTTTTGGACCCGTAGGAGACCGGATCCGGGTCTGGGCAGCGAAGGACCCAACCCGACCCGATACCAATGCTACCCAGGAGGCCTCCATTATAGGATAAAACAACATGAGAAGTATAAAAATGACACTAATATTTAAGTGGGAACAACATCAACACCTCTATCTCAAATCTTTGTGGTCTTCGTTCAGCTCTAGCAAGGTCAAATTAAAAGATATCGGGACTCTATGGGATATTGAGGGAAGAAAGACTTTCTTGGATAAAATGTTTTCTCCTAAAAAAGTGCTGAATACGGTTGGAAATTCATGAAAACTCTTTTAATACATTTTTTCGATTATTATTGTTTATTTATCATCTATTATATTTCCTTTCTTAACTTTTAGAACAAAATTTTCTTCCATCCAAACAAAAAAAAGTTCGGAATTTTTTTTTTCACTAGAGGCAACCAAACAAGATTAGTGAAAATAAGTTTTCCTGGAAAACCTTTTCAATGAAACATTTTCTAAGTACTCCAACTCTTACATCAATCTAAACACCCCTTTAACTAGTTAAGCTATAATGAAAAGATATCATGAAGTAGTCCCAAAGTACTTACTTCTTTTAGCCGAGGAAGAGAGGATTCAATCTCCCTAGCAGTTATGCTATATAGATATTTGTACAGCTTTTTCATAACTTTCCTGAATTCTGACATTATTTGCTCGCCTTCTACATTCATTTCTCTCTGAAAGTGTAAAAGCCATACAAAAAAGAGTGTACAGTTAGTCGAGTGCAAAAAAATCACATTTTAAACATAAAAATAGTTATTAAAAAACAGAATTATACGTTAACCTTTATATATGTAATGTCTCGGTTCTGCACTCCCATGCAGAAAAGCACGCCTGCTTGAACTGGACTTAACATAACAGGAAGCTTCTCTTGGAAATACTGGTGAGCTAGGATGGGCACAAGATCTAGAATCTACAAAATTCAGTAAATTAATCTTAAGAGTGAATCATATATTACATAAAATCAACATAACTTAATTGCGAAGCAAAACATTCCACAAATTACATCATTGCTAATTAAAAGTTATATGCAAGGGAAAACTCCAATTTTTCATGCCATGGTCATGGTGGTTTAAAAATTGAAGTTTCAGAGAATTACTGCCAATCGCACAAAGTTATCCTTCATCCTACATCCTAGCAGACTGCCTGCTCTACATTAACAAGGTGATTCTTATTTCTAGCAGCCTTGGAGCAGACACATTTTTCTTGTTAAGTTGAAAGTATTAGATTGTTTTGGCCAACAAGAACTTAACCAGGTATATAGGTTTGCACACTTCAAGATGGGTCTGACATCTGTGCCAGAGATACTTGCCCCCATACTTGCTAGACATGTATTCGACGTACCACATGTGTTAGGGTCCAAACTTCATTCAGGGTGGAATACTAGCATGTTGGACCCTTGTGGGATACTTATCTTGTAAAGTTCATAATGTATTCTAAACAAGATGCTTATCCAAGGGTTTGGCTAGTCATTTTACAGCTTTAAAGTACTCAGTAACCCAATGTTTGAACTATTACATTTTTGGTGTACCCTACAGAGCGTATTTTTATTCGACAGCGCTATAAACATGACCTTGTAAGGTTAGTTGAAAAAACAATAATTTCTTTCAAAGTAAGATATGTAATGAACATAGTAAACACTCGAGATAGGTAAGTGGAAAAGTTCATAACACGTGACAATGAACCTAGCAAACAAAAAATATGAAATGTCTCTAACAATCACAAAATAGTTAGAGAAATCTACAAGAGCGACACAGGTTATTCCATTAAAAGCTCTTAGATAAATGCATTATTTCCACAGGAAATATGATGGTTTATTCAACCAATAAGCAAAGTCTTAGCACTAGTGTGAAACTGTAACGGAAATTAACTGCATGCCACGTTCTCAGAAAAAAAACTATACAGACTTAATGGAATATGGATCTAACTATTGATTGTATTGGCGTTCCATTTTTTGTTGAAGTTCAGAGTGCAAAGAAAAATTATGGTACCAATTTAATTTAAATTGGTGGAATCACTCTATCAAATATGGCCAAATTGTTGGAATGAAAAATAAGGAATTACACATCAAAGCTTCATTCTCTAAAATATGGCCAAATTGGATGAATGAAAATACAAAGAACACGAGAAATATCAGAATTTATGAAACACAATTCAAACATCTAAAATAGCAGTAATTTATCTAACATCTCTAATTATGTTACCATGGGGAAATCAACACAACTATTGGTATATGCCTCCAGGCGCTTCATATCATATGGCGACAATAGGTTCAGCAATGACTTGGCAGTTTCATCCATGAGTTCATGCTCCGAAAAGTTAATCTTCGATGCTAAGATGCTATTATAAACTTTAGGTCAGTACGTAACCAGCATATAAGGTACAAGTGATCTTTCTGTAAGATCGAGTAAAGTGACTAACCCCATCGCAAGTTTATAATCTAGTGCTTGGAAGGAAGTTCCTAACAGCCGTCTGAATCTCTGTCTGAAATCTGGAAAGATCAATAGAACTTACTTTACAACCTTTCAATAGTTTCAGGGCAAGTTTTTTCTTAAAAAGATAAAGCATAGGGAAAGCCAAGGTTAAGGTACTCCTGATCATAACTAACCTTGAATAAATGGAGTTAGAAAGCCATGTTGACCAGACTCGCCAGCCTCAAGTTCACCAGGGTTCAATGACCTCAAGATCATGCAGGAGTGTTCACCAGTCACATTATTCTTGTAAACAAGCAAAAAAGAATTAGCAATGAAGTAGATACGAGCACAAATTAGAAATAAAGTTTACGTATATACTAACTGGAATCTGACTAATGTAAAATGGAGCAAAATTATGCCGCCTCCAAAAGCGGAAAAGTTCATGGGTTAGTCCAAAAGAGACACCAAGGTAGTGTAATTTTTCAGGACGTCGTTCACGGAGATGAACAAGAAGAGGAGGAAGGTTAGCCCTGGGCATTATCTTCTCCTCCATCAATGAAGCCTGCACAAACCATCATAAATTAAGGAAATAACAAATGGTACAATTCTGCTTCTAGAAAAAAACAACCTCTAGCTATAATCTCCATCACAGATAAATACCCAGCCTTCCACAGTTGCCAAAATTCTGTGTGTATTCTACATTGCCGATAAATACCCAACCTTCCATTGTTTACATTTTTTATTTTTTTTTGTTGGTGGGTGGGTTGGGGGGGGGGGGGGGGGGGGGGGGGGATATTTAATTAAATTTATATTTATTTACCTCTCAGGTTCTGCAACCTTAATGGTTCATCAGAGGAAACCTCATGTTTGACTTTGGGTATTTAAAAAATTAAAAGAATACAACAAGCCACAATATTGGCAAAAAGCAATGCAAGAGGTGCCTACTTGAAACCCTAAATTACACTTAAAATAATAGTAGTAACTTAAAGGGAAAAAAAGATATTTGAAGATTAGAGGCATTTGAAATACCCTTAGACAACAATAACACACACTAGGCAGTTAAAATCGGTTTTCGGAACTAATCGGTCCAGAAGTGATTAGTGATTAATCAGTTAATCTGAAAATAATCGGGGATTAAATCGGAAAAACCGTTATATATATATATATATATATATATATATATATATATATATATATATATATATAATTAAAAATACATCCTCATTATGTAGCAACTCTAAATCCTAACAAAAACTATTATGAGATGATCAAATAGGAACATATAGTTATAGAGAAAAAGAAGAGAGTACTTTGTTTGAGCTAAGTTTGGATTCTGGATGTGGTTCGGATCGTGTTTGCTGGTTGGTTCCATCAAACAAAAACAATCGGGGAGTAGGAGCAACGCGAGCAGCAAGGGGAGGAGGTGCAGCAAATGTGGGCCAGGTCAAGTACACGACGGCGGGTCGGGTTTGGGTTTGCTCGAGGAAAAAGAGAATCAGTTTGGGTTTGGGTTTGCGCGAGGAAGAAGAAGAGAGTGGTGACATGTCTGGTTTGGGTTTGCGCGAGGACCAGAAGGGGTTTGGATTTTGGATTTGGATTTGAGTTTGGATCGGATTGAGCCCAAATAATGCAAACAAACATGAAAATTAGAGGAGGAGATTTAATCGGTTAATCTGCCACTTAAAATCGGCCGATTAACCACTAATCGGCCGATTATACCCGATTAAATCGCTAACTGTTTAAATATTATAAATCGCTAAAAAATTAATCGCTTAGCCTCCGATTAGCGATTAATCGGGTATTAATCGGGGATTTTAACTGCTTAGAACACACAGCAAGAATTTTACCCTAAAAATATTAGGTTATTCCATGATAGTAAAAACAATGGTCCTAAAAGCATCTAATAGTCCCAAAAATAATACACTCAAGCAGTATGTTGGAGATGCCATCAGTAAGACTCTTTAACAGTAGAAAGATTAAGAAACCTAATTAGCTGGAGTTGTTTCGTTTGGAAATGGACTGCAGAAGGTATGCTGCTTTGTGAAGAAATGATTGGAATTTCACAAATACGAATGGTGCTTAGGGCAGAAATGAGTATTTTAGGTTTCTAAGGGGTAATAATGTTTAAAAAAGGTAAATGAGTTGAAACAATTCATACAATTCCTAATATGGCAGTAAATTAAAATTAGTAACAATTATTCAAAGTACAGTAAAAACCTCAATAATCAAAAGCACAATGCAAATAGTGCTAATTAGGAACCTAGATAGGTGAAAGCACAATGCAGATAGTGCTATTAGGAACCTAGATCGGTGAAAAGCACAACACAAGGTTGTGCTAATAGGAACCTAGATAGGTGGAAAATATATAATTTTAAGAGCATCTACTGCAATGCAGCTGAACTAAAGAATTTGGATTTGGGATAAGTACAATGCACTTCTTTCCACATTTGATACAAGACAGGGTTAAGATATGTTTTGGAGAATATACATGTTTCTCCAGTAAGAACGAATGCGCTATGCTAAACAATTACTCGAACCAATTCCAGCTTTTAAAGTTCAGTACCTTCTCCGCAGCTTCAGTAACTTTAATGTCAGGCTCCTCAGTCTCCTCGGCATCTTCCTCATTGAAATCTGTCAGCTGTCCTTCATAGTACCTAAAGACAGTATAAAGGAGAGATTAAATTTCTTAAGTTATTGGTTCTCAAGTGAAACATCTGATGAGTTCTACTAAACCAACACCTAAGTCAATCCTGAAAAGGGAGATCTAACCGACACTAATCAACATATTTGTATAAATGACAACAAATTAATATGATACAATGAAATATAAAGATCAGTTATGATTATGAAGATCAAATTGATCAGCAATTGGATTAGTTGAGTAAAATTAAATTACATAAAAATATGATTTTCTCATGATATTTTAAATATTACTCCATTGTATAAAGTTAATATATAACATGTAAGGCATCATTGTAAAACCATCATCCAAGACTCCCTTCTACTTAGGACTTCATGACTGTATATCTAGAATCTACCAATAATGGAGTCACCTTGGAACAAAATTTCATAAGCTCCTAACAAGTAGTACACAACTAAAAAAGACTACGATGAGCAAGCTTTTCACCGAGGGATATCAATCAAAGCAAACTGTAGCGCAATTAGAAACAGTGTGTCATCACAAAATAAATTATTAAAAATGAGCACCAGATACATATCTAAAGAGGTATGCATCAATTCTATAACTCTTTGCATGATCGCAGGGTTCTGCAGACTTTCACAAGCTCCTAACAAAAACACAACAGAAATAAATAAGCAGGAGAGGAAGGAAAAAGAATAAATAAATAAAAATGCGGGTTTGGATCGAGATATATTCATCAACATAAGTTATTGGCCAATTAGAATCAGTGTGCCATTGTAATATGAAATATTAAAAATCGGCACCAAATACATAAGCTGAGGGGACTGTATCAATTCGATAAATAGTACCCCCTCCATCCCAAATTAACTGTCTACTTTCTCTTTTTTATGTCCCAGATTAACTGTCCAGTTTCTAATTTTAAAGCATTTTTTACTTAGTTAGGTCAATTATACCCTTATTAAAGTTTTATCCTATTAATTTACACGCTAACCAACTATTCATAGAAAACACAATCTATTCATGATTGGATGATACTGGAGACTGGAGAGTATTTAAGAAAGCGAAAGAAAGGAAGGAGGACAAATTAGTAAATTTACAACACTTCTTAATCTTTGTGAAAATAGCTAAGTCGACAATTATTTTGGAACATAGATGTTTTGCAGACCATGTAAAATCTTATACCTTTGACATCACAATAACTAAGAGAGATAACATTCATCTCAAGTACATGTCCCCAGTAAAAGTTAAAAAATAATGAAAAATAAAAAGTTGAATATATTTGTGACAGCTTACCACTGAATTGGATGCACAATAGAAAATGACCAGAACCACGACAGTAATGCTATCTTGAAGTAAATAACAATGCATAATTTGATCATCCAACAGAACTTAAATGCCATTAGATTTAATGAAAAATAGTACAATTTACCATTGATATATATTTCTTCAAAGCGAGAAAATGATGATATTTAACCATGCCTATAGTCCTCTCATAATAAAATGTACACAAATATTTACTAGCAAACCACCTAAATTCTAGTCCGACAAAACGTCTCTAAAATTTTACATTATCAATGTACAAAATGCCACAAATATGATTACTACAAACAAATTTTCATAACGCATACATGGCAGTGCAATAATCAATATCAAATGAACAAAATAATCAAAATGTGAAAATTGAAATTAGAAGCTAAATAGTTAAAGAAAAAACAAACTATTTAAAAGAAAGGCACAAACAAAACAAACAAAACAAACCTTGTCAGAAGTTCCACCGCTGTAGAACCAAAACGAAGCTGCAAAGTAACATAAAGATGCAGTCGAGACCTACAAAAGATTGATGAATATGCTATAATTAAAAACAATTAAAAGCTTACCCCCAAGGCATTTGGGTGGACAGCAATGCGAACAATTCGCACACCTGAAAGCCTAGGAAAATTGGTTTCTTGGAATTGTTGGCAAAACTTCCAAGGTATCTGATCCCCAGAAGGTTGACGGCCCTCAGTTAAACTTCTTAATGCAGATTTTTGTGATATTTGTCCTTCTAGACAAACCTGAAGATAAAATGATTAACAGAAGTGACTTTATATATGATTTGTGCATGATGTATATAGATTACATCATAATGAAGCATAGATGTTCCCACTAAAAAATAAGATCCAAGAAAATTCATCATCTATTATGAGAAAAGAATTGCTCATCTGTTCAGATATTAACATGAACCATTTAATCAAAAGAGTGCCATAAAGTTGCTTTACTATATGTGACTACCATGAACTTTCTTATTACGCAAAACCTATGAGAGGTCCATCAATGTGAATTGTCCTGTTTGTCCTCCACAATTTAATGGAATCGGAGACAGTCATTTTGGTATCATGGGGCATTAAGGATAGAGATGATTAGGGTATTGCCGCGGCAGCACCGATGTGGGGTATTTGGCTGACGTGGAATGATTTATGCTTTCGTAATTCCAAATGTACAATGACAGGACTTATGCACAGAATTCTAACCTTCGCTCATGATTGGACAGGTAACCGGGGCGCTATGAAACGTCTGCGGATGGAAGAGGAGGAATAGGAGACATAGGTCCCGATTCCCCGGGATAGCAGCTGGAGACAGTCGTTTTGGTATCATGGGACGGTGGCATTCGCAGAGTTGCTACAGAGGCAGTGTATCACTTGTATCTTACCGCTTTCTAGTTTGTTCTCTTGCTGTAGTTGTTGTTGTTTCTTACTGGTAGTTGCTTCAATGTATTTCTTTTGTTGTTCGGTATTCGGGTTAGACTGAGTTTGGTATGATCTATGTATGTAGTTCTACTTTGTTTCTTTAATATTGCATTAATGAAACGATGACGATGTCATCTTTTATCAAAAAAAAAAAAAAGGAATCGGATAACAATTTTCCATATCAGTCAATGGATACCAGGAATATATTGAAAATATTAAAAAATATCGGGTTGCCATCTTGGATGAAAATATATATCCACTAAATATGATTTAGTACCTTTACTTTACATACATTATATATCACAAATATAAGGAAAGTAATACTAGTTACAGGCTTGCAGCCAAAATATATATAATATAATTGCCTACATGAAATACATAAAAGAAAAGTATCTAAATAGTAAAGATTAGACAGACTAATAATACTGATCATACTTCCTTGTTTCTTCATGTTATTGTTAATGATCATATTTTATATTTAAAGGTTTCAAACATGTATATGCTTTATCATAAATTCAAAGCAGCAATATTTTTCTTTGCAGATATAGCCGCCATATTTATTGACATGGATTCTTTTATTCCCTTCCATAAAATTTTCCACTATGCTACATGAAAAAAAAGGAATATGAAGTTTATCATCGTTTAAGTAATGAAAATGTTTTTAAAACAATAGTAATTCAAAAAAACCTCTCAACACATGTCAGTACTAGCAAACCTAACCTCACTCAAAAGATAGCATGCAGATCACGAGAAACTCAATTTTATAACAGCTAATAAATCAAGCCCAACTCAGAGTCAACTGAATTTACTACTAACAGTTTTTCCCAGTAAGTAATAACTAGTCACATTAGCAGAGGACGATAGCAAGTATGTAATAAACAAAGAGTGCCCAATCCATAACAGAACATGAACTTCGTTTTTAGTTTGTTGCCGCAAACACCTAACTACATATTGCTGATCTTCCCCACTTCCCACTTCCCCTCCTCTCCCTCCCTAGTATATATCCTTCGACCCCTTCAAAAACCACATAACCACCGTTACTTGAGTCAACCCTAGGAACCAACCACTCATCTCCCTGGCTCTACCCGGATAAATGCTATCTGATCTGCTTACAAATAATATAGTTACTAACCGTTGTCTATAAAAGAGACTAACTTCATTATTCTTTGGTGTTGAGATCCTTTTCTCTACATCCAAATTATTATAATCTTTAGGTCCATACCTAATATGCCTTTAAGCTACTACTGTGCCTGGTCCAATAATCAAGCATGATTATTCAATGTCGTTCAGATCTACTTGACTCGTTTTTATAATATCATAACATTAATGTAATTTTAGCTCAATTATGCACTCCAGTTTAAGTTCATACAATGAGGGACACCAGACATAAAGTATGCAGTTTAAACTCATTCATTTATGGAATAAGAAATCATTTGAAACCTTAGTCAGAAATAGAGACGTCAAAGATTTTGATTTCCCAGTTCAAACCCATACACGGATTTAAAGAAACTTACGTCAACACATTGCTGAACACCCTAAATATTTTAGTAATTTAATATTTTAAATACCTGTTTTGAGGAGAGCAGAAACATTTGTGTTTAATAATGGGAACAAAAATAATTAATAAAATCTTAAAAGTTTGTGAAAAATGTTTGTCATCACACCTACCTTAATCATAGCACAGACAAAAAAAGGGTTAATAGTAAGATATGAATGGGGAAATGCTCAGTTCAAGGTACAATTTCAAGCTAGTTAGGCATGTACATCAAAATGAACGTTTCGAATCATCCATTCGATGGCTCCAGTAAGGAGTTCCCACAAAGCGCAGTTTAAGAATCCGCCTCATCCAAGCATCTCAGCATATGCTTGTATGTATATATATATATATATATATATATGGAATGCTCCATTGCAAACCACCTATTATATTAACACTGAAGCCGTTGTTGGAAACAACGGCTCCAACAACGGCTTCAATGTTAACATAACTGAAGCCGCTGTTCCCAACAACAGCTTCATTGGCTTGCATACCCATTTGTACGGGACCCGTTTGCAATGGAGCATTCCCTATCTATATAATAAAACACAAAGAAAGCTATCAAGTGACTCCTTCAATCCCCTCAAAATCAAAGGCGGAGATCTAACCTCACAAAACACATTTTCCCCCCAAAAGTTTTTCCCCAAAACTCAAATTCAAATTTCCCCCCAAAACAACTCATTTATTTATTTAATTATCTCTCTCTCTCTCTCTCTCTCTCTCTCTCTCTCTCTCTATATATATATATATAGAAACATGGAGTTTTATACCCCAATTTATAATATTTTTCACCATATACTAATGGAAACATGGACTTTTATTTACAACTAATTATTGTCCAACAAATCAAACTTCAGCTACATAATTGTTGATTTACTGTTTACGGAGCTTTTTGTGTTTTGTATCGTTCCGAAGACGTGCCGTAGGCACGTGCCCACGGGCAAATCTAGTACATCTATATATATATATATATATATATATATATATATATTACCAGATCTTCCATCTCAGCAATAATTTTGAAAACAAAAAACAAAAAACAAAAAAATTCCAGACGGAAACAATTTTTCATTTTTTTCTAATTTTTAAACAATTAAAATGGCATGTCTGTAAATATTTGATGGCAATATTGTAATTATTTGGAAAACAAAATGTTGGGCCGGAAGATGATCTTCCGTCCAAGATGATCTTCCGTCCCAAGGGGTTTTTAAAAAAATATTGTTTTTATTTATTTAAATGACATTTTCAAAACATTTTTTTAAAAAAATGAAAAAGTAATAAAATTAAGTGAGACGGAAGATCTCACTTCTTTTATTATTATTCTACTAATAAAATTAAGTGAGACGGAAGATGATCTTCCTTCTCAAATTTTTTATTATTATTTTTGGTAATAATAAAAAAGAGACGAAAGATCATCTTCCGTCTCAACTTTTCTGAATTAAATATTGGGCGAGATGGAAGATGGTCTTCCGTTCGTCCTCTTTAAATATTAAAAAATTCCGTCTTCTATATTTAGCAATTGTCATTTTTCGTTGCCAAATATAGCAGAATACTGTTCATCACTTTTCTAAAAACTAGGTTTTTAGCAAACGATAGTGGGTGCGATTTTTTTAAAAATGGAGAAAATAAGTAAATAGCAAACGATAGTGGATGCTGGAAGAGCATCCACGGTCGTCCAAGATAAAAAATAGCAAAATGCATAAAATAGATATAGCGAAGTAGGTTTTTTTTCGCAGTCATCAAATGCTATAAAATAGTAAAGTTGAACAAAATTTGATCGGACGAAACTTGACATGAAAAAAATTATTTTAAAAATATTTTTCTGACTGAATTGAATATTTTAATAATTTAAACTGGCAATCGAAACTCGAAGCTTCGTCGGAGTGAGAAAAAAAATCCTAAATTTCCCATAGACGAAACTTGGATGGGCTTCGTCGACTGTTAAATCCTGAGATTTAGTGATACAGATATCGAAATCTAGGGAAATGGACTCCTATGAGTACGTTATGTTCTAAGTTATCCATATGAACAAAGAGCTAGAGTGTAACTCTCAGTCTCTGGCGGAGTAGGAAAAGGCCCTGCCGATTCGCCCTATATTCGGATAACTTATGGTAGAGTCCGGGTGTGGAGAAAAACCACCGATTCCGACAGGATTGCAGCGGAGCTGAATGATCACCAGCTTGTCGGGAGTGGAGAGAGACCACCGGCCGGCAGAGTGGAGAGAGACCACCGATTCCGATAGATCGGAGTGATGACCGACTTTCGAGAGAGGAGAAAGACCACCGATCTGATGCAGTAGACGGAATAGACCGTATTTACTGCAGCTCTACCAGTCACTAAATAAATGTCAGGAACAGGAAGGAGTACAAGAGTAGGATGCATGGCGAGGGATTGAACCTTACTATCTGGAGAATACGAACTCGATTTGGGGAGTATGTAGTATGGGATGCATACGTTTTCAAATCAAGTTTGCATTAGATTAAGAGCATGGTGTGCATATGAATTGTGCATTAGAATCTAGATCATGACATACACCGACACTTGTGATTTAACTTTTATATTTTTCTTCTGCATCAAATATTGATTGTTGAGGAATTTGGAGATTGTGGTTTTCATCCGCGTTGCGTCAGTTGTATTCAACTGACGTGCCCACATTTTACTAATGCAGGATCGTTGATCGTGGAGCAGGGGACTCGAGCTGCGAAAAGCAACCAAGTGGAAGATATAGTTTCCTTGCGCAATGTAAGTTTTTAATTTCCTGTAATTTTTCTGTGTTGCGTACTCATTGAAGTAAAGATTCTGGGTAAGTGTCACGAGCTCCCAGTGTGTGGAACTCGGGGTGCTACATATGGCACGTCTTCAGAACGATACAGCATATGAAAAGCCTTGTAAACAGAAAATCAACAATTATATAGCTCAAGTTTGAATAATATGACAATAATTAGTTGTAAATAAAAGTCATATTTTCATTAAGTATATGTTGAAAAATAATTATGAATTGGGGTATAAAAGTCCATGTTTATATATATATATATATATATATAGGGTGAAAGGGATATGAACAACTTGCTCATTTAGTAAATGAGCAATTGATTATGTGGCATGCATGTGATATATTGAACAACTAACTCTTTTAAGAATTTTTCAATCACATGTATGCCACATCATCAATTGCTTATTCACTAAATGAGCAAGTTGCTCATACCCCTTTTTCTCATATATATATATATATATATATATATATATATATAGGGAAAGCTGCGGTTGTGCACTACTTCTAGTGCACATGGCGTGTGCACTAGGCCTTCGGGCATTCATATCGACGATCCGAACCGTTCACATTGATCAACACATCTAAATTAGTCTAAATATGTAAAATCAAATCATTTGAAATTCATTTGCCCATCCATTGAAGTGTTACAAAATTGTATGGCTGAAAAACATTGTTTTTTATAGTCACATGATTTGATTTTACATATTTAGACTAATTTAGATGTGTTGATCAATGTGAACGGTTCGGATCGTCGATATGAACGCCCAAAGGCCTAGTGCACACGCCGTGTGCACTAGAGGAGTGCACAACCGAAGCTTTCCCTATATATATATATGGGTAAAAGGGATATGAGCAACTTGCTTATTTAGTAAATGAGCAATTGATTATGTGGCATGCATGTGATACATTGGACAACTAACCCTTTTAATGATTATCCAATCACATGTATGCCACATCATCAATTGCTTATTTACTAAATAAGCAAGTTGCTCATACCCCTTTTTCCCTATATATATATATATATATATATATATATATATAGAGAGAGAGAGAGAGAGAGAGAGAGAGAAGTAATTAAATAAATAAAAGAGTTGTTTTGGGAGGGATTTGAATTTGAGTTTTGGGGGGGGGGGGGACTTTTGGGAGGAAAAATGTGTTTTTTGAGGTTAGATCTAGGCCTTTGATTTTGGGGGAATTGAAGGAGAGCCACTTGATAGCTTTCTTTGTGTTTTATTATATAGATATGCTTCTAACAAATCAAATAACGGAAACTAGGGTAATGAGTTTGATCTTAGATATAGGTTGATTTTCTACACTAAGACATATATATATGCTTCTAACAAATCAATTAACGGAAACTAGGGTAATGAGTTTGATCTTAGATATAGGTTGATTTTCTACACTAAGACACAATTCAGTATTATGCGCAAAACTAACTGAAGATATAAAAAAAAAGAGCGCACAAAAAAGAAAAGAAAAAACTAAAGAAGACTTATAACATTAACGTAGAACCAACAAACTCAAACCTGAATGACGCAGAGAATATCTGGCAGTTGACTGTTTGACTCATCACAAGGGCCTGCATACATAAGATAATGTATTGTTTTAGAAAACAAAGAAAGGCACCTATTTGGAAAAGAAAAAATAACAAACAGGAGATTTGAAACAAAATAATTATACATAAGCCATACCAAGCAATACAAACAAGTGATGTGACGGTGCATCAGCCATCAATTGTAAATCATTAGGCGAATTTTTGTAGTGAGAAGCAACATAAAGGGCCATCATTCTCTAGAAGATACATTGATCAAAACAAAGATAATGTTAACAAATAATAAAACAATAACAGAACTAAAAACTCAAATGTACAAGCAAATGTTGAAAGGGTAAATATGTTTTAGGCCCCTTGTTCAACTTTGAACATCTATCAAGCCTTTGGCTTTTCAACCTTTACTTTAAACCGCTTATATATACAATTTTTGTTTAAAACCGTTTTCTCCCATTACGTTATACACTGAATGTACTTGCTTCCCTGTATATTTATAATGATATTAGTGCCCTTAGCATTATTTAACAAGCAGGGAATGTTTGTTAATAACATTTCTCTACAATAAACCTTAATCTCTCTTTCTATTTTCAACTCCAAATATTTCTCTACTCAGTGCACCTCCTCTTCCATTTCTCAGTTTCCTATCCCCAGATCATCTTAATTTTCATGTTTTCTTCAGCAAAAAACAGAAAAACACAAAATTAAGATAAAAATGGTACGAAAATCACTAAAACAATATAAAAGTAACCAAAAAATAGCATAACTCATCAAACCAAAATACAACTAAGCAAAACAAATAAACAAAGATAACTTATTAAAACAGTACAAAGCTCACTGAAACAGTAAATGACTGAGTCCAGTGCAAGATTAACCAAAATAGGACTAAACTCACTAAAACAGTACATAACTCACTGAAATAGTAACTAACAAAAATTTACAGAAATACTACATCACTCTCTAAATTAGTACAAAACTGATGGGTTATTCAACAAAGGGCCACCAAAACTGATGAACTCTTCGGCAAAAAGGAAAAAGTTCAGGTACAAAACTTATGATACTTTTTAAATATTCACAAAATTGATGGGCTCAACAAAAAGATTTCTCATACTAATGATATTTCATATATGGCAGTGGTTATTTGATTTACTCAATTAGCTTTATTGGAGCTCCCCTGCTCACTCCTAGAGCAGTCCAACCTTCTGCCATAGTCACACTCTTAGAACTTATTACTATCACCCTACTGCCTGTCAGGTAGTGGTACCTGCTAGTAAAGTCAAAGGCCAATTATAAAAGCATTAATGAATGCAAAAGCTGTAGAGCTTATTACCTGTAAGAATGTTTCACTTGCTTTATGATAAGAAAAAAGTGTATCCCGGCTAACATAATAAAGATCACATTCGCTTGGATGAGGCAGTCTGCAAGTGGAAGAAGAAACAATAAGCTCAGTTGCATAGTGAGAATGTATGTGTCTCGTCATTACAATACTAACCTGTTAATCTTCGGAATGTAGCTTTCAACATCCAAACAAAGTAACTCATTGAGCCAAGATTCAATTGGATCACCAGAAGCATATCTGATGGATTCCTTCAACTTTATCTCCTTGAACAGCCTACCTATTGCATATATCATCGAAGTCAGCTTCAGGGCAAAAATCAAAACATTCAAAATTCCTTATGCATGTCGAATTTAGAAATTTGTGATTCTCAACGATAATGTATATGATAATGTACTGCTGATAACTCAATTACCCATACAATGACATGAAAATATTACAAAAAGTTACATGTATTTTACGGAATAATTTACTCAAAGATATATGGTTGCATAGTGAAAGCCTAAGATGATCTAGAATCTAGAATCTCAATAGGAATATCCGGAGATAAAAGTGTAGTGTTTTTTAAAATAGTAAACATGATAGAGACAACAAGGATGCTAGAGACAGGCAAGATAAATGTTCAAGCATATTGTCTAGAAAATTGAGAATAACTCCAAGGAGACACAATTTAAATGCTAAGGAAAATGATCCAATGCAGTCCAACTCAGCCATCAATGCTTAGCGATCAAAATAATCAATTAATGGGCCACAAAACCAATCTTCATTTTATCATCTTATCTTTCACGAAACAAACTATGAGTGACATAATCTTTCTTTTAACTATGTATAATTTTTAATCCATAAACCCTGAGCTACTCTCAGAGAATCTTACACTCAACTTGAAACTTAACCCCCTTTCTCATATCTTGACATATCTCATAGAAGATGTTCCTGATCGTTAGATTCCCATTCCAATCAATTCTCCAGCTGCCAAACTACATGTGCAGTGAAATTGAGGGGAATTTGCTGCAAGTAGAGATAGGAAAATTACACATTACTTATTTTATTAATGAAATGGAAACCCACACATAGGGGGAATGGGTCAACTATGGATGTCTACAAGAAGAAATCTTTGGTCTAAGCAAAGCTGCGCAAGCTTCACAGGGAACCCTACTTCCAGTCGGCGGGCAGGGGAGTGAGATAAGTCCATGTCAGCAATCTTGAATATTTTAGCCTTTAGGCATCGAATAATAAAAAAGAATCCTGAGCAAACAAGGAGATTATGTTGATCTTAGAGGGGTTGAATTCCTTGTATCTAGGCTAGAAAGCAATATGTTTTTTTCAGTTTATGTGTCTGTTTAACCAAAATTTGCAAATTGCAACCAAAAAATTGGTTGAGCACTATATTCATCGGGTCCACAGCCATGGGAAAAAATGGTCAACTTTTGATCATAAATATACTCAATAAATCGTATTATTCCCAGACAAGTTATTGCTGTTCCTAGATATTTACAAACATGTATTCTTAAAGAACAATATAAATCAATAATAATACACATGTATAAAGCTATATAAATATGACAAAAGTTCCTAATCTAAAGAAGTTACACAGTAGAATTAGTAGAATCATCCAAAACACAGCAAGCAATAACACAGAATAAATTCTACAAGAAAGATTATGCATCTCTGTGTGTGGGTGGGTAGGTGGGTGTGTGTGAAAATATTACAAAAGACCCTAATCTATACAAGTTACAGAGTAGAATCATTCAAAATACAGCACACAAGAACTCAGCATAAAATCTAGGTAGGTGTGTGCATGTGTAGAGAGACAGATGAAAAACTATCGACGGTGTAAGAAGTTTCTCTTACCAGAATCTGGAACCTCCGGGCTCTTAGCAGTTTTCTGGCTTTGTGATGCCAACTGGTTAAGAAGTTTCAAGGACAAGGAACGTCCAGTGCCTTCATAGCTTCCATATAAAAGTCAATTCATTAAGAAAAGCATCCATATACTACATTTACCAGGAATGATATAATTAAGAGAAAAAAAGAATAAGAAAAAGGCTCTTACCCATTAACAGTAGATGAAAGGAAGACAAGATAAGGCCCAAGCAAAGACTTCACAATAGTTAGTGGGATTGCTGCAGCTTCATCAATTACTAGAAGTTCAACTTGAGAAAGCTTGCCATGTTCCTGTGGCCTTAAATACTGCCATAAAACAACTAACTCAGGCAGGAATATTGATTTATTCAAATATCGATAACAAAAATTACTAAAAATTACTAAATTTACTTTAAATATTATTTTTTCTCGTGAGACAGGACTTACTAATCTAAAAACACTATATATAAGCGAAGAGAATCCTTTATGGAGCAAAAGGACTAAGGTAGTACATATTTGAGATGGAAGGAACAGATATAAGGTCAAAAGGATATCTTTAACGAAAAAGTCAAATGCAAGTTGTGATGAGTTTATCTGATTAGTTTGCAGATGAAACATAATGATTCATCAAAGATGTAAAAGGCACGAAATAAACTGATACAATAAACTACTATAGTTTTACTTACCTGCATGATTCACAAAAGGTTGCCAGGCTTTAATATATTATGAATCGCGGTTTTCTATGAGCGAAATGGATCATTGTAAATTTCAGGATTCTTGTCTACAAATTTTACGATCTCAAATCTGACTTCACAGGTTACAGATGAGTCAATCAATGATTCAATTATTCAAATAGTATATGGCCGGTGAGATGATTCTAGATGAAAGGGAAATACATCAAGACCAATGATTTAATTTAACAAAGATGAAGATGAAGACTAAAGAAATATAGAAGAGAAGTTGATAAGAAAGGGGAGGAGATAATGGGAAAAGGAGAAAGGGGAACAACTTCACAAGCCAATCCCCTAGCACAGTCTACAGTCACAGATCACAATATGTCATTAGTTAACCACATACTTGGATTGTTTGGCGGTGTTGCTTGTAGAAATTAATCTGAATTATTGCTTTCTTGAGTTCTGGATCAGCACTCCTCACCAAGTTATAGTGTAAATGCTCCTGCAAGTGTGAAAACTCATAGCTTCTTATACTTACATATATGGAAACAGTGGAGATAAAAATACTCAATATCATAGAAAAGATCAAAAAAACGAATTCATGAACAAAATGAAATGAAAAGATACATGAAATGGAGGCATCTTATTTACACTGACTTTTATAGAATTACCCAAATAGCTGAGCCTTTATGGTTTTGTGTTTTGAATATTTGAATTCACATGATAATCTTTTTAGTTTTAGACTTATAACGAGCTCTCACTTGGCCTGCTTAAACAAACTGGCTAAGAATGTAAATATATTGGTCTACAAATGATCCGAAAATTATATCTAATATTATAATGGGAGAGTTGGAGTTGTCGTTTGTAAAACATACCGACTTACGTGTATTGCACGTAAATAACTAATATGAAGGAGGTCTCAGGTTTGAGGCCAAGCTATGTCAGAGTTTTTACTTTAAAAAATATATATTTACTTATATAAATACAATTAAAGGCTGATCATGATGGTGATACTTCCTCCCTTCAAAAATTTTATCTCTATAACTATTTTGTGACTCATGTGGTAGTTGTCAATAGTGTCACGACGCCAATAGATGGTATCCACCACCCTTCCCTCTGTGCTACAATGCTACCCTTTCACTTGTAGTGCCCACAACAGAAGTCAACAGGCCCACAAGACCTAGATGCAGCAATAACAAGACACCGCAATAATCACAATATGTCAATATCTCACAACCACAAGAACACAATAATATACAGAGATAACCAATACTTCTTTTTACTCAAGAAATACAAAGATACAAAGAGATCAAACTATAATCTCTCTCTCTCTCACTTTTGAAACACTCGGCACTTTCCTCTCTTGAAATTGTACAATGATAACGGCATAAGGCTTAACCCTAGAGTTCACATCTACATCTATATATAGCAGCCAAGTAAACCCTTAAAAAGATAAACACAAATACAGCCAATTGGATCTAAACCTGCAACCCACCCAAACAAACACAACGCCCCGATGCGGTCGACTACCTTACTTGGCAGTCGACCGCAATTCTTCAATCCAGAAATAGAGAGCACAAGGTTGGCTACACAATCCACGGGCAGTCGACTGTAGCTGCTAGTATTAGTTGCTTGTTGTCATTGTAGCCTCTCTTGCTGCCTCCTTCGTGTTTTCTTTTCTTCCTCTCCAACTCCAAGTTCTTCTACCTAAGTGTATTAGAGTTCACAATTCCTAACATCACTACCATCACATCAAGCAAGGTTTTAAATGTTGTATGTTTTGTGTCATATCGGCCTAAGAACTTTCATGTCGGAATGTCGGATAGGATATAGCGGGATATCTCACATATTTCAAACTGTTCTGTAGGATATAAAAGTATATCCTAAATATGACCAATCTAACGTTTACATACGTAATATTATCACATATGTTATACAACTAACTTACGAAATTATAATTATTTTATTTTATTTTTTGGGGAGGAATAAGGTCGTAGCCAAAATTAAATGTATTAGGAATGCACATTGCACATGCATTTCATACATGAAGAATAACATACCAAGGTTCTAAATGTTGGATATCATAGTTGTGTTGATTAATCTTTTTTTTAATGTTGGATGGTCAAGTGTTTAGGACATATTGTAAATATCAGAACGTCAGAATAGATAAATATATCTTTTTGCCCTAAAAATGTCCAAATAACCTTTGAATATGATTCTCTTCAGGATGTAGATTGGGTAAATCGGGGATCAATTGAACATAAATTCTCCAACATAAAGATTTATAATCTAATCTGTACCAGGTTATTCAGCCAATACTGGACAGATCTCCAGAAAAACAAAAATCTTAATTACCATGTGTGACTTTGAGAACATGTAACTCAACATGTCGGGGGGTTATGTCAGGAAGTATTTCGGGGGAAATATCGGAGTCAACCCGATATGTCGGGGACATTTTCTCAAAAATGACAATTTTTAAATGGCATATCATTGTCGGTTACCATTCAGAAATGACATAACAGGGAAAACATGGGATACACCGAGGACATTTAAAACACTGACAACAAGGTTCTAAAAAACAAAAAAACTATTTCTATTATAAAAGCAAGAATAAGAAAGATGAATCTGTCAATAGACTAAAAAAAATGCATTTAAATGCTTTGTTTAAATGGAAAACAGGCATAACATTTTGTTTACGGCCTAATTGAACGTTAAAAACGTTTTCATTAATTTTTTCATCAAAGCGTGTAAAAAAGGGGCACAAAACGGGACGAAACGTGTCCAAACATGCCGAAATTGGTCCAAGCGGGTCTAAACGGGTTGTTTAGTAACTGTTTTTCGTTTTCCTTCTTGAATTGAGGCTATCTGAGCCGAGGAAGGAACTTGTTCAAGCATCATCACTGTCAAATGTCACCAAAAAGTACACTTTGTATGTTTCCTTAATTTTTTTAATAAACATTAAAAACTATCAAGTATAATTTATTTGTGCATATGATATATCATTCTCACATAATGAAATATGAAATCTTTAATATTTGACATTTCAAATATTTTGTTGGAATTTTCATATTTTCTTCTCATTTTTTAAATTTTTTAATAATTTTTATTTAAAAAAATAGAAAACCATTTTTTTCATTTAAACCTTGTTTAAACACACAAAAACAATGGTGCCCGACCGTTTTGATCCTATTTCCGTTGTTTGGAACCTTGCATCACAGTCAGCATTCCCCACCTTGCAGTTAAACTCACTATTTGAAGACCCTCCCAATAAATCTACTGGAGCACTAGCGACCATTTATCCTTCTTATTTGCAATTTTCCTGATCTAAAGACAAAAAAAAGGCGATGCTTTAAAAACCGAACATGCCATAACCTAGAGAGTTGACCTGTCCGATTTTCCTTCGGGTCCAACCAGGTTCAGCTTATAATTAAATACTCGTATGCATGTGTGGGTGGGTGTGGTGGTGGTGGTGGCTCTCCTTTTATTTTGAGGCCACATATGCAAGCCATTGATATGAACCCCTCACGAAAAATCTGAAGCGATCAACTTGTTCTACATGCCTAAGACAACACAACAATATAAAATCCAGTTATTTTCATTTTCCCATGTTTTGCAACGTGACAGACAAAATTGTATAGCTGGAAATTATTTATTTTTCTCATGACATGATGGATAGGTAAATGAATGTCAAATAACTCTTAGGATATCTTAGACATGTAGAATAAGATAAACGTTTCAGATTTTTCATGTGGATTTGTCACCCCAAGACTCCGCTAGCCGTCCGATCAATCAGAACGGACGGTTCCCAGGAGTCCATTTAAGTGAATTGGGGGGGGGGGGGGGGGGGGGGGGGGGGGGGGGGAAGTCGTGTTTATATTTCAATTCGATAACCACTTTAAAAAAAACCCAAATACCTCTTTGTTTTCATTTTCTCCAATCTCTCAATTTCCATCTACAACAACGCCCTCCTTGTCTTCTATCTCTCCAATCTTTTGTTTTCTCCAAGCTCTCGACCTCCATCTACAACAACGACCTCCCTATCTTTTGACTTCCTCCAAATATAAACAACAATATCGAGCAACCTCCCTCTAATCTAGAGTTTATTTTGAATTTATTGGGAGTATAACAGAAGAATTGATCTTGTATATTCTTAGTTACTACGGGGTTTCTGAGGTTGAAGGAGAGAGATTGAATTCAAAGAGTTTCTGAAAATGGGGGAGAAAGATTAGAGTTAAGAGAAAATTATGGTTCGATTTTTCTTTTTTCATTTTCTAGTGAACTGAACCGGGTTTCTTCACTTCTTTTCGTTGAAGAGTTGTGAGTCGTCCATTTAATCAGCACCTCGATCGGGACAGCTCTAGGAGTCTTAGGTAACAGATCACAAAAGAAACATTGTGGAAACTCCGGAAGCGATCACACACACACACACACATAGATTTTGAGCGGTTCAATCAGGATCATGATGAAGCTGCAGATCTGACGGCTGAGCACGAGTGCAAACAACGGTGTGCACCAAGGGAGTGCACAACCGAAGCTCTCTCTCTCTCTCTCTCTCTATATATATATAGCCATGATTCAGTGAGAACTCCTTTGCTGAGAACCGCGTGAGAACTTTTGTTTCGGACATTAGTTAAAAAATATGAACCGTTAATTTTGATCTACATGACTAAATTAGTTTATGAATGAGAAATCAAGTCGATTGAGATTCATTTGCGCATGCACTGAAGTGTTACAAATTCTATGGATAAAAATTGCTATTATATATGACATGGTGCAGGACAAATAAATTTAAAATGACCGGATTTTACATTTCTAGACCAATTTAGTCATGTTAAATCATGTGAACGGTTCGGATCATCCATAGGATGGATATGCGTTGAGCTCTCACAAAGAATATCGTGAGAATGGTTCTCACCCGATCCCTTCCATATATATATATATATATATATAGAGAGAGAGAGAGAGAGAGAGAGAGAGATGATTAGTAAGCGAGGCTTTTGATAAGTGAAATAGGAGAACCTTTTGTACCCTTGGATATAAATGAAATCAGTGGTTGGGATTGGTTGACTTAAAAGAAAATAAAATAATAATAAAAAATACTAAAGGACTCTTCAAATGGTGTGGCAGAAGGATATAAAAGAAGCACCTTCATCTTCTTTCTCTTAGCAAAACTAAACAGTCCAAACCCAACATTGTTTCTTCACCAATCCTCTTCATCTCCTAGTCACCAATCCTTCATCTTCAAAGAATTTGGACATGGAATCAGTGAGACTGGGGGCATGAGCTCGGGGTCTTGAGGGTGGCTGGCCCCACGTGGCTTATGTAGGGGGAAGGAGACGTGGATAAGGGAGGTGTAGTGGGAATCATTGAATTCGATGTCGGAGAAGAAGATGGTGAATTCATTGGTTTGGATCTAGCGCGGTTTTGAGGCAGGAGGAGAGGAGGAGAGAAGGGCGAATTGAGATTGGGGTGGGGGAGGTGGAGGTCAAGTTTGGAGCAGAGCTTCTTGGGAATAGAGGCGGAGAGGTGGGGAGTTGGAGAGGAAGTGGGAGATAGAACCGTTGTTAAGGTGGAGGATGTCGGAATCGGATTGGGAGCGGAAGTCACGGAGGTCGGAGAGGATGTTAGAGGGGTTCCAATTGGGATCAGTTCCATTTGGGATAAGAAGGACGAATAGAGATTGAATTGATGGAAGGTTCTCGCGATCGGAATCAATCCAGAGAGATCATTACTCATTCTTTTGTAAACTCAGACTGTAAATTGGTGCTTTGTAGAATCTGAGTGGACTAAAATTACGGATTTCAGAAAGTATGTTGTGATTTTGAATGTCATGTTGTAAATTTTTTGTTCATATTTTCTAAATATTTGAGTTTCATGATGTGATCTTACTCTACTCTCCTCTTGCTATTAATTGTGTTTTTCTTTGCGACAAATAAGCAACACGATCTTTCTTTTTTAGGGTGTAAGTCCCTAAACTCTGCGAACAAGAATATTGCAAATAAGCAATACTCTAACAAAGTAGGATCGTATTGCAAATCACGATGCTGTTGTCTTTGGTTGTGCTGCTGTTACTAACATCTTCGTTGCTGCTAAGCCTTTGATGGAAATGTATGAATTTGCAGGTTCATTTCCTTAAAGATGTGACTAACAGCAAATTATGATACTTCATCAAACAGATGGTGGTCATCACAAATAAGCATTGATAACATCATTCAACAAACAGTACTCAAATTCATGTTTTCAGCCATTTGAACCTGCTGCACAACACCAAATAATTATAGCTGAAATTCATATTTTCACCAATTATACCCCTGAGACCAAACATGATTCAACACATGATTTCTTTCATTCAACCCATGCACTTGAAATATTTGTACTTGATTACAAAATATCATCAAATTAGTGGTGTTTACGTACAAATTTCGAGTTAGGGTTTTCTTTTCTTTTCTTCTTTCTAGTCTGAAATCTGAATGTAGAGAAAGATGATGGAGGCTACGAATTTGGTTATCCCATTTACTTTGCAAGAGGAAGGAGGATCAAAGAAAGTAAGAAGAATGACTGAATTTCGAGTCTCTTTCAGTGAGACGAAAAAAATAAAGAAAATGACTGACAGATGAAGAGGATTGATGAAGAAACAACATTGGGTTTGGACTGTTTAGTTTTGCCAAGAGAAAGAAAATGAAGGAGCTTCTTTATTCCCTTCAGCCACAACATGTGAAGAGTCCTTAGGTATTTTCTATTTTACTTTTTTTTCTTTTAAGTCGACCAATACCAACCACTGATTTCATTTAGATCCAAAGGTCCAAAAGATTCACCTATTTCACTTATTAAAAGCTTCACTAACTATATATATATGACATAATTACAATGCATCTTGGTTAGTAAGTAGAGAATCTTCATTGTTAACAAAAACTCACCTCCGACACTTTCTTTCTAGAAAATGAATAAGGTGGTTTGAACAGGCCGGGTCAGCTTGAACCCAATTCAATAGGTTCACTGTTGAAACGACAAGTTCTGTCTGGTTCTTCGGGTTTTTTAATTAGTTTCATTTTTCTGTAAAAACCGGACCAGGGTCTAGTTGAAGTTGAACTGGGTCTAGGCAAACCTGGTCTGATCGGCCAGTCCAGATTTAATAACACTGTTAAAAGGTAACTTATGCTGATATTGAAAGAACATGGATAGGGTATAGAATGAGGAGACTCAGACATCCTACTTCATCATAATAACAGAAATTTAAACAAGTCAAACTTTACAACCTGGTTTCAAGCCAATAGCAAGTGGGTATCGGTTAAAAGTAACAACATTTACAAAAAGAAACTCAATAATTATGTGCATTAGTAGTTGCATAAATTTATGCTAATTGCAGTGAAAGAAGAAGAAGAAGACGAAGAACACAAAAAGAAACTCAATCATCATATATATTCATAGTTACTTACTTTACCAGTCAAACATATAAAAGTTCTTCTATAGAACATGATAGTTATATACATACATTTAGCTCCCATCTGACTTTAACTGATCAACGTGCAGGGTCTAGTAAGGAGCCCACCGGCACATATATAGTAATAGCACTTAATTTAAAAATACAAGACATACCTACTGATAATTTAGAGAACTGATATCTGCAATTATTTCCAACAACTGTGTGGACAAACTCCTTAGATTGTAAGTAGAGATCATTATCATCAAACCAAAGCAAGCAACAAAGTAGAATTTATTCAAGAGCATATAACAAAGTAGAATTTATTCAGGAGCATACAAGTAGAGAACTATTAGTAGGTTCAGCAAAAACATCCATATATAAAAGCTAAAAGCAAAGATATAGATGGCAGATGACTCGAAGATATATTATAACCAGGAATACTATAACAATGAAAGAAATGTACGAACCTTATACTCCAATGCATTAAACCCCTTGCAGACAAATTCAAATAGTGTTTTAAGGTTCTCAGGGCTGGGTGCAGTGACAAATATGTTTGAATACCTAGAAACAGAATGTTAGGATGGAGGATTAAAAAATAATATAATATAAATACTGGTGCTTTGTTCAGAGTACTACCCTGCAGCAATTGCCCCTGCAATAGCAAGACCCAGCGCAGCTGATTTTCCACGTCCTCGGGGAGCAGTTAAAGCAACAGTGCTTCTTAGTGTCTTATCAAGGATTGCATCAAGGAATGTAATGATAGCTTTTCCCTGCAGATTGACAGATTAGTATACTAGCTGAAGTGTGGCAAGATCTTTGTACATTGATATAATTACAAGGATTTAAACAATGTTATAACAAGAACCTGATCCATTGTGCAACACTTTCCGATCAAAGGGCCAACTGGAAAATCATCATGAAATTGCTCCTTCAAATTCTTTAGATTCCGCTCTCCTTCTGATAGCCCCCCTGGATCCTTAAAAGGAGGATAAAGGAAATTATAATGCATAAAATCAGGTACAGTAAGTCATATGACATCAATTTAAAAAGAAGAGGAATGCAACAAATTAGAACAATCCAGACCACAACACAATCAAGTAAGATGTTCATATAAATTTAAGTCACTAATAACTAAGGTAAAAGCAAAAGGCCTGACTTTTCAGAAAGGTACCTCCGTGACTGATACAGGTTGGATAGATCTTATATGAGATGATATTGGAAGAATATTAAGTTCATCATCCATTACTACGCATGCCTTGCATGAAGCAACAGATAACAAAAAACGTTCATTGAATCGTCCAGTAGCCTGAGAATGAGATTCTGTCCGAAACCTTTCATGTACATCCTGATACCAACAAAAGATAAAGTCTCAATTAAATGGATGTCACTTTCACTTAACGATATCCATTACCAGAAAATTAATAAAGGAATAATATGAACCTTAAAACAGCTTGTTGAGTGGCATCAGAAGTTGAAAAAACACATGCAACTGAAAATAAATCTTGCATAAACTATAACATTCCCCAACCTTGTATCAGATCTACTATCCCCCATCTTCACCCCCCCCCCCCCCCCAAACCAAAAAGAAAAGAAAAGAAAAGAAAAATATGCATGCCTGCACAAACTTCATATAAATCATTTACTTCATGTTTTCTTAGAGAAAATATAGCAGATGGTGAAAATGTTTGAATAAACAAGTGCAAGTTCATTAATCCACAAATGAGACATTATGGAATTGTGAACTACAAAATTATCGTCTAGATATTAAGCAGTCAAGGAGAATAAGAAACAGACAATATTAGAAGAAAAACATCAACATGACCCTTCTCCCAATTTGATACACACCTAAAACTACTAAAAGTTGCTACGGAATGATCCATTCCATAATGCTTCTACGATCTTCAACACTATGAGAATTTATTTTTAAAATCCATTGGTTGAACTTCTACCCAATGCTTCTAATACATAAGTTTCCCAGAGAAGAGGATAGACGAACTGCATTCAACTAGCAGTGCATTACGGAGCCAAAATGCAGTGTCAGTGTGTCAGTGATGGCAAATTTTCCATATGTAGATAAGCTAACTAACACACTACAACTGAAAAAGGCCGGAAGCAGCATATCAGTTTACAAAAAGCCTATCCCACAAAACCTCAATTTTTAAATCCCATACATAGATGAAGTAGGACCTGAAACAGTCCATAAAGAGCCAAGCAAGAACCATAATATATGTTCCACCAGAGGTGCTATAAGATGAAGCAATGTCATGCAATGAACCTTGTTGTACAGATACCAATTTTACATAAACCATAGTATCAACCATATGGTTAATAAAATGGTTGTGAGAAATGTAAGCAGAATATTCATTGGTAATTGACATTTAGCATGTAGTTGGTGCAAAGTTAACTAGTAGAAAGTGCACTTACCATAACCATTGTGTAAAGACTAGTAAGTGATGACAAGGAGCGGAGCAATAAGACTACCAAACCACCTCCCTCCACTGTCTCAATAGTTCTGGCAAGCAGATTTGGATTTAAAGCCTCAAAATCCTAAATGTTGCGAAATAATATCTCAGAAACACACTCACTGAAATAAATCTACCGATTATTATCAGGATGACAATTATATCAGTGAAAAAACTTTGCCTAAGATACTAAACCTGTAAGATACACATGCCAAAGGTATTTCCAAGAACTCTTTCTGAATCCTTGTATAAGCAATATGTGATATTTCCACTTTCAAGAAAAAGTGATAAGGGATCAACTTTTTCAGCATCCAGTAGTCCTCTCTGCATCAATTTCTTTATTTGCTTTGCACGTTTTTTTTTGTGACTGAAAAATTAGAACTCCTCAAGTCAGGTTATGAATGATTTGCCCATAAAAACACATTCATGTAAGGTGCATCTTGTAAAAAGAAAAAAAAATAATTTCATGGACTTTCAAGGGAAAATATATATTAGAAACCACATCCCCATTTTAAAAAGTTGATTAACCTTGGTAAAAACAGGATATCAACCTTAGTAAAAACAGGATAATATTTTCCTCCTGACAAACAAATCCAATATTGTACAACTTTACATATTTATATAAAAACCTGGACCAAAAAATGAGTTAAAGGCATTTTATGGTACTTCTTATAGAACTTTATTTGTACTATCAATACTAATTGAAGATAGACTGACACACATTAACTTTAATAATGAAAAAGTAGGAATTAAGCCTAATCAAGTTTCCAGAAGGAAAAAAATAAACCTCTTCCTGAAACCACTGCTCTACGAGTGAAGCATCAGTTGATTAATGCTTACACAGTTCCATGCATATACTCGTACTTAAAATCTTATGCATAGTAGTGTGTCAGGAAAAATTGTTACGAGAAGCTGTGGATACACTTCTTGATAATGGGATTCACGGGCAACCAACGAGGGATGGTCACAAGTCATTTTCATATGTAATTGAAGGCAAAGAGGGGAAAATTCGGGAGCTATCAACCACTCAGCCACCTCTCCCAGAGGCAATTTCTATTTTATTCCAACGAATAGAACATGACCATATGAAATGATACACTAACTATCTAGATTAAATCGATGGTTCGATCTTCTACCTATCATTTCTCTGTGTATGACACAGAGAACTAAGCGACATGCTACATTTACTCCCCCATTAATGGGCTGCACACCCACAACGCATGCTTTCGTTTTGCTTGTCTTCACAACTTTAGGGATCAAGAACAGAAGGAATTGCCAACCCGTGCTCTGATACTGATGTATGACATGCCCACGTTGTGCTTCCTCAACACATCAATTCAATTCACTGTTCCATATGGTAGTTATCTAAGAAACCTAACAAAAAAGCTAAGAGGAGAGAATTGCCCACACTCTACATTGCAAAGGAGGGCCTTGAATGTATTATTGCTCGACTGCAATTCCCCTTTCTTTTCATAATTTATACAGTTAAGCACAAACTAAATTCTACCTACACAACATGAACATCTGTAACATCCCCAAAATAATTATAATTATTTTATAAAAATATATTAATATAAATTATATTGTATTTTATATTGTATTGTACATTACATTAAGATAACATATTCCATGTTATAAATTGTATTGTACATTGTATTTGTTTATAATTATGTCTATGTTTATGTTTATAAAATGTATTTGCATATATATATATATATATATATATATATATAAAACCATACATGCCTTATAACCCTCCACATCTCTCCACTCTCCTCCACACATTCAACCTACCCAACCCACCTAACCCTTCAAATGTGTGGCCGGCCAATACCCACACAAAACCCTTCTTCCCTCTCATTCTAGAAATATGAATTTGAAGGTTAATGTAACCCTAGCCCATTTTTTATGAATACCCTAGTTCATTTTGATAAAGTCTAGCCTATTTTGGATAAAATCCTAGCTTTTCTCTATCCAAAATCCTTCCCTCTACACTCTCATACTACTTCAAAGCATCCAATAAAATTTCTAAGAAGCACGATGAGCAAGGAAGCAAGCAGGCTAGGAAGAGAAAAGCATACTAGGTGAAGCTTGGAGATTTTATTTTGTCTACACTTTGAGGTGGGTGTTCTTTATTTATGAATTTCATGTTTTATATGCATAAGAATATTAGCAAACAAATAAAAATTGAATCTTTGTGTTGAGAATGGCAGTATAAGAAATAGATAAAATCTTTTTGCTTGATCATGAATAATCATGAATAAAATTATATTTTTGGTATAGTAGATGATGTTGTTGATTATAAAATATAAAGTTGTGATTTTGTGATGTTTTGTGTAGTGGATGTTTAGTTAGATTATTTATGCTTGAGGCTTTAAGCTTAGCTAGACGTTCGCAAGTTAATTTTTACACTAATTGCATATGTTAATAAAATTAGATCAAGTTAGTAAGCTTAGATGTGTAAATAGACTTGAATTTAATGGTGGTAGTTCATGTTAGTAAGCAAAAATTTAGACTCGATCATGTTAGTATATCGTTTGTAAGCCCCAATGTGAAGTGGGTACCTTATGGTAAATTTTGTAGTAGATTGTGTAGTAAACGATCATGTTAATATTCATGTTCTATTCACATTATTCACATAAGTGATTATGTGAGTAAGTAAATTTAAAATGTTAGAAATGTTATGTTAATGAATAAAATTGATTATGTTAGTAAGTTAGAAAGTTGGAGTATGAGCATTGATTAAGTTAATAAACTCAAATGTAGACTTGACTCATGTTAGTAATTGGAAGAATTATAAGTTGATCATGAATGAAGCTTGAAGTTGAGTTAGTAGCTTGAAGAGTTATAAATTAATCTAAGTGGTTAGTAAACTAATTGGTAAATTAATTGTTCACGTTAGTAATGTGGTTCAAGTTAGTAAGTTCCTTGTTAGTAGCTTCGTAGTAATTGTTAGTAGCTTGATGGAAGCAGAGTTATGTTGAAGTTCATGTTTTATTAACCAAGGAGAAAATTGATCTTGTTAGAGTATGCTTGAATATGTAATAATTGGTCAAGTTAGAAATTTGGATAGTTGATCATGTTATGATGGTGGATAGTAGTAGATTAATCCTTTTTAGTAGCTTAACCATTAATGACTTATCTTGTTAAATGACGGATGTGTAAGTTGATGGAAGTATGGAAGTGTGAGGACTTAGTAAGTTGAAAAACTCAACCTAATTGAAGTCGCCAAGTGTTGTGGCCTACAATATGACCATGGTAATGTACCTGGGTTTAGGCACACGGTTATATAAGCCGGATGTGGGCCAAGTTGGGTCAGTGTTGGGTCTGCGAAGGTGACCCAGAAAACCTAATAGTGTTGAGTATAGGATATGTTAACACTAGGTAGGATGACTCATGACTGTAAGGACATGCACTTGTTGGTGTGTACTCATCCTGTCAAGGGAACACGTGCGGCGTAGTCTCGTCAAGGATGTGTGCGGCATGGTCTCGTCAAGGAACACGTGCGACAACGTCACAACCGTAAATTCTAAAAATTTGTGAAGAGAGCGGGACGAAAACATAGGTCGTAGGTCCGATCTAAACATAGGGAATGGACCCTTAAGCTACCGCCTATATTCTCAGCCGTCGAAACTTGGCGGAGCTGGTACGAGCCCTGCTGATTCGTCATATGTTCATGATAACCTGGTAGGGTAGGAGTGGAGAAAGACCACTGATCCTGATGGAGTGAAGAAAGACCACCATACATCTGCCGAGCAGACGGGGTGGAGAAAGGCCACTGATCCTGACGGAGTAGAGAAAGACCACTGACCATGGCGGGGTGAAAAAAGACCACCAGACGTTTGCAGAGGTAGAATACACCGCAGCACTGCAACTTTAACAGTCACTAGATTCTTGTGAGGAGCAGGAAAGAGTACAAGAGTATGATGTATAGCGAGGGATCGAACCCTGTGATCTAGAGACTATGAACTCTTTGGAAAGTATGTAGTATGTGATGCATAATTTTTCAATGAAGTTGCATTTGGGAAAGTATGTAGTATGGGATGCATATGTTTCTAAATGAATTGCATTAAAGTAAGTGCATTGGGTGCATTTAGAATTGTGCATTAGACTATAGGGCATAGCATACACTGACACTTGTGGTTTGACTTCACGTTTTTTTCTTTTTGCATTAAATACTGTTTGCTAAGATTGGATATCGCAGGTTTCATCCTTATTGCGTCAGTTAAATTTAACTGACGTGCCCACAGTTGGCTAGTATGCACGACTGCCCGATCGTGGGAACATCACTTGTGGAGCAGGAGACTTGAGCTGTGTGGAGCGATCAAGAAAGGATTGTTGATCAGCAAGCTACGTAGATTAGAATTTTTTCCGAAACTGTCCCTCTTTTTGAAAGTTTTTCCCAAACTGCCCCACTTTTTTTTAAAAAATTCCAAATTGCCCTACTCGCTTTCTGAAAAAACGAGTGTGGGTAAAACCTCATCGCTTTTTCAGAAAGCGAGTGTGAGGCTATGGTTTTCGCTAGCCTACACTCGCTTTCTAAAAAAGCGATGGGATAAATCCCACACTCGCTTTTTCAGAAAGCAAGTGTCGATTGAGGCTTTTTAAGCCCCCAGATCGGATTCTCGACCCTCACTCTCTTTCAACTCTCTATCTTCTCTACCTCTTCTAACCCCGAATCCCTAATATCTCTCATCTCGTTTTGGTCGATTTACCTGGTCGATTAACCCAAAAAATCCTCGCATCTCTCATCTCATTTCGATTTTCTACCTCTCTCATCTACAAATCTCATCCTCGATTAACCCCGAAAACCCTAAACCCCAATATCCAAGAGTTTGTTGATTTTCGAATTTGGGGATAAAGAGTGTGGTTGAAGGAGCTTCTTCGACCTCCTATTCACTATCTACCTATTCAATCAACCTACTTTAATGGAATATTTCTCATACTTTTGCTTTTTTAATTTTGTGTTAATTTTGAAGCATTAACATTGTATGTTTGTTCATTTTCGTGTTAATTTTCAAGCATTAACATTGTATCTTTGTTAATTCGACCCAAAATTGTTGATTTTCCAAGTAAACATTGGATCTTCAAAAAGACAAGTAGCAAAAATTTGAAGCATTAAGTTGAGTTTTTATTTATGTAGGTATATAGTATATTCCAATTTGAGTATATGTAGGTATATAGTGTAAAAATTGGATATATATGTAGATATATGTAGATTATATATTTGGGTATAGTTAATAACAATTGTTTTAAGTTGTAGTGTAATCTCGTTTATTATAAATGGCACGCACGATGGGTAATGTGGAGGAAGGATCGAGTAGTAGACCTCGCGGCAACGGACCACATACTTCTTTTGGCCCACCTCCTCGCGGTGGTCGTGGTCGTGGTCGTGGTCGTGGTAATGGTGGTACCGAGCGTACTAATGTAAGTGAATAATTATTTATATTCGATTAGTTTGATTATCATACAATAAAATGTAATATCGGTCTATTGATTTAAATGTTATTGTTGTATAGGTCTCAACTAATCCAAATGAGGCAGGCCCTTCTTCATCAGCCCCTTCTTCATCATCTTATATTTCTCCTGGAGGTCCAGATCCCCTCGATCCTACACTCCTTACTCTCCAATCGCATCACCGTTCGAAGGATGTGTAAGAAGGCAAAATCTAAGGAGTGTACATTTAGGGGGGATCATCCACTTCCTATGCACCCACGAATTTACGAGATTCTACGAGACTGTGGGTTATATGGTATTGGACTGATGAGCTCCATCAAATGTGATCGTCCTCTTCTTATCGCACTTCTTGAAAGATGGCGGCCTGAAACCCATACCTTCCACCTGCCAGTTGGGAAAATGACCGTAACACTGCAGGACGTCTTAGTACTAACTGGTTTTCCAGTCGATGGGCAGACAGTGACCGGTACGATGGACTTCGAGCCTGTATATCCAGTGGAACAATACCTTGGTGTTCAAGTCGAAACGGGGGCAGTAAATGGAAAGTTCGTTCGCTTGAAGTGGTTGAAAGAGACTTTCAAAGATAGATTGAATGAAGATTCCACTGAGGCCGCGGTTGAGTGCTATTGCAGGGCGTAAATATTGACACTGTTTGGTAGCATGATGTTCCCGAATTCGACTGGTCATTCGGTGCCGTTGATGTACCTGCCATTGATTGCCGATCTGCGAAGAGTCGGACAATACAGTTGGGGTAGTATCGCGTTGGCATCTCTGTACAGGAGTTTGTGTAACTGCAATCTTGGTTCAGTGCAGATGACAGGACCAATGATCTTACTTCAAGTTTAGAGTTGGGAGCGTATTCATGTTGGTCAGCCCGTAGTGTGTAGACAATCACCCAATTGGATCCATCTCCCTGAGGACCCACACATGTTACCTCCGCTCGGTGTTTATTGGTCCGGCAATCTCACATGGACGGCCAACCCCAACGGATGCCTGACGTACTTTCGAGATGAATTGGATAGGTTGGCAGCCCTACATGGAGGCACGTGTGGGTCGACTACCGCCTATTTGCTTGTATAGACGCGATCTGTGGCTGACAAAGGCACCTCTGATTAACTTTGGCACAGTCGAATTTTACTACGTAAATAGAGTGTTACGTCAGTTTGGTCTGCTTCAAAGTATTCATGTTGCTGAACCGTTCAATACCGATATGCTAACTATTACTGGAATTGGTCGACAACCCGAATACAATTGGGCTGCATGCTTTGCTACATATGTTGAGAGATGGAATGAACACCGGTTCGACAAAATCATTGGTGACATTAATCCGTTTGATGCATCGGTGCATGCGACTTACATGGCTTGGTATGAGAGGATAACTAGACGTTATATCTCTTCCACAGTGCAGACTCCTGCAGGTGTGGTAGTCCTGATTCGTCGACCAGCAGCCGAACCAACAGATGAACATTCAATGAACTTGCCTATGTTCCAACCGAAGGTATCGGGTCTTCGTAAAATCGTAAGTTGTTAAGATTTGTTGTATTCTTTTAATATTTTTCTAAAATTTTGGTTTATATATACATATGCACTGTAATTAATATTTGAACTCATCATGTTTTGCAGATGGGCCAGACTTGGACTATAGCTAAAAAATGTGCTACTGTTTAAACGAGACTTGCTTTCTGAGAAAGAAAGCGAGTTTAGTGAAAAAAAATTCAACATACATATGCAGTCTGCCATGTACATTCATATGTACTCCAACTTCATGAGTCTTACAAATTCATTCACAAACTCTAAACTTTATACTGACTTGGAAACAAATGGGAATTGACGCTTTTTCATAATTAAACTCATACAAATTAGTAGAAAGTCCAAATTACATAGTACAATTACAAACACAAACACATTCGAATTTTGGCTATGGATTAAATGTTTTGAGATCCTCTATTACTACATCGCCACTTATTGTGTCCATGTAACCCACATTTTGAACTTTTCATTCCCGTACCCCAACTAGACCTATCTCTCACATTCATGTCGTTGTGAATTCTCGTAGATATAGGTCGGCCTTTCCTTGAACATTGCAAACTTGCATCAGCTACGAGTCGTGGTCCATCAAAAGTAGGTCAATATGCTGCATCTAAAGTTGGATGAAAGAGGGGAGCCCGTGTTTGTGCTAAAGAAGTAACTAGGTAAAATTTATTAACAAAATGCTTATAATCGATTGCACAATATGCACAAGCTGCCAATACATGAGAACATAGAATATGATATAGTTGAAATTTCATACATGTGCATGTTTTAGTACCCAAGTTAGCAGTATGTAAGTTCCCACCCTTCCTTTCTCCACTTACCATGCGTAGACCAGTTTTGACGGTAAAAACTCCAAGTTTATGATGAAACATTGTAACCTCATGTCGATTTGCTCTCTCACGGCGACTATCGATCAATTCTTATACTCTTCGAGCAAAAATCTTCCCTTCAGATAAAAGCTTATTGGCTTCCTGTCGACGAGTAGTAAAGTAAGAGTTTAGACGATAGAAGATCATCTCCACGATCGCAGTTACCGGTAAACTACGGACACCTTTCAAAACTGAATTGAAGACTTCTGATAAGTTCGTAGTCATTATGCCGTATCACCGACCTTCATCTGCATAAAGTGCCCATTTCTCAACTGGTTTCTCTTTCAACCAATTGGCCGCCTCGACATTAATGGTTTCAAGTTCAACGAGTTTGGTCCTGAACTTTTTAGGCTGGCTTTGACACGCTATAATTTTGGCTTTTTTCTCATTGCCTTGCTACTGAATTTACTAAAGAAATTTGTAGCGAAATAACGCATACAATAACGATGATATGCATTAGGTTCGTTCCAAGCTCCATTTTTGCAATTCCATAGCAGACAAAATACCAGCATGATGATCAGAGATAACACACAACTCAGTACGATCGGTGACAAAATACCGAATGCAACTCATGAACCATGTCCATGTATTTATACTCTCTCCATCAACTAATGCAAATGCAAAGGGAAATAAGCTATCATTCGCATCCGGGAAAACATCAATTAACAAACAACCCTTGTACTTACTGTACAAGTGAGTTCTGTCAATGCTAATAACAGGCCTGCAAGACTTGAAACCTTCAATCGAATGACCAAATACCCAAAATACTCCCTTGAATGTTTCCACGCCAGGACTAGACTGATATTTATCCCAGTGGACAACGGTTCCTGGATTTGCTGCTTGTATTGCTGATAGAAGAAAAGGCAACTTCGTATATGCTTTTTCGAAGGTACCGAACAACCTCTCAATTGCTTTTTGTTTTGCAATCCAAGCTTTCTTATATAAAATCTAATAATTAAATTGTAGTTCACTATCTCAATAATGGCCCGCGGTATTAAACCTATCTCAGACTTCACTACACTAACAATCAAATTGCAAACAAGGTTAGAATCAACTTTACAATGGTCCTGATTCAACGTTAAATTCGTACAAGTATGAGGCCCAACTATATTTTTCACCACGAAATTTGTCCCCCCTTTCAGAACGATAGCTCGAAATCTACAAGGGCAGCCACCATCACTTACTACTGGGGAAATTTGCACCATCTCCTCAATTACACGTTTTCTAGGTGCCAATTAACATTTAACAGTGTACAGTGTCGGTGAAGATTTCAATGTGACGAATTCACGATGTTTCTTGATAGAATACAGCTTCACAGCCTGCTGAATCGACTCTTTACTTATAAACTCTTGTCTAATGTACAATTCATCTACATTGGATGAACCAGATGACTCTTATGGAACTTGATGTACTCTAGCACCTTGTGTCATCTCCTCGGTAACAAGAGCGTTAACATTGGCATAACTATCAGTAGCTCGCACTTCATTAGACCTGCTGTTCGTAGGATTTACATTTGTATATTCATCATCTTCGTCCCCATCATCATTTTCTACACTCTCATCAACTTCATCGTCCATTTCTTCCACTTCTTCATCATCGTCTAAAAGGTCGTTGTTAATGGTAGCATTTTGAAATAATTCAAAAAAAGTGTCATTTCGAACAGTCATGAACAGGACTAGGACGTGGCAACTCAACATCTGCAGAACCCAGGCTTGTTGTATTTGTGAACGTGTCTTCTTGTGGGAACAGTGAAATTGCTTGTGAAGTTTGAACGGGATTAGACCACATCTGCTGTGTCGGTACTTCTCGTACGAAGCTTGAACTAGGATTATCATGTGGCTGAGCATTCATAATTTAGATTTGCTGAATAAATAACTCCAATGCAGACCACGTACAATTGGGATCAAGTGTCCTAGCAATCATTGACTTCATAGCATTATCAGTAGATACGGACACTGTCATAAAATACTAACCATCTCCTTTTCCTGCTGTGTACCATGCTAAAATTTTCATATTCCATTGATCTCTATCTCAATTAGTAACTTTATAAATATTCTCAACTATTTCTACAAAGTAATGGTACGAGGTGTCCAAACTATTTCAGGATCAACGACACTATAACAACAACCTATCTTTGGATCACGAATTATTCACCACCAAAGTATAACCAACTAGGAATATCGTAATCCATACCTACGTATATTTATACGTATATACGAGTTATTATCTACCCACAAAGAAAACCTATAAAAATATACAAAATAATAGGTAATATAAATCATACCTTCACAAGCTTATTCGGAAGGATATAACCGTAGATATTTGGGTAGAAGTGTTGAAGTTGCTATCCTCTTCAACTTTATCGAAATTCCAAAATATGGATCTTTTGGAAGATAGGTTTAGGGTTTTGAGAGTGGAAGGTGACAGGGTTGGAAATTAAGTGAATATATTTAGATTTAGAGGAGATTTTGTGGGTATGATGTCAATTTTGGAAGCTAGGGTTTTGAGTTTCGAAGTTAAGAAGAGAGTAAGAAGGGAGATAAGCAAGAGTAAGAATGGACAGAAAGTGAGATCCAAATTAAGATCTGGGGACTTAAAAAGCCCCAATCGACACTCACTTTTTCAGAAAGCGAGTAGGGCATTTTAGAAAATTTTTTTAAAAAGTAGGGCAGTTTGGGAAAAACTTTCAAAAAGTGAGACAGTTTGGGAAAAAATTTCGTAGATTATTGATGTAAATATTGAGGTAATTCAATGTTAAATCGTATTGTAAATTTGTTGTAATTAGTGCATAAAATTTTTTAATTTTCTATGATATTTCTGTGTTGTGTACTCATTTGAAGGAAAATCCTGGTTATGTCTCGAGTTCCAGGTATGCAGAATTCGGGGCGCTACAGAAATGGTATCAGAGCTTACTTCAAATTGTAGTACTAATACAACCGGAAATGCAACTTGGATACCCAGTTAGAGTTGGTTGATCAGGATAGTAGGATGATCATAAATCATATCGTTACATTTTCAACATATGTTTCTGATTTTTCTACATCCAAAACTAACCCTTGTAGGTGTTGTTTTTCTTTCTTGAAGGATGTCGGAAAGAACTAGGAATGGCCGTAGCGGAAGGACTAGACTCTAGGGGTGAAAGCAGTGGAGCCAATGGTATAAGCATCAATATTGAAGCGGAGTTCACTTGCATCTATCAGATGATGAGAACATTTATGGAGGCAAGTAGGAACTTCATACCGCAGCGGGATGCGCAGAGCAGGAGCCGGGAAAACGTCGTGGCTAACCCAGTTAAGATGGAGTCTTTTAAAAGGATGAAACCACCAGTATTTGAGGGACGAGCGGATCCCACCACCGCCGGTGATTGGATACAATAGATAGAGATTGTCTTCGAAGTACTGGAAACTCCTGATGAAAGCAAGGTCAGGACCGCCACAATCTTAGTGGAGAACGATGCAGGCGTATGGTGGCAGTCAATCAAGCGTAGTATGAAAAATGAACCGATAGCATGGAAGGCTTTCCTAGAAGAGTTCAGGCAGCACTACTTCCCCCTCGATGTCCACGAAGTGAAGGCCATAGAGTTTCTCAACCTGAGGCAGGACACCATGACAGTGCGGGAATATAAAACAAAATTTACTCGGTTATCACGTTATGCCCCAGAGATGGTGCAGGACGAAGTAAAGAAAGCCAAGAGATTTGAGCAAGTACTTACGTCGGGATTGAGATCACGAATGGTGCCATTATGCATGCGGAGATTTGATAAGTTAGTTCGACGGGCAGCAGTGACAGAGAAAGACATGAACCAAAATTAGCAGCCACAGCAACCACGAGGGAAGATTGAAAATTCGAACATGGGAAAACGACCTGCTTCAGCCACAAGCTTCCAAGAACATCAGGAACAAGGCCGAAACAAGAAGTTCCAGGAGCCCAAGACAAGTGCGGGAGCCAGCAAGCTAGTGCAATGTTTCCTCTGTGGTGAGCAAGGACACTATAAGTTTCAATGCCCAAAGAAAGAGGGTACTTGTTTTAACTGCACGAAGACAGGGCACATCAAGCCTAACTGCCCAACACTACTGAAGGGCAACAACGAAACCAGGCCAGAAGACAAATGAGAAAAGGGAGAGTAAGATGCTTTTTGTTTGTTATGTTTTGTTGAACCTGGAAGGAAGTTAATGAAGACTGTAATCTATTGTATCAGGATGTTGGGCTATTAATAAAATTAAGTCAGTGTTTTTGTTGATGATAGAGCCTATCATACTTTTGTGCCAGTATTTTTCTAAGAAGTTAACGCACTCGTGATGTCGGCAGCGGATGAAGGAGCTGTTGCAAAAGGGATTCACCAGGCCTAGTGCTTCACCTTGAGAAGCATCTATTTATTTTGTCTGTAGGGAATGTGGATAAATCGTGAGAATGTGCTCAAGGATGGCAAACTATCCGGGAGTGAGTCTAGACAACTGAAGCTATGTTACTAGGCTTTGTTCCTCTTCTAAGGAGGGAGTGGCCACCGACTTATGACATGCATCATGATGCGGACCAGTGTTGCCAGAGAGCAAGAACCAGATTATCGAGGAAGCTTTTCCTGAGTAGTTAAGCAACTCATGAATAATTCTCCCCACTCAGTGTCGTTGACGATTCTAAGGAATGAGTGATGTAAGTTTCCCAAAATAATTATAATTATTTTATAAAAATATACTAATATAAATTATATTGTATAGTATATTGTATTGTGCATTTCATTAACATAACATATTACATGTTATAAATTGTATTGTATATTGTATTTGTTTATAATTATGTCTATGTTTATGTTTATAAATTGTTTATGTTTATAAAATGTATTTGCATATATATTACAAGCATATGTATATATATATATATATATATATATATATATATATATATATATATATAGCCCTCCACATCTCTCCACTCTCCTCCACACATTCAACCTACCCACCCCACCTAACCCTTCTAATGTGTGGCCGGCCAATACCCACACAAAACCCTTCTTCCCTCTCATTCTATAAATATGAATATGAAGGTTAATGTAACCCTACCTCATTTTTTATGAATACCCTAGTTCATTTTGATAAACTCTAGCATATTTTGAATAAAATTCTACCTTTTCTATATCCAAAATTCTTCCCTCTACACTCTCATACTACTGCAAAGCATCCAACAAAATTTCTAAGAAGCTAGATGAGCAAGGAAAGGAAGCAAGCAAGCAAGCTAGGAGGAGAAAAGCATACTAGGTGAAACTTGGAGATTTTAGTTTGTCTATGGTGGGTGTTCTTCTTTATTTATGAATTTCATGTTTTATATGCATAAGAATATTAGCAAACAAATAAAAATTGCATCTTTGTGTTGAGAATGGTAGTAAAAAAAATAGATGAAATCTTTTTGCTTGATCGTGAATAATCATGAATAAAAAACATATTTTTGGTATAGTAGATGATGTTGTTGATTATAAAATATAAAGTTGTGATTTTGTTGTGATTTTGTGATGTTTTGTGTAGTGGTTGTTTAGTTAGATTATTTATGCTTGAGGCTTTAAGCTTAGCTTGATGTTCGCAAGTTAATTGTTACACTAATTGCATATGTTAATAAAATTAGATCATGTTAGTAAGCTTAGATGTGTAAATAGACTTGAATTTAATGGTGATAGTTCATGTTAGTAAGCAAAAATTTAGACTCGAACATGTTAGTATATTGTTTGTAAGCCCTAATGTGAAGTTGGGTACCTTATGGTAATTTTTGTAGTAGATTGTGTAGTAAACGATCATGTTAATATTCATGTTCTATTCACATTATTCACATTAGTGATTATGTAAGTAAGTAAATTAAAAATATTAGAAATGTTATGTTAATGAGTAAAATTGATTATGTTAATAAGTTAGAAAGTTGGAGTGTGAATATTAATTATGTTAATAAACTCAAATGTAGACTTGACCCATGTTAGTAATTAGAAGAATTATAAGTTGATCATGAATGAAGCTTGAAGCTGAGTTAGTAGCTTGAAGAGTTATAAATTAATCTTAGTAAGTGGTTAGCACACAAATTAGTAAATTAATTGTTCACGTTAGTAATGTGGTTCAAGTTAGTAAGTTCCTTGTTAGTAGCTTCGTAGTAATTGTTAGTAGCTTGATGGAAGCGGAGTTATGTTAAAGTTCATGTTTTAACCAAGGAGAAAATTGAACTTGCTAGAGTATGCTTGAATATGTAGTAATTGATCAAGTTAGAAATTTTGATAGTTGATCATGTTATGATGGTGAAGAGTAGTAGATTAATCATTGTTAGTAGCTTAACCATTAATGACTTATCTTGTTAAATGACGGATGTGTAAGTTGATGGAAGTATGGAAGTGTGAAGACTCGGTAGGTTGAAAAACTCAACCTTATTGAAGTCACTAAGTATTGTGGCCTACAATATGACCATGGTAATGTACCTGGGTGTAGGCACATGGCTATATAAGCCGGATGTGAGCCAAGTTGGGCCAGTGTTGGGTCTGCGAAGGCGACCCAGAAAACCTAATTGTGTTGAGTATAGGGTATGTTAACTCTAGGTAGGATGACTCATGACTGTAAGGACATGCACTAGTTGGCGTGTACTCATCCTGTCAAAGGAACATGTGCGGCATGGTCTCGTCTAGGACGTGTACGGCGTGATCTTGTCCGGAACACATGCGGCAACGTCTAAACTGTAAATTCTGAAAATTAGTGATGAGAGCAGGACGCGAACATAGGTCGCAGGTCCTGTCTGAACTTAGAGAATGGATCCTTAAGCTTTCGTCTATATTCTCAGCCGTCGGAACTTGGTGGAGCAGGTTCAAGCCCTGCTGATTCGCCATATGCTCATAATAACTTGGTAGGGTAGTTGTGGAGAAAGACCACTGATCTTGACGGAGTGGAAAAAGACCACCAGACATCTATCAAGGCAGACGGGGTGAAGAAAAACCACTGATCCTGACGGAGTGAAGAAAGACCACTGACCCTGACAGGATGGAGAAAGATCATTGATCCTGACGAAGTGGAGAAAGACCACGAGACATCTGCCGAGGCGAACGGAGTGGAGAACGCCACTGATCCTGACAGGGTGGAGAAAGACCACCAGACGTCTACAGAGGCAAAATAGACCGCAACACTGCAACTCTACCAGTCACTAGATTCATGTGAGGAGCAAGAAAGAGTACAAAAGTATGATGCATAACGAGAGATCGAACCCTGATATAGAGACTACGAACTTTTTTGAAAAGTATGTAGTATCTATTGAAGTTGCATTTAAAAAAGTATGTAGTATGGGATGCATATGTTTTCAAATGAATTGCATTAGAGTAAGTGCATTGGGTGCGTTTGGAATTATGCATTAGACTCTAAGGCATAGCATACACTGACACTTGTGGTTTGACTTCACATTTTTTTTTTCTTTTTACACTAAATATTGTTTGCTAAGATTAGAGATCGCAGATTTCATCCGCATTGCGTCAGTTACATTTAACTGACGTGTCCACAGTTGGCTAGTGTGCAGGACTGCCCGATCGTGGGAACATCACTTGTGGAGCAGGAGACTTGAGTTGCATGGAGTGATCAAGAAGGGATTGTTGATCAACGGGCTACGTAGATTATTGATGTAAATATTGAGGTAATTCAATGTTAAGTCGTATTGTAAATTTATTGTAATTAGTGCATAATAATTTTTAATTTTTTGTGATATTTCTGTATTGTGTATTCATTTGAAGGAAAGATCCTATTTATGTCTCGAGTTCTGGGTACACGGAATTCGGGGCGCTACAACATCTGCAACATAAAGAGCAATTCAGCCAATTAGGAATGCTAGGATAGTAATCAGTGGATCTAGAAGGGCTATGTTACCTGATGAAACTAGAATTAACAATCAAAAAGGTTATAATAGCCGTTGGGAGACAAAGAACATGGTTCTTAATAAATTCGGTTGGAAAAACATTTGGGTTTCATGTGTCTGACACAAATATTCAAAACGACTGCATAATTGCTACATTAGAAATTCGAAATTAAATGAAGCAGCCTACCAGAAAGTTTTTAAAAAAAGGTATAGTAGTTTTAGTGAGACAAAGAAGACGACCTTAATATATTCGAATTGAGATGATATAATACTCTCGTGTAGCTAGCCCCAAACGAATTTTCAAAAGCATACAAATGCTTCAATCTACAGGGACTAGAAAAATTCCATTAATTGCACACTATGCGATACTAAGTTGTGTTTGGTATTGTTGTGAACGAAAAGTTATTTCGTTAAGAAGTGTTGGTACTAAAAGTATTGTTAGAAATAATTATGTTCAACTTCAAATTTTTTGTAGTTAAATAAAAGCACTTTTTGAAAAGCTAACGCACCACTTACGGAGCTTTGAGAAAAATACTAAAAATAGTAGTTTTAGAAAAGGTACTTTTTGATTAAACACACGTTTTAATATAATTTACCAACAACCTAATTTGAGCCTAAAAGAGCTTTTAGACCCAAAAGCACTCTTCAAAAGCAACGCCAAACATAGCCTAAAGTAACATTTACAATGTTTTCCTACAAATAATGAAAACGATTTCACTAATGGCATGTACTGTACAGTGCATGAGCTAATCGTCTAGAAATTTCATTTACTAGTGGCATTATGTTAAAAACAGACACGGGCATTTTGCGTGCTAAATGATAAATGGAAACCTGCTGAGCTCAAGCTTATCCTTGTAGCACCACAACACACTCGGCCGAGACTTCACCACCGACTTGCTCAGCATGTAATGAAGGTTCACAATCTGCACCCCAAAAAATTCAAAATTATAATTACATACTTAATTCTAATTTTAATTATAATTAGTGAAAATAGAAGAAATTGGTAGTGGACGAACCTGATCACGGGATTTGTCGCCGACGATGACGAACATGGAACGGTGCCCGAGCTGGACGCCATTCTCGATCAGAGTTCGGATGCGGTCGTCCACCTTCTTCCTCATCGCGATTCTGCGATTTGATTCAAGTGGATTCGATTTGGGGGCAACAAAAATGGGTTGTTTTTCTTTTCTTTTCTTTTTTTGAGGGGGGGTCGTTTACGCTATCTTGCTCTCTCCTGTTCGCGATGTGAGAAGTTAAATTAGGGTTTTAGAGATGGTTAGGGTTTGGGGTTTCGAACTGGAGTTAGGGGGGAGAAGGAAATGTGAGTGATGGGTTTAGACCCGACAACCCGAAAGCCCGATATGGGTGGAAATGGATCTAAATCATATGATTGAGTTGGACCGGCTGGGGATTTTTGTTTCTTTTTAATTGTTTTTTGGGGTTTTTCCGTACAGATCCCACAACAATTATTGGAATTACATATTAGTGCCTCACAATTCGCTAATTTCATATTAGACACTCGAGCGACTCCATAAGTGAACAATCAGGGTCTCATTTGTAAAACCATAGAAATTCGGATCCATTGAACCTACTTTCACGAAAAAATCTTAAGTTTAAGGGTCTCTTTATTCTAAAATAGTCTTCATATTCTTACGATCTTATTCTCTTCAAAACCATTTCGTTTAAGATTTTTTCCCCAAAACTGGTTCAATAATTCGTAATTTTTATAATGTTGCACTTGACACTCAAATTGATCACTTTCAAAAATGATCTATGGAATAATATGGAATTAGCAAATTGTGATGAACTAATACAGAATTTAATATTTGTTGGGCACAAAAAAACAAGGCGTGAACACACACTCATACCTAGCATTGGTATCGGGTCGGCTCGGGTCCTTCACTGTCCGGACCCGGACCCGATCCCCTACCGGTCCAAAAATTGGATCCGAACCCAGACCCATGAGGACCGGGCCCGGATCCTATTAAAATATTCTTACCTGTTCAGGTAGGAGCGGGAGTGTAAGCAGCGAGTGGATGATTTAAAATAGAGGAGAGAAGAAAAAGGCATGAGTTTTGAGTTTGGAAGAGAAAGTTTTAAAATTGAGGAGGAAGGAGGGAAGGGATGATGATAAAATATTTATTTTTATGTTGATTTTTTGGATTTTTTTTAACGGGTCCGAGTCGGGTCTTTTTTAAGCGGACCCGGACCCGAACCCGAAAGTACAATGGGTCCCATTTTAGAACCCGTATCCAGATAGGCTAGGCCGATTTCAGTCCAATATCGCGTTCGGGTTTCGGATATTTATACCAATGCTACTAATACCTCATACATATATTAATTATAATTTTAGGTGTGAACGGATCTTAAACTCCCCTCCTCTTGCTTAGAAGAAGGTTACCACTGGCCACTGTGACACTTGTGATTTAGTTGGGGGGTTAGTAAAAACTTTTAGGGTTTTTTTCGAAAGAAGGTTACCAATAAATTGCTAATTCCAAATAAATCTCTCACAAATTGCTATTTTCATATACACAACTCGTAATATGGAGTTTACTATGAATGTCACTCGGGTAGTTTTTGTTAATTTAACTATAGCTAACCATCATCCCCGGTTGCCATATTATTCTTTTACCATTTTATTCTTGTCCTTCTAAATTCTAACCCGAAATGATAACTGAATCCATCATGAAACTCTAATTTAACCTGAAATTCTAACTAACTCTGACTTGAAATCCTAATTGAACCTTTAGCAGAACCAGACATTTCGAATTGGGTGTCTGTTATTTTCTGAAAACGAGTAGTGCTTGCCCAAATAATTTTAATTTATTTCTTCCTTGGGGAAAATCATATTTGTTGAAATGCTATATAAAATTATATCACAAAATTCAGAATTCATAAATGAGAAATGATAGCATGTCACTCAAAATGCCACTTTCTCACATGATTGGTCCATACATAATTTTTTAAGAAAAAAAAGTGTGGTTAGTTGTGATTACTTAATTCTTGTAAGTGGACAAATCATGGGTAGTGGCAAATGGAGTGACATGCTATCATTTCTCTTCATAATTTAGATGATATGCGAATTGAATAAAACATAGAGAAAATATTTGAGCAATTATACCAAAACTTTTTTAAATTTTTTTATCAACAAATCAAATTTTGTTCATGTTAATCAATAAATAACCTTATTGAGAAATTAGATAATGAATAAGTAATTTTTGTTCTTATCCCGTAGTCAAAAGAAGAAGAAAAATGATGCAGAGCCCTTTCAATTTTAATTTGTAGAGAATGAGCAATTGAGAGATCTTACATTGAGGTTAGAGCACAAATAGAGAGGAAGAGGCCAAGACCAATCATCCAATTTACTTATTGATATAATAGAAAGAGAATAAGAAATCTAGTTTAGGAATTTTTCCTAGAGTGTCACCCATTTGACACAGAATCCTCCCCCAAATGCACGATCTGCACCGTTCATTAAGATATAAATGTTATAAAACATGAGAATACATAAAATTATGATGTTGGAAAATGTTTGACTCATGTATCAAGGCATATCGTATCACTTTTAATATGTTGAGAATCGTTCATTTTGTAAGTACATGATGAATGTGCAAAACATGTTCAAAAATCATGATTTTACATAAACATACGTTCTATGACATGTAGATTACATTAAATGGTATGGATCGTGCATTTGGAGGAGGAATGTGTGTCAAATAGGTAGCGCTCTAAGAAAATATCCTAGGGTGTCACTCCAGGTTCCTTATTCTCTAAAAAAAAAAAAAATGAGTGAATGAGTGGATAAACATTCAAGTTTAAGCTTTTACTTGTTAACCCTTTTCAAAATTTAATTGATATAGTGGGATTTATTGCAATCTATAAAACATTAGAGCATCTGTAGTCGTTTGCCAAATATCGATAAAATGGATATTTGGCAAACAAACGTGCTGCACTCGTTTGCCAAATATCCATTTTATCGATAAATCGCTACAGTCGATTGCTATAAATGAGAATCGATATAGCTTTTATCGATAATTGAGGGACGGCATTCGAAGTGCCGTCCCACGAAAAAAAATATTTTTTTATTCGTCGGACGGCATAAATTAGCATTAATTATCGCCAGCGACCTGAAATCCTCGGACGGCACTTGAAGTGCCGTCCGGAGGTTTTTGTATTTTTTAATTTTTTTTTTGCAATTTTTGAAAATATTTTTGCAATTTTTAATTTTTTTTTTTGCAATTTCTGAAATGTTTTCGTAATTTTTTGAAATTTTTTTGTAATTAATGAATTGTTTTTTTAATTTCCAAAAATGGAAGATGACAAAAAATCCCCACCTGGGCTCTTGGACGGCACTTCATGTGCCGTCCGTCCCAGGGCATTCGAAAATTTTTTTTATTATTATTTTTTCCTTCTCCGACGGCATTTCATGTGCCGTCCGTCTTTAAAATATAGTATTATTTTTTTCTTCATGTGCGCTCCGACGGCACTTCGAGTGCCGTCCATCAAAAATTTATTATTATTTTTTTTTTTTACCTCTCCGACGGCACTTCATGTGCCGTCTTAGCTAAAAAATAGCTTTGCACGAGTGCAGCAAAAGTTGGATTCCTATTTTCATTTATCCATATATGGATATTTTTACATTCAAGTGCTACAGATGCACTTAGAGGTTAACTCAAAAACTTAATTTATTAGGAATGAGATCAAAATGAAAAAGTTAGGGACCTAGAGCTAAAAATTTCTGATTTGGGATCCCAAATTATAAGATAAATTAGTAAAAAATTAATCTCATTTGAAACTTTTATATGTGAAACAGTGTTTTGTAAAAAAAATTTGGGGGCCATTTGTGCCCCCTACCCAAAAGGTAGCTCCACCCCTATTAAATCTGATATCATTTTTTTTTTGATTCCTAATACCCTATCCTTCTCCATCTCTCTCAGCATGCTCCTGTGTCCTTCACCAATCTCTACTATTATAATGGGAGAAGGCCTTAGTGGTATTTGTCATTAATTTTTTTTTTTTTCATTTTGTCATTTTGAAGCCAAATGACTCATTTTGGTAAATATTTTCGAAAGTGAACCAGTTTGGTAAATAGTTTCGGCAGTGGATCAGTTTGGAAATTATTTCCCCCCCCCCCCCCCTTTTTTTTTTCCTTCTTCCTCCGCGTGCACGTGCGAAAGTGGACCAGTTTGGTAAATATTTTCGACGGTGGATCAGTTTGGAAATTATTTTCCCTTTTTTTTTTGTATTTTTCCTTCTTCCTCCGCGTGCATCGCACGTGCATGATACTAGTAACAATAATTAAGATTCGCGATACTTCAAGATTTGTGATCTTACGGTTATGCCCATAGAAAAGGGTAATTTGGTAGTTTTACTTTATTCTATTAGACTTAACGGAATAGTCTCAACTCATTTAGCGATAGATAATTAGAATGTCCTTTTTGGATTCATCTCATACCCTATCCTTCTCCATCTCTCTCAGCATGCTTATCTCTCCTTCACCAATAACAATAATTAAGATTCGTGATACTTTAAGATTTGTGATCTTACGGTTATGCCCAAAGAAAAGGGTAATTTGGTAGTTTTACTTTATTCTATTAGACTTAACGGAATAGTCTCAACTCATTTATCGCTAGATAACTGGAATGTCATTTTTGGATTCATCTCAAACATAATGAATGGCATATATGGAAAGAGTAATGCTTTATTCACTACCAATTTCACCACAATTCTCTTCACTATCTTAGGTGACATACTTCTATTGGAGAGTTCCCCCACCTACTATGTCTTTCCCTATCTATTGGAGTGTGCCAGTAGTGAAGAGAAATGTAATGAAATTGGTAGTGGATGTAGCATTACTCATATGGAAATAGTTGTTTGTGGGTGTCTGGTTTAGAATTGGTATATTTATGTAGGGATGGCGAACGGGTCGAGTGGGCTGGGCCGGGCCCAACCCGTACGGGTTGGCACGTATACTTAGCCGGTCCGGACCGGGTTGCACTCTTATCCGGGCTGGGCCGGGTCGACCCGCGGGTTGGCCCGTTTAATATATATATATATATACTTACTTAGTATTATAATAATAATAATAATTATTATTATTATTATTATTATTATTATAATTATTATTATTATTGTAGAACCCCGTATTTTCCAATATTATTTTATTATTTGAAAATGAATTTAAAATGAATTTTGAGGATTTAATTGATATTTTCTAAAAGATTTATCTTTTGTACACGTGCAAAACACGTGCTAATGACTTTTGAGAAGTTTGGAAAATTTATATTTCTTTATGAAAAATCATTATTTATTATTTTGGAATTATGTAGTATTTTTCTGGATTTTTCTGAATTTAATTAGTACTATTTACAAATTTTAAGAAAAGAAGGACCTTTTTGTAAAATTGACATTTTTAAGGGCTAAAACGCAAAATTGGCATTCTGGACGTTTTGAACAGTATTGGTTAAGATTTAGAAGTATATTTTCTTTAAATCCTAATTTAAATGAATTTTAGAAAGAAGATATATATATATATATAATTGTATTTTGGAAAGGACTATTTTACAAATGTATTTGGAAACCCTAAAATCCTAATTCCCGGCCTATATAAAGAGAGTTGCAGCCGTCATTCGCTGCATAACTCAGATTTCATTATATTGTTTTCTTGGTGATTGGAGAAGGAGTTTTTGGATCTAGCAAAGGAAGGTCTTGTGGATTCTTCTCGATTCAAAAGGTGAGTGATATAGACTTGTTTGTTTATGCGTATGATTTGCATGTTGTTTTGTTTGATGTTTTCGTATCTTGTATGAAATCGATGCCATGACTGTTATTCGTAATATACATGTGAAATCTATGAAAGATTAGTAGATATCGATTGACAATTCTTGATTGCTTGAAACATATTAAAGATTTGATTATGATTATTGAAGATAAGAAATTGGATGGAGGAATCTCTGGACCTTGTTATTACGAATTGGATTAGATTTGAGTTGAGGAAGAGATTTGGTATTGAGATAAACTCCAGTATTGATTTCAGACCTAATTTGCGAGATCTGTAGGCCGACAGTCGACTGGGACCATGTATCAGTCGACTGGTACGACCCTAATATTGTACCTTCAGTCTTTTGAGAAATCGTTCGGGACAGTCGACTGATACCCTATTCAGTCGACTGATCTGCTGAATATTTTTGTTTGTAAAGTATTGAGTTTCTCGTCGGGACAGTCGACCATGACCTCTATGAGTCGACTGTTAGCACTTGGATTGTTTCTTGAGAATTATTGGTAATTGTCTCGGGTAAATCGACTGTTGGGTTATTAAGTCGACTTATAGCACTTGTTATAATCGTGAATATTGGTTCTCGGGGCAGTCGACTTACTACATAGTGAGTCGACTGGTACTGATGGGTTTTCTAAAATCTTGAGATTTGTTGAGTGGAGAGATTCTCCTTTGATCGTTTGACGATGAATCAGTGAGTTATAGTTCTATTGAGATTTGTTGAGATAGGCCTGAAGGGTCTTGGTTAGTTGTCGTTTTGAGTTATTTAGATGTTCGCGTGTCGAGGGTCTAAGGACCTATTCACGGAGCATGCAGGGTACATTTGCGAGTCGAGGGTCGGTAGACCTATTCACGGAATGTATCGGGTGTATTTTCACGTCGAGGGTCTTGAAGGCCTATTCGTGGACTACATAGCAGGGGGATGATTCTCCGGTTTTTGTTGTAGTTGTTATTCTTGAGCTATCCTACCTGATGCTTGCGCGTCGAGGGCGGTGACGCCTATTCGTGGAGTATCTTGGATCTTGTTTCCCATCACCGAAGTGGGAGTAGTTGTATATGGTATTGTTAGTGATCGATTGTTGGACATACATCGTGGTATTGAGATTTATTGATAGTTGGGCATGTTCAGAAATGTGAGGATTACTGATTGTTGAGAACAGTCGACTTGTTCATAAGACAGTCGACTGTACCGTACAGTTGAACTGTACATATTTTGAGAGAGATTGATTGATGGATACTTGATCGTTGGCATTGTTTCTCGACTCGGCTTCACGCATGTACTGGCCTATTGTTCTTGTTTCATATTATATGTTCAGTTTATGTATTTTAGTTCAGTACTTGTTGTAGAGAATTTATGTTTATTGTTTATTTATGTTTGTTGTTTATATCACTCACACCATTTATGGCTGACCCCGTAGTTTTGGGGGTTAGGGTTCAACTCTAGCCTCACATGTTGCAGGTTGCTTAGAATTGGAGGCTTGGATACTTGGGTTAGCTATAGAGATTATGAGTGTTATAATAGAGCCTTGTGTAAAATGTTGTAAGAAGAGTTTTGTAAAAGGAATTTGTTGTAATTTAAAGTGTTGTATTTCCGCTGCATTTGAAAAAGATTATTGTAATAAAGATTTGGAATAAAATGATTTGAGTTTTGGTCTATGTATATTGTTACATTGAAGTGGATCGCTGGGAAAGTGCCACGTCTTTTCTAAGTTTTATATTTAGAAATTCGGGGCGCTACAATTATAATACTAAGTAAGTATATTGATGCTGTTTATTTCTGAGGCACGTGTGGAAGCACCAGGTGTGAGTTCGAACTCAATTTGTATTGAAGGAGATTGCCGCTCGTCTGCCGACCTTCGGTTGACCTTCTGGAGGCTACGAGGAGCTCGGAGAGGCGTTTGAAGGTTGGGCTCGGATCGGAAGGATCGGATCCGAGGTCTTGTGTACCTGCAGACGGTCCTGAAACACCGGGGTTTGTCCCGGTGGCGGACCCTCCGACGCTCTAGTCAGTCTCTGTGAGAGAGTAGCAATAACTAGGTATATTTAAGTGGTCAAAGATTGATTACCTTCAAAAGGTGGATGAGGGTCTAGTATTTATAGAGAATCCCAACCGGGTTTGGTTCCGAAAGCCCATGGGCCTGACGTGGCAGAAGGCCCAGGGGGTTTAGGGCGGTTGCGGTGATACCAGGAGTGGTATAGGGCTGACGTGGCGAAACCCTTGGCGGTATTTGGAGCTGACGTGGCCCATCGTGAGTCCTCTGAGCCTCTGGGGGAATCGGAGGGCCTAGGCTGCGCCAGGTCACCCCTCCGCCCCGCCAGAGAGGGGGGACGGCATGAGGGACTGCTCCGGATCGGACTCCGGGGGATACTGAGGCTCGTCAGTACGAGGAAGCAGGCACTGTGGGGGCAAAACACGAGGTTCGGCGCCGACCCTGAAGGGGTCCGGAGCCGAGCCAGGTCGGTATTCTTGCTTTTCTGAATAGAAATTGTATTGGGCCTTGGATGGGCCTCAGGCCATTTTTACACTGTCACACAAGCCCCCCACTCCTGCAGGGGGTGCGGGAGCTAGCCGTGGAGGAGTGTTCATGATTGTACAAAAATGGGAGGGCGGATCATAGGGCCTTTCTGGAAGTGCTGTCCTGAAGCTTGGATAGGACCTCGAGCTAGTCGAGGGTCAAGGTGTAGGTGAAGGCGATGGCGAACCGTTGTCTCTTCCGGAGAAGAGTACCCTGGTGTTCGATTGAACCTCGAGGGGTCGAGGGATTACGCGTCGACAAGGGTGATGGCGAGCCGTTGCTTCTTCCTGAGAAGAGTACCCGGGTGCCAGACCGAACCTCGAGAGGAGGGGGAATTATGGGCTGGTAAGGGTGATGACTAGCCGATGGATCTTCCGAAGAAGAGTACCCGGGTGCCAGACCGAACCTCGAGCTGGCGAGGGATTGTGGGTCGGTTAGGGTGAAGGCGAGCCGTTGTTTCTTCCTGAGAAGAGTACCCCGGTGCCAGGCCGAACCTCGAGACGAGGGGGAATTACGGGCTGGTAAGGGTGATGGCCCGCCGGTGGATCTTCCGAAGAAGAGTACCCCGGTGCCAGACCGGACCTCGAGCTGGCGAGGGATTATGGGTTGGTAAGGGTGAAGGCGAGCCGTTGCTTCTTCCTGAGAAGAGTACCCGGGTGCCAGACCTAACCTCGAGACGAGGGGGAATTACGGGCTGGTAAGGGTGATGGCCCGCCGGTGGATCTTCCGAAGAAGAGTACCCGGGTGCCGAGCCGAACCTCGAGCTGGCGAGGGATTATGGGCCGGTGAGGGTGAAGGCGAGCCGTAGTTTCTTCTTGGGAAGAGTACCCCGGTGCCATGCCGAACCTCGAGACGAGGGGGGATTACGGGCTGGTAAGGGTGATGGCCCGCCGGTGGATCTTCTGAAGAAGAGTACTTTAGTGCTGGCGAAAGCGAGTCGTTATTTTGCCCGAACCGGCCCCGTATCGTGCTGCCAGCCTGGCACTGGGTGACGTCAGCAGCACGTGTTTCGAGGATGTGGCGTGATTTTCTAGGCGGTAGTTGTACGTCAATCGGTGAATAGTGACCGCGAAAATCGAGGAGTTGTTCTAATCCCCTATAAATGTTCCCCCCTCTCCTCCCGTCGCCCATTTCTCTCCTGCCTCTTACTTTTTGAAAAAATCCTTCAACTCTTCAGCGCTCGCCCCTTCAGCTTCCGGCAGCAAGGTCGTGTTTCCGAGGTGATTTCAGGTTAGTTGGTAATCCTGTTTTAACTTAGGCACGGATGGATAGGGCTCAGTCCGGCTCGTTGGCGTCGACCTCTGGGGAGGGGCCGGTAGGCGAGGAGGAGGTCGTACACAGCGTGAAGCCATTGCGATCTCGGAGGCATTTCGTGGTAGAAAGCAGCGACTCTGAGGAGGGGGGGTGGCAGCTCAGATGAAGTCCAAACATTAGGGTCGGCTTCCGGAGAGGAGGGTGGCTCCGAGGGAGAAGGTTCCGCGGGGTCTCCGAATCCGCCCGTTCTGGGGCGCTTGTCTACACCTTCGCCGGAACGGACCAAGAGGAGGAGGGTTCCGAAGAAGAAGAAATCGAAGAGTGGCGGCCCGAGCGACTTGGGGATAGGGTCGTCCGCCCAACCCCGGCCTTTCCGTTGCTACCCCGACGATCTCTCCGATAAGGAGTCCTCGGGGGTCCAGCCGTCGTCGTCAAGCCGGAAGAGGTTGATGGTGGACGCCTCCCCGACCGCTCTGGAGGCAAGCGACTTGGGGGCTCTGCAGTTGGCCTACCACATAGGGCCCAGTTATGAGCTTATGCTGCCGAGTTCTTCTCTTCGACCGACCGATCCCCTGCCGGACAGGTATTGTATCTTCCCTGTGGACGCCTTTATCTCCGGCCTGAGGCTGCCCATCCACCCCTTCGTTCGGGAGGTGTTAAATTGGTCGTCCCTGGCGCCGATGCAGTTCGGGCCGAACTCCTGGAAGCAGATCATCTGCTTCGTGCTGTTGTGCGAGGAACGGAGGGTACCCTTACGGCTGGGCGTGTTCCGAGCGATGCTATTGATTGGCTCATCAGCAGAAGGGGTATATTATATCTCGCCTCGAGGTAAGGCGAAGGTTGTCCACGGTCATCCGGATTCCATTAAGTTCTGGAAGAAGAAGTATCTGGTGATCCGGAGTGAGGACCCTTGGGCTATCCCTACTCGGTGGAACCATACTAAGCCGAGCTACCCAGCACCGGGGCCAGGGGATTTGACGGCGGAGGAGTGGAGACTCGTTGAGCGCCTCCGTCTGTCGCATAGCATTAATTGGGGGAAGGTGACGGAGGCCCACCTGGCGAACGTCGGACTGAGCCCCAGCCCGGCCGTGCCTCGTACGTGGTTGTTTCTTTCCTCACACTCTTCTTGTACTTTTTTGCTCATTTGTTCTTAATGGATCTCTTTACAGAAATGGATGAGGAGTCGATTAAGGCGCTGAGGCTCGCCATGAGGAAGACGAAGGGCCAGAAGAAGGATGTCGCGGTGAAGACCACCGAGTTGTCCCAGGTCGTCTCCGAGGTCCCCATTCAGCCGAGGATGAAGAGGACTCGATCAGAGACGGGTGGGGACGTCGTGGTCCAGGGGGGTTCGGATCAGGGTGCGGCCGCCGCGCCTGATAAGGGGAAGGGTCCCCCGGTGGATCCCGGACTTGAGGAGAGGCTTCGGCGAAGGTGGGTGCCGGATTGGTCGATCCGCGAGGGTGATTGCCTGGTCCGGGGGCGCCAGGCCGTGGAGGTTGCAGATAAGTTGGCGACCCCTCGGGACCGCTCGGATATGAAGTCCCAGACCCTGGACGAGGCGTATGTTCGTCTTGCGCAGGCCACGGTGCTGGTAAGTCGATCGAACCTCCTAGCTTTCAGGTGATGTTATTTAAGGAAGATTTCTTAGTAGTGTCTGGTCCTGGCAGGCGACCGTGCAGGGGGCCCATGTGAAGGGCCTCTACGAGGCGGCGGTGCAGCGAGAGCGAGATCGGGCTGACAAGGCCGAGCAGGAGGTGACGGAATTGAAGGGAGAGCTCGAAGGCTCTCGTAAGAGGGAGGCGGAGACGAAGGTGGCTTTTGACAAGGAGAAGGAGGAATGGGCGAAGGCGAGGTCGGCTCTGGAGGAGAGGTCGGAGAAGGAGAAGGATGAGGTGACTAAGTCGTGTCAGATCCTGGTGATCAATGCCCAGGATAGTAGTTATGCGAAGGCCCTCAGCCATGTGAGGCACTTTTATCCGACCATCGACCTGTCCAACTTCGAGTATGATATGGAGATTGAGGGGACACCGAAGACTCCTGGCGGACAAGGGTCAGATGACAAATTGGTTACCGACCCTCCAACGGATCCGGCTGATATCGAGGTGGGAAAACCCGCTGTATAATTTTTGTCTTTCTCTTTCCTTCTCTCGATTGTATTTGCCTTCCGCGGACTGGCCACCGCATTTTTTGTATGGGGAAACTGAATTTATAAAAAGAGGGTTTTCTGGCTGGCTAAGTGTTCCAACTTTGAAAAATTTCTGAACCTCCTTGCATATATGTCTTGAGCGGGCTGGTTCTCTTGTAGGTCACGGCTCCCCTTCCTGAGGTGGACCCCCTTCGTTCCGACGTGGCGTGGCTTCGAGGCAAGGTCGAGGCTTTAGAGGCCACCTTGGTTCGGTACCGAAAGAGGGCTCGCGACACTGATGCGGCCTTCCATTATTATAGGAACAAGTCTGAAGCCCTGAGTGAGGAGGCGAGCCGGCTGAGGAGGGCGATGGTGGATCGGGAGCTAGGGGGCGTTGGTCTTGGATACACCATGTCAAGTTCTTCGGTGCAGAGGCCTTCCTCCGAGAAGCTTCTTCGCGATGTGATAGTGGAAAAGGAGATGGAGATACACCGTTATAGGACCATGTTGGGTGTTTCGACATCTTCCTCGAGGGATCGGCGAGCAGAGGGGGCTCCCTCGGCGTTGCCACTGATGGAGCGCATTCGATCCGTGGATGCCCAGAGCTCCGTGGCCGGGGTGTCGACGATGGCGGAACCGAAGGATCGTCACGACGAGGAGAGAGTCCCCAGTCGTTTGGTCGGAGTGGTTCCTCCCTTTACCGGGTCCGAGGGGCCCTAAGTCGGAGATCCCCTTTAGTTTGAGATGAGGGGAGTGGTTCTGTAACGGTATTTGCTTGTTTTCTCCGTACAAAAAATAAAAGAGTATGAATAAAGCTTTCATTTCCTTCTTTGCTCTGGTTATCGGGGTGGTGAAGGGTGGTTTAGGTGAGGTCGGGCTCCGCTGATTCGTGAGGAATCGATGCGGGGCGACAGGGAGACCTCCTGCCCGTTGTTGGGTCGCACCTGCCGAGGCGTTTGGGGATGAGACCCGAGGGAGAACCTTGATGCCGCCCGCCTTGCCCGGTACCGGGTCGGCGTTGCCGAGGTTTTTAACTTTTGACAGAAGAGACTTCTTTTATACCAGACTGAGGGGGGGGGGGTCGCCGAAGCGGCCCTTTACATATGAATGTTTACAAAAACTTTTAATTTACTTAAGCCACGCTGGAGCCTAAGCTTGCTCTCCCCGGAATTTCATGAGGTGCTCAGCGTTCCAGGGTCGGCTGATGGGTCGGTCATTCATATCCGTCAGTCGGTATGTACCCGGGCGTACCGCCTCGACTACGCGGTACGGGCCTTCCCAGTTGGGAGCCAGTTTCCTCTTCTTGGTCGGGTCAGAGACGGATAGCTTTCGCAACACTAGGTCCCCTGCCTGGATGCTGGTGGGGCGGACTTTCTTGTTGTAAAATCTCTCGATCCGTTGCTGATAAATGCTCCTTCGGACCGCGGACTTTTCTCGTACCTCGGCGACGAAGTCTAGGTTAGCCCTCAGGGCGGACGCGTTGTCGTCTTCATCGAAGGCTATGATCCGGGGGGAAGGCAATCCGACTTCGACGGGGATGACTGCCTCAGTCCCATAGGTCAGATTGAAGGGTGTCTCCCCTGTGGGGATCCTCTGCGTGGTTCGGTGTGCCCATAGTACGCTGGGCAGCTCCTCCACCCAGAGCCCCTTGGGGGAACTGTCAAGGCGCTTTTTGAGGCCATCGAGGATTTGCCTGTTCGCATTTTCTGCTTGGCCGTTGGATTGAGGGTGGCAAATGGCGGAGAAACGTTGCTGGATGCCGATGTCCTGACAGAAAGATTGGAAGTTTTGCCCTTGGAACTGGGTTCCGTTGTCCGTGACGAGGATTCGGGGGATCCCGAATCGACAAATGATGTTCTTCCAGAAGAATTGTTGCACTTGGCGTTCGGTGATGCTGGACAGCGGTTCGGCTTCGATCCACTTGGTGAAGTAGTCGATGGCGACAATCAGGAATTTCTTCTGTCCTACCGCTGGGGGGAAGGGCCCCACAAGGTCCATTCCCCACATGGCGAAGGGCGTAGGGCTCGCCAAGGATCGGAGGTTGGCTTGAGGAAGCCTTTTGATGGGAGAGAACCTTTGGCAGGGGCCGCACCTCTTGACCAAGTCTTGCGAGTCTTGGAGCATGGTGGGCCAATAGTACCCTTGATTCAGAGCCTTTCGGGCAAGCGTCCTACTCCCCATGTGGCATCCGCCGATCCCCTCGTGCAGGTCTTTGAGGACGTAGCTGGCCTCGTCCTTGGCGAGGCAGCGGAGGTAGGGTTTGCCGTCGGCCAGGGTGTACGAGCGTTTGAAGAGGATGTTATCGATTATGACGAACCTTTCCGCTCGGATTCTGATTCGCCTGGCCTCGGCTTTGTCTTCAGGAAGCTCGGCTTGGCTCAAGAATTTTCGGATGGGAGTGGTCCAGTCGTCTGGGCCGGTTCCTTCTTGTACGCACATTGCTTCCGGCTCTGGGCTAAGGATGCTTGGCTCCAAGAGGACCTCGACGAGCACCGTACGATCGAGGCCTTCGAAGGAAGAAGAGGCGAGTTTGGATAGCGCGTCGGCTTGGGCGTTCTGTTCCCTGGGGACTCTGACAACCGCAGTGTTGTCGAAGAGCGCCAAGAGCCGTCGGACCGTCGCCAAATATCTCACCATTCGGTCGTCGCGGGCTTCGTACTCTCCGTTGATCTGGTGGATCACGAGTTGAGAGTCGCTGAACGCCCGGATTCGCTTGGCACCGGCTCGGTGGGCGAGGGTCAGTCCGGCGATCATGGCCTCATATTCTGCCTCGTTGTTGGAGGCAGGAAAGTTGAGGCGCAGGGAGTATTGAAGTAGGAATTGGTCGGGGCCACGAAGGATGACGCCCGCCCCACTCCCCGTTTCGCAGGATGAGCCGTCAACAAAGACCTCCCAGGTCAGATCCGGCTCTTCTACGTCAGGTTGCTCGGAGACAGTGCATTCAGTTATGAACTCGGCGAGGGCCTGCCCTTTAATGGCTGCCCTGGGATGATAGCTGATGTCGAACTGGCTCAGCTCGATCGACCACTTGACTAATCGGCCGGAGTTTTCGGGCTTGTGGAGGACGGTCTTCAGCGGTTGGTCGGTCAGAACTCGGACGGAGTGGGCCTGGAAGTAAGGTCGGAGTTTTCGGGCTGCCATAACCAGGGCATAGGCTACCTTTTCTATCTTCGCGTATCTCGTCTCGGCCGGGTGTAGCACTTTGCTTACATAGTACAGGGGTTTCTGAACTCCTGCCTCCTCTCGGACGAGGACGGCGCTGAGGGCGTGGTCCGAGGCGGACAGGTAGAGCCAAAGCGGCTCGCCTGGTTCGGGCTTGCTGAGGAGAGGCGGGTTGGCGAGGTACCGTTTCAGCTGTTCGAAGGCTTCTTGTTGAGGGGTACCCCACTCGAAGCCCCCTTTCCCGCGCAAGGCCTTGAAGAAGGGAAGAGATTTCTCCCCCGACTTGGAGAGAAAACGGCCGATCGCCGCCAACCGACCCGTGAGCCTCTGAACTTCTTTGACATTCCGGGGTGGGGACATGTTGATGATGGCCTGTATTTTTTCGGGGTTTGCCTCGATGCCGCGCTGGCTGACAATGAACCCTAGGAACTTCCCCGTGGAGACGCCGAAGGCGCATTTAGCCGGGTTAAGCCTCATGTTGTGGCGTCGGAGGACACCGAAGGCTTCCTCGAGGTCGGCGACGTGGTCCGGCCCAGCCCGGCTCTTGACAAGCATGTCGTCGACGTAAACTTCTACGTTGCGGCCGATCAGGTCCTTGAAGATTCTGTTGACGAGTCGCTGGTACGTGGCACCGGCGTTTTTCAGCCCGAAGGGCATGACACGGTAACAATAAAGACCTTGGTCGGTGACGAATGAGGTCTTGGGGATGTCTGGCGGAAACATCCGGATCTGATTGTACCCCGAGAAAGCGTCCATGAAGGACAGTAGCTCGTGCCCTGAGGTCGCGTCTATCAAAGCGTCGATGCGCGGGAGGGGGAAAGGATCTTTTGGACATGCTTTGTTAAGGTCCGTGAAGTCAATGCAGATTCGCCAACCCCCTGTAGCTTTCTTCACCATGACGACATTGGCCAACCATTCGGGGTAGGTGACTTCCTGGACGAATCGAGCGGACAAGAGCTTGTCCACTTCTGTTTTTATAATTAGTTGCCTCTCCGGGGCGACTTTGCGCCTCTTTTGGACGATCGGTTTAGAGTCAGGGAGGACACTCAACCGGTGCATGATCAAGTCTTCGGAGATTCCGGGCATATCGGAGGGCTTCCAAGCGAAGAGATCAACGTTGCGGCGGACGCAAGCGATGATGCCCGTCTTCAGGTCCTCGGTAAGTGAGCGGCTCACCCGGAACCATTTGGACTCATCTTCAGCGTCGAATAGGATCTCCTCCAGCTCGTCCACGGGCTCGGGGGCGGGGCCGTCTTTCTCGGGTTCGAGTTCAACGGCGCTGAGGGGGAGTACGCCCGTGCTGAGGGGGGGTACGCCCCTTCTCCCTTTGAGTTTCCGATGGTGGGCCGAAGGTATCGCCTGGATGGAGTTTAGCCCGGGTCTGCCGAGGATGGCGTTGTAGGCCGCCTTGGCGTGGATGACCATGAAATCCAAGGACTCGGTCCTCTTGACAGGATCCGGTCCAGTGGTGACGTTGAGGGTAATAATTCCCTTCACCATGATCGGGACGCCCGCAAGCTTAAGCAACGTGCCTCCCGCTGGTTTGAGTTTCCCTCTGGGCAATCTGAGGCTTTCGAAGGTTCTGAGGAAGAGAATATTTACCGGGTTGCTGCTGTCAACAAGGATTCGGCGAACTTCGCAATTGGCCATGCTGAGGCTAACGACGAGGCCCCCGCTGTGGGGGAGGTGAATTCCTTCGGGGCCCTCTCCTGAGAAGGAGACTGGCCGTGGTTGTAGCTCAGGGGAGGGGCTGTACCAAATGGCGTTCGTCCCCTGGGTGAAGGTTCTTTGGGGAGCATCATTTTCTCCCCTCACCGGTCCCCCGTGGATGTTGTGTAGGGTGAAGGGCGTATCCAGGGATACCTCGTATTCGGGATCCTGACCCTGGGTGCGGTTTGGGTCAGGCTTCGGTGTTGGTGATCCCCGGTTCCTATCACCTTGCCGACCCCGTGGGCCGTAATCCCTGTGGGTTCTCCTCGGATGGTTCGGGGCCGAGTTGGAAGCGGCCCTTCCCCAGTTGTGGGTAACCTTGCGGCTGAGGATTACTCTTTGTAGGTCGGGCCGGGCTGTCCCGCCGACGCTCGTTTGGGACTCCCGAGGGGGAGCCTTGTGTTTCGACGTGCGGGGCCCGGCTTCATCAGAGGGTGGGGGCGGGTCCCGTTGGTTGACGGAGGGAGCAGCCCCCTTGCCTTTGGAGGTCATGAAGATTCGGCTTCTGGAGCAGCTGTTCCCACAGACGGCGCCAACCTGATGCTGTTTATTTCTGAGGCACGTGTGGAAGCACCAGGTGTGAGTTCGAACTCAATTTGTATTGAAGGAGATTGCCGCTCGTCTGCCGACCTTCGGTTGACCTTCTGGAGGCTACGAGGAGCTCGGAGAGGCGTTTGAAGGTTGGGCTCGGATCGGAAGGATCGGATCCGAGGTCTTGTGTACCTGCAGACGGTCCTGAAACACCGGGGTTTGTCCCGGTGGCGGACCCTCCGACGCTCTAGTCAGTCTCTGTGAGAGAGTAGCAATAACTAGGTATATTTAAGTAGTCAAAGATTGATTACCTTCAAAAGGTGGATGAGGGTCTAGTATTTATAGAGAATCCCAACCGGGTTTGGTTCCGAAAGCCCATGGGCCTGACGTGGCAGAAGGCCCAGGGGGTTTAGGGCGGTTGCGGTGATACCAGGAGTGGTATAGGGCTGACGTGGCGAAACCCTTGGCGGTATTTGGAGCTGACGTGGCCCATCGTGAGTCCTCTGAGCCTCTGGGGGAATCGGAGGGCCTAGGCTGCGCCAGGTCACCCCTCCGCCCCGCCAGAGAGGGGGGACGGCATGAGGGACTGCTCCGGATCGGACTCCGGGGGATACTGAGGCTCGTCAGTACGAGGAAGCAGGCACTGTGGGGGCAAAACACGAGGTTCGGCGCCGACCCTGAAGGGGTCCGGAGCCGAGCCAGGTCGGTATTCTTGCTTTTCTGAATAGAAATTGTATTGGGCCTTGGATGGGCCTCAGGCCATTTTTACACTGTCACATATATATATATATATATATATACTTACTTAGTATTATAATTATTATTATTATTATTATTATTATTATTATTATTATTATTATTATTATTATTATAATAATTATTATTATTATTATAATACTAAGTAAGTATATATATATATATATATATATATATATATATATATATATATATATATATATATATATATATATATATATATATATATATATATTTTGGTAGCTTAAATTAAAATAATAATAATTTTAATTATAATACTAAGTAAGTAATAATACTAATAAACAATAAAAATCGTAATAATAATAATAAGATTGAAAGAGTTAAATTGACAACAAATTTTGAAATATTATTCATATGAATTTAAGTTATACAATTTTAACAATTTATAACGAAATGAAGAATTCAATTCACAAATAAGTTTTATACAATAACATATTTCTTATATACAATTTTAATTGAGTACAAGTTTTCTAAATTGACATAACAAGCAAAGCTATTGTTGTTGTTGTTGTTGTTGTTGTTGTTGTTGTTGTTGTTGTTCTTCGGGCGAGTTGCTCCCACTTGTGGAACTTGATAGTGCTTTCCCTTGCGTCCTATCTTCAGCTTCCAGCCAGTCTTCTGTGCAAACGAGCATCTCTAACGCCTCAGGCTTCAACCGATTCATGTAATCAGATAGAACCCTGCCACTTGTAGAAAATGCACTCTTAGAAGCAACTGTAGAGACAGGAGGAGTTAGTAAATCTTTAGCCATAATTGACAGAATACTAAAAGTGTGTTTGTGTTCTTTCCACCATTGTAAAATATCTAGTGCAGAAAGAGTAGGCTCAGTATCCTATTGGTTATACCAATTTAATTCATTTGGTGGATTAGTCCTAGGTTTTTTAGATTGAATTTGTTCAAGTAAACTAAATGTTCTATCACCAATTCTACTTTTACCCTTACCTTTAGAACTACCAGAAGAATAACTAACTACAGAAGTTGTACTACTAGAAGCAAAACGTCTATCATAATAATCATACAAGTTATTTAACGTAGATTCAAACTGAACTAAAAAAGTAGCGCAATCAATTGTTAATTCTACATTGGCCTTTAAATATCCAAAAAATATTTATATCAAATTCTTCGTACCTTCTAATTTGATACGGGGATCCATAACAGTAGCAACACAAATCAACATAGGAGGAGGAAAATAATACTTCAAAATTTTTTGAAATGTAGGTATTACAATGTCACTAATATAGGGATCATTTCACATTTCGTTAAATATTTGCATCATGCTAACTAATTCAATAAAAATGCTACTAGAAGTAGATTCATATGTTTTTGAAAATTTTAAAGTTGCGGTTTTAAAAGGTTCTAAAAATTTCAACAAAGATTCGGCAAAAAACCAATCGGGGGGAGTCATTTCAAAATTGTGCATATTTTTTACGATACAAAAATCATTTACAACTGCTTTATAATCGGTGACAACATTTAGTAAATCAAAAGTAGAATTCCATCGGTGTCTAACATCCTTTGAAAATTCTCTAAAAGGAACATTTCTAACCCTACACCAAGCTTTCCATTCTTGTAAAATGCTTGGACTTAATGCAATGAAATGTACACAATTTCTAATTTTAACTATATATGGATCAGCTATTCTTAATGCATCTTGAACACATAAATTTATAATATGACATGCACATCTAACATGGAAAATATTGTCAGACTGAGGGTTTAATACAGATTTTAAAGTAGTAATTGCTACATTGTTGTTAGATACATTATCAAAACTAATATCCATGATTTTATCGCGAATATGAAAAACATCACAAATTTCTATAATACAGTTTGCTATTTCAGCGCCACTATGGGGATACGGCAACGCCGCAAGTGATATGATTATTTTTTGAAGAATCCAATCATTGTCGATCCAATGACAGGTTATTCCCATCGTTGGAATATTGTTGACACCCGTCCAACAATCCGAAGTTAAACTAACCCTACAAGTTAAACTCCATAAAATTGCAATCAACGCATCCTTCATTTCAACATACATTTTAAAACAATCCGATTTGCAAGTATTTCTCGGAATTCTTTTAAAATGAGGGTTTAAGGCTGTTTGATTAAAATTTTCCAAGTTCCTACTCTCGGGATAGGAAAATGGCAACTCTTCCTTAATGACTAATCGGGCCATTTCCCGACGAACAAGTTCGGGATCATAAGGGTGGCTATCTACTTGACCGGTCCTAGGGTTGATTTTTTGTTGGCCTTGTATTTGATCAAGAAGTTCTTTATGATTATGTTAGATGTGCCTACTAATTGTACCGGTACCGTCACCCCTCTTGAATTTGTATGTTTTACTACATATTTTACACACTTTCAAACCTATACCCGGAGTATGTTCATCCGGGATATAATCATAAAACTTATGTCAATCGCTAGTTTCTCCTCTACTTTTCCTACTACTACGGGGTTGTGTGGTTTCGGTTTGTTGTTGTTGTTCTTCTTCTTCTAATTGTATGTCGCCTACAATATCGTCGTGTGTACCCCATTGTTCCATAGTAGGATCAATGTAATCTTGGGCGGGCTCACTAGTTGGGACAATTGGTGGTCTACGTGAAGAGGAGAAGGAATCTTGTCCGCTACGACCGCTACCGCGTGATCTAGACATAATATGGTAATGTGCTAAAGTATGTAAAAAAAAATACAATGTAAGAGCGGTGAATTATACAAAAAAAATCTAAAAAACAAGAGGGTTGAGATAGAGAAGTTCAAAAAACGAACAATAATTTTAATTACAACGCAAAAAAAAAATTAACGAGAGAGATAGAGATATTTTGATACCGTTCACCGTGGAATACGCGTATGAAAAAAAAACCGTTAAAATAAGAATAGAATTGAAAAGATGGAGGAGCGCTTTGCCGATTCCGCAATTGAAGAGTTGAGAAGAGGTTGAATTAGATTTGAAGAGAGTTGAAGACGTTGAATTTTGATTCCGATACGACCGAAATTTGATCGTGTATATGCCTCCTTGTATACTTGTTTGATGAATACTACAATTGTTCAAAAATTCTTTACAAATGATGTATAATAGTAGAGAGAGTAAGAGAGTGAGGTGTGATTTTTTATGAAAATTTTGGGGATATTTATAGGCTAAATATGTGGGGGGAAAACAAAAAAAAAAACAAAAAAAAACCCACCCAACGGCTCAAAGAGCCGTTCCAAACGGCTCTGTCCCAGACAAAGCGCATCAGCTCTCGTGTCACGCCCCGCTTCCCAAAAATACGGAATACGAGCACGTAACAAAAGCCCAGCGAATGATTATAATCATCCTTAAGCTGTTTCGAGAAATCCTTGCAACACATCACAGGCAATATAGACATATATATCAGAGTTAACAGAGTCGGAAGCAGAAATGGAACCAACATGCAACATTGAATCAAACTCACCAACATAAATTACTTGAAATTAAATACCATGTTCTCAAATAAACAGAGTCTGGAAAACAATTAATTCTCTTGGGTCACATCGCCCAAGTACAAAATAATAATCAAGTCTCAAGCACGAAAGTAATGCAAGTCTCACAATTACATATAATGTTCTAGCATGAAACAGAAATGATAATAATTATCCAAAAGCAACTACTACTGCAAATCTCCAGCATCATCGCGAACCTGTCCGCCATAATCTGCAATTCAAAGAATGCAGGAGAGGGAAAAGAGAAAACACAAGTACCCGTCAATGGCAAGTCCGGGTCACAAAATAGAGTAGGATACAAGCACATGGATTGGGATAACTAACTAGCACATGGTATAGGTATAAAGTCAACCTAATCAAACTAGCATAGTATAAGTGTCAAGTGTCACGACATAAATCAAGCATCCTATAAACATGCGTCTAGTGTCAAGTGTCTTGTGGTCATGTATCATGTATCATATTCAGGTAATTCATGTCTCATATATCATGTAGTCAAGTGGGTGTCATGTCATGTATCATGTTCTTGTGTTAAGTTCAAGTCTTGTGTGATTACTATCTAGGTAGCACGACATGCAACCCATCCTACATGGTTACTACAGCACAACAGTTTCGCTTTAGATTTCGTAGGGGACCATGCAGGGCAGTATACTCAGGTACAAGCAAGTAATTGAGTTCCAAGCTCCATGTATCATGTAAACAAGCTCCAACTCCAAACACTCCAAATATCATGTAAACAAGCTCCAACTCCAAACACACCACATGTCATGTAAACAAGTTCCAACCAAACCAGGTTCTTCCGAGTACACATTTCTGCACTATCCACTACTAGATCTGTCCCATATACTCTGGCTTGATTACTTTTAGGTATTAATGTCCAACAAGCATGTATACGTGTAAACTAGTGTCAAATAAGAATGATAGGATCAGGCATAAGTTCAGGTTATCAAATCAGCGTGCATGGTTAATAAAGATCCACATATACGAGCAAAATATACAAGTTTCATAATCCGGACAGTAAGACTAGTCAGCACTAAATCAGTGATTTACAGAGCTACAGGCATGCAAATCTTGATCCGTCGAAGGATCTTGAAAATAAACTTTCACACGCTTCTAACGAATATAATAAAGATATACACTAGTTCACAACATCACGGCTTAAAAGTCATTTCAACACAGATTTACTGTACAGCCAGAAAACAGGGGAATGACTTCCAACACATAAAAACAGCAAGCAAAGTCATCAAATAAACCCACGAAAATTCTGGGGTAATCCCCTATATATATATATATTCAAAATAATCATTTTCATAATTTTCCAGAAAGTATAGATATGGTATCAAAAATGGAATACAACACAAGTCCTGGTTTTGATGGATCTGAAATCTCTCAACACTGCTGTACAAGATCGAACTTATCTTGCAAACAGCGCATCGAAATCCACTTCCGTCAAAACGAGGTGAAAGTAGATACAATTACCCAACTTTCATATTTCACATGAAATATTCATACAGTAATTAGAACTAGGGTGAAAACAGCATTCAACATATGGCAACGCGCAGTTTACAGCAAAAGTGATACATAGAAAAGGATACGAATCATCACCAAAAACTCATCTTTAAAATACAACATAAATCTGGGAACTACCTAACATCATGGTGAAACACTGGACAAAAGATTGTGGCATGATATCATGTATAACTTAGGTCTTGAAAATAATTAGATGATAAACTCTACCCCGAACTGAAACTGGATACTACCAATATACAGTCACTAAAATAATCATAGTTAATTCATACGAACTCCAAACGGAGCGAAACCAGTAGGGTTAGATAATAGGTTCAGTCTTCTACAATTTACTCTGAAATAGCCATGTTGAGATTCGGACTCTAACCTAGGCAAAAACAAGAATCAATCCAGTACAACCCAAATTTCCAGATTTCTCAACCAAACTTCAAAATGTCATAACTTCCTCAAAAATCATCCAAACTCTTCCAAATTCGAAACGCAGCCTACCCATTGTCCAAATATCATAACGGAAGGTTTCTAACATGTCAAAACCTAATATGTTCATAAGGGCAACATCCAAACATGTCTCAAGCGCTATTTGACCTATGCGATCAATATCGCGCTTGGGGTGAAACCTACGGCATAACCTTATCAAAACTCATGTTCTAAGTCATCTATGGCCTGATTTACACAATAGAGACGAAACCCACAAATAAAAATCAACCTATTGGCCGTCTCTAGTCTCAACTACCCTATTAGGTGAACTTTCTACTTGTATCATACTAATGAAGTTAAGTACAAGTTACTTGCCTTGTTGTGACGACGATAGCGACGAATCCAAGCCTAGCAAAGAAAACCCACGAGCAAGACGCCTTCTAACGCGATTTCGAACGAAACCCAGGAACAAAACGCGCCAACGATGGATCTCTTTAACTCACGAACCAAAGTGGGAGATGCCCACAACTCAAAACAGCGAGGGGAGATGATTAGGTGCTGTTTTGGGATGGTTGGGTGCAGCCTTGGTGCTTGCCGGCCACAAGAAGGAGGAGAGACGAAGTATTAATGGTGCGAAGTAGTATAGAATAATGGATGGAAGGGTTTTTGGTGATCGGCCAAGGCAAGAGAGGAGAGGGGAGGTGTCGGCCTGGGGTTTTTGAAGGCAGGCCGGGAGTACTAGGGTAGAGGAGGCCGGTTTTAGATAGGAGAGAGAGAGAGAGAATTAGGGTTAGGGATTAATTTAGTGTTTAGGGGGTATATATAGGAGATCAAATGTGGGTTAATGGGTAGTGGATATCAATAGAATTAAATGGGTATACAATTGGGTAATGGATATTGGGTAGATTTCAAATAGGGATACAAGATGCAATGAACCTATGGCTCCTAAAAATCTCCTTAAGAGCCAAAAATCTCAAATTGACCAAAACTCCTCTAAAAGTCCACCATGACCCAAAAATAATATTTAAACATGAACGGGACCAAGAAAATGAGAAAAAGATCTCAAAATGACGAAAACGGACAACGGCGCACAATCAGCACAAGAAGATCAAAATGACAGAAGAATAATATAAAATAAAAATAATAATTAAATATATTGTTCCGAAAAATACAATGGAATATAATAATCCACAAAAGTAAAAAAATATTCTCAAAAATACCAAAAGTGAAAAACAGAGGTTACATCTCGGCAACGGGAATTTCGACCGTTCGACCCGCGGGTCAACGGTCGACCCGTCACGGGTCGAATCCCGTGGGTTGGCGGGTCCAATTCGCGAGTTGGGCCGGGTTCGTGGGCCGAGTTTCGCGAGCCGAATTCACGTAAATTGCGACCCGGATCGACCCGGTACTGTTCACCGGGTTCGACCCGAACCCGCCTAGCAACTAAGCGGGCCGGATTGGCGGGCCGGGTCGCCGGTTGACCCGGCCCAGTTGCCATCCCTATATTTATGAGTGGCCTTCATGGAAAAACCGTAGCTTTTTAACATCTAATTTTGGCGCTTAATTTATAAAAAAGAGTAATGTTATGCACACCCATTATACACTATCAAAACGAACACACCATGATCTGACAATGTTGAGTAGGATTTGCACATTAGAGCAGTGTTCATTTTGTTTGATAATCTGAGTGTGTTCATTTGATAGTGTACAAGAGTAAGTGTATAGCATTACTCTTCATAAAAGCAGGGAAATTGATTAAATAAATCATGTTTTAAAAATATTCATCAATATCAACCTCTTTTAAAACTAATTATAAAATGAGGCTCAATTCTTCCGCATAAGCAAGGATACAGTTAAACATGCTAACGGGTTGTATAAATTTCATGTATAACCCGATATCCACATCCCCAAACCCGTTTTAGATTTACTGTAGACTGCTCATATCCATTTACTATATAACCCTAGGTTTTCAGTTTCTTCAATTAACCAAATTACTGTCGATTGTTGAAGTTATCTTTGTCACCGACGCTGTCGTTGATCGTGGCTGTCGTCGTCTCCGCCGGACGTGGTTGTTGTTGTCTTTTTCTTGGGGTGTGGGAGCAAGAGATAATATGAGTTCTATTATTCGAGGAAACTGCACCTGCATTTGTGCTGGATTCGAAGGTATATCGAACGGGTCTATTGATGGGTGTCCGCCTCATGGATATGTAAAATGAAGTCTGAAACACCGGGAGTATTCCCGGCGACAGACCCTCTGATGCTTAAGTTAGAATGCAACAATTTAGTGGAGAAAATTATGTAGCAAAATAGTCGTTACCTGTAACAGTACAGTCGATGATGTACTTATAGGTTAGGGGAGAAAAACCGTTATGAGAAGATCCCCTGGTGGTATTAGAATCCCCTTTCTTTCGGATCTGGGATTGATTAGATCCCTAATTTTTTGGGGTGCAGCTACGGTGTAATCAATGGAGAGTCTGACGCAAACGGCGAGCAAATCGCTCGGGCGCGCCAATGGGCCAGCGAAAGGCCCCTGGAGCTATCTTGCCTAGGCCAGCAGAGGAGTTGGCGTTAAGCCCGGTCTGTTGCTTTGCAATCTGTGTCAGGATCATCAGTGAAGAACAGTCACGATTTTTCTCATATCAGTGGCCACCTGCGTCATTGTCATCGAAAATAGTCGTCTAGGTAAATGTTTTAACCTATCTCGTGATCGTAAATCATCTTTCTCTCAACTCTCCTATTCATCTCTTTTCATTTTTCTACTTACCCATTGCAATCTCAACTACTCTCTCTTTCCTAAACCTTCTCTTGTCACGCTCTGCTATGTGTGTATCTTTCGTTTCAATCCCACCGACCCCTTCTCTCAATTAGTAAAACCGTCAACGACACGTAATTCACTATAAAAGTTACAAAAAAAAAAAAAAAAAAATCAACTCTCCTTATTCTTCTCACATTTACATGGATAAATTTCAATAAACCTACCTTAATTTTATATTTATGACCATTTTACCCTTACAGTTAGTAATTTAATCATAAATTACCTCTCTCTATTACATAATACTTCTCACTACAGCTAGTAATTTAATCATAGATTCTCTTTCTCCATGACCTAATATTTCTCACTAAGATAGTTAATATTTAACAGTATATTAATACATAACAATAAATTAATCCTTTAATTAATCATTTAATTAGGTTAGATTAATCCTTTAATAACTATAGACATTTTAGTAAAAAAACCCTACAAAGGCGATAAAAATTGTTTTTTTTCATAGAATAAAGATTACCTCATCATCGTTTCATTAATGATAGATTAATGAAACACAGTATTACAAAGCAACATAGAAAATACGAAGATAAGTCTAGCATCTCATCAGTCTAATGCATCGACAATCAAAAGCAAAGGCAAAATACATGTACATGAAACATGAAACATATAGGTACATGAAACACAAAATGAGCTTTCTCTGCCAGTCTACTCTCTCTCCATCCATAGCTTCTTTCTCTTATCCGCCTAACCTGCTCATGCATAAATGAAACTGTAAATTTGATGCATAAAGACATGAAATCTATGATTGCAATTACAAATACAAAAGTTATTTCGGTCTTGTCACAATCCCAGATTGCCGCAGCTACTATAATTCCCATGCGAAAAACATTGTTACGTGATCAGTTCTCCCCAATCAAACCAGTTACGCTGAACGAAGTTTTGCCAAATAGATAGGCAAACCGCAAAAAAAAATAAAAAAAAATGGGTGGGTTATCTGCAAACTCATGGAACATGCTGTATGTTTATTGAAATTTACCCTGGTATAAACCCGGGGACATGGATGACCACCTTCAACACGCATACTAGGAACTATGGATAATGGGAGTGAAGGTAGGAAGCTTAGCAGTAATAGTAAACAACCGGATCATAATAAAGCACGTTGTCCAAATAATCCAGTCACCATAACATCGATAAACACAATGACTATGAGATACATGTAAACTATGTTTGTTTTCAGTTATCTAATATATCATTACAAATGTTCTTGATAATCTATTTATTCTTGCAGAAGTTGTGATGGAGCCAACAAGCCTCGTACGTAAATGTTTCAAGTTTATACACGATTAGGTGTGCCATCAATCCTATTAATTATATTTTTTGGAAAATGAATAAATGATTCAATAAAAGTATTTGCTTACTTATCTGAAATTGAACTATATGATAATGCAGGAGGAATTACTTGGCTTGTGGGATACCGAAGAGCTTGGAAGTGGACGAGGTAGAGCATGAAATTAATATGTCCTGCTTGCTATAGTTCATTTTTACGTATTCTACAAAGGAATTAACCGTTTGAATATTTAAATTTCCACTTACTCTCATGTTGAGTTGTAGTAGTATTTTTAGTAACTCTTTCCTTGTTGCTCTCATGGTATTTGACTTTGATTTAAGTTATCATGTTCCATGTACAAATTGTGTTGTCGATTATTTGAGTATGCGGAGGCCTTGAGTTTTTCCTGCTCATTGTTTTTGTGTTTCTTGGCTTCTACTTGAGGATTGCCTTGTTGTATATAAGAGCAGTCATTAGATCTTGTGGAACATAGTAATTGTTCATCTTTTGTTATAGGAATCCTTATTACAGTTAGAATCAAACAGCTTATCGTGGCTTTGGACAAAATAGTCATGCATAGTGACAATTGTGAATATTCTTTTATTTGATCGTGTAATGGTATCTGGATTGTTCATAATTAAGTTTGTGCATAGAGAATTTAACAGGGATGCAGATTATCTGTAGCTAGTGTTGAGTTTATATATCTTGCATGCTATGCTGATATGAAGAGAAGCAGGTGATGCTATGCTGATATGAAGAGAAGCAGGTGAAGTGAACGAGGGATCGAAGCGAGCATTGGAGTAGAAGAGCAACAACAGCAAAACGCAGACTTGACAGCAGGGCCGGCCCCACCCTTGAGGCGGGTGAGGCAGTTGCCTCAGGCCCCCGGAGTTTTTGCGATTTTAGGGGCCCCCAAATTTGTATTTTCCTTGTAAATAAAGACGCGTATTTTGCGCGTTCAAGTTCGAGAAAGCTTGGACACTGTGTGAGGATACTCGTCAAATCGTTCTCGACTCATGGATCGTCAACACTAATCAAACATCAGCAGTCGGCATTTGGATTGAAAAGACCAGGCGGCTTAGAAAACAATTAAAGCATTGGGCTAGAGAGAAAGTGTAGGATAATGGCTCGATTCTGGTATTTGGTATCTGCAGTGTTCGAAGGTTTCAGAGTTTCAGTCGACTGGATGGAGGAACAGTCGACTGTCCAGAGAAGATTTTCAAGGACCAAAGATACAGCAGCAGCAGTCGACTGATCAGTCGACCGTCCCGAAGGAATCAGTCGACTGGTAATTGGACCAGTCGACTGTCGGCGGGTTTTGGATCCAGATTCGGCCCAATTCGAAAGGCCCAATAGTTTCCCTATAAATACACCCGTTAGGGTTTTGTAAATTGTAACACCTAATTCGGATTTTGTAGCCGTCATCTCTTGTAAAGGCTTTGTTTGCCCATTGGAGCTCATAGTAAAGAAACCCCAACCGCCCCTTGTGGATGTAGGCATCGTTTTGCCGAACCACGTAAATCTTGTGTTCTTGTGTTGCTTGTTTTTCTGTTTTTCTCTCGCTGGTTCTCTCTTTGTTTCCGCGTTGGTTTGATTATTGGTTAATTTGTATTCCGCACAACAAGTGGTATCAGAGCTGTTGGTTCGACCTAGAGGGAGATGGCGGGTGATGCAGATGCAACCAAGGATGTTGTGGGATCAAGTTCTTCTAGAACAACGATTCACAACGCAAAATTTGAAGTTGAAAATTTTGATGGGACAAACAATTTCGGGATGTGGCAATGTGAGGTGTTAGATGTTCTTGTTCAACAAGAACAAGATGTTGCTTTGGAAGTAGAAAAACCAAAGGATATGTCCGAAGCAGATTGGAAGAAGTTGAATCGAGTTGCGTGTGGGACTATTCGGCTCTTTATTGAGAAGGCTCAGAAGTACGATTTGATGAGGGATACCATCGCTGCGGTGTTGTGGAAGAAACTCGAAGACAAATACATGAGGAAAAGTTTGGAGAATCGGCTGTATTTGAAGAAGAGACTTTTTCGCTTCACCTATACGGAAGGTATGTCTATGAATGCTCATGTTGAATCATTTAATAAATTGTTGGCTGATTTGTTAAATTTGGATGAGCAAATTAAGGATGAAGATAAAGCCCTAATTCTGTTGAATTCATTATCTGAAAGTTATGATCATTTAGCAACTACTTTATTATATGGAAAAGATACTGTGAAATATGAAGATGTTGCAAATGCTTTGTTGAATAATGAAACTAGGAGAAGGGATAAAATGGTTGATAGAGAAACTTCTGAAGCTTTAATTGTAAGGGGCAGGACTGAGACCAGATCTGAGTCCAAATCTGGGAAAAAGGGAAACAAATCTCGTTCCAAATCGAGAGGAGTTTCGAAGGACAGGAAAATACCGGCTAAAGATGAATGTGCTTTCTGTCATGAAAGGGGGCATTGGAAAAAGGATTGTCCAAAGCTACGAAATAAGGGAAATTCGACTGCAAATGTGACTGTTGATAATTTAGAAAGTGGCGAGGACTTTTCTTTTGCACTTGCTTCTAGTCCCTCACTTTATCAAGAAGTATGGTTTCTTGATACAGCAGCCTCCTATCATATGTCTTGGAAAAAGGAGTGGTTTACTTCTTTGGAGTATATGGATGGTGGTGTAGTTTTGATGGGAAATGATGCGCCTTGTAAGAAGGTAGGAATCGGGAAGATTGAATTGCTAATGCACGATGGTCTTATTAGAGAGCTTTCAGATGTATGGTATGTTCCAGATTTGAAAAAGAATTTGATTTCACTAGGTGCTTTGGAGGCCAGTGGATTGAAATTTGCTAGTGAAGGTGGCATTCTGAAGGTGACTAGCGGATCACTCGTGGTGATGAAAGGGCAAAGAAAGAGGAACTTGTTTTTCTTGCAGGGAAAAACATATTTGGGTCAGGCTGCCAGTGTAACTGAGAAGCCTAAACAGGTTGTTCCCGACTCTACCAGGTTGTGGCATATGCGACTCGGGCATGCAGGAGAAAAGGCCTTGCAGGGGCTTGTGAAGCAAGGGTTGCTTAAAGATGCTAAAGGGTGCAAGTTGGAATTTTGTGAACATTGTGTTTTGGGTAAGCAAACTAGGGTGAAATTTGGTACAGCTGTACATCAGACAAAGGGTATCCTCGATTATGTGCACACAGATGTTTGGGGCCCTACTCAGACACCTTCTATGAGTGGTAGACACTGGTTTGTTACTTTTGTTGATGATTACTCCAGACGAGTTTGGGTATATACCATGAAGCACAAAGATGAAGTTTTGACATTGTTCACAAGTTGGAAGAAGAAAGTTGAAAATCAGACTGGTAGGAAGATTAAGGTTCTGAGGTCAGATAATGGAGGGGAATACAAGAACGATCCGTTTCTGAAGTTGTGTGAAGATGAAGGGATCCAGAGGCACTTCACAGTTAGGAAGACTCCACAGCAAAATGGGGTTGCAGAAAGGATGAACAGAACCTTACTTGAGAAGGTGAGATGTATGTTAGCACAGTCTGGATTGAAGAAGACATTTTGGGCAGAAGCTGTTATATATGCAAGCCACATCGTCAACCATTTACCATCAGCAGCACTTGAAGGCAAAACGCCTATTGAGGTATGGAGTGGTAAACCTGCATCTGATTATAGTTTTTTGCATATATTTGGTTGTCCTGCTTATTTTCATGTAACTGAAACTAAACTTGATGCAAGAGCCAAAAAGGCTATATTTGTTGGTTTTAGTACTGGTGTCAAAGGTTACAGGTTGTGGTGTCCAGAACAGAAGAAGTTAGTAATCAGCAGAGATGTGACTTTTGATGAGACCAGCATGATTAGCTTGGGACAGTCGACTGATGGTCGAGAACAGTCGACTGGTGAGCAGCAGAAGAGTGGGACAGTTCTCCAACAGGTGAGTAGCAGAATCTCGGGACAGTCGACTGGTTTACAGGAGCAGTCGACTGGTGGTCTAGAACAGCAGAAGAGTGGGAGCTCGGGACAGTCGACTGTTGTCAATAACCAGTCGACTGGTAGGAGAGTTTTCCAACAGGTGGAGTTAGAAAAGTTGTCAGTTGAAAATCCTGTTCCTGTCCAAGATGAAGATGATGTGGTTGATACTGAGAATGATGAAGAAGTTCCTATCCAGCAGGAAGAATCAATTGCAGTAAGAAGGCAAAGAAGAGATATCAAACGACCGTCTCGTTTTACAGATACAGTTGCATTTGCTCTTCCCATTGTGGATGATGAAGTTCCCTCCAACTTCAAAGAAGCCACTAGAAGTTCAGAAAATGCAGATTGGAAAGTTGCTATGGATGAAGAGATGAACTCTCTTCATAAGAATAAGACTTGGGATCTAGTGCAACTACCAAAGGGGAAGAAGGCAATCGGTTGCAAGTGGGTGTATACGAAGAAAGAAGGTCCAAAAGGCAGTGTTCGGTTCAAGGCTAGACTAGTTGCAAAGGGGTATGCTCAAAAGGAAGGAATTGACTACAATGAAGTGTTCTCTCCGGTTGTGAAGCATCCTTCTATTCGGATTTTGTTGGCATTGGTAGCACAGTTTGATCTTGAGTTGACACAAATGGATGTGAAGACTGCGTTCTTACATGGGGATCTAGATGAAGAAATTTATATGTTGCAGCCAGATGGGTTCAAAATTGCTGGGAAGGAAAATTGTGTTTGCAGGTTGAAGAAGTCTCTCTATGGGTTGAAGCAATCTCCAAGGCAGTGGTATTTGAGGTTTGATCAGTTTATGAAGGTGCAGAGATATTCCAGAAGTGAGTATGATCATTGTGTATACTTCAGGAAATTGCAGGATGGTTCTTTCATATATCTGTTATTATATGTGGATGATATGTTGATTGCCTCTAAAAATGCTAAGGAGATTCAAAATTTGAAGAATCAGTTGAGTTCTGAATTCGAGATGAAGGATCTTGGTGAAGCCAAGAAGATACTTGGGATGGAGATAGCTAGAGACAGAGCAAAGGGAGTAGTGAGTTTGACACAGAAGCAATATCTTTTGAAGGTGCTGAAACGGTTCGGTATAGATGAGAAAACTAAACCAGTTAGCACACCCTTAGCCAGTCATTTCAGAATTAGTGCTTCTCAGTCTCCAAGTACAGATGAAGAGAGACAGTATATGGTTAATGTACCTTACACTAGTGTGGTTGGCAGTTTGATGTATGCCATGGTTTGTACTCGACCAGACATCTCTCAGGCGGTGAGTATGGTTAGTCGATATATGCATGATCCAGGCAAAGAGCATTGGCAAGCAGCTAAATGGATTTTGAGGTACATAAGTGGCACCACAGACGTGGGTTTGAAGTTTGAAAGGGATGACAATATTAGCAGGTTATTGGTGGGTTATGTGGATTCTGACTATGCAGGTGATTTAGATAAGAGGCGGTCTACTACAGGCTATTTGTTTACGATGGCTAGAGCACCTATAAGTTGGAGGTCCAATTTGCAGTCCACTGTAGCGTTGTCTACTACTGAGGCTGAATACATGGCGGTTGCTGAGGCCATGAAGGAAGCCATTTGGATTCATGGACTTTTGAAGAGCTTGGGGATTCATCGGGAGAAGGTGGAGGTACACTGTGACAGTCAGAGTGCTATTCATTTAGCGAAGAACCAAGTTCATCATTCGAGGACCAAACATATTGATGTCCGTTATCATTTTGTGCATGATTTGATAAAGGATGGTGATATTCATTTGGTGAAGATTGGAACAGCTGATAATCCTGCTGATATGTTGACCAAAGTTGTTGGGGCAGCCAAGTTCAAGCATTGCATGAACCTGGCTAATATTTTGCATGTTTGATAATTTGGCATGGGCGATTGGGATAGTGCTTTGCTATTGGTTTGTTTAGTATGTGATATCATACTAAGGTGGAGTTTGGGTTCTTTTGTTACATTTGGTGATGAGCAGTTGTTTTGGAGTATTTGTGGAGATCGCTTGGGCTACTTGGATGATTTCACCAAGGTGGAGATTGTTGGATACTTGACTTGGAAGATCTCGCCAAGGTGGAGATTGTAGGATAATGGCTCGATTCTGGTATTTGGTATCTGCAGTGTTCGAAGGTTTCAGAGTTTCAGTCGACTGGATGGAGGAATAGTCGACTGTCCAGAGAAGATTTTCAAAGACCAAAGATACAGCAGCAGCAGTCGACTGATCAGTCGACCGTCCCGAAGGAATCAGTCGACTGGTAATTGGACCAGTCGACTGTCGGCGGGTTTTGGATCCAGATTCGGCCCAATTCGAAAGGCCCAATAGTTTCCCTATAAATACACCCGTTAGGGTTTTGTAAATTGTAACACCTAATTCGGATTTTGTAGCCGTCATCTCTTGTAAAGGCTTTGTTTGTCCATTGGAGCTCATAGTAAAGAAACCCCAACCGCCCCTTGTGGATGTAGGCATCGTTTTGCCGAACCACGTAAATCTTGTGTTCTTGTGTTGCTTGTTTTTCTGTTTTTCTCTCGCTGGTTCTCTCTTTGTTTCCGCGTTGGTTTGATTATTGGTTAATTTGTATTCCGCACAACAGAAAGCACGTCACATCAATCTTCAAAGAGACGGGCTAGCTGATGGAATCGCCTCTCTGGAAGTTGTCCAAGAAAATAGAGATCTTACCGAAGCAGAGAAAGACGACCTAGCAAGACAAAGGCTAGAGCTGCAGCATATTGCTAAGATGGAGGAAATTTATTGGCAACAGAGAGCTAGGATCCAATGGCTGCAAGAAGGAGATGCTAACACAAAATACTTCCACAAGATGGCTAACGGGAGGCGTAGACATAATCACATCACAGGCATCTCCGTTAACGGATCATGGACGGAAAAAGAGGAACTCATCAATGACCATTTAGATAGTGTTTATCACGAGTTGTTAGGTCGCAAGGCTGAGGGGAGATGTTCTTTGTCTCAGGACATGTGGGAGTCATCCCGTTTAGACGGTAGTGACGGAATCGAAGGGAGCTTCGAAGAAGCTGAAGTCTTAGACGCTATTAAGAGCCTGGGACAGGACAAGGCACCAGGCCCGGACGGACTACCGATTTTTTTCTATAAGACTTATTGGAGTATTATCAAGCAGGATCTGCTGAATATCTTCCACGAGTTCTACGAGGGAAAGACTAACTTGGATCGGTTAAATTACGCTACAATCGTTTTAGTCCCTAAGAAAAGCGAAGTGGTATCCCAAGATGACCTCAGACCTATTAGTTTACTCAACGGATCTTTCAAAATTATAACGAAGGTGTTGGCCCAGAGACTTACTCCGCATCTCAACGACATCATTGCTCAATCGCAAAGCGGGTTCATCAGAGGGAGGGATATTATGGATAGCATCGCATCTGCTCACGAGATCGTTTTTAGGGGTCACAAATCCAAAGCGGACGGCTTCATCCTTAATTTAGATTTCCAGAAGGCTTATGATTCGGTAGCTTGGGACTGTGTGGAAGAAGCCCTAGCCCTTAAAGGCTTTGGCACTAAATGGAGGTCGTGGATGAATATGTGTATTCGGGGAGGCAAATCAACTATTCAAGTGAACGGGTGGCAAGGAAAAGAAATCGTGTGTAAGAGGGGCCTGAGGCAAGGGGACCCCCTATCGTCACTCCTTTTCGCCATCGTGGCGGATGGGTTGGCAGAAATGATCAGTAGGGCGAATTCAAACAACTTAATCTCAGGGATCCAGATAAAGGGTATCAGCGTGCCTCTGACGATACTCCAGTATGCGGACGATACTATCCTATTTGGGAAAGCTACGGTAGATGAGGCTAAGGCTATGAAGGCGGCGTTGGCATGCTTCCAAGGATGGTCCGGTCTAAAGGTGAACTCGCTCAAAACTAGTATCATTCCTATGGCAGATCTCGAGCCTAACTTGGTTAAGGATATCTCCGATTTATTCGATTGTAAGATTGGTAATTTTCCCATTAAATATCTTGGCTCCCCGATCAGACCAGGGGCTCTTCTTAGGGAAGATTGGCACCCCCTTATCTCAAAGATCCAAAAGAAGTTGGCTGGATGGCAAAGTAGGTTCCTTTCCCTCGGAGGAAGGATAGTGCTGTTAAACTCGGTCATCAGTGCGATCCCGTTGTATCTTATGTCCATCTTCAAACTCCCAAAGTGGGTAATCAATAGCATCGATAAGCTCAGAAGACGCTTTTTATGGAAAGGGTCAGATGAGGGGAACAAAGGTTTCAACCTGGTTAAGTGGGGAAGAGTCTGTAAGAGAAGAGAATTTGGGGGTCTGGGTATCATGGATCTTCACGATATGAACAAAGCCCTGCTTAGTAAATGGTGGTGGAAGATTACTAACAACCGCAAAAGTTGGTGGAGCTACTCCTTCGCTCAATTCCGGAAGAGACGGAAATTTCGCTACGGAAGAAAGAGTAAGACAGCTAAAGTTTCCCATATCTGGAAAGGTATCTCAAAGACAGGAGAAATTTTTTACACCAACACTAGATGTAAAGTCGGAAACGGGTTGAACACCAGGTTCTGGAAAGACAAATGGTGTGGGCAGACCACACTTCAAAATCAATTCCCTAAGGCGGCGGAGGCAACTCTAAACCTAGATCTGACTGTGGCAGACGTTAGGAGAAGGGGGAAACTAAGTTTTAGAGTCGCCCAGAATATTAGTGTGGAGAGCCTGGGGCAATTCGAAGCTATGAACAGATTAGTTCTTCAGGAAGAGGATCAGGGTGATAGGATCGAAGACAACAGATGGTGGGACAGAGAGAAATCGAAAATTTTCTCGGTATCATCCATGTATAAGTGGATCAACGACGGTGGTTCTAGGTGCCCAGTTCAGGCGGTTATATGGGGGGCCCTAGTCCCATTCAGAGTCAAAGTTTTATGTTGGTTGACCTATAATAACGCGATCTTATCGAAAGCGAACCTTAGAAAGAGAGGCATGCCAATTGACATTACTTGCGGGAGGTGCTCCAATGCAGACGAAGACGTAAACCACATTTTATTCGAATGTTCTAGAGCTAGGCAGTCTTGGGAGATTGTTAGTAGGGGCTTTGGGTGTAGTCGCGTTCCTTTATCGACCACTGACATTTGGGGGGATTTTAGAGAAGAATGCATCAGGCTAGATGATAGGAGGGCTTGGGACATAGCTGTAGCTGCTTTACTTTGGAACTTATGGCTAGAAAGAAATGATCTTGTTTTCCGTAATATTTCCTACAGATTTACCCATTCACTGCATAAAACTTTTTTGCTTATTCATGATTGGGCAGGGGCTCAGGAGGTAGCTAAGAGATATCGGATCGCAGAGGGAGAGTAGTTTTGTTGGAGGTTGGTGTGCCGTCTCAGGCAGTCTCTACAGATGCTGAGGAGATGGCCCGCTGCGACTATTTTGCAAAGAGGAGGCATGAAGGTTGTGGGGGTCGGCTGCATGGTCGTCCTGGGTGTACTTTTGCTGTTGCTTTTTAAGGGTAGTTCATTTGTAGTAGGTTGGAGCCATTGTTATGTATCTCTTCTTTGTCGTGTTTTCTTTTGATCTCGAGTTGGTTCGAGTGCTAGTGTTGTTGTGTGATGCTTAAGGCTCACAGGTTTCTATTATGTTGTACTTCTATGTTTCGTTACTGCTTATTAATGAAACGATGACGGGAGTCATCTTTTATCAAAAAAAAAAAAAATACTTTTATTAGGGGCCCCAAAAATAATTATTTGAGCCTTTATTTTTTTTAAAAGATTATTTGGGTTTAGGCTTTGACGACTTGAATTGAATTTAAGACTTTTAAATTTGGGTGATATAAAACAAATCCACATTTAAATCAATATAAACTCAAACTCGAAACCTACATTCAATTTTGAACCAGAAACCCTTACGGGCCTTACCCTAAACCCGATTACCTGAAATCCACTTTTAAAATAAAACTTCTTCTTTCGTTTCCCCAAATCCCAACCCGATCGAAACCTTTACAGCCTTTGTAACACCCCGAATTCCAAATGAGACCGAATTCGAAGTTCCACAGGATCTTTACACTTCACTTCGTACAATTTTATAAGGAATTAAAAACTTTAATTACATCAGAGTTACGTTTTACATTTACACTTAACCATCGGAAGCAATTTACAACAATTACATGAATAAAAATATACAACACTTGAATCATTCTTTAAGCAGCATGCATACTTTAACCTTATCAATCACTTTAATCTACATAGAAATTGTGGGCACGTCAGTTCATTCAACTGATGCCAGGATATAATACATCAATTTTCTCTTACTTAGAAAGCACAAACGTGTCACAAACATAACTACAGGGACTATCCTATTGATGTCGTGTTGTGAATGTGCACTTAATCCTTAATGCAGTTGTTTATATTATATGACACTAATGCGCACTTGTTCAGAGTCTATGCAGCCCATACTACATAAGTCCGAGGGCAAGCCCTTAACCGTTCTTCATTTTTGTATGGTTCAATCCCTCGCCATGACTTAATCTACTACGGTAACTACGGTAAGTATTCTAGGTGTTCTGAGTTACGAGGCTATGTCCAGGCGCCCTGGAGAGAATCCCACGCACTGACACATGACTCATCATGCAGGTATCCTGCGGTCAATTCACCTCCTACCATAGACATGGCACCACCCGTAGTCACTAGACCTCCCCACAAGCGTCGCCACCGGGACGGTAGTTTGGAGTAGTATCCACGCCCTATTCATGACTCATCATGGGACATCCTGTGAATACTCTCACGCCGCCAATCCAATGGCCCTCATACTCATGTTTTTCTCTTACTTTCATCACATCTCCACTACGTGTCTAGTCTTTATTTTATTTGAATCATGAATAAAAATCAATCACCTAGAGTTAGCACTCCTACTATACCGGTCTTAACCATTTAAATAATACGACCCAACCTTGGTCTTTCCATTTCAAATCTCATTTCAACAAATTTCTTTCCATGCCGGTATGAGGCTTAGCTACACTCTAGTTCTCAATTTCACTTCATAATCAAAAAATTGAGTTTTCATACTCATAAGTTCCTTTTCACATTTTAACATGATTTCCATTCTTTTTCTATGAATCAATCCCATACATAAAGTTCAATTTCTCAATCTATACATTTCACATTCAAAAATCAATTTCACTACATCCATTAAATTCTCACTCTATTATTTCCTTACTTTGCTTAATTCAAAACTCACAAATTGTGTTCTTCATTTATCTTTCGGAATGCACATAATACCCAAATTAGTGAATGAAGGTCCATAAACAACACACTAGAATTTTTCTTCATTTAAAATCCTCTTTTAAACTCGGTATAATTTTCTCATTGAATAAACCACCAAATGTCAATTTCATAGAATTATACTCAATTTTTTTTAACTTCTAAACCACTATTATTTAAGTCAAATATTGTATAGATATTTTTCATGAGATACATATATTTTTAGGATAATTATAATATATTTTTTTCGGATTTTTAAAGGTCCAAAATCAATTAAAAGTCAAAACCCAATTTTTTTTTGTTATGGCGTCGCTACTAAACAGAAAGGCAAGAGCGCACATGCGATATAGAAAGGGGTTTAATTTCATATGAAATCGTTCTCGGGTTTTCGGATTTTATTAAAAATGAAAAACAAAAGGGCTAATGCACAGTTTCGAACCCGAGACCCCGGACCACCCGCATGCTACAGTAAAGCGTACCCAAATGCACCCGTTAATCAAATAGTCCAAGTGGCTAATCTGATATAGATTGGGGTTTTTAGGTGTTATAGCCCGAGTCTCTGTTACTTTCGAAATTTATAGAAATTAAGTATTTTTAAGTGCTCTTCTTCTCCAATTTAACTCAAAAACTCCAGATTTTAGTTTCCATATAATTACAGTATTTCAGTAAAATAAAACTTGATTTTTGACACAAAAATTATAATTTTACTCTCTACTTACATTTGTCTCTACAATTTCGAATTTTAGAAAACAAACATAGTTTCTCTACCATTTTGCACTTAAAAAATTTCCTAGATCATTTTTATTATTTTTATTACTATTACACAATCATTTCAGCAACAATTTTTCTTTTTCATGCCGTTAACAAGTAAATTAGTCAAAATCACATTTTTCATGGTTCTCATTTCAATTAACTAAATACTAGTATCAGACACGTGCACACGTGCACGTGGAAAAAATTGAAGGATAATGAAAAGGGTAAGAAGAAAATAATTTCCAAACCGATCCACTTCCGAAAATATTTACAAAACAGGTCCACTTTCAAAAATATTTACCAAAGTTAGTCCATAATGAAAAAGAAAATAATTTCCAAACTGATCCATTTTCGAAAATATTTACCAAACAGGTCTACTTTCGAAAATATTTACCAAAGTAACCCAACCCGTGCGTTGCACGGGTTGGGTTACTGACTAAGGGGCTCTCCCATTATAGTAGTAGAGATACAATCATACTTTCTTAATTTAACACATAACAACCATATAAATTATGGTAGCATGGTAATTCCTAAGATAACAATCACAGTTTGCATTAATTAACATTCTTTTTAACACACATTCCTACCAACTGCAATTTGTCTCATTTTCTCAACGCATGGCTAAATTAACTAGGGTTTTCTTCTCAATTTTATCAAACAATACCCTAGCATGATGTCTAATTAGAAGTTCGAGAAAAATCACCCACCTTTAATGGAGTGAAAACAACAAAACTCCTAAAGATCTTCTAGAATGAACAAGGGAAGTCTTCTCCTCCTAGTTTGAGCCACCAAATTTACATCTCCTAGCTTGAAAGGTGTTGGACTCCTTCTTCTTGCTCCAATGGTAGGCCGGCCAAGTTTGGGAAGGGAACACACAATTCAACTCTCAATCTTTTAGACTTACAATTATCTCAATCTTTTGACTTACTAATGTTTCTTCTTTTCTTTCTTTCTTTCAATAATTTAGATGCAAGAATGAAGAGGGTTGGGGGGGGGGGGGGGGGGGGGGGGGGGGGGGTATTAATACAAATTTTGAGTGCAAATGGAAGGCTATGATTAGTCTAAATAGTTAAGGATCAAAGGCCAAGATGAATTACAGAGTTGTAGTAACTACCCATGATGAAGCAACCACCTCACACTACTCCCATGTCTCCCACATCCTTGCACAATCCGGCCTAGGTCAAAAGGTGCACAATGCACGTGCCATTCTAGTATCCTCATTTGCAAGTTTGTTCATGTGTTTTAATTAATTGCTTACTAAATTAATTAGAGTTAAATTAATTTAGTAAACTCTCAAAACATATGGTGGGTTTACTGAAATTTTACCTTTTTTTACTGTTGAATTTAGTCTAGTTAGAGTTAAATTAGGTTGCTTATATGGCAGCGCTAACAACGCATTTCACATCAGGGTGCGCAGAATTGGTAGCGAACTGAGATGGGCAGAAAACAGAAATGGTAGTTGTAGTAAGGCATGAATGTAGCTTTATTGAAAGATCACCCCATCCCGGAAAAAAATGAATACAAGACCAAATAAATACTTTGCTGGAAGGTGTGTAAATAATAGTAATAGCTTTCTATGTTTACCGGTCTTATCGGTCTGGAGTATATTACCGTCTAACTGCGTTAAGACTTGTGTTGCAGAATTTCAGTTGGTGCGTATAGAAGCACAACTCTTGGATGTGAAGATACTCATGTGGAATTTAAATGCCAAACAAATGGCTATACATCAAGACAATCACATCCATAATAAAACATAGGGTCCCATTGCATACTAAAACATGACCACACAAAGCATTCATCACAAACAAGCCGGGCCGGTCCCTCACCTTGAGGCCAGTGAGGCGGCTGCCTTAGGCCCCCAAATTTTTTACAATTTTAGGAATTCCAAATTTGTATTTTTCTTGTAAATGTAGACATATTTTGCCCGTTATATTATTACTAGGTTTGCCCGTTGACACGTGCCTACGGCACGTCTTCGGAACGGTGCACCTTGTTTGATCATAGAAAATAGTTTTGGAGGTCCAGCAAAAAAACATATTATATGATTTTTTTGAATTTTTTGAATTATTTTTAAAGTTTTTAAATTTTAATTTTTTTTAGTTTTTTAAATTTTTTAATTTTTTAATTTTTTTAATTTTTTAAATAGAAGAGGGAGGGAGAGGGAGAGAGGGACAGAGAGTAGGAGTTGTTTTGGGTGGGGATTTAAATTTGAGTTTTGGGAGGAAACTTTTGGGAGAAAAAATAAAATATATTTTGTAAAGTTAGATCTGAGCCTTTAATTTTTGGAGGATTGAAGGAGAGCCACTTGATAGCTTTCTTTGTGTTTTATTATATAGATTAGGGCCCCAAAAAATAATTATTTGGGCTTTTCGCCTCAGGCCCCCGGGAACTTAGGGCCGGTCCTACAAACAAGGCCATAAAATGCACAGTTCATGGAACCAAACATTTTGCACAAATAAAAGTAAAGAAATATCGGGAAAACCCAAAATTGCAACTACTTTGTGAAATCAACATGTTCTCAAAAACTGCAGAAACAGGAAAGGTAAAAACAGTCTGCTTAGCAAACACAACATCCAACAATTTTTAACTCAAAATTCCAAAAAGTTTATAAAAAGGGGGAAAAAAAGAAACGAGAGACTACATTGCTATTCCTCCTCTATGTCCAGTTCTACCTGCTGTATCAACTTAAGGTACAAGACCAAATAATTTAAGATATGATTCGTATAAGACCCTTAGATTGATACAAAACTAAGAATTAATATACACAATTGAAGAAAACCTAAGGACAAACATTTTACAAATAAACTCAATCCGATCCAAACAGCTATTTTGATTATGTGATCTCTCTTCTAAACCAATAGGCTCAGTGGTACCCTTCAGGGGAAAAACTCCGATACTGCAAATTATAAGTAACTCATTCTACTTTTTTTTTTTTTATGTACCCTGACATTGGCGGTAAATCTGAAGGATCCACTCTAAGTAAGTGTTGGCCCCAGAAACTTTGTCCTCAACGAGCTTGGAGAGGATCAAGGAACCCTCTCTTGGCTGTTCACCTTGGCGTACCAAATGGTATAGCTGATAGCACGAAGGATCCTTCTCTCTCAATGTGTTCAAAATCTTCATCAGCTTTCTTGACACCTCGCTGTCGCAAAGAGAAGCCTGCAAAAAAACACGATTTGTAATCTAATACATGCAGCTGTTATTTACCCTTCTAGATTACGAATTCAACAATTGCTGCCTCCGAAGAATGACACATAATGATTTCTTTAAAATTTATAAAATCATATTTTTAGTTATCAAAGCTGAAGGATAAAGATGTGTACTAATAAGAAATCAAAATCTTGTACAGTTACAAGAATTAAAAGATAAAGATATATATTATCTAAACTAAAATAAAAGTAAATACAATAACAAGAAATCAGTATTATAAATTCAAATTATTAGACTAATATTTTACAATTATCTTTTTTGTTATCAGAATGAAAAAGATATAGTTAATAATTTCCTTTTATGTAATTGTTGATATACAAAGAGAAATGTAGCATTGACAATTTATGGAAATTCATTTATACATAACATAGTTTTTATTATGAAACACATGATTAACAATGCATAGAATGGAATATCTGCCAGTAGTTTATAAAGTTCCGGTCATCCAGAATCAACACAATTATCGCTTTTTGGATATCAGGAAGACAGAAGAGTCGATAAAGTTGAAGATGGGATTACCAATCTTACAGCATGCTCCTGAAATAATATGGAATCCATAATAGCCATAATTGAAACCATCCCACTTGTCAAAATACTTTGGCTCAACCACTCCGTAGTTTGTCATCATTAACTATAACCAGTGTTTTCATGCCAACTAACATGTCACCCCTTTGGGTAGCCGCACAAATATTGAAAATAAATACGCTTCATCTTTTCAATCAAAGTAAAAGACATTATGAGGGTGCAAACATGACTTAACAGACCAGATTTAGTTTTGAGTTTGAGTTGAAGCTTCAAAGAACTAATAGGCTCATCAGTTATATCCATTAAATAGGCAATGAAGACAGAACAAATAGTGTCTGCACGAGTTATCTACATACCAGTGGAGGTGCAAGTTACAATAACACCCCCACATTTACTGATGTCTCCATCATATCCCTCAGATGAAAGTGTCAATCACCTTTTAGAACCTTGATTATAAATTATTGTCAAACCTAACTTCAGTTTCTCATTAGTCGAGGAGGCAGCTGGTGGCTACGCAACTGTACAAAGAACTGAAGGTGCTAGTATTTTCAACCTACCAAGGGTTTATGGAAAGATCCTCTTGGCCATCAGAAATGTGGACCTTACTAATAGACAAATGCCATTTTGACAATAAGTACTAAATTAGAATCGTCAAAACAACTTCAGACAGTGTAACATAAAATCAACCCATTGTAATAACAAAATCTGAATGTGAGCTACCAGTGTGGCGATGAGGGTCTGACCAATAAAGCAGATGGTGTTATTTCAGTTTCCTATTACATTATTACTGTGTAAATTTCAAATAGAAAAAGTTTTAGAAGCGAAGTTAATTTTTTTTTATCTTTATAAAGAATGTAATTCCTAGAATCCTAGCCCATACAAGCATTCACTAATATAAATTGAAAGACAGTCATGCAAGAATGAAGATACATGACATTCACAACATGCCAAGATGGGCAAGTACCTTAGCTAAATCAGGGAAGATGGCGAAGTTTTCAACCAAATTATTAGTTATCTCAGATGGTAGCATGCCACCAAACCAAATATAGAAGCTGAATCCATCATCATAAATATATAAGCCTCTAGGGTCTAAGCTTTGCGCAGTTAAAGCTAACGGCTTCGAGGTCACTTCAAAATTATCTGAGCCCTGTAGAAACAAAATTGTTGGAATAAAAAAATAATAATAACACACATTTGCATGTTTTCAAAATTTTTAAGTTGTAGGTGATGTGTGCATTTAAGTTTGTATTCCATGACATTCTCACTAAAAAGTTTGTTGGAGAATCTTATCAAAGTCATTATGTATACAATACTTGTTTGGAATTTCCAAGTGACCCTAAGAATATAAATAACACTTAAACAGTCAAAAGAAAATTCGCTGCTACATTCCCATTGAACACATTTTATTTTTATTTTATTTTTTTGTGGAAGAAATTGAGTGCACAAATTTAGTGATGATAAATTATTGAAAAAATAAAATAATTAACTAATTAAATTAATTATACTTTTTTAAAAAATTAAATTTTTTTTATAAAAAAGGACAGTTATTACCTTTGTAAGATACTCATCAACTCTATGCAAGTTCGGGTAGAGAAGTTTAAGCAACCTTTTTACAGGTAAAATCATCATACTATAGGCAGCAGCACATCGCTCATCTAGACGAGAATCAGTAAAACCTCCGCGAAGTGCTACAGACTTGCAAAGGGATAGTGCATATAAGGGCAATAACTTTAATGATTCCGGGAAAATCAGACGACCACCTAACCGATGTTGCACTACATAGAGGTTGCGATATTCCTTAAGACTCTTCACAATCTTCAACTGAATGAACTGACGAGCATCCTCCAGCTTATTTGACAGGGTGTTCTCAATTGCTAAAGGTTTTTGGTACCAAAAGGAAACAATGTTTTAGTTAAAAGAATTAACATAACCAATATTGAGAAACCACAGAAAGTGTAGGAACTTACCAAGCCTACTCAACAATGAGACAATGGCTCCAGTATCAGCTTGGCGGTACATTTCACCAAGATCAGTAACAACAGGTACAGCTGATGTGTGGACTCTAATGCGCCTTTCACCTGAAGAGGAAGTGTATCTAGACATTGCTAAGGAAATATAAAACCTTAAGAAAATCTCAGATAATAATCTACTTTTCTACTATTACCCGACAAATTTCACTAAAACTATTATTTCATTATTAATTTATCAGTTTAAAAATCTCAGTCTATGATGAAGCTTGTTTACCCAAGTTGATAAATTTATTAGCTCAACAATAGTCAATAGGTTCTCCTATCTCAAGTCCACCACAGTTATAGATGCTGCTAAGTCTCACTCTCTTAACACCTCAGTCTATGTTTGTCTAGCATCCAGCTGATATATTAGAAGCTATTAGATGCTGAGTGAAAGATCAGTCATCTTACCACATCGGCTCATCAGCATACTTCATAACCAATAAATCAACTTCTAAATGCTATTTATTGTCTCCCTCTTTGTTTATTGGGTTTTAAGCTTGTTAGTCCCTTACAAATCATTATTTCCGTATTAGTCACTCTCGATGCAGGATCCTACGCATGAGTCCTTATGAAGGACAATTTAGCCATTCGAGGCCTTTCATGTGTGGGACCCACATTATTAGGGTCTGGTTGGAAATAACAATATGTGAGGGACCTGACATTAGTAAAAGCTAAAATGTCAAAACTACCCAAAGTTTTGCCGAAAAGCAGAAAACTAAATTTATTTTTATAATTTCCACTACCCTAAGTTTCCCTTTTCCATCATATTTGGATAGCCTTTTTTTTAAACCAAAAGTTTGGGTAGTTAAAATAGAGAAAATGGAAAACAAAAATGTAGCGCCCCGAGTTCCACACACTGGAAGCTCGTTACACTTACCCATAATCTTTACTTCAATGAGTACGCAACACAGAAATCAGAGGAAATTAGAAACTTACATTACACAAGGAAACTATATCCTCTACTTGGATGCTTTCTGCAACTCTAGTCCCCTGCTCCATGATCAGCAATCCTGCAATTAGCAAACTGTGGGCACGTCAGTTGAATACAATTGACGCAATGCAGATGAAACCCGCAATCTTCAAAATCCTCAATAATTAATATTTGATGCAGAAGAAAAAGTGAAAGTCAAACCACAAATGTCGGTGTATGCCATGATCTAGATTCTAATGCACAACTCATATGCACATCATGCTCTTAATCTAATGCAAACTTGATTTGGAAATGTATGCATTCCATACTACATACTCCCCAAATCGAGCTCGTATTCTCCAGATGATAGGGTTCGATCCCTCGCCATGCATCCTACTCTTATACTCTTTCCTGTTTCTGACATTCATCTAGTGACTGGTAGAGTCTGCAGTACATGCAGTCCATTCCCGCTCCTGCAGTCGAATTGTGGTCCTTCTCCACTCCGAACGGCATTGATCACTCTGTTCGTTCAGATCATGGTCTTTCTCCACTCCGATAGATCGTGGTCCCTCTCTATTCCCGGTCAGGCCTGTGATCATTAGCTCTACTGGAATCATGGTCCTTTTCCACTCCTGTCCCTACCAAAGTTATCATGAACATAAGGCGAATCAATAGGGCCACCCCTACTCCGCCAAGAGACTTAGAGCTACACCTTTGCTCCTTGTTCGTACTGATAACCCAGAACATAGACGGAAACTTAAGAGTCCATCTTCTAAGTTCCGACAGGACTTGTGACTTACGTCTGCATCCTGTTCTTATCACTAAATCCCAGAAATTTAACAATCGAGACCACGCTGCACGTGTCCCAGACAAGACGACGCTGCACGTGTCCCCTTGACAGGTGAGTACACGCCCAACTGGTGTCTGTCCTTACCAATCGTCCTAAATTACTTTCTTAATTCACCAACTTACCCGATTCTAATTGCTTTATTATCACAACTTCTATTTTCTAAGTTAATTGAACTGTGCTCCTAGTTTCCACTCTCATCCTTCAGCGAGTTTACATAACTAATTTAACTTAATTCACTAACTTGGTTCTAGGTGAATCCATCCTAGTTGAATACAAGTCTCATCTAGATTTAATTTGGGTTCAACTTAGCTTCCAAATCATGCTAGAGGTCGGCCCAACATGCACCACACTAGTGCACTCAATGTGCACAAAACACTACCATATGTAAATATTCAAGTATGCATATCCGCATACACATGCATATGGTATTCCATCAATCACCGTATTCATGCCTACAATCTCTTCTATACTACCAATAGTTCTTTACTTTACTACAATCTACTTTACTTATCACGAATTTTTGGTTAGCTAAGTATACAACTACAAGTGGCCTTTCTACCTTACTACCATTATTATACTATTTTAAATTTTAGTTAGCTAAGTATGCGACTATAGCTTTTACTTCCTTCTACTTTACTATCATTACTTTAAGTGACTACTAACTCTACTAGGAATTACTACTTCTACCATGCATTACTAATTAACAAGTAGTTTCTACCATTATGGACGAGTAGTTTTCTATTACCATGAATTACTGTAGATTCTACAAGCCAAACCAAACAATTATACTAACTAGGCATACACTCCCACAATTCTTCTATTTAAGTTTTCTTTTGCTAAGCATATATAAACTAAACGTGCATCTATATTCACTAAGCATATTACTACAAGTGTGTAGTTTCATGCAATCACATCAATTAAGCATACAATGAGTAGTCTTTTCTACGAACATGGCATTCTAGCATTCTATTCTACTAATTTACTATCATACTAACATATTAACTTACTAACTTACTAACATGAACAATGCTAATATTATTAACATGATTACACTTGCTAACATGATCACTATTTACACAAGAAACTCTTATATGGTTCTCAACTACACATTGGAGCTTACTAACATACATTAAACTTACTAACGTTACAACTAAGCTTACTAACATTATAACTAAGCTTACTAAGAGCATCTGTAGTCGTTGAATGTAAAAATATCCATATATGAATAAATGGAAATAGGAATCCAACTTTTGCTGCACTCGTGCAAAGCTATTTTTTAGCTAAGACGGCACATGAAAGTGCCGTCGGAGAGGTCAAAAAATAAAAAAAATAAAAAAAATAATAAATTTTTGACGGACGGCACTCGAAGTGCCGTCGGAGCGCACATGAAGAAAAAAATATATATATTTTAAAGACGGACGGCACATGAAGTGCCGTCGGAGAAGGGAAAAAAAAAATTCAAAGCAAATGGGACGGACGGCACATGAAGTGCCGTCCAAGAGCCCAGTGGGATTTTTTTGTCATCTTCCATTTTTTGGAAATTAAAAAAACAATTCATTAATTACAAAAAATTACAAAAACATTTTAGAAATTGCAAAAATATTTTCAAAAATTGCAAAAATATTTTCAATTAAAAAATACAAAAACCTCCGGACGGCACTCCGGACGGCACTTCAAGTGCCGTCCGAGGATTTCGGGAGCGACCACCTTTTTGGCGATAATTAATGCGATAAATTAATTAATTTTTCAAACGGACGGCACTTCAAGTGCCGTCCGACGAATAAAAAATTTTTTTTTTTTCGTGGGACGGCACTTCGAATGTCGTCCCTCACTTATCGATAAAAGCTATATCGATTCTCATTTATAGCAATCGACTGTATCGATTTATCGATAAAATGGATACTTGGCAAACGAGTGCAGCACGTTCGTTTGCCAAATATCCATTTTATCGATATTTGGCAAACGACTACAGATGCTCTAATATGATGTTAGTAGCTTACTAACGCAAAACTAGTAGTTTGCTAACAATGTAAAACTTACTAATCATAAGAACTTTAAGCATTCAAACATGAACATTTAATTAGACAATTTACTCCACAACATCACAAAATCACCACTTATGTTTAATAGTTAACACAATCCTCATGCCCAAGACAAGGTTTGTATTCATAATCTTGCATAAAAGTTTCATCTTTCACACTTTTACTACCATTCTTAACACAAAGATTGAATCTTTATTTATTCACTAAATTTTTTTCACAACATTCATAAGAAAGAAGAACACCCACTACAATTTCTAGCAAGCATCAATCATTCATTCCATATATAAAGAAAAATAATAATGCATGAGGTGTGAAGAATACCCACTTTTTTACTTCGTGAAAAAGTCTTCAACTGCCTTCTCCTCCTTGCTTCCCTTGATTCTTCCTTGACTTCTTGCTCCAATAATAGTAGTATAATAGTAGTAGAGTAGTATAAGTAGTAGCAAGCAGTAGTAGTAGTAGGAGGAGAGGTAGTAGAAGTAGTAGTAAAAGTAGGCAGTATTAGTAGGTAGAAGTAGCAGTTGCAGCAATAGTAGATAGCAGTAGCAGTAGCAGACAGCAGTAGTAGACAGCAGTAGCAGTAGCAGTAGCAGTAGTAGGTAGTAAGAGTAGTAGTAGTAGTAGTAAACATATATATAGAAAAAAGGGGTGGAGGGAGCTGCCGGCTGCAAAGAGAGAAAGAGAGAAAGGTAGTGGAGTGTGGAAATGTATGGAAGTGTGTAGGAAATGCTTAGGTGTCCTTATCTTTCACATTTAACCCCTCAAGCTTTAATTAATTGCACTTAACCATGTTGGATTGGGCCTTAAGAAAAGAAAAGTTGGGCCTTTAAAAAGAAAACAAGTTGGGTTTAAAGAAAATATATAGATGAAAACAAACATAATAAAAATAGTGTATGATAAAAATATAATAACCATATCGACATAATTGTTACTTATTTTAGGGGTATTACAAAAAAGCTCTAGGGCAGTTTACAATATTTGAGCAATTGAGAATACCAAATTTGATGGAAAAGGAAACTTTCGGGTAGTTAAACTATAAGGACACATTGAGGGGCAGTCTTTTGCTTTTTGGTGAAATTTTGAGATAGCCTATTGCATTTCAGCCTATATATAGATGGGATTTGTCAGAGCCAAACATGTACTCAATCTTCTATTAACACCTGCTGCAAATGAAATCAGTAAATCTTATCGCAGAGCCAACTTCACCTAACCCATACTGTTAGTTAGGCATGTACACATCAATTTTATAAATAAACTGATTAGCTACAAGCAGATGTTTCAGGAAATTATTAGAATTGCATGGTTTTTGTAAGACAGTAGGAAGATGAAAGAAAGGAAAGAACTACAAGACTACAAATTTATGCACTGAATTGAAAGGATACAACAAGGCGACTTGACAGTAAACTGTTTGAGTTGTCATCAAGGTCTCCTCCAACGATAATTGCATCGCAAAAGCTTTATCGCAATCTACGGCAGGAAGAGCTAATAAATCTGTCGACGTCAGCATAAAATGCCCATGATAGCTAGTAAAGCGGACACCTGAAAAAACAAAGATAAAATTAAAATGTTTCCTAGACAAAGAAAAAAGGGTAAATTTCAGTAATCCTACCCCAGGTTTCACGAGTTTGCCGATAACCCACCCCATATCTTTTTTTGCAGTTTGGCTACCTATTTGCCAAACTTGGTTGCGTTTTGGCTACCTCCGCGTAAAAAACATATCACCTGACTGCACGTGATAGTTTTTGTCGCCTTTGTAGGGTGTTTTGTTACTAAAATGCCCCTAGCTATTAATGGAATAATTTAGCCTAATTAAAGAATTAATCTAACCTAATTTTTTCTGACCCTATCCTAATTAAAGGATCAATCTATCCTACTTGTTTATTTTTTTTATTACGTATTAAAATACTATTAAATATTAACAGTTATTAGTGAGATATATTAGGTAAAAGAGAGAGAGAGAGAGATAATTGATAATTAAATTAGTAAGTGTAAGGGTAAATGGTGAGAAAAGGAAAAATACGGAGCATTTTGGTGGTGGTAGCCAAACCAAAAAAAAAAAAGATATGGGGTGGGTTATCTGCAAACTCGTGATACCTGGGTATGTTTACTGAAATTTACCCCAAAGAAAAAGGCTCATGCAAACAGAAATATTTATTACTATACTATAAAGATGGAATGCATGTGGTTGTATGGGCATGTCAACTCTAGATAGTTATTGCATGTGCTTTTATTTAATCTGTCATACCAAATCCTACGCAACTTCAAAATAAATAAAACTCTTAATGACTAGCATTAGGAGGAAAAAAAAAAACATGTTCATTGCATAAGCTAAAACATTCTAAAATTTATGTTAAGCTGAATTATCTCCAAAAAAAAAAAATAACCTTTTCCGCATCTTATACGCATAACAGCTTCCCAAGCTGTCTCCCTTGTGAGATCTCTCACCAACTCATGTCTAAGTTTTTCACCGTGGACTGGTGCTTCAAAAGATGGATAATGATATACTTGACCACCTGTATATTTAGCGAGAGCTCCTGATAAAAAAAAATAAAAAAAAGAGTTAAAAAGGGAGATTTGACAAAGAATTGCAGCCAGCACATCCTACAACTTTTCAGAATATGCACCTAAAGAAGCAACATCAGAGTACTTGTCACCCAAGGCAAAAATATCTACTCCAATTTGATTCTTTGTGAATTCAGCAGCCATTTGCTTATAGAACGGATCTTCCGGAATCCTCAAGGTATGTTCTTTATCGGTTCCATATATACGAAAATCATCACCTCGCAACCTAAGACGGCCAATGCCAAGAGAAGGTAAAGTACTCTGAAAGACCAACAACTTTCCTCCAAGTTGACTCTGCAAACAAAGGTTAAGTTGAATCGCTTGCAGAGTGTGCTTTAGAATTAATAGTTATGGGGGAGTGGGGATATCTATCATCCCCCAAAAATCTTATCCTATCTAATGTAAACCCCAAAAGACTTGAAGTTCTAATCTAACCCTTGTGAAACTTGTGGTATATCCCCCAGGGGATAATAATAACATCAGTAAATAAGTTGAAAGCAGCGTATTTTGGTAACTTTTGTGTGTATTTGATAAAACTTAAAGTTTTAACAAGGGCCATATCAAAAAATCAAATCTGTGGGGGACAAGATAAGCTTTTGGGGTATAGTATCCCAAAAAAAAAAAAAAAAAAAAAAAAAAAAAAAACTTACTTTGTTGGTAAAATAAGCATAAAAACTCAGATGAAAAGGCTTACCATAACCATGAATGAAGCCTTCAGAGCAGGGCCAAATGCAGATTCTACATTTACATTGTCCTGGAACATACTGGGCAGACTATCTAAAAACGCATCCACAACATGTCTTGAATCGGAAAGATTGACAAGAAGATCATCTGGAAGGGGTAAGAATATATCATCCAAATCGGTCACCACCATCATCTGAGGCTGCGATAAAGAAGACTGGCAAAGGCAAAGAATGGTGAATAAATGAAACCGATAGATGAACTACACTTTTTGGGAGAAGAAGACATGCCTTTAAACAATAGAAATGTAAGGTGCTGTCAAAGGTTAAGAAACCAATTTGAGTCCTAGGGAATCCAGGTAGCTCGTCAAGACATGACTTTATAGCCTTTGATACAATCTGCAAAAGTAACACTTCCAAAGTGAACATGAAATAAGCAGATTACGGGTAGAAGTAAAGGTATTGGCATAAATCAAGCTGTAGAACCTCAAGGAGACCACTTCGAACAGCAGATACTGAAACATCAATAAGGAAAAAGTACAACGACGGCATTGGAGGCCGACACATATATTGAGTTGGAGCAACAAACTCTACACTTCCTTTAGAAAGCTCAGGTCTCTGATCCAAATCATATCTCCTGCCACTAGCATCCAATGCACAGAAATACTCCCCAGGAACTGAATATTGCAATCCATTTAAATTTATATATCAGCATACAACAAACTGTGAACAAAAGTATGGGGGGGAAAAGCCAAATGACCTCATTTTAAGAGTTCCAAAACAAGGGGACTTAACGGCCCACCAACGGCTAGGAGCAACGAAATCCAACCAAAATGTTAGCAAACAATTTAAATCCTAAAATTATCAGTTTAGTCCCATAGAAGATTCAATTTGGCCCCCCTTGATTAGGATCTAGAAATTTAAACATACTATAGAATATACAATGATTAATCCCAAATTTTATATACATTAGTTAATTATATGTTTTATTTTAGTACTAGTTATGAAATGAATCAATGCCTCGACTTAATTGAATTTTTCTAGTCCGGCCCTATCCAAACCCATTTTCTTTAAAGGGTCTAAAGATAATTCTAATTTGAAAATTGAAGCATAAAGCACTTGTAAAACATATATATCATGTAAAATATAAATTGACATTGATATTTCAATACCCCGGTCCACTAGAGGCACAGCAGACACTTTTAAGAGTACAAGACACTGGAAAATAAAATAAAATGGATACAGGCAGGTACATATTAGACACTTCTAAGAGTTTATGGACATTGGAAAATATAATAAAAGGGTTACCGGGCAGGCTTCAAGAATCCATGATGACATTCAACTACTTACTATAGTGGTATCAGAAATAAAGTAGCTTTACAACCAAATATTTATATGTGGGTATTGTTAATTAGTGTAAATGATGGATGTGGTGGATAATTAATGTGCAGCTAGCATCAAATTTTTATGTTAATGAGTTTTAGTGTGACTTTTCACACAAATCTTATCTGTTAGTAACTACAGAAGTTTCCTGATTAACAAAAACTACAGAAATTTTCTGTTCAAGTGTAATTGTCTATCCTGCACTGTAAACAGTTTTTCAAGGATTCTCATTTTTTAGAATCAATATAGAAATATTTGACGCCTGTACAAATCCATGCATATTTATTTAGGTAATTAAAGTTGCAAAGAAAATAGTGAAGAGAAAAGAAGATGACAAAATCATCTTCCTACATGGTATATCAAAACTAATCTCTACAAGATACAATCCAGTTAAACAAAGTCGTCGAGTGCAATCAGAAACTGGAAGAAAATCAAATTATGCATAGTGCACCACAATAGGAACTAATAAATAAACCCACGATCCCATAGAAAGAAATCACAATCCCTAGTGAAAAAATAAAATAAAATAAAATAAAATTTGCTGAGATGAAAATTCTGGTATCAGATTTTTACCAAGACAACTGGAAGTTTCAACCATTTTAAAATCCTAATGAACCTTCAAAAAATGATACAGACTGAGAATAAATTACCGTTATCCCAGAAAGAAAGAGTGAAGCGGTTTGATAACTCAACCATCAACAGTTCTTTTAGTTATAGACTACCTGAAAGTACACTATATTAAAATTAGGTAGGTTTTACTATGATGCATTTGAAGCTTTCTACTCACTCAGCCTTCCTGTACTCTGATAAGTTGGCATGGGCCTGGTTGGGCAGGTTTCTGAATAAATTTTTGCCGAATGAAAGCTATGGCCAGGGTGGGTGGCTTCAGCAGGTTTTTGAGTAATTTTTATTCTGACTCAAAACAATGAGCGGGTTTTACAGAGATTTCCCTGTCGAAATACGGGTCTGAGTAGAGTTCTCATTTATCGGGTGGGCTTGGGAAGGTTGAGTAGGTTTCTAAACATTCTATATAATTTTTCTAAATGAACTATATAACTGTTTCATTTTTCATAAATATATTTCAAAAAAAATCTTCAAAATGAGACATTTTCATTCTTTTTTATCCATGCACGAAAACATCAGTCAATAGCTAACAATTTACTTAAATAAAATATCAAGTTTGCTAACAAATTCAGGTTTTCAGGCGGATTATGTAGGTTAGGTTTCAGGTTTTTCGGATTTAGATAGGGGAAGTATTGGAGAACTAGGACCCGCAAACAAACCAGACGAGCAGGTTTTAAACCTCCACAAAATTTGCTTTTTCTTTCTGGTTGTGGGGTCAGGTCCAACTCGACCCAGTTCACAGCCCTAACAAGAAGGATGAGGAAAAGGGTGAATTCAATAATTTGCAAAATCTTCTACAATGATATATATATAGAGCAATGCTCCAGTGCAAACCACTGAAGTCGTTGTTGGGAACAACGGCTTCAAGCTTAATATAACCTAAACCGTTGTTGGGAACAACGGCTTTATATATATATATTATATATAAATGGGTCCGTGCAAACGCGTATGCAAACCACTAAAGCAGTTGTTTGAAATAGCGGCTTAGGTTATAAATCTAAGCCGTTGTTCCAAAACAACGGCTTATGCCGTTGTTTCGAATATAACCTAAGCCGTTGTTCGGAACAACGGCTTAGGTTCAAAATAAACGGACCCGTTGTTCCGAACAACGGCTTCAATGGTTTGCAATGGAGCATTGCTCATATATATATATCTCTATATAATAAATTACAAAGAAAGCTATCAAGCGGCTCACCTTCAATCCCTCTCAAAATTAAAGGTCCAGATCAAATCTCACAAAACACATTTTCCCCCCAAAATTTCAAACTCCAAAATCAAATTTTCCCCCCCAAAACTAAAAATCTCATTACTTTATTATTATCTCTCTTTTCCTTCTTCACTTTTTTATATTTCTCTCTCTCTCTCTCCCTATCTATCTCTCTCATTCTTTCTTTATTTACTTAATCATTTAAATTTTAAGATTTCAGGTTTGTAAACTTTCAGAATTTTTATGTTTTTTTTTATTACACATGTTATATTGAAAATAGCAAATATCTCTTCAACAATTAAATTTCATCATTTTCCACACTTAAAGTTCTAAGAAGTTAGATTTTACACACTCATTTATAATTATTTTTTAACATATACTAATGGAAACATGAACTTTTATTTACAACTAATTATTGTCATACTATTCAAACTTGAGCTACATAATTGTTGATTTACTGTTTACAGGACTTTTTATGTTTTGTATTATTCCAAAGACGTGTCGTAGGCACGTGTCCACGGGCAAATCTAGTATATATATATATAGAGAGAGAGAGAGAAATGTTCCGTTGTGCAGTAGGCCTCCGTGTGTACTAGGCCTTCCCGCCTTCGTATCGACGATCCGAACCGTTCACATTGATCTACACGTCTAAATTAGTCTAAATATTTAAAATCAAATTATTTGAAATTTATTTGCCCATCCATCATGTGACTATAAAAAACAAATATTTTCAGCCATACAATTTTGTAACACTTCAATGGATGGGCAAATGAAATTCACATGATTTGATTTTACATATTTAGACTAATTTACATGTGTAGATCAATGAGAACGGTTCGGATCGTCGATACGAAGGCGGGAAGGCCAAGTGCACACGAGGGCCTAGTGCACAACGGAACATTACTCTCTCTCTCTCTCTCTCTCTCTCTCTCTCTCTCTATATATATATATATATATATACACACACACACACACACACTAGATTTGCCCGTGGGAACGTGCCTACGGCACGTCTTCGGAATGATACAACATATGAAAATCATGTAAACAATAAGGGATGATTTATATAGATGTTTATTTGCTAGTAGACGTTGATGTATTGATGTACTTTGAACTAGGATTATGAAATTGCAGGATTATTTGTCAGCAGCTCGGGATTCAAAAATAGTATTGTGACTACAACAATAGTGAATCAGAAATTCCTTGCTATGTGACTTGAGCATAAGAGATTTCTTTTTGATTTGGAGTCTAATATAAATAGCAATTCATTTTCTAACTGCATGAGTTAACCCCCCTTTTTTGTTTTTTATGTAGTTAACCATGTATGAATTTAAGAGAGAAAATTTATTGTGATGTATACGTGAAGTGAAATTGCAGCAATGCATATCAAGATACAATTTTGCAGCTGCAAAAACCCGAAATACAGGGATTAAGCATGGATTTGTCCATAAAAGCACGATCAAGCGAGTCAATTAAAGAATTTGTAGCGATCTTTCAAAGCAGCAAATGTCCAAATACTAAAAAAAAGCATAATCCGAAATTGTATAATAAAAAAAAGCATTCTAATCAAAATTAACTCAGTGAAGCATTATAATCAAAAACAATTACTCGGTGAAGTATAATACAATCAGATCAAATATGGTAATTCAAAGACAATTAAATGGAAGTGAATGTTATTGAGTTATGAAAGCATAATCCGAAAAAAAACATAATTAAAACTTTGAAATAATAAAAAAAAGCATAATCCGAAATTGTATAACAAAAAAAACATTCAATTTTTTTTTACATACCTGAGTAAAAAAATAAATAAATAAATAGAGAAAGAATTATGAAAAAGGAGAAAAGAGGAGGAAGAGAGAGTAATAAATGAAGGAGTTGTTTTGTTTTGGGAGAAAAATTTTGAATTTTGGTGGGGAAACATTTGGGAGAGAAAATGTCTTTTGGAAGCAAAAATCTAGACCGTTGATTTTCTTCCAAATGAATGAGAGCCACTTGATAGCTTTCTTTGTGTTTTATTATTTATATATATATATATATATATATATATATATATATATATATATATATATATATATATATATATATATATTTGCTATATCAAACAAGTGGGATGTCTATTATAATGCAACAGATAACTGAGATAACGATAACAGTTTCTTCATAAAAATCTAAAAGGCAACAAAAGAACTGAATAAGCAATATACCATCATTAAGCAAAGCACAAAGGTTGCAACGCCACTTTCTTCCCGCATCTGTGAAAGTAATATATGGATTAACATAGGTACGGCACCTCCGACATCTAATTACACCTGCTGGTCCAAAATTCACAATTGGCACCTCCTCCTGAACGAATAACAAGAAACATAAACATTACCATCTGGACCGATCTTTGTATGCATGCATGCATCGATAATAAAAAACTGTAAAGTCATACTGACCCCATCAGGAACTTCTGCTAGTGGATGAACTATGGCTCCAAGTGGCAAATGCCACCTAGAAAGCAGTGACTGAGAACTAGGTAGTGCATGAGTAGTCATCCTAAAAAATCTAGGATGACAGTTCAGTGGATATGCATCAAGAACCGAAGTCGGCTCCACATCACCATCCAATGGCCTTGGAAGTGACTTTGGGTCAACTCCGGAATCAAGTGATCCAGGAACAGACCCAACAGATAACGATTGAAAATCCTCCACCAAACCCTGAAGATTCCTTCCTATAGGGGGTCCCATATTAGGATACTGCATTTGTTCTCTAGTATTATAAGCCAAAGGAACTCCAGTAGGAGGCGGTGGTGATTGTACTTGGTCTCCTTGAAAAGGAGGGAAATGAGGTTGTATTAGAGGAACATTAGCTCTGGGATTAGAACTAGGAGGTCCATATAAAGGTGTCTGGGAAGGTGGTCTAGTTGCTGAAAATGGTGACTCTAATAGTGGTGGAGGGGGCATACTACCTCTATAAGGTACTTGGTTTGCAGGTTGGGGCAGAAAACCTAGTGGAACTGTGGGAATTTGGGTGACAGGACGAAAAGAATTTGGAGGGGGAATGGATGGTGGGACCATTGGAGGCCCCTGCAGAGGAGGCACAGGTTGGGCAGTTGGAGGAAACCGAGGAGGAGCTTGTGGTTGTGGATAAGTAGTTGAAGTTTGTGGAACGAAAGATGATGGAGGGCTTGATGGTCCATTGAATCTGACAGGTGGAGGTAAAGTAGGTCGGTATCCAGAAGTTTCCGGATCAGGCACAAGCCCAGATGTAGAGAATGGCAAAGGGGGTTGAGGAGCACCTGGTGGTCCTGAACCAACCAGAGGACTAGGGGATCTGAGAGGGGTAAAATTTTGTGGAGGAGCTGAAAAGGGTGAAGCAGGTTTTCCGGGAAAATTTGTGGGCGTCTCGTTGCCCTGCTGCATTTTGTTTCACCTCAGTCAGCCAATAAGGAACCTCACCTACAGGGTAACATTAGAAACAGAGATTTATACAACGAAAAAGGTGTGCAATATACTGAACAAATAGCTCGCAAGTAGTTTGAAAGGAATGGTATCTTTCCTATAAGATAAGTTATGATTTGAGAAGTGGGATCAATATGAAATCTGACACAACTAAACAGGTGCAGGTGTAACTAAATGCATGCGTGTTTGATATATAGGAATGATTGAAACCAAATTCTTGGAGAACAGACTCCACGAAGTTAGAACTAGAAATAAACTAATGATAATGTAATAGATATGAACCAACATCTTTCAAAAAATAGTATAAAATAAAATAAAAGATATTCTTCCTCGATTTGTTGTTTCTTGTAACCCAACAATCAAATTTGTGTTGGGATTGTATGTCTTGCATACTTCTATTCGATTAGAAGAAGAGACGCCAAAGCAAGGAGGTCAAAGCATCGAGGAGACGAAGTCAGAAACAGAGCATCGAAAGTGCTGCAGCAGCAACATTGCCGGTCGACTGTCCCCCGCACAAACTCTCTGGATTGATCAGAGCAGTGCGATCGACCGCACCCTAGGGCAATCGACCGCCCTCGGCGGCTGACACTGCTTTGGGCCTAGATTTGGGTAATCATTTGGGCCCATCTTCAACTCCAGATTAGATCGTACGGTTTTTATCGTGTGACTTCTTCTACAGGTCAGACGGTTATTGTATCAAGACTATAACTTAGGGTTTGATCTTTATATATTATAATAGTCTTCATTGAGAGAGACAAGTACCTCATTGATATTTCTTCCATTGTAAGTGAGGCTAGTGAGTGAGTTTGTAACTAACTCCTTGTAATCTTCTCTAGTTGAATAATATATTTCTATATTTTCCCCCGGATTAGGGTTCACCCAAACCAGAACAAATCTTTGTGTGTTTGGTGTGATCTACTTGCTTGGTTGTTCACATATCTATTTGTGCTCCTCGCTATCTTACTCAACAACTCCACCGAACCATACAATTCCCTAACAATTTGTACTTGCGAACAAAACATCAATCTAAGCATGACTTCCCAGCTGGAGTTTTAAATCAATAAACCTATTAAAACTACCATTAATTCTAGAAATTGATTTGACAAATACACTTTCAAACTATTTTCTATTATTAATAAAAGTAAACAAGACAATGTGTGATCTTTTATTAGCAGAAAATAGTCAAAGAACATAATCATTGTTGAAATAAGGTCAACAAAGGTAATAAAACTTCATAAATGGTAAGGAGTTGGGAACCGTTTGACCACTTAAATAGAAAACCGAGTTCAATAAACATTCTACACTTCAAACGTGAGAAAAGTACAATAGTGTGCAAAAACAGTAAAGTCATATATATACATAGAGAGAGAAAAGTGAGCATCATATTTGTATGAGAGCCTTTCCTCCTACAAAGCTGATGTGGCAAAATCAGATACATTAGATGATTGTTTCGATCAAAGGGCCTATCTGTAAAAGTTATTCACAAGTTGGTAAAATGTGTTCTCTAATACTTGGTGCTTTCTCTCTCCTTGCTGGTTCGTATACCGTTTTCCCCGATTATTTCTTTTTTTTATTTATTTTGCTTAGACCAATACATTTTTTGCTTTTTCTCCTTTCTCGGACTCTGTGAAACTGAAGAGAGTGGATGAAGATAGAACGACAAAAGTCAAAACTGTTCACATGAAAACAATGGGTTCTCTCATGTTAATGGGGAAAGAAAGATGAAAATGGTTAAACATGGGGTGGGCTTGAATCTGTGTTGCTGGAGGAAGGGAGAGAAACGGATTCAAATTAGGACAGGAAAGAAATAGAATTAACAGCACAAACAAGTGAAGATAAATTTTCCTACAAACATCGAGTGTTGAGCCATCAATATAACAGCACAAACAAGTGCCTCCAAATTAGATTTTGGGTGATTAGAATCACACTATTGTCTTTGATGATATTCGACAAAAATTTCAGAAAATTTTCACTTTCAGTACAGTTGAACTCAAGGGGAATAAAGATGTCTCATACACCAATCATAAGGAACACCGAAAACAAAAATAATAATAATAAAAAACCCATCTTCTAATATAACCTATAAAGAAATCCTTAATTTGAACCAAAATTCGGAAAGTGATTTAATCAACATTCTTCCAAAATATGCCTCGCCAAAAGTGGAATAGGAAATCAAACTCAGGCTTGATGGATCTTTGGTAGTGGGTGCACTTGCATCTTGGCTAGCCGGATCCTGAAAGTCGGAGGTCATTGAAGAACTCAAAACCAAGGATTATATGAGAGGAGGGTCGATGGTTGGAGGAGAATTTTCCCATCTCCATCTTAGAATGGAGGGAGAAGAAACATGGTGAGAGGAAGAAGATGGGTTGAAGGGGTTCTTCCTTGATTGGTTTCCTTTTATTTGGATTCTCTTAATTATTGGTGCATTTTTTTACATAAAGCCCCTCACATCTCACCCTTTCTTGGTTTAACGCACAAGATTTTAACACATCGGCTTTGTAGGAGGAAACTCTCATACAAATATGAGGCTCACTTTTCTCATATATATATATATATATATATATATATATATATATATATATATATATATAGGGGAAAAGGGGTATGAGCAACTTGCTCATTTAGTAAATGAGCAATTGATGATGTGGCAAACATGTGATTGGAAAATCCTTAAAGGGTTAGTTATCCAATGTATCACATGCATGCCACATAATCAATTGCTCACTTACTAAATGAGCAAGTTGCTCATATCCCTTTTACCCATATATATATATATATATATATATATATATATATGGGGTGATCCCTAAGGCCCTACCTCACCCCTTATTTTGAGGCCTTGTATGTGACCCGTTGATACGAACCCCCTATGGAAAATTTGACCCGTTCATCTTGTTCTACATGCCATAGATAGCCCAAGTGTAGAATCGAATTATTTGAAGTTCATTTGTTTATGTTTTACAATGTGACAAAATCATTTGGCTAAAAATTCTTTATTTTTCTAACGACATGAAGGATAGGGAAATGAATATCAAATAACTTGATTTTACCTTTAGGCTATCATAGGCATGTAGAACAAGATAACAGTTTTTTATAGGGGGTTTGTATCATGGAGGCCTCGCAATAAGAGGTGAGATGGGGTATTAGAGGATCACCTCCCTATATAAATGTGTGTGTGTGTGTAGAGATAGATAGATAGATATATATAGAGAGAGAGAAAGAGAGAATAAGGGGGAAGCATGTCACTTAACCAACCTAACTAGGTAGATAACTCAAAATTCATATCTCAACTATCCAAAATGAAGATAAACAACCATTATATTATCTCAATCTTATAAATTATGTGTGCAAAATACTAAAAAAATTTGACTAGTTTTAACCATTTATCATGCGACCAAAAAATCAACTTTTAATAAATGTCTAGAATTACTCCATTTTTAGACTGCATGATAAGTGTTTAGAACTAGTCAAATTTATTTGAAATTTTGTACGCACATAGTTTTTACAATGTAGAACATATCCAATAGGGTAGATTTTCTTTTTAGAGAGTGAAGATAAGAATTTTGAGTTGTTAATTTGCTACAGTAGCTAAGTTGGCTATGGTGACACACTAGCCGCTATGTGTAGAGAAAGAGAGAGAGAGAGAGAGAGAGAGAGAGAGAGAGAAAGGGAGGGAGAGGAGGAAAGGAGGGAGGGAGAGAAGGGGGGTTGATCAGTGTGTCACCCTAGCTAACGTAGCTAGGGAGACATCCCAAAACTCATATCTTAACTATTCAAAATAAAAATTTACACCGCTACATGTGATTTACACCTTAAAAAGTGTGCTTCAAATGAATTCGATGAGATTTGACATTTAATCATGCATGACAAAAAGTTGACGTTTTTACAAATGGTCTAGAATTACTCTATTTTTAGGTTGCCTATGAGTGGTTAAAACTCGACAAATTCATTTCCAATTTTAAAGGCATAGTTTTTTTTATGTAGATCACATTTAACGATTTGAGCATTCATTTTGGATGGTCGAATATGAGTTTTGGGATATCTCCCTAGCTGAGTTAGCTAGGGTGACACCCTAGCCCCTTGTTTCTCATATATATATATATATATATATATATATATCGGGGGAGAGAGAGAGAGAAATGTTCCGTTGTGCACTAGACATCATGTGACTATAAAAAAACAACGATTTTCATGTGAAATTCATTGGCCCATCCATCATGTAACTATAAAAAACAACGATTTTCAGGTATACAATTTTGTAACACTTCAATGGATGGACAAATAAATTTTAAATGATTTGATTTTACATATTCAGACTAATTTAGATGTGTTGATCAAAGTGAACGGTTCGGATCGCCGATACGAAGGCGGGAAGACCGAGTGCACACGAGTGCACACAAAGGCCTACTGCACAACGGAACATCTCTCTCTCTCTCTCTCTCTCTCTCTTATATATATAGAGAGAGAGAGAGAGAGATTTGAGCAAGGCTAATTTTAGGAGTAGCCAAATTTGGCAACTATCCATTCATTTTGAAAGATCTAGTCATCCAAAATGAAAATTCATACCGTTAATCTAAACCATAAAAAATACTTATTAACAAAATTTTTGAAAGTTTTTGAGGAGTTTGACCCCCCCCTCCTTCAAGTGACAACAAAGTGTCTAGGAAGCACGGGTACTTCCAAACAGCCAACGTACCCGTGTCGGGTGCCGATACTCCTTGAGTACTCCCGGGTGCATACCCAAAAAGTATCCAATTTCTTGATACATGTTTGCAACTTTTGGACATAATTATGTTTAGATAAATGTTTGGGGACCTAGTGTAATTTCAAAGACTTGATATTTCAAGTTATACTCAAACACAAAGCAAATATACCCAATATTTTGATAGTTAGGTTATCATTCTTTTTCTCCAAAAAAAGCTCATAATTATAATGTATCCTTAAAGTTCTATGAAATGGTTCAATATTTACATCTTTAACAAGGTAAATATTTATTGATTTATATATATAATATATAATATATTATATTTAACATACCCACCAACGTACACGTATCCTACTTTTTTAGAAATTGACGTATCCCCGTACACGTGTCGTGTCGTACCCGCACCCCGTATCCGTATCCGTATCTGTGCTTCATAGCAAAGTGTTCATTTTATGATCACTAAATGAAAGGGGTAAAACTCATCAAAAAAATTTGAATTTTTGTTTGTGAGTAGTTTATATGATTTCAATTATATTTAACAACATGGATTTTCAATTTGGATGCTCAATCATCTGTTGAAGAAGCCAAATTTCACTAATCAAAATAGCCTAGCTCAACTCTATATATAGCCATATATAAAAGGGGGGTGATCATGTGAGACCCTGTCTCTTCCCTTATTTTGAGGTCTCATACGTGTGCCCCTTGATACAGACCCTCCATAAAAATCTGAACTGTTCATCTTGTTCAACATGCCTAAGATAAGCTAAGGGTGTAAAATCAAGTTATTTGAAGTTTTATGTTTTACAATGTGACAAAATTGTGGCCGAAAATTCGTTATTTCTCTAACATGATGAATGGGAAAATGAGTGTCAAAAAAACTTCATTTTACATCCTTTGGCTATCTTAGCCTGTAGAGCAAGATGAACGGTTCAGATTTTTCGTAGGGGGGTCGTATCATGGAGGGCGTCAAAATAAGAGAGGTCCAGAATTAGATGATCACCCCACCTATATATATAAGAGAGCTAGTGGGGTATTCCTCCTATGGCACCCTGAAAATTCTACCCACTCCCCTTCCTCCCAAATGTACGATCTACATCATTCCAAGTGTTCAACATGTCATTAAATATGAGATGATGAAATATTGTTAAGGTTGAACACGTTCCCATGTATTAAGTAGTCACACTAGTTCCGTTGCTGAAAAACCGTTCATTTCCCAACCACGTGATGAATGGGCAAAACATGTTCATATGTAGTGATTTTAAGTCACTCTATGTGTTGTGGTACGAAGATCAACCAAAATAGTGTGATCGTGAATTTTGGTTATGGATATTGGATTTTTAGTGCACCGTAGAAGGAATTTATATATATAACAAGGACATTCATTTTTGACAATATAATTTCTTAATATGTTTAAGATTAAAATCGAAAAAGAACTTGCAGAAATTAATATGATACAAAGAAAGTCTTGAGCAAAGCATCAATTTTGTGTACACACCACTAAGAGAAGTAGGTGGTCCTTTTTCTTCTTTTTTCAACTAAATAACCTGCTGCATACATGGCTCACTGGTAAAATTGAAATAAGAGCCCTCTTGTGATGAAAGGACATGGAGACTCAATCAAAATTTATGACTGAACCCAACCTATGATATTTCTTTTGTGCAATAATATGCTTACTATATAATACAAACAACTAGATGCCAATTCTTTCTATTAGAATGGGATTTAAAATATTTAAAATTAAAAAAAAAAAGATTTAACGGTCCAGCTTCAACCTTCTAATGACATGCTCATCACATAATCCGAACAACCAAATTTGTGTACAGAATGAGACCAAGCAGGTCAGTACTCAGAGAGGACATGGAGAGCACAATTTCTTGTAACCTTTCAATCTGATCTGTGATGTTGTTCTCATTCTGTTCATCCATTTCACCAAAAACAAACACCATTAAGCGACAGAGAAAAGGAATTCATGTCTTTCACCCCCTAAGTTTAAAGATGAAGCTTTGTTATTGTTTCACTTTCACCAAAATGTGATCTCCTTCTTTGTGTTTATGTGAGCCAAAATTAACTGAGACCACGACTTTCACACAACCTAAAACTAAATGATGACAAGATCTTAGATCATCTCTTCACATAATAAATGAGATGATTCTTCCATACATCATGATAACCAATAATTCTGACAGATTCAACCACCCTGTAGTGCCTCTACCAGAGAGTAACTTCAGTGTGATAGGCACCAAGGTAAACTGATGATACATCACAACCTTATTATAAAAATAAGGCTTAAACAAACGGTGGGAGTTCATTGATCGACATTGTATCTCTTTTTGAAATTTGTACATGATTTGCTCTCGAAAAGCTTGCCCACCAGTCTCCACTACTCGCACCTCGCTCTTGTGCCTCAGACATATATTGCAAAGATTCGTGGCTGACTTCTGTTTCAAACAAAGTCATGTATGTTGGAAAACTATAAATGTTTGGCTCTAAGGAACCACTTTGTCTATTCATTTACCTTTGGCTGCAAAGCGCTGCAGTTATGTTCTGCAGATCCTGTTGAGAGCCTAGACTAGTGCATTAATGCAGATGGTAAGCTAAAGATTCTTTCCCTGACTATAGAGAAGCTAAAGACTTATGCAAGTTCAAGTTGCAAGTTGCAAGAGCGGGTGAAAATTTAACTTTTCCTCCAAACTTTTTTGATTTAATTGCCAACATAATCTCTATTTATGTGTTAGAGCGAACAATTCCCACCAAAAACTTGCAGTTGCACTTGCATCCAAACCAAACCCACTGGCCACAAAGATTGGAGATTGCTTTTCGTGGTCGGTGTGAAGAAAACATAGCTAGAGTGCAAGCAATAACATGGATATCAAGAGTTCAAGATCTAGCTTACAAGATCGATATCACAGAGGAATTCAGCTCAGATTCCATTTAAAGAATATAACTATTAACATACAAAATAAGATCGATATAACCCAAACTTTTTTTTTCCTATAAACTATACATTCTTATCTGGTACACTGGTTCGCATAAAGGTGCTTGCATACCAGTGTTCCCCTCTTGGACATGACTTTTATATATCTTTTTAAAAAAGATATCCATAAAGAAATTCGAGAAAGACTCACAAAGGGAATAATATAAACAAGATGAGTTAATAGACTGTTATGTTTTTTCACATCCTCTACAAACAAATATATCCCATATTTTTTCCGTTTGCAACATGCTACAGAAAAAAGACAGTCAACATACACAAAGAACAAAGAATGAGGGTATACATTTTCCCCGAATCTAATTTAAAGTTATCATGTCAAACATGTGCACATTTGACAATCACGTCCCGTATCCCGACAGTAGGTAAGGTAACATTACTTAACACTAGTATGTACACCAACAAACTAAAACAATAAACTTACCCTTAAGAATAAAACTAGTTATTTCAGGCTCCACTACTGTTTCAATCATCATGATACGTATCACAAAATCTAATAGTAAGGAACATAATTCCAATCATCTCATCGCCGCATCACACCATGCTAGTTAGACCCTTCCGGGCATGCATCAATCCATAATTCAAACTGACTCATACGCATCAATCTTATTCAAATACACTACACCAATATAAGCCCTTCATGCTATCTTGTCGAACTAATCTCCCCTATATCACATAAAAATCACCACAACAGCATTCCTAAGTAAAATTTATCGCGGGTTCGAAACTAAAACCACGTATTGATACTATAAAAAAATCCAGTCTTTAATTGACATACGAATTCCTCAATACAATAATCACAACAAAAGTGCAACTTTTAACTTAAATTATGCATCAAATTATTAAGATAAGAGTTCAATAAATACTGGAGTTATTAACCTTAATCAAGATCTTCGAATCAATGAACTCCTAACTCGAAATTAAGATGGAATCTAAGATCCGATACCTCACATGTAGTAGCGCCGACCCGATCGAATCGGGTCGGGGGAGGTGGAGGGGGATCCGATTAGGGGAGGACCAGATCCGTTTCCGGCCGAAGGATATCCGAGAGCGGGAGGCGGGTGGTGAAGATGCAGATCCGACAACCCGTTAAGAAGGGGAAGCAAGCGGAGTGGTGGAAAGATGGATAGAATGAAGGGGAATTTTTTTCCCAAACTGTGCCTCTTTTTGAAAGTTTTTACCAAACTGCCTTACTTTTTTTTAAAAAATCTCGAAACGCCATGCTCGCTTTCTGAAAAATCAAGTTTAGATTTATCCTAACGCTTTTCAAAAATCGAGTATAAGGCTTTGGCTTTCACTTGCCTACACTCGCTTTTTCCAAAAGCGAGGGGAATTAAAAAGCGAGTGTCGATTGGGATTTTTTTAGCTCCCAAACTCGAATTTTAGATTTCACTTTCTCTTTCAACTATCTATTTTCCTCTTCCTCTTCTAACCTCGAAACCCTAACCCATCTCTACTCCTGCACATCGAACCAGTCAGTGTGGTATTCGTTGGAAGAAAGTTGTCCATAGACCCCTACATCGTCCGAGAAACGACTCAGAAGAAGAAGCTGAAGGGGATGAGATTGAAGAAAACATTGAAGGGACACAACATAAGATTGAAGAGGAAGTGATTCTCTTGTCCGATGTCACCCAGGCCACTCCACAGCGTGGTAAAAGGCAAAGGAGACCCCCACTTTCTTTGCACCCGATCCGTAAAGTTATTTTGGTATTAATGTTTCAATGTTTTGTAACGTATCTTTCAATGTCGTAAAGTGGAATTGTGAACTTATATAATTTTGGAATGTATATAGCAGTGTCATTTCTTATGGGGCGTGTGAGTGTGATTGTTTCTTATGTTTTGAATGTTTGTGTTTTTGTGTTATGAAAGAGTTGAGAAATGGCAAAGTGTATTGTAATGAATTGGTTGAAGTGTATTTGTGGGAAATTGATTGAAGGGTTGAGAATTTGATAAGTGTATAGTAGTGAGAGATGGGTTAGGGTTTCGGGGTTAGAAGAGAAAGTGAGATATGAAATTCGAGCCTGAGGGATCGACACTCGTTTTTTCAAAAAGCGAGTGTGCGATAAATCCCCTCGTTTTTTGAGAAAGCGAGTGTAGGCAAGTGAAAACCAAAGCCTCACTCGCTTTCTAGAAAAGCGATGGAATAAATTCCAAACTCGTTTTTTTTAAGAAAGCGAGTATGACGTTTTGAAAATTTAAAAAAAAAAAAAGGACAGTTTGGAAAAAACTTTCAAAAAAAGGAACAGTTTGGGAAAAAATTCAATGAAGGGAGTTCAGAGGTTGGTTTCTTTGTTGTCATATACTGAATTGAACTCGATCGGATCTGTGGATTTGCGGGTCGGGTTCTAGAGGTTTTGACGTCCACGCCCGGTAATTGTTTATCCTTAATTGCACTTTATTTTTTTTTGTAAGTAAATGGGTAATTACATTTTTTAATGTTAGATATCAGATATGAAGATATTTTGTGTTTCATAATTTAATAAACTTTGTATTCATTATCATAAGTTGGTTAACTATAACGAAACGTGTAAATAGTATCTCTCTTTTACAGTTTGGAAGAAAAATATGTGAGGTACATCATATATGAAAAAATTACCTATGATATTTAGGCTTATTTGCTGGGTGATCCTTTTGTAACAGGGTGAGACTTGTTGGAGTTAGCTTGGACAATAACTCATAGCCAGGCAAGTTGGGGTGCACGATAAATGTCCACTGCCCTCTCTTTGACTTAAGATTATGTAGCCTCAAATCCTAGTCTTAACCCAGCTTCAAACCTTAACCGATCCCCCCATCCATTATAAGTTTCATAATAGCTAATAATTTTCCCATTATTTATACTTGTATTTTTCACATGTGATGCACGTTTTGATAAGAGTTTGAGGATTTTTACATGTGATATACGTGTTAAGAAATAGTTTTGGAGTTGAGCATGCGTTGAACGTAATTGAGAAAAATAATTTGAAGAAAAGTGTACGATTTATGCGTGCAATGCACGTGTTTATAAGTAGAATTGGAATTGTATATGCAACATGTGTATATTTGGTGTTAAAAAATATTGAAATTTTGTTTTGCACGTTTTGAATAGGTGGATTTTTTTTTTTTGTTAGTTTGTCTTTGTTGTAATTAATAAGAGAGATGGGGTTGCATGTGCAATGCACGGATTTGTATGTTGACAAATTACTACACCAACTCTCCCATTATATATAGAGAGACTAGTAATTCACACGTGCAATGCACGGATTAATAAATATATCTCTAATCTATAATCTCTAATATCTAATATTATAATGGGAGAAGGCCTTAGTGTCATTTGTCAATCTACCAACATATGCAACGCACGTACATAACTAATATAAAGGAGGTTTCCGTTTCAAATCCTCCCTACCTTAGAGTTTTTATTTTTATTTTTTGAAAATTTTAAAACGTGCATCGTACGTGTAAATTACTAGTATTTTTATAGTAAAAAACTCAGACGTAGTCTGACCGCAAATGTCACACCCCGGTTCCCAAAAGGAATACGAAATACGGTACGTGACTAAGCCAGGCGGATAGTTTTCACCATCCATAAGCTGTACGGATCTGCTTGACTTACCATAAAAGTAAATATAACAGTATACTCCAACCAGGCATGCAAAACAATCATAACTCAACAGTATTTATTGCATCAATAATAAATGTTCCAACAAATACTAGATCCGAAACAAAACAATAATCATGTGACAATAAGCCCAAATACAAGTCTCAATACAGTTCATGAAATAAAAAAAGTTCATCAAAACATTTAAGCAAATGATTTCAATTGCGCAACTCAGAATTTTTGCTCACCAACTCCAGTAAGCAATTGATCAGCAAAACCTGCTCATATGGCAATTACAAGGAAAATAGGAAAATAGGAAAACATAACGTCCGTTAGATGCAAGTCCGGGCCGCAAGCAATACAAGTAGGAAAATGAAGGGAAAAACTAAACTAAACAGGTAATACTAACATAGAGAGGGTAGCAAATATAATAGTCTACAAATGACAGTAAGCAGTGTAGTGATAACAGGAGAAGCATAACAGTAACAGTAAGGATCGACAGTAACAGTGAACCAACGGTAGCAGTAAAGTCCACAATAACCGTAACAGGATGTGACAGTGTAAACAGTTATTCTTATGTCTAATGTTCATTACTAACTAGGTAGCACTTTATACTTCCCAGATTTTACCATATGGTTCTACATCAAACAGTTTCGCTTTAAGATTTTGTAGTGGAACTTCTATAGGACAATATATTCAAACAAACAGTAACAATAACAGTATTAACAAATAGTAACGATTTCATGGAACAAGCCCTTATGCATCTAGAGATAAACAGTAGGTACCACAGTAAACAGTGGGGAAACGAGTCCCATTTGAATATGTATTTCTATATTGTCCACTACTCGATCTTTTCCCTTAAAAATCTCTGCTTGATTTCTTTTATTATTAAAAAAATGTGTGAACGAATACAAACAGGCTAAAGACATGGCAAGAACAGGAAATAAGTCTAAGATGAAATAGTAATTGTAACGGTTGATAAAAATAACTCATAATAGTCAAAACAACGATATTTTCAGTTCTGGACAGCAAGACACTACTATACCTGATATGGCTAAAATCGGGGTTCAATCAGGACCGCCCAAATCAGGCACGAATCTTGACGCCCGGGGGTAAAATGGTAATTTCACGTACAAACGGGTCCAAAGCAGGTACTGGGTCTCTTTTGCAAAGAACCAATAACCCGCGAATGGATCCGCTTTAGCCGGGTACGGGTTCCGACCCGATACAAACCCGGCTCAACAAGAGGGAATCAAGGCCACTGATTTGACCAAATCAAAGGGCTTGATTGGCAGTTACCCTCTCACCTGGGGATTAGGGATTAGTTTCCTAAACTAATTGGGAGGATTTTACTCCTAAACAGTTGGACAGGAAATCAGGCCCCTAACTTCACTCCTATGGTGGCTATAAATACCTCCAACCTACAATTGTCACAGGTTAATCACTTTTTCCACACCTTAAGCTCTTTCTTTAAAATCTCCACTGTTTACTGACAAGAGCGTCGGAGGGTGCGTCGCCGGAATCAACCCCGGTGTCTCGCACTTCCTTGCAGGTTGCAGCAGGAGCAAGAAGGCTTAAGTTAACTGTTCAGGTTTTCTCGAACTCACAAATTCATCTGTTTACCCCCACACCGAAATCAGCGGTAACAGATTGGCGCCGTCTGTGGGAAAGACCACACGAACAGCCTCAGCTTCTTCCCCGTCGTCTTCTGCAGCCATGCCTCCGAAGAAGGTCAGATCTAGAGGGTCGAACCGTGTGGCCAACACCGCCGACCCTACGGAGGAAGCCCCTGTCAATCCTATTTCACAGTCCGATCTTCCTCCACCGGCCCAGCAGGTCCCACCTCCTCATCCCAAGCAGCAACCTAACAATGGCCCTTCCGGCCATAATGCTCGGAAGCAGAAGCAGCCCCTCAATCCGGAGCATGTTTCGGCCCATAATGGGTCCTCGGACTCAATGACTTCTCATCATCCCGACCTCCGCATCACACTCCTGAACCGCCAGAAGGACGACGACCTCCGCACCCACCTTGACGAGAGGCGGGCCCGAGAGGGAGCCTCCCGCCAGCATCAGGGTGAGCGGTCCCCTCGTCGCCGAGACGGCAGAAGGTCCCCGGACCGCAGGGGCCGAGCGGCGTCTCCCGAGCGCCGAAGGAGGAGGCCGCATTCCCCCGGGGATCGGCGTCATCCGAGGGACCGAGAGGTGCCTATCAGCCGGGCCGAATTCCTCCAATTTCAGGAGACCGTTCTGCAGGCTCTCAACCTTCGGCAGAACGTCCAGAATGCTCAGAGGGCTCCGACGCCCCCGAGGGACCCCAGTCCTCGCCGTCGAACCCGAAGTCCTTCCCCGGCTCCCAGCCGCCAGGGGCAGCAATACAGTCCTCGCCGATCCCAAAACTACCGGCACTGCAGTCCGCGCTCCCCCTCCTATGAAGAGGAGTCCGGGGGGTCATATGATTATCAGCGGAGAGACGATGCCCTCATCCACCGTCTCCATGAGGTGAAAAGGCGTATCGGCCGCATGGACAGGGAGGAGGAGTCCCGAGCAGGAACCGTCCGTCCCAGTCGACCCCCTTTCTCGCGGTCGATCATGGAGGCCCACATACCGAGGGGTTTCAAACCTCCGCAGTTTGAAACGTGCTCAGGGGAATCCGACCCTGTCGACCACGTCGAGAGCTTCAAGACACTGATGCTGATCCATCAAGCTTCCAACACCGTGCTCTGCAGGACCTTCCCGACCACCCTCCGGGGGTCGGCTCGAGAATGGTATTCCAGGCTCGCCCCCTTATCCATCTTCTCATTCGAGCAATTCGAGACGCTGTTCATAACTCACTTCGTGAGTAGCAGGCGAGCCGAGAAGACAAGTCTTTCCCTACTGAACCTACGGCAGGAAAGGGAAGAGAAACTGCGAGACTATGTGAAGAGATTCACCGCAGAGGTCAGGTCTATCGCCTTCTTAGACCAGTCCGTGGCCACCGTGGCGTTCCAGTCGAACGTCCTCAACGCCAACCTCCGATCGTCCCTAGCCAAGAAGCCCCCGCATGACTTCGCCGACCTCCTCCTGAGGTGCGAGAAGTACATCCGAGCAGAGGAGGCTGAAGCCCTTCCGAGCTTCGGAGGGCCCTCCGCAGGGTCAAAGAGGAAGGCGACGGGGGAAGAGGGGTCCAAGAAAGCTCAGAAGGACAATGGCGGTCAGCGCCGCCCTCCCCCCAGGTTCGAGAAGTTCACTCCCCTCACCACTAATGTCTCTACTATCCTAATGGAGGTGGAGAAGGAGGGGGTCATCCCTCCAGCTCCGAGGATGCACACCCCAGCGAAGAGGAGGAACAAAGATAAGTGGTGTCGTTACCACCGAGACCACGGCCACGACACGAATGATTGCCGGGCTCTGAGAGATGAGATTGAAGCCCTCATCCGGAGGGGGCAGTTGGCCAAGTTCGTGAAGGCTAACGACCGGACGGATCGCAACTCTCCTCCGCCTCGTGGGGCTAACAAGCGCTCCGAGCGCCACGAGGAAATGCCCGAGTTCGAGGAGGAACGGATTCTGCACCTGATCCACGGAGGCCCCATGGGGGGTTCCTCTAATTCCTCCCGGAAGGCCTTCGTCCGAGAGGTCAACTCGGTCCACAGTGCCCCTCCCCTGAAAGGTCTCGGCGTCCCTGTGTCTTTCTCCGATGCCGACCTCGAAGGGGTCCGAACTCCACACTGCGATGCCCTTGTCATCGACCTCCGCATGGCCAACTTCAAGGTGCAAAGGATTTTAGTAGACAATGGGAGTTCGGTCAATATCCTCTTCCTCTCGGCCTTCCGAGGCCTGCAGCTGTCCCGGGACCGTCTCAAGCTGGCCGGTTACACACTCCACGGGTTCACTGGGGTCCCGGTAACCGTCGAGGGGGTGATAACCCTAGACGTTACTGCGGGAAGCACCCCTACTACCCGGACCGAGCCGATGGACTTCATGGTCGTCGACGTCCCGGCAGCGTATAATGTCATTCTAGGCCGTCCCGGCCTAGCCACCCTGGAAGCTGTCCCCTCGGCATATCATTTGAAAATGAAGTTCCCCACTCGGTCGGGAGTAGGGGAGGTCAGGGGAAGCCAAGAAACAGCCCGGAAGTGCTACATGACTTCCACCGGGGGACCAGTGCTCTCGCTCGAGACACTAGAAATCCCCGAGCCAAAAGCTCGGCCAACGTCCGAGCCGGCGGACGAGTTAGAAGAAGTGCTCTTCTCAGATGAGGACCCGAGCCGGAAGTTCCTCATCAGCAAGTCCTTGCCGACCGCACTGTGCTCGGACCTGATTCAATGCATCCGGGATAACCGCGACTTGTTCGCTTGGTCGGCCGCGGACATGCCCGGCATTTCCGAGGAGCTGCTCGTCCATCGCCTAAGTGTCGAACCGGGGTGCAAACCGGTTCAGCGGAAGAGGCAAAAGTTCGCTCCCGAGCGACAACAGGCCATCAAGGAGGAGGTTGATAAACTTCTGAAGGCCAAGTTCATACAGGAGGTAAATTACCCCGAGTGGCTGTCGAATGTTGTAATGGTCAAGAAGTCCAATGGCTCGTGGAGGATATGTATTGACTTCACCGACCTAAACAAGGCGTGTCCGAAGGATCCATTCCCTCTCCCGAACATCGACACCCTTATTGACGCTACCTCGGGCCATAAGCTCCTCAGCTTCATGGATGCCTTCTCGGGGTACAATCAAATCCGAATGTTCCCCCGGACATTCCGAAGACCTCCTTCGTCACCGACCAAGGCCTCTACTGCTACCGGGTCATGCCGTTCGGCTTGAAGAACGCGGGCGCCACCTATCAGCGCCTCGTCAATAAGGTTTTCCAAAACCAGATAGGCCGGAATATGGAAGTGTACGTTGACGATATGCTTGTCAAGAGCGTCCGAGGCTCAGATCACGTGGCCGACCTCCAGGAGGCCTTCGGCGTGTTGAGAAGGCACAGCATGCGGCTAAACCCGAACAAGTGTGCGTTCGGGGTCTCCTCGGGAAAATTCCTCGGCTTCATGGTAAGCCAACGAGGGATCGAAGCTAATCCCGAGAAGATTAAGGCCATATTAGACATGGCCCCACCTCGGAACATCAAGGAGGTGCAGAAGCTTACCGGTCGGCTCGCCGCTATCGGTCGGTTCCTCTCGAAGTCAGGGGAAAATGCCTCCCTTTCTTCAAAGCACTTAGGGGGGCTAAGGGTTTTGAATGGGGCCAGCCACAACAGGAGTCGTTCGACCAGCTGAAGGCCTACTTAGTGAACCCCCCTCTGCTCAGCAAACCGGTCCCGGGCGAGACTCTCTTCGTCTACTTGGCTGCTTCCGAGCAGACCTTGAGCACTGTCTTGGTAAGAGAAGAGGACCGAACCCAAAGGCCGATCTACTACGTGAGCAAGGTGCTTAGGGACGCCGAACTCCGCTATCCGAAGATAGAGAAGATGGCCTACGCCCTAGTCACTGCGGCGAGAAAGCTTCGGCCATACTTTCAGTCCCACTCGATCGTCTCCTCACCGACCAACCCCTAAAACAGATCCTCTACAAGCCTAAGACCTCGGGCCGGCTGATGAAGTGGTCCATAGAGCTGAGCCAGCATGACATCTCTTACCAGCCTCGGACAGCAATTAAGGCACAGGCACTCGCCGACTTCATCGTAGAGTCCACTAATCCTGAGGTCGGCCACGTCCCGAATGGACCCCCCATTTGGACAGTCTTCGTGGACGGATCCTCATGTAATGAAGGAAGTGGCACCGGCATCATTCTGAATGGCCCTGACGACTTCGTCCTCCAGTACGCGATCCGCATGATCTTCAAGGCCTCGAACAACGAGGCGGAGTACGAGGCACTCATTGCCGGCCTCGGACTTGCACGAAGTGCTGTGGCGCAGCACCTCCGAATCCACAGCGATTCCCAGCTCATCGTAAATCAGGTCTTGGGCGAGTACGAGGCCCGAGACGAGCGGATGGCGAAGTACCTCACCAGGGTTCGGGCCCTCATGAACCATTTCGAGGAAGCGCTCATCCCGCGGGTCCCTCGTGAAGAGAACTCACAGGCCGACGCCCTCTCCAAATTGGCCTCGTCCTCACTGTAAGGTCTCGAACAGACCGTACTGATCGAAGTCCTCTCCAAGCCGAGCATTGATGACGGGCCCCCTGTCTCGGCGGAATCATTGCCGGTCATGCTACAAGACAATTGGATGAAGCCACTGGTAGAATTCTTAAGGGACGGGGTTCTGCCCTCGAATCCCAAGGAAGCACGCCGAGTCAGAACTCGGGCCGAGTGCTATGTCTTGATCGAGGGTATCCTATACAAACGCTCTTTCTCTTAAATAGACGGCCGACCGTACCTAAGGTGCCTCTCTCCGGATCAGGCCGAATATGCCCTATAAGAGCTCCACGAAGGCATCGGAGGGGCGCACTCGGGGTTTAGGTCCTTGGCCCGAAAAGCTTTGAATTATGGGTACTTCTGGCTGACCCTCCTTCAAGACGCTGAACGACACGTTCGGCAATGCAGCTCCTGTCAGAGACACTCTAGCATCCGACGCCTCCCTCAGGCCAACCTCGCCTCCCTATCAAGTCCCATCCCCTTCGCAATGTGGGGCATGGACTTACTAGGGCCCTTCCCTCCGGCTCCGGGTCAGTTCAGGTTCTTGGTCGTAGCCATTGACTACTTCTTGAAGTGGGTCGAGGCCGAGCCCGTCGCCACTATAACCGAGAACAAAGTGGTACAGTTCTTCTGGAAGAGCATCATATGCAGGTTCGGCGTCCCCCGTGTCCTCGTAACGGACAACGGGACTCAGTTCACGGGCGCAGCGTTCCGAGCTCTATGCGACGACCTGGCCATTCAGCAGCGCTTCTTGTCCGTCTCCCACCCTCAGTCGAACGGACAGGCAGAAAATGCTAACCGGCAGATCCTCGCAGGCATCAAGAAAAGGCTCGAAAAAAGTTCCAAGGGTTTATGGGTCGGCCAACTCCCCAACGTCCTATGGAACTACCGCACGAGCAAGCGGACCCCCACAGGCGAGTCCCCTTTCAACCTCACCTATGGGTCCGAGGCCGTGATACCTCTTGAGGTCGGAATACCTTCCCCTCGGCTCACAGCCTATGACGAAGCACAGAATGCCAGGGACCTCAGAGCAGACTTGGACTTGATAGACGAGCTGAGGGAAAGGGCGTCGATTCGGCAGCAGATCTACCGAAGAAGAGTTGAACTGGCGTACAACAAAAAGGTCCGACCCGCCAACCTTAAGCAAGGAGATTTGGTCTTGAGAAAGCTAGCTATATCCCTCCCCAGTCAGAAGAGCAAGCTAGCTCCGAACTGGGAAGGGCCGTACAGGATCACGAAAGTTGTTCGGCCGGGAACATATCGCCTTGAAGACCTAGAGGGCAGAGAGCTTCCGAGGACCTGGAATGCCGACCACCTCCTAAAATACCAAGAAAGCGCTCCGGTGCCGATCTAAGTATCAGGAGATATCGAGCCATTCCAGTCCTCCGACTTGTAACCCATTTTCATAAATTGTACTATGTAAAACGGTTCGCCGTCGATTATCAATAAAGAAAGCTCTTTTGTGTTTGTGAATTCGCATGTTTCTCTCCCCTCTTACCACCTACTTTTTAAATTGTGATTTCAACCAATGGTTCGGAGTCTACGTCCCGTTCGACTTCACCTCCTCGGCTCGTCCCCGGATGAGCCCACGGTAGACCGTCGTTCGGAACTGCTCCCACAACCGTTGAATTAACGATGGTTCGGAGTCCAACACTTGGCTCGATTCTACTTCGTAAGTTCGCTCTTAAGCGTACTAGAAGTAGTTCGCCATTCGGAATTGCTCCTACAACCGTCGAATGGTACGGAGTCCAACACTTGGTTCGATTCCACTTCGCAAGTTCGCTACTAAGCAAGCTAGAAGTGGTTCGCCATTCGGAATTGCTCCCACACCCCTTTTGAATTAACGATGGTTCAGAGTCCAACACTTGGCTCGATTCTACTTCGCAAGTTCGCTCCTAAGCGAACTAGAAGTAGTTCGCCATTCGGAATTGCTCCTACAACCGTCGAATGGCACGGAGTCCAACACTTGGTTCGATTCCACTTCGCAAGTTCGCTACCAAGCAAGCTAGAAGTGGTTCGCCATTCGGAATTGCTCCCACGCCCCTCGAATTAACGATGATTCGGACTCCAACACTTGGTTGTCGGGCGTTCTTGGCGCAGACCGTAATACAGGCGTGAGTTCGGCACCCGCGCCGAGCGTTCTTGCCACCGACCGTATTACGGGCTCGAGTTCGGCGGTCAAGATCATCAAAAAATCAACAAGTCTCAAGCCTCGGCACCAGCTGCCGAGCGTTCTTGACACCGACCGTATTACGGGCGTGAGTTCGGCACCCGCGCCGAGCGTTCTTGCCACCGACCGTATTACGGGCTCGAGCTCGGCGGTCAAGACCACCAAAAAACGTCCCAAGTCTCAAACCCCGGTTCCTACCGAATTTCTAAAGCCAACTCCACGACTAAACTAAGAGTGGGGCAACTACAATACAGCAACGGGCGAGTCAACTCCAATTTTATTAAAAAACAACTCTTACACGCATCATGATTACAAAGCATTAAGAAGCAAGGATCGACTATCCGACCCGTTACACTTGGCTGAATACAAAGAGTTTTCAAAAAAAAAAAAAAATGAATGAAGAAGAAAATTGATCGTCAATGCCTCCGAGGCGCAGGGATGTTTCTTTTCAGAGACACCTGAGGTCGGCGACGTTTACTCCCAGAAACCTGCCCCAGGCCAGCGAGTTGCGACGTATCCTCGGCACTACTCCTGGCAGCTACGCCAACGGATGCACCACTCGATGAGACGGCCACTGAACTCTGCGCATCCCCCGGGCTCGGATGGCCGAGAGGCGCACGGGTCGCCATCTCGTAAAAAGTGATGCCACGCTCGCTCTCCGCTCGGGTACATGAAGTACTCCTCACATTAATTGGCCCCGAACGCGGTTTGAGGCGAGCTACCTCTGCCTCCAGTTCGGAAATCCGACCCCTCAAAGAGACATCTTTCACCTCGGCCTCGAAGCAGGCAGGTACTGCCGAGTTCGGAACACCTGCGTGGCTCGCGATGAGATGACGAAGATGAGTGACTTCGATGCTCCTATCTACCGTGGCTCTCTTCAACACATCGACTTCGGCCGCTAATTCATCCCATTCAGCTGTAAGCTTGGCCACCTTAGTCGACAGCTCCTCCCCTTCCGTCCGAAGCTCCGTCTCCACAGTTTGCAAGTGCTGAATCTCCGAAAGCAGATTATCCCTCTCCGCCGTTACCTTTGACAATGTGTGGCGAAAGCACTTGGTTCGAAGACTGCTAGTGAAGGCTACCGGCGAACCCTCGCCCTCACCCGAGGGGGTCATCTCGGCAATCCTGCCTTCCAGACGTCGAATGTCGCTATCCCGCTGCCCTAAGATGAGCTGAAGCTGGCTTCGCTCGCTTTCGGCTCGGCGCAGTCCCAGCTCGACTTCGTAAAGTCGCTCTCTACATTTTGCCAGACATAGCCTCGTCGCCCCAAGGCCTGCCTCGGCGCGAACTTTGTCATCTGAGCCTGTGCGCTCGACATCTTGGGCTACCACAACAAGCTGAAAAGAAACGCAAACAAGCAACAAAGATTCAGACGTCGTCTAAGTCCCAGACTTCGGGGGTTCTTTCAAACAAATGCTCGAGCGCTCAACAGTCAACAGGCAAAGACACGAAATCGAGCCCAAAAAGTTTGTGTTTTTCATTTATTTCAAAAAGGTAGCGGTGGCCAGTCCGCTATTAGGCATTACACTTCAAAAACAAATAAAAAAACAAACGGAGTCAGGGCACGACCTCTTTCCCGGGGTGGCGAGAGAGGGTCGGGGACGATACCTCCGAAGGGGCCATCGTCGCCAAAGGGGTGACCACCGACCCCTGAACTCCGACGGAGGGGTCGGCCACAGGTTCGTCGTCGCCCTTCTCCTCCTCTTCTTCTTCTTCCCCCTCCGACTCGGGGTCGAAGCCTTCAACGTGCCCCGGGAACAACCTCCAACCCGAGCAGTCCACGGTGGGGTAGGCCTCCGTCACCCGGGCGAGAGCATCGGCGAAGGCCTTGGCCATGTTCTGGGCGAGGAAGCCTTGCGCCTTCTCCAAGGTCGCATCCTCCGCCTGCTTCACCGCCGCCACTTTGGCCTCGGCAGCCTCCGCCAACTGCCTGGCCGCCTCCTCCTTTTGCTGAAGAAGTTGGCCCTCCAACGTCGCAACCCTGTCCTCGAGGTAGGCAACCCTCGCCGACTTCGCCTCAAAGTTCAACTCGAGCTTGTCGAGCTCGTTCCTAATCTGGTCCTTCTCCTTCCGAGCTTGGTCGGACTCCTTCTTCATCTCCTTCTCCTGGGCCGCCAGCCTCTCGGTAAGGTGCCCAAAATGGACGATGATCTGCAATTAGAAGTCAAGGAAGTCACAAAAATTTCAACTTAAGAAGGTCGGCATAAAAAAGGAGGGGGATAGATCCGACACTCACCGACATCGCCGAGCGCGCTATCTCGATAACGTCGTCTCCCTCCCGTCCGGCCTCCATGGCCGCCCGATCCTTCGGCGTGGCGAGGTGCTTGATGGCCTCCATGCTCGCCAAAGAATTGCCGAGGAACCCGTCATGTTTCCGAACTTGCCAGTCCGGGACGTGGATCCTCTTGTGAGCCTCGGTCAGGAGCTCCTCGGCCACTCGCGTCAGCGGCGGCGTCGCCATGTTGAGGGCTGCGGCGATGGGAAATTCGCCGACCCTGGTCGACGTCGAAGCAACCACGCCATCAGGAGCCGGGCTCTCCAGGATCTCCACCTCCTCGGTCACCTCGGTAACCTTCGGAGACTTCGCCGTCGGCAGCTTGGAGACCACCCTCTTCCTCTTCTTCGGCGCCTTGTTGGCGAGGCCTGCCCTCAGCGCCAACACCGCCTGATAATCCATAGACTCTGCACCATAAGACAAGTTGATTAGCTCGGAACAAGCCATGAAAAATGAAGTGCAAGAAGTAAAACAACGATAATGAATAAAGGAAGCCGCGTACTGGGATCGGCATGAACGAGCCCTCCCTTAAACAGGACGTCCTCGGTCAGATCCTTCCAGTCAAGCTTCGGCCGACCCAGGAGTACCCGAACAGCCTCCTCCTCTTCGGGCCGAAGTGTCGGCAGTGCCTTCACCTTCTTCGGCACACCTTCCACCCAACTAACAGGGATGGGCCAGGCCTCCGGGCTACGCACCAGAAGAAACTTCTCGCGCCAGTACTTGATGGAATCAGGGCACACGACGAGCCGACCTCCGTGCCTCGGAGTCAAATAGTACCGGTACGCCGACCTGTTCCCCTGATGTAGCTGGTAGATGGTCCGAAGCACGTTCAGCTCCGGCTGAATCCCAGTGGCTTGGCAGTGAAGTACGAAGCCGTTTATTACTCTCCATGCGTTCGGCATAAGTTGGATGGGGCTGACCCCGAGCCAACTTAATACAGCAACCGCGAACGGATGGAGAGGCAGCCGAGCCCCGGCGATAAAGGCATCGACCGGCTAGCAACACATGGTCACCGGCAGCGGCGAGTTGGCCCTAACCCCGGGACCCGGCAACATAAGCTCGTACTCCTCCGGGATCTGAAAGCAGTCCCGGATCACCCCCAAGTCCTCTTCGCGAAGGATTGACACCATCTCGTCGGCCTCTGTCATCTCCCTCGCCGGATTCTCCTCGAATGACCGGGCCCTCCCGTACACAATGCGTTCGGCGTCTTCCTCCAGAAGCTCCCGAACCCTGTGAAGCCCAGTCAGCGGCCCCGGTAATCTGCCGAACTCCCCCATGCGCTTCGGCTCCTCCACGACAGAATCTTTGCCGAACACCTTCCTGCTTTTGTGAGGCCGGCTAGAGGTCGGAGCTTCGGTAACTTCAAAGGAGGGCTCGGACGAAGAAGAGGAGGCGGAGACATACATGTTTAGAAACTAAAATATAAGTTACCTTGAACGGAGATGTCGTCGGAAAGCTCGCCGGAAAAAGGTCAGCGATCACCTGGAGCTCTAGCAAGAACAAACCTAAACACCAGAGCGAAGAGTTGAAAAGTGAAAAATGAAGAGGGGGTGGGGGTTTTATAGAGAAGCCAGCGCGTCAATCGAGGTTAACGGGCCTTTACCACAGGCCCACTCCCACAAAACGACAAAAGGCGACTCCAATCGTCGCCTTGTTTGCCACGCCAGGCAGAACGGCTCATTAATGACAGTCACGTCAGCAGAAGCCCAGGGGACGCAGCATTAATGGACGTCACATCTGTCAGAAACCCAGGGGCCGTCACATCCGTCAGAACCGTCGAATCTCAAGCCTCGGCACCAGCTGTCGAGCGTTCTTGACACCGACCGTCTTACGGGCGTGAGTTCGGCAGATTCCCAAGACTTTTTCGAAGAGAACAAAAACTCTTTCAACTTCTTCTGCTTTGTCAAAATCAACAAGTCTCAAGCCTCGGCACCAGCTGCCGAGCGTTCTTGACACCGATCGTATTACGGGCATGAGTTCGGCACCCGCGCCGAGCGTTCTTGCCACCGACCGTATTACGGGCTTGAGTTCGGCAGTCAAGACCTCCAAAAAATCTTTAAGTCTCAAGCCTCGGCACCAGCTGCCGAGCGTTCTTGACACCGACCGTATTACGGGCTTGAGTTCGGCAGTCAAGATCTCCAAAAAATTTCTAAGTCTCAAGCCTCGGCACCAGCTGCCGAGCGTTCTTGACACCGATCGTATTACGGGCGTGAGTTCGGCACCCGTGCCGAGCGTTCTTGCCACCGACCGTATTACGGGCTTGAGTTCGGCAGTCAAGACCTCCAAAAAATCTCTAAGTCTCAAACCTCGGCACCAGCTACCGAGCATTCTTGACACCGACCGTATTACGGGCTTGAGTTCGGCAGTCAAGACCTCCAAAAAATCTCTATGTCTCAAGCCTCGGCACCAGCTGCCGAGCGTTCTTGACACCGATCGTATTACGGGCGTGAGTTCAACACCCGCTCCGAGCGTTCTTGCCACCGACTGTATTACGGGCTTGAGTTCGGCAGTCAAGACCTCCAAAAAATCTCTAAGTCTCAAGCCTCGGCACCAGCTGCCGAGCGTTCTTGACACCGATCGTATTACGGGCGTGAGTTCAGCACCCGCGCCGAGCGTTCTTGCCACCGACCGTATTACGGGCTTGAGTTTGGCAGTCAAGACCTCCAAAAAATCTCTAAGTCTCAAGCCTCGGCACCAGCTGCCGAGCGTTCTTGACACCGACCGTATTACGGGCTTGAGTTCGGCAGTCAAGACCTCCAAAAAATCTCTAAGTCTCAAGCCTCGGCACCAGCTGCCGAGCGTTCTTGCCACCGACCGTATTACGAGCGTGAGTTCGGCACCCGCTCCGAGCGTTCTTGCCACCGATCGTACTACGGGCTTGAGTTCGGCACTTACGCCGAACATTCTCACCACCGACCGTGTTATGGGCCTAAGGTCGACGTTGACTGCCAAACGTCCTTGGTTCCGACCCCCTGTACGTGAGAAATTTGGCCTTCGGACTTCGACGAACCCACTCTCTAGGCTCGCGACCACGCCGAGGTCCCTCTCCCCATCGGAAAGAATTGCCGAACCGATCTCTGACCTCGGCATTCTGGTCGTCGAGCTCTGGGAAGGGTCGGAGTTGTGACGCCGGTAAGACGCGACTCTCAACAGAGGGAAACGACCGTACTGTTCACCGAGAGATTACAAAGCTGAGAAGATATTCATGCAAGAACACCACCCGATCATGAAGAATCACCACACTACCTCCCTCAAGATTTGCAGCCTCTCGCTTTGGCTCCGATACAACACCGCTGGCCATTAGAACAACATGAACTACTCCCCAAAGGCCGATCAAGCTCAGCCTTCGGGAGTGGGGGGCTCGTGATATGGCTAAAATCGGGGTTCAATCAGGACTGCCCAAATCAGGCACGAATCTTGACGCCCGGGGGTAAAATGGTAATTTCACGTACAAACGGGTCCAAAGCAGGTACTGGGTCTCTTTTGCAAAGAACCAATAACCCGCGAATGGATCCTCCTTAGCCGGGTACGGGTTCCGACCCGATACAAACCCGGCTCAACAAGAGGGAATCAAGGCCACTGATTTGACCAAATCAAAGGGCTTGATTGGCAGTTACCCTCTCACCTGGGGATTAGGGATTAGTTTCCTAAACTAATTGGGAGGATTTTACTCCTAAACAGTTGGACAGGAAATCAGGCCCCTAACTTCACTCCTATGGCGGCTATAAATACCTCCAACCTACAATTGTCACAGGTTAATCACTTTTTCCACACCTTAAGCTCTTTCTTTAAAATCTCCACTGTTTACTGACAAGAGCGTCGGAGGGTGCGTCGTCGGAATCACCCCGGTGTCTCGCACTTCCTTGCAGGTTGCAGCAGGAGCAAGAAGGCTTGAGTTAACTGTTCAGGTTTTCTCGAACTCACAAATTCATCTGTTTACCCCCACACCGAAATCAGCGGTAACAATACCAAATATGAGATTTCCATTGCTACAGAATAGCAAATACAGATCCGTCAGAAAATCCATAAACTAGACTCTCTACCGATTCCAGAACATATATATAAGTCACACATCAGGCACAGAAACAGAGTCGAAAACAGCATTTAATACAGAAATCGTGTTCAACCAGAAAATAAAAAAATTTGTTTATAAGCATGAAAAGAGTTTAAAATCATCATAATTAAATCTGAAAAAAAATCTGAAAGATTCCTTAACATATATAGTTCCAAAATATAAAATATCGTGAATTTATATTACAGATAGTATGGTCAACAAAATTGAGAAAACAGAGTAATGCAACAAAATCTCGATTCTGAAAGTTCTGACGCAGCAGTACCAAAACAAAGATAATTCATAAAGTATAGTTCGAAATCCAGATCTGTCAAAAGGGTGATAAAATAGACAAATTAAGCTACAGCTCTTATTCACAAAGTTTTCATAAAAAACGAATAGAATCAGGTTGAAAACATATTTCTTTACTGAACATCATGCAGTTTGGAATATATCAACTAGTTTTAAAAGCATAAAATGCGATACAAAAGGCATTAATTAATTCCAAAAAAATTAGGGATTTCTCCCAGTCATATCTAAACATACTCAGCAAAATATAAAGTTCAAATTTTAGTTTTAATATCAGTTTTAAAATAAAATTCCTTACAGAATACATATAGTTCAGAATCTGGAATATACGATATGACTGCAGTAAAATGGAAATAACTCATGCATCAAAAATCGGAATTGAGATCCGTCGAAAGTTATGAAAACTAGAAAACAAGGGCTTAAATCTATGTTCACAAACTTATTTATTTTACTGATGTTAACAGGGTTGAAATTACTGTACAAAATATGACAGCAATGAACAAAAGTTCTTTTAAGCATTTTACCAAATAACTTAATTACAAATGGTCCATTCTAGATGTCATACAAAGCACGGTATATGTGGGTTACTCAAATCAACATGACATGTGAATCAAATAGTCCATAAAGAGATAATACATCCAACAAACATCTATGCAACGGTCACCTATAACATACGGTGTGCCGCAACAACATACATTCAAGATATCCACTAATCTAATTGTTTTCATGCAACGGGTGTCAATTATTGTAACTACCATGATCAAGAGGTGGTGTCAATAGTTAACCTAACAAAATAGGATCATCATGAGAGTACAAATATTCTCATACTAGATTACTTACGGTATTAACTTGTATGACAAAAAGAACACATACAAGCTACTTGCCTGATACGAAGACGACGGAAACGAAGAATAGAATAACGGGAACGGATCCCGAACAACGAACACAACGATCACGAACAAGAAACGAGAATCACACCAATACTACCAAGAGCGGTGCACGTGTCTTCACACGTACACACAAAGGACAACAACAACCAACAGCAGGACCGACAGCAGCAACCCGAGAGGATGATGGCGGCTAGGGCGCATCGCGGTTGCTCGAGGACAAGACGACGGCAGCGACGAATCGGAGCGGCACCTGGAGTTTTGTAGACCACCTAGAAGTCGACGAAAATAGGGGTCGGCATGAGGGTGAGAGCACGGGAGGAAGAAGAGGAGAGGGGTGGGTGCGGTGGTCGGGGTGTGTGTGTGTCGCCGGCGTCAGAACAGGACGACGTCAGTGAAGAGGCAGGAAGAGGGGGGTCGGGGTAGGTCGGGAGGTAGGGGAGAGAGAGGGTGATGGCTAGATAGGGAGATAATAGTATTAGGGCTTTGGTGATTAGGGTTAAGGTACAATTAGTGTGATTATATAGAGACAATATGGGTTTGGGTGATCTGGGTAGTATCCAATAGAAAAAAAAGAATCCAATAAGAGACAAATAGGCCATGAAATAGGTTTAAACAATAGGTGAGATCAAAGACAAATTGTAGACCAAATAAATGAGAATAAAAAGCTGAATCAATGCAAAATGAATCACAAGAGAGAAAAGAACAACACACCATACAATGGGAATGAAATTAAATACAACAAAAAATAAAACAAATACTCAAGAATTTTATTAAATATAATTAAAAATATAAATATGAGCAATAGGGGTTACAAATCCTAACACCTAACAAGAAGAATTTTGTCCTCGAAATTCAATCAGAAGTATATAGGGTAACCCCAAAAGAAAAGAAAAAATATAATAACAAAAGCAAAACCAGCAACATAAGAGCTACACAAACAATTGAGGAAATTTCCGCTGGATATCCTCATCCAACTCCCAAGTCGACTCACCTGGCGAGTGAGGATTTCAAGAAACGCGAACAAGCTTGATTACCTTGTTCTTTAAAACCTTCTCCCACCGGTCCACTATAGCAACTGAAGGAATCTCACAAGAAAATTCTGGCCTCACAGATATTTCCGAGTAGTCAATCATGTGGCTCTCATTACGGATATACTTCCTCAGTTGCGAGACATGGAAGACGCCGTGCACTCCAGATAAAGTCGGGGTCAATGCAAGACGATAGTCCACCTTGCCTACTCGTTCCACGATGTCAAATAGTCCGATGAACCTGGTGCTCAACTTGCCTCCGCCACCAAAACAAATGACACCTCGCCACGGCGATACCTTAAGGAAAACATGGTCTCTCACTTCAAACTCCAAGGCTTTACGATGAACAACAGCCCATTGCTTCTATCTGTCTTGCACGGCTTGAAGATGCTTTCTGATCAAACTCACGACACCCACCGTCTTGGTGATCAACTCCGGGCCTAACAATTTTCTCTCGCCACGGTCATCCCAGCACACTGGCAACCGACACTTACGACCATAGAGTGTCTCGAAAGGAACAGTTTTAAGACTGGCCTAGAAACTGTTGTTGTACGAGAACTCTACGAGATGCAAGTGGTCCTCCCAAGAACCTCCAAATTGCAGCACGCATAACCTCAACATGCCCTCTAGAGTCTGGATAGTCCTCTCTGACTGTCCATCTGTCTGAGGGTGAAAAGTTGTACTGTACTTCAATTTATTCCCCAGACTACTCTGAAGACTCTCCCAAAACTGCGATCTGAATCTCGTATCCCTGTCGGATACAATACTGACTGGAACACCATGAAGTCTGACAATCTCTTGCATGTACTTCTCAGCTAAGCTCTCAATAGACTGTCCAACTCTGAAGGGAACGAAGTGTGCGCTCTTGGTCAACCTGTCCACAATCACCCAAATGGTGTTGTGACCCTTAGGACTCCTCGGCAAAGCGATTACAAAATCCATGGTGATATGCTCCCACTTCCACTCCGGAATGGGAAGAGGCTGAAGAAGTCTGGCGGTCCTCTGATGCTCTGCCTTCACCTGCTGGCAGATCAAGCACTGCAACACAAATCTCGCCACGGCCCTCTTCATACCATGCCACCAAAAATGAAGCTTCAAGTCCCGGTACATCTTCGTACCACCAGAATGAATAGAGTACGACGATTGGTGGGCTTCCTCAAGCAACTTCTGACGAACCTCACCCTTTGGAACACACAACCTGGACCCAAAACGAAGAGATCCATCTGAGTGAACAACCATATCAGTCCTTGTACCTACTTCAACTTCGGCTTTGAACCCTTGCAATTGCTCATCACCTGTCTGAGCCTCCTTAATCTGCTCAACAAGAGACGACTGCAACCGAAGCATCATGCAACTATGAACAGAACCTGGCAAGATCACATCCAAATCCAACATCCTCATCTGCTCAACAAGCTCTCACTGCTGAGTCAGAAACATGGCAACTGGTCTCCTACTCAAAGCATCTGGCACCAAGTTCACTCTACCTGTAACACCCCGTAATTTTCAAGGAGTAAAAATATATATATACATATATATAATATATGTTCAAAGGTATAAAATAAATATATATGTTTAAAAAGTGGTAAAGGTGGCTGTTTGTTAAGTTTGTATGCAGGATGGCATAAAGACATGTTAATATATGGAATGTTGAATAGTCAATGGGTGGGGGCCACGTGAAATGAAAAGCACAGCATGGTGCTGTGTGAATTGGACGTGGCTTTCACGTGAAAGAGGTAAGTATTGGGATTAAAAATCCCATATCGGTAAGAAACTTAAATATAATATAATATAAATAATACAACCTATGATCAAGAGTCACCTAATCGGTTAACCAACTTTTGAGAGGCAGTCTGTGGTGGGCAGTTGTACTACATAGTAACTAATTTGTCTTATAAATTGTATAAATTGTCTGAGCTAGGAGCAGGGGCGTTACAAATGGTATCAAAGCCGACTTTCGACACTGACGGTGGGTAAGAGTGGGCGAGATGTATGCCTGAGATGGAGCTAGCAGATGTACGGCGGTATGCCTGAGAGGGAGCGAGGTGGCGGCCAGAAATAATGGACCACCCGCAGAATCAGGGTACGGTGGGTACTCCACTACACATCGGCTAGAAAGTACATCCTGCACTAGATTGTGCATGCCCGTGCTCAGCGAGAACGCTGATTTCTGAAGGGGGGTATGTGTAACACCCCGTAATTTTCAAAGAGTAAAAAATATATATATATACATATATATAATATATGTTCAAAGGTATAAAATAAATATATATGTTTAAAAAGCGGTAAAGGTGGTTGTTTGTTAAGTTTGAATGCAGATGGCATAAAAACATATTAATATATGGAATGATGAATAGTCAATGGGTGGGGGCCACGTGAAATGAAAAGCACAGCATGGTGCTGTGTGAATTGGACATGGCTTTCACGTGAAAGAGGTAAGTACTGGGATTAAAAACCCCATATCGGTAAGAAACTTAAATATAATATAATATATATAATACAGCCTATGATCAAGAGTCACCTAATCGATTAACCAACTTTTGAGAGGCAGCCTGTGGTGGGTAGTTGTACTACATAGTATATAATTTGTCTTATAAATTGTATAAATTGTCTGAGCTAAGGGCAGGGCGTTACACTACCAGGATGGTATTGCAAACTGATGTCATAGTCAGCCATCAACTCCAACCATCGCCTCTGCCTCATGTTCAACTCCTTCTGAGTGAACACATTGCAAAGATTACTGCAGCCAGTTCCAAATCATGGGTAGGGTAAATCTTCTCGTGCAGCCTCAACTGTCTGGATGCATAAGCAACAACTCGACCCTTCTGCATCATCACTGCACCTAGGCCTTTGCCAGAAGCATCACAGTGAACCACCAAACCACCCGAACCATCTAGAATAGTCAACACTGGCGCTGACGTTAACCGACTCTTCAACTATGCAAAAGCTCCACTACAATCTTCATCCCAAACGAACTTCTGATCTTTCCTAGTCAGCTTAGTCAACGGACCAGCTATCTTTGAAAAGTCTTGGACGAACTTCCAATAATGCCCGGCCAAACCAAGAAAACTTCTCACTTCCGAAACTGACTTAGGAATATGCCAATCCTTGACTGCAGAAATCTTGGATAGATCAACAGAAATACCATCGCCTGAGATAATGTGCCCCAAAAAGGTAACTCGGTCAAGCCAGAACTCACACTTGTTGAGTTTCCCATAGAGCTGATTCTCCCTCAAGGTCTGCAGAACCAACCTCAGATGATCAGCATGATCCTTCCGATTCCGAGAATACACAAGAATGTCGTCTATGAAGACCACCACGAATTTGTCTAGAAATGGAGAGAAAACTCTGTTCATCAGACTCATGAACACTGATGGCGCATTCGTGACTCCGAAAGGCTTCACTAGGAACTCATAGTGCCCGTATCTGGTCCTGAATGTAGTCTTCTGCACATCAGCTGCTTTCACCTTCACTTGATGATAACCAGAGCGAAGGTCCAACTTCGAAAAGACAGCAGCTCCACCCAGCTGATCAAACAAATCATCAATCCTGGGTAGCGGATACCAGTTCTTTATTATAACACTGTTCAACTCACGGTAATCCACACACAGACGATGACTCCCGTCCTTCTTGCTGATAAACAAGACAGGAGCGCCCCACGGGGACACACTGGGCCTGATGAAACCCAAATCCAGCAAACCCTGAACCTACACCTTCAGCTCTGCTAGCTCAACTGGTGCCATCTGGTAAGGAATCTTCGATATCGGTGTAGTATCAGGCTGAACATTAATACCGAATTCCACATCCCTATCCGGGGGTATTCCAGGCAACTCCTTGGCAAACACATCCAGAAAATCCCGCACAACAAGAGGTGCAACCTCACAACCTGAATACAACTCCATTGCACAACTAGCATCGACAACTACTTCCTGACCATGCCCAAGGGGTAACTCCCCAGTATGGAACTCAAACTCCTCACGGCCTGGCATCCTGAAAACAACCTTCTTCGTTCGACAATCTATGATCGCGTGGGTCTCACCCAGCCAATCCATGCAGAGAATCACATTAAACCCTGAACTGCCAATCACAATCAGATCTGCTCTGAAATCAGCACTCCCAATCACCACGGGACTCTGCTTGCACTCCCGGGAACAGATGACAACATCGCCACCTGTGGTGAGATCCCAAGCAACTGGCAACTCACTGCACTCCAACTGATGCAGATCCACAAAGCGGGAGGAGACGAAAGAATGGGTTGCCCCGGAATAAAAAAGAACACGAGCAGGAACAGAATGAACAAGAATAACACCTAAGATAAGAGCCAAACAAGGAAAAAGATGAACATATGAAAGATACCCAAGGAATATGAAAAATGATGTAGAAAGATAACATGAAGAAAGATGCAAGATAAATAAATGGAACAAGGAACAAATAACGGAACAACAAAAGAAAATACAAAAGAATACCTGCAACGACTTCTTCCACGGTCTGAGCTTCCTCCATGGTCAAGTTGAAAGCTGACCTCTCCCTGGAGCAGCGGTCCTCTGACCGATAATCTGATGCTGAGGGAGAAGTGGCGGTCTAGACTGACTACGGACTGGCATAACTGCGGCCTGGTCGTGGCTCCTCCAAGGACAATCTCGAACCAAGTGGTCGGTAGCACCACAACCGAGAGAACGGCGGTTGGCCTTCCAGCAATCCTTGTACAAATGCCCAGGGGCCTCGAAAAAGTCACAAACAACATCCTTCTATGGAGGAGCAGGACGGTAGGGAGTTGTCCTGATGGCAAGGACTGGAGCTGGCCTCCTGATCGGACCTCCAGTAGGCCTGACAGCAACAACATCGGGGTACTGCACAACCCGCTGAGAAGGGGTATCACGAGCACGAGTCTACTCTGCGTTCGAGCTGCCTCCGAGGCATCCACATAGGTACGGAGACGATGGGTGGCCAAGTGCACTTGAATACCCTGATCAAGACCCAAAAGGAACCTCCGAGCACGATCCTCCTTATTCACCATCAAGGTGGTAGCGAAGCGGCTAAGCCTGGTGAACTCAGCGGCATACTCGTCCACGGATCTAGAGCCCTGTTCCAAAAAATACTTGGTGTTACAACACTGTATATACAATATGTAACTGAATCTCAAAACATGGCACTAATAAATCAACCAGATAACCAACCTGCTTCAGGGCAAGAAATTGATGCTCCATTTCTACCCGGGTGATGCACGGGAAGAATTTCTCCAGGATGCTTTGAGCGAAAGTGGCCCAAGTAATAGGCCTCTCTAGCCTCTTGGATTCTGCTCTCCACCAGATGTGGGCTAAATCCACCAACTGGACGCATACCACTTCCACACGGTCGGCATTGGCGACCCTAGCTACCTGTAGCAGACTCTCCATCCGTATCAGTCACTGCTCAGCCTCAAGCGGCGTCTCAATACCAGCAAACTTATCAGGGTGCAACCTCATGAAATCTGCAATGGTACCCAGATGAGGGGGCAAAGCTACAGGGGTATGCACAACGGGGGTCGGAACAACATTCTGGTTAGCAGCTTCCAAAGCGGCCTTAACCAGTTCGCTGTGCTCCTGTTGCATCTGAGCAATCTGCTAGAGCACCTGAGTTACAACTGCCAAATCAGGATGACCTTCTTGTGAAGCCGAACCATTCCCACAAGCCATAGTCTGCACAAAACTCAAAACAATTAGCATTCAGATCCAGTTGATTAATAATTATTTCTGCAATGCATGGCCTGTCGGGAGTCAAGTATCCGATCTAGTCAAGCTTGCCTAATGTATTAGCCAAACTAACACATTAACCAAACCTGGAACTCTGATACCACTAAAAACCTTGTCACGGCCTGCTTCCTAAAAGGAATACGAAATACGGTACGCGACTAAACCCAACGGATAGTTTTCACCATCCATATATTGTACGAATCTGCTTGACTCATCATAACAGTAAATATAACAGTATACTCCAACCAGGCATGCAAAAACAATCATAACTCAACAGTATTTATTGCATCAATAATAAATGTTCCAACAAATACTAGATCCGAAACAAAATAATAATCCTGGGACAATAAGCCCAAATACAAGTCTCAATACAGTTCATGAAATAAAAAAAGTTCATCAAAATATTTAAGCAAATGATCCCAATTGCACAGCTCAAAATTTTTGCTCACCAACTCCAGTAGGCAATTGATCAACAAAACCTGCTCATATGGCAATTACAAGGAAAATAGGAAAATAGGAAAACCTAACTCCCGTTAGATGCAAGTCCGGACTGCAAGCAATACAAGTAGAAAAATGAAGGGAAAAACTAAACTAAATAGGTAATACTAACATGGAGATGGTAGCAAATATAACAGTATACTGATGACAGTAAGCAGTGTAGTGATAACAAGATAAGCATAACAGTAACAGTAAGGATCAACAGTAATAGTGAATCAACGATTGCAATAATCAACAGTAATAGTAAAGTCCACAGTAACCGTAACAGGATGTGATAGTGTAAACAATTATTCTTATTTCTAATATTCATTACTAACTAGGTAGCACTTCATGCATACCAGATTGTACCACATGGTTGCTACATCAAACAGTTTCGCTTTAAGATTTTGTAGTGGAACTTCTATAGGGCAATATATTCAAACAAATAGTAACAGTAACAGTAATAAAAAAAGTAACGGTGTCATGGATCATGCCCTTATGCATCCAGAGATAAACAGTAGATACCGCAGTAAACAGTGGGAAAACGAGTCTCTTCTGAATATGCATTTCTATATTGTCCACTACTCGATCTTTTCCCTTAAAAACCCTGGCTTGATTTCTTTTATTATTAATAAACATGTGTAAACGAATACAAACAGGCTAAAGACATGACAAAATAGAAAATAAGTCTAAGATGAAATAGTGATTGCAACGGTTGATAAAAACAACTCATAATAGTCAAAACAACGATATTTTTTAGTTCTGGACAGTAAGACACTACTGTACCAAATCTAAGATTCCCATTGCTACAGAATAGCAAATCCAGATCCGTTAGAAAATCAAGAAACTAGACTCTCTTCCGATTCCAGCACATATATATAAGTCACACATCAGCTGCAGAAACAAGGACGAAAAAAGCATTTAATACAGAAATCGTGTTCAGCCAGAAAATGAAAAATTTTGTTTATAAGCATGAAAAGAGTTTAAAATCATCATAATTAAATTTGAGAAAAATCTGTAAGATTCTTTAACATATCTAGTTCCAAAATATAAAATATCGTGAATTTATATTACAGATAGTATGGTCAACAAAATTGGGAAAACAGAGTAATGCAACCAAATCTCGATTCTGAAAGTTCAGAAACAGCAATACCAAAACAGAGATAATTCATAAAGTATAATTCAAAATCCAGATACGTTAAAAAGGGTGATAAAATAGACAAATCAGGCTATAGCTCTTATTCACAAAGTTTTCACAAAAATGAATAGAATCAGGTTGAAAACATATTTCTTTACTGAACAGCTTGCGGTTTGGAATATATCGTCTAATTTCAAAAACATAAAATGAGATACAAAAGTCATTAATTAATTTCAAAAAAATTAGGGATTTCTACCAGTCATATCTAAACATACTCAGCAAAATATAAAGTTCAATTTCTACTTGTAATATCAGTTTTAAAATAAAATTCCATACAGAATACATATAGTTCAGAATCTGGAATATACGATATGACTAAAGTAAAATGGTAATAACTCATGCATCAAAAATTGGAATTCAGATCCGTTGAAAATCTGAAAACTAGAAAACAAGGGCTGCCATCCATGTTCACAAACTTATTTATTTTACTGATGTTAACAGGATCGAAATTACTGTACAAAATAGGACAACAATAAACAAAGTTCTTTAGCATTTTATCAAATAACTTAATTACAAACGGTCCAATCTAGATGTCTTACAAAGCATGGTATATGTGGGTTACTCAAATCAGCATGGCATGTGAATCAAATAGTCTATAAAGAGATAATACATCCAACAAATATCTATGCAACGGTCATCTACAACATACGGTGTGCCACAACAATATACAGTCAAGATGTCCACTAATCTAATTGTTTTTATGCAACGGGTGTCAACTATTGTAACTACTTATGATCAAGAGGTGATAACAATAGTTAACCTAACAAAATAGGATCATCATGAGAGTACAAATATTTTCATACTAGATTACTTACGGTATTAACTTGTATGACAAAAAAACACTTGCTAGCTACTTGCCTGATACGAAGACGACGGAAACGAAGAACAGAATAACTGGAACGGATCCCGAACAACGAACACAACAATCACGAACAAGAAACGAAAATCACACCAATACAACCACGAGCGGTGCACGTGTCTTCACACACACACATAAGGGACTGTAACAACCAATAGCAGGATCGGCAGCAGCAACCTGAGAGGATGACGATGGCTAGGGCGCGTCGCGACTACTTGAGGACAAGACGATGGCAGCCACGAATTGGAGCAGCGCCTGGGGTGTTGTCGACCACCTAGAAGTCGACGACAGCAGGGGTCGGCCTGGGGGTGAGAGCACGGGAGGAAGAAGAGGAGAGGGGTGGGTGCGGTGGTCGGGGTGGGTGTGTGTCGTCGGCGTCGGAACAGGACAACGTCAGCGAAGAGGCAGGAAGAGGGGGGTCGGGGTAGGTCAGGAGGTAGGGGAGAGAGAGGGTGACGGCTGGATAGGGAGAGAATAGTATTAGGGTTTTTGTGATTAGGGTTAGGGTACAATTAAGGTGATTATATAAGACAATATGGGTTTGGGTGAACTGGGTAGTATCCAATAGGAAGAAAAAAATCCAACAAGAGACAAATAGGCCATGAAATAGGTTTAAACAATAGGCGAGATCAAAGACAAATTGTAGACCAAATAAATGAGAATAAAAAGCCGAATCAATGCAAAATGAATCACAAGGGAGAAAAGAACAACACACCATACAAAGGAAATGAAATTAAATACAACCAAAAATAAAATAAATACTCAAGAATTTTATTAAATATAATTAAAAATAAAAATATGAGCAATAGGGATTACATCAGACCTGGGACCTCCAACATATTAGTTATATACGTGCGATACACGTTAATTGGTAGATTTACAAATAGCAACCCCAACTCTAATAATAATAATAATAATATGCTATTTTAATTGGAGAGTTTGTCACCAAACAAACTCCTTTTGTAACCAAACAAACACGTGCAATTTAACTCAACAAATACGTACGATGCACATGTATAACTAATATAAAGGAGGTCTTAGGTTCGATGTCAGACAACATCGATTTATTTTAAATGTATATATAATTATAAAGACGTGCATTGCACGTGTAAATTACTGGTTAATAATAATTGCTCCATGAGTCAAATTACAAATCAAATAAAGAAACAAATTAAAGAGAGAAACAAGAAGAAAGAAAATGATGTGCACATTTGACGCATTCCTACGTAGTAATTGACTCATTAATGTGAAAACCAACATTTTTTGGGAAATTGAGTAAAATAAATGAGTAATGCTACATCCACTACCAATTTCACTATATTTTTCTTCACTACCTTAGGTGGCACACTCTAATAGATAGGGGAAGATAGAGTAGGTGGGAGAACTCACCAATAGAAGTATGCCACCTAAGGTAGTGAACAAAATGGTAGTGAACTTGGTAGTGGATGAAGCATTACTCAAAATAAATTGAGAAAATTGGAGAGAAACTTCAAATATTTTACTTACAACTGCAATTCTAATTTTTATTTGCAAAAAACCCCTCTTAATAAAATTACCCTAATATATCTATAATATTATAATTGGAGAGTTGGGGTTAGAGCTGGTATCGGGTCCTTCACTACCCGGACCTGGACCTGGTACCTCACGGGTCCAAAAATTGGACCCGGACCCAGACTTGCAAGAAACGGGTCCGGGTCCGGGTCCTAGTTAAAAAAAATTGCCAGTCAGTCCGGTAGTAGAGAATAAATATTTGCACTTAAGTATTTTTGCACCCGATATCATACGATTCAAACAATTTTTGTACTTAAGTACATGAATTAATATTATATATACATAATATCTTCAACAATTACTTTTATAGGTATATTCCTATAACCCTATTATTCAAATTCTATATGTTTGGGGGTATTTTTTAACGGGTCAGGGTCCGGGTCGGTTCTATTTTGAGCGGACTCGGACCCGAACCCGAACCCGAAAGTGCATCGGGTCTTATTTTAGGACCAGGACCCGGACCTGTATAGATCGGGTCGGTTCCGGTCCAATGCCGGGTTGGGTCCGGGTATCGGGTAAATGTGACAGTGTAACGCCCCGAATCCCAAATACACTGAATTCGAGATGTTCTACAGGATCTTTTCTCTTCCTTTAGTACAATTTTACAAGAAAATTTAAACTTTTCACTTTACATCAGAGTTTACATCAATATTACACTTTACATTGCACAGCGGAAGTAAAATTTACAACAATTTAATGAATGTACAACAACATTGTATCATCTTTAATCATCTGTTCCTCTTTAATCTTTATCATGCCATTTACCTGCATATAAGACTATGGGTACGTCAGTTTATTCAACCGACGAACATTATACACGGCCATCCTCTCTATGCCGAAAATAGTATAACTCAATTTTCCATATTTAGCAAATACAAACTTGTCACATTATACTATATCTTAAGCTAATAGGCCTACCCCTCTTTCCTTTCCCCATTTTGAAATAGAGAAAGGAGAGCAAAAGTAGGGATTCACACTTCCTAAACACATGCGCATCACATTTATTAACACGTGCAGTACGCATATTTTCATTAAAAAAAATATAAAAGCTCAAAACCTATAAATATGGAACTTAATTAGTAGAACTGTGCTTTGCTCATTAAGTGTTCGATGAAATGTCTATATAGTACACAATGTGTTTGTGAAAAAATATTTTTGAAAAATTTTGCTCAACTAAATCAATTGTATCTATGTATGGTGAATGTACTAATTTTTGAAACTCTAATTTACTACCTCATTTTCTTTTCAATTTTTTATCTGTGTTTTTGAAATCCTGAAATTTAAATTTGGGGAAGAGTACGGGTTGAAGATTGGAATGACTATAGTATCGAATCCAAGAATGAGATTTGGTATGGAGGTAGATGGTGTAGAGTAGGGTGAGGCGAACGGAGAGGTGGAGGAGGATATTGGAGAAGGGGACGTCGCTGCGGTCGAAGACATGGAGACACGAGAGATGAGGGATAAGGCATATGAATAAGGTGTAAATTTGGGAGGGGGAGGGGAGGGAGGGGAGGGTTGAGATGAGGCGGGCCAAGGGATGACTGTTGCCGGTCATGATGTATACAAAGGCCGGAACTATGAGCATATTTTTTTGGACAAATTTCACTAAACTATACACTTGAGGAATTAATTTCTCTCAATTCTCGCACACTTTTTTAACGTTCCATATAATTCTATGAGTTCATTAAAATTATTTTAGTCTGTGCAATTTGCACAGGGTAACTCTAGTATCAAACTAAAGGGACTACCCTATTGATGTCGTGTTCTGATTGTGCACTTAGTCCTTAATACATTTATTTTTATTACATGACACTAATGCACACTTGTTCGGATTCTATGCATCCCATACTACATAGGTCCGAGGGCAAGCCCTTAATCGTTCTTCATCTTTGTAGGGTTCAATCCCTCGTTATGACTTAATCTACTATTGTAATTACGGTTGGTATCCTAGATGATCTATGAGTACAAGCACGTGTACAGAAAATTCTGGAGGGGAATCCCACGTCATGTCACGACGCATCGTGAAGACAGCCTGTGGCAATTCAGCCTCACTTCATGGCACACGATCCTCTTGCAGTCACCAAACATTCCACAAGCGACGCCACCGAGACGATAATTCTGGAGTAGTGCCCATGCCATGTCTTGACGCATCAAGCAGGCAGCCTGTGGATCACTCTCACACCGCCAATCCGATGGCCCTCATACTCGTGTTTTTCTCCTACTTTCATCACGTCTCCACTATGTACTAATCCTTAGTTTTTATCAAAATCATGAACAAAAATCAAAGCTCTAGAGTTAGCCTCTCCACTACACCGGAATTATTCATTCATTAAAACATGACCAACCTTGGTCTTTCTTTTAAATTTTCATTTCATTTCTTTCCAAATGCCGGGGGAGACTTAGCTACTCCTTTTGTTTCAATTTTCAATTCACAATTTCCAATTTGAGTATTTCCAACTCATAAATTCATTTTCATAATCAAAGTAGATTTTCTTTTTCAATCATGATTTCTAATTCGTTCAAATAATCCATAACTATACATGAAATTTAACTATTCATCATGTAGCTCATGAAATGTTATTTTCACATAAAAAACCCACATCGCTAATTATTCAATCAAAGGTGAACATTTACGCTTCATAATTTCCACACCATTCTCAAATGAGAATAATTTGCATCACATCACACAATATAATTTCTTTTTGCCAAATTAATTTTCTAATCCTTCTTTTCAAATCATTTTTGCAAGATATAATTTCACAAAGAATATCAATGTAGAACTATAGTTCTATTTACTCATTTAGTCACAAATCATACTTTATTTTATGTAAATAATCTCCAAATTATTTTTAATAAGTCCCATGTATTTTTAGAAGAATAACCATTTTTTTTCATAATTTTTGGATCACAAAAACATCCAAAAAAAATATTTTTTTCTAACTGCCGAGCCCCAGATTCGAACCCAGCACCACAGAGAAGACAGCCGAAGGCACAGGCCACTAGGCCGCTTGCGCCAGTAGTGTAAAGAGGCGCTGAGAGTATTAAATACTCTCGGCCGCTGATCTTATACACTTAAAAATTTATGAAACAAAATAGTGCCACAAGGATTCGAACCCGCAACCTTAAGGCCGAAACCACTGTAGCGATCAGTGCCATCCCGACCGCTTGAGCTACGCGCTCAAGTTGTCAGCATAATTCAAATTCCATTTAACCCATACTCTCTGTTATTTAGAACCTTTCGACGTTCATCAAAATTTCATTTCACATTGTTCTTACTAACACACTGTAAAAATTCCAGATTAATCGTTTTCATCCTGAATTTTTATTCCAGTATATGAAAATAATTTTCTTAAATAATTAAACATAATTTTCCCCAATAGTTAACACATTTTTACCATACAATTTGGTTAATGTGACATACTACTACTACTACATTCCTTTTTGACATTATAATTTCATTAATCTCTATACTAATTTCTGCTCTTATTCATTTTCCAAACATAAAAATTGCATATTAATTTATTCGTTACAACGCCATAACAAAAAATTCCAATTTAGCACATAAAGCGACATAGTTAATATACTAATCTTGCACATAGTTTTTCATGCTACTAACGAAGGTTTATTTACATAATTTATAACCACATTCATATTGCACACAACTTGAATTTTAATAGTAGAAATACACACAATTTGCATATCAACAATTCAATCAATTATAGATCATTTTTCCAATTAAAAGTGCATTCTTATTAATCATTTTCATGCATCATTTTTCTAATTAAAACTAGCATGCATTCCTATTTTAGAAATAGGGAAAATTTACCCACCTTGTATGGAGAGAAAAATTACAACTAGCAAATCCCTAGACGAATGTCCTTGCGACGAATTGCTCCTCCTTGAACACGTGCACCCAAGCCTCCAAGCACCCAACCGAATGCTCCCTCTTCTAGTTGCAAGCAAAATCCCACACACTCTCAATCTTTCAACTCACAAAATCACTACTAGATAATATAATTTAGACTATAGGTTTGGAAGGATTAATAGGCACAAGAATAACTAGCCATTGGGGGGGGGGGGGTATTTATACTAAAAATCAAAGAGAATGGAGGGCTAGGATCAAGTAGTTGGTTGTAAGATGGAGGGCTAAGATGAAAGTAGGAGTTGCATTAACTACCCACAACCAAGTAACCACCACACCATGATTTCCACTCAAATTTTGATTTCCCTCCCAAAAAGATCAAAACCGGCCATGGGAAGTGCATTTTGCACGTGTACGTGTAGTGCACGTGCATGCAACTAGGTCCAAAAATTGTACATTTTATAAACTTTAATTTTTGTATTCTACATTACAAGTCATATTAAAAAATAAATTAACTAATGGGCTTTAGTTTAATGGGCCAAAATAATTTTTATAAAATAATAAATTAAATTAACTTTGGGCTTTTAAAAGAAAAGGCTTTTTGTCTAATTAAAAGAAGGCTTTTGTATAAAATAATTAAAAGTACATATTAAAATATCTTTACTCATCTTGATGAAAATATTTACCAAAAATATTGCACGTGTACACTACGTGCAAAATAAATAATTTTTCATTAAATGAAAAATCGGGGCATTACAACACTCCCTCCTTAGAATAGTTCCGTCCCCGGAACTACAGTCAAGAGTGAGAAACAAAATACAACACAACAACAAGAACAAAAAGATACAAAGATACAATCAAGCATAAAGCTCAGGATAGTCCTTCAACATCCTCTCCTCAGACTCCCAAGTAGCCTCTTCAACCAAGTGGTTTCTCCAGACTACCTTGACCATCGGTATCGTCTTGTTTCTCAAGACTTTCTCTCGACGGTCAACAATCTCGACAGGAAACTCGATGTTATTCAGGTCCAACTGCAACCCTTCCGGTACTTCGGGCAAATGATGACTCGGATCTGGAATATAACCTCTCAGCATAGACACATGAAAGACATTGTGCACCTGAGACAACTCTTCCGATAATTCAAGCCGGTAAGCAGTCTTCCCGATCCTTTTCAATATCTTGTACGGGCCTATAAACCTTGGGGCTAACTTTCCGCCTCTGCCAAATCGAACCACACCTTTACTGGGCGATACTTTTAGAAAGACGAAGTCACCAACCTCAAACTCAAGGTCCCTTCTCCGGTTGTCTGCATAGCTTTTCTGCCTGCTCTGAGCTTCTACCAACCTTTTCCTGATCAGAACAATCTTCTCAGAGGTTTGCTGCACAAGCTCAGGACCAAACAACTGATGCTCCCCAACTTCAAACCAACAAACAGGTGTCCTGCACTTCCTGCCATACAGAGCTTCGTACGGCGCCATCCCGATGCTAGCCTAAAAACTGTTGTTATAGGCAAACTCTACCAAGGGTAAATGCCTTTCCCAACTGCCTCCAAAGTCTAGTATACAACACCGAAGCATATCCTCAAGAATACGGTTGACTCTCTCGGTCTGCCCATCGGTTTGCGGATGAAAAGCAGTGCTGAAATCTGTCTTGGTCCCCAAAGCTGTCTGAAGACTCCTCCAGAAATGCAAAGTAAATCGCGCATCTCGATCAGACACAATAGTTGACGGAACACCATGAAGCCGAACGATCTCGCCAATATACAACTCAGCCAACTTGTCCATCGAAGCAGTGAGTTTCATCGCCAGAAAGTGAGCGGACTTGGTTAGTCGATCGACTATAACCCAAATCGTATCATTGCCTTTAGGACTCTTAGGCAATCCCGTGATGAAATCTATACTGATGTTATCCCACTTCCATTCCGGAATAGGTAACGGCTGTAATAGACCTCCGGGTCTCTGATTTTCGGCTTTGACTTGCTGACAAACCTCACACTTCGCCACAAATTCAGCCACATCCCGCTTCAAAACTGACCACCAGAAATTCTGTTTGATGTCTTTGTACATCTTAGTACTCCCAGGATGTACCGACAAAAGAGTAGCATGCGCCTCCTGAAGAATACTCTCTTTCAGGTCCACCTGATTTGGAACACATAGTCTATCCCCGAACCACAGCACTCCATCCTTGATTTGAAATCCGGGCAACCTGCCAGCACCAACCTGCTCCTTCATCTCCAAGATATCGGCATCAACCTCTTGACTTGCAATGATCCTTCCATTCAGTGTACGTTGAAGCCTCAACTGAGCCAAAGATGCTCCCAATCCTTGCAAGACAACTTCAATTCCTGCTCGGTCCAATTCCTCAATCAGATGCTTCTGAGTTGTAATCAAACTGGCTAAACTGCTCTTGCGACAAAGTGCATCAGCCACAACATTAGCTTTTCCAGGATGATATTTGATCTCACGTCGCATGTCCTCAAGCACTTCCAACCATCTCCGCTGCCTCAAATTCAGATCCCTCTGCTGATATATGTACTTCAAACTCTTGTGGTCCGTGTACATGTTCAATTTCTCATCGTACACGTAGTCCTCCATTGCTACAGGACAAAGATAATCGCAGCCAACTCCAGATCATGAGTCGGGTAATTTTTCTCATGCGGTCGTAGTTGCCTAGACCCATAAGCGATTACTCTTCCTTCTTGCATTTAGACACAACCAAGCCCACGATGTGAAGCATCGCTATAAACATCATACTCTACACCTGTTCTAGGCAAAGCCAAAATAGGTGCAGTAGTCAGCTTCTCTTTCAACTCCTGAAAGCTTGCCTCACATTGCTCAGTCCACTTGAAGTTCACATTCTTCTTGGTCAGACCAGCAAGCGGCACGGCTATCTGAGCATAACCTTGAATGAATCTCCTATAGTATCCAGTCATTCCAAGAAAACTTCTGACTTCCTTTACTGTGTAGTAGGCCTAGCCCAATCTCTCACTGCCTCTATCTTCTGAGGGTCAGTTGCCACTCCCTCCTTAGAAAGGATGTGACCTAGGAATGCCACTTCAGATTTCCAGAAATCACACTTGGATAACTTAGCATACAACTTATGCTCTTCCAGCTTCTTCAAAACTGCTGCCAGATGCTCGGTGTGCTCCTCTTCTGACTTGGAGTACACGAGGATATCGTCGATAAACACCACGACGAAAGAATCAATGAACGGCCTCAGAACTCTGTTTATCAAATCCATGAAGATTGTGGGTGCATTCGTCACTCCAAATGGCATAACTAAGAATTCGTAATGCCCATGTCGAGTTCTAAATGCAATTTTGTGCACAACTTCAGCTTTCACTCGAACTTGGTGATATTCTGATCAAAGATCTATTTTGGAGAAGACAGCTGCTCCTTGTAGATGATCGAACAAGTCATCAATTCGAGGAATAGGATACTTATTCTGAACAGTGACCTTATTCAGCTCTCGGTAATCGATACACATCCTCATCGATCCATCCTTCTTCTTTACCAAAAGCACTGGTGCTCCCCATGGTGACGCACTAGGTTGAATAAAGCTTTTCTCCAACAGTTCCTCAATCTGCCGTTTCACCTCATCCTGTTCCACTGGAGCCATCCTATACGGTGCCTTAGAAATGGGTGCACTTCCCGGTTGAACAGTGATGCTGAACTCTACATCACGATGTGGGGGTAACCCAGGAAAATCTTTCAAGAACACAGTCGGATAGTCCCGAACCACAGGAATCCCTTGCACTTCCACAGGAGTCTCTTCCTTGCGGATAGCTGCCACCAGCCTAGAACGCTTCTTCTTCCCTTGGAAAGTGACTTCAGGTCCACCTGGAGCCTTCACTGTTACCGTTTTGGTCTTACACTCGATGCTTGCACTGTACACCGATATCCAATCAATGCCAATGATAACATCGACTCCCAAGATAGTCAGCTCGATTAGATCAATCCCAAAGATTTTATCTCCAATTACAATCTCGCAATCAGCATAATACCGATCAGTGGTTAAAGTTTTCCCTGAAGGAGTAGCTACTGCCAAGATCTTGCCTGGAAAAATCTTCGATTCAACTCCCAACACTTTAGCAAATTTAGGAGACACAAAAGTATGAGAGGATCCAGTATCGAACAACACAACAGCTTTCATTCCATTCACATAAAGTTTGCCTGTTACATAATACACACTCATTACGTAACAGTTCACTTAATAGATGGGAAAAAGAAATGACATAAACCACTAAACATCTGCCATCGTACCAGTGATGACATGATCAACCTCATCAGCATCAGCTTCCGTCAAGGCAAATACTCGCCCTGGTTGGTACGGTCTCTTCCCAGTCTGCTGCGTGGGTACATTGCGATCACCATTCCGTGGTTTGAGACATTGAGATCGGTAATGTCCTATTTCACCACAGTTGTAGCAAGTAACCGCAGGAGGTCTCACCATATTGTTTCCAGGTCCTCCAGCCACACTAATAGCATTCGCCCCTGTCGGTTTGAACCTTTGTGCAGATGGTTGCCCCTTGAAACTCCCAGAATGTGCAGGCCTCTTTCCAGACTGCCAGTTATTCCTCCGGTTCTGAACAACATGAAACTGCTCCATGTCTGCTTCCGTCGCTGCTGTTCTCTTGACCAACTTGTCGAATCTCCTGATACCAAGAGGTATCATCTGGGACCTCAAGCTTGGCCTCAATCCATGCTCGAACTTACGAGCCTTCTTAGCCTTATCCATCACTAATTCCGGAGCATACCTAGAGAGCTGAGTAAACTTAGTCTCGTACTCTCTCACTGACATACCGCCTTGCTGTAGCGACAGAAACTCCATAGCCTTCTTCTCTGTCAGAATCTGCTTGCCCTGGATAGTACTCGTCCTCGGAATCTGCCTGTCCAGGATGGTACTCTTCCTCGATGATATGCCAGTCGTCGTCTCCAGCAGGGTCGAAGTGATCAGCCATCTTAGAAATAGGGAGGAAGAAGCATAAGTCATAGAACAACACAAATGTAAGTCACTTACATTTAAATCTCTAAACTCAAACACACACTCTAATGTCCACTCCTAGGGTGTCGTTCCTTATAAATTTGTACAAGTGTGGAAAGCGTGGCTCTGATACCACTCTGTAACGCCCCGAATCCCAAATACACTGAATTCGAAATGTTCTACAGGATCTTTTCGCTTCCTTTAGTACAATTTTACAAGGAAATTTAAACTTTTCACTTTACATCAGAGTTTACATCAATATTACACTTTACATTGCACAGCGGAAGTAAAATTTACAACAATTTAATGAATGTACAACAACATTGTATCATCTTTAATCATCTGTTCCTCTTTAATCTTTATCATACCATTTACCTGCATATAAGACTGTGGGTACGTCAGTTTATTCAACCGACGAACATTATACACGGCCATCCTCTCTATACCGGAAATAGTATAACTCAATTTTCCATATTTAGCAAATACAAACTTGTCACAAATCAAACTAAAGGGACTACCCTATTGATGTCGTGTTGTGATTGTGCACTTAGTCCTTGATACATTTATTTTTATTACATGACACTAATGCGCACTTGTTCGGATTCTATGCATCCCATACTACATAGGTCCGAGGGCAAGCCCTTAATCGTTCTTCATCTTTGTAGGGTTCAATCCCTCGTTATGACTTAATCTACTACTGTAATTACGGTAGGTATCCTAGATGATCTATGAGTACAAGCACGTGTACAGAAAATTCTGGAGGGGAATCCCACGTCATGTCACGACGCATCGTGAAGACAGCCTGTGGCAATTCAGCCTCACTTCATGGCACACGATCCTCTTGCAGTCACCAAACATTCCACAAGCGTCACCACCGAGACGATAATTTTGGAGTAGTGTCCACGCCATGTCTTGACGCATCAAGCAGGCAGCCTGTGGATCACTCTCACACCGCCAATCCGATGGCCCTCATACTCGTGTTTTTCTCCTACTTTCATCACGTCTCCACTATGTACTAATCCTTAGTTTTTATCAAAATCATGAACAAAAATCAAAGCTCTAGAGTTAGTCTCTCCACTACACCGGACTTATTCATTCATTAAAACATGACCAACCTTGGTCTTTCTTTTAAATTTTCATTTCATTTCTTTCCAAATGCCGGGGGAGACTTAACTAATCCTTTTGTTTCAATTTTCAATTCACAATTTCCAATTTGAGTATTTCCAACTCATAAATTCATTTTCATAATTAAAGTAGATTTTCTTTTTCAATCATGATTTCTAATTCGTTCAAATAGTCCATAACTATACATGAAATTTAACTATTCATCATGTAACTCATGAAATGTTATTTTCACATAAAAAACCCACATCGCTAATTATTCAATCAAAGGTGAACATTTACGCTTCATAATTTCCACACCATTCTCAAATGAGAATAATTTGCATCACATCACACAATATAATTTCTTTTTGCCAAATTAATTTTCTAATCCTTCTTTTCAAATCATTTTTGCAAGATATAATTTCACAAAGAATATCAATGTAGAACTATAGTTCTATTTACTCATTTAGTCACAAATCATACTTTATTTTATGTAAATAATCCCCAAATTATTTTTAATAAGTCCCATATATTTTTAGAAGAATAACCATTTTTTTTTCATAATTTTTGGATCACAAAAACATCCAAAAAAAAATATTTTTTTCTAACTGCCGAGCCCCAGATTCGAACCCAGCACCACAGAGAAGACAACCGAAGGCACAGGCCACTAGGCCGCTTGCGCCAGCAGTGTAAAGAGGCGCTGAGAGTATTAAATACTCTCAGCCGCTGATCTTATACACTTAAAAATTTATGAAACAAAATAGTGCCACAAGGATTCGAACCCACAACCTTAAGGCCAAAACCACTGTAGCGATCAGTGCCATCCCGACCGCTTGAGCTACCGCTCAAGTTGTCACTAGCATAACCCATACTCTCTGTTATTTAGAACCTTTCGACGTTCATCAAAATTTCATTTCACATTGTTCTTACTAACACACTGTAAAAATTCCAGATTAATCGTTTTCATCCTGAATTTTTATTCCAGTATATGAAAATAATTTTCTTAAATAATTAAACATAATTTTCCCCAATAGTTAACACATTTTTACCATACAATTTGGTTAATGTGACATACTAATACTACTACATTCCTTTTTGATATTATAATTTCATTAATCTCTATACTAATTTCTGCTCTTATTCATTTTCCATACATAAAAATTGCATATTAATTTATTCGTTACAACGCCATAACAAAAAATTCCAATTTAGCACATAAAGCGACATAGTCAATATACTAATCTTGCACATAGTTTTTCATGCTACTAACGAAGGTTTATTTACATAATTTATAACCACATTCATATTGCACACAACTTGAATTTTAATAGTAGAAATACACACAATTTGCATATCAACAATTCAATCAATTATAGATCATTTTTCCAATTAAAAGTGCATTCTTATTAATCATTTTCATGCATCATTTTTCTAATTAAAACTAGCATACATTCCTATTTTAGAAATAGGTAAAATTTACCCACCTTGTATGGAGAGAAAAATTACAACTAGCAAATCCCTAGACGAATGTCCTTGCGACGAATTGCTCCTCCTTGAACACGTGCACCCAAGCCTCCAAGCACCCAACCGAATGCTCCCTCTTCTAGTTGCAAGCAAAATCCCACACACTCTCAATCTTTCAACTCACAAAATCACTACTAGATAATATAATTTAGACTATAGGTTTGGAAGGATTAATAGGCACAAGAATAACTAGCCAGGGGGGGTATTTATACTAAAAATCAAAGAGAATGAAGGGCTAGGATCAAGTAGTTGGTTGTAAGATGGAGGGCTAAGATGAAAGTAGGAGTTGCATTAACTACCCACAACCAAGTAACCACCACACCATGATTTCCACTCAAATTTTGATTTCCCTCCCAAAAAGATCAAAACCGGCCATGGGAAGTGCATTTTGCACGTGTACATGTAGTGCACGTGCATGCAACTAGGTCCAAAAATTGTACATTTTATAAACTTTAATTTGTATTCTACATTACAAGTCATATTAAAAAATAAATTAACTAATGGGCTTTAGTTTAATGGGCCAAAATAATTATTATAAAATAATAAATTAAATTAACTTTGGGCTTTTAAAAGAAAAGGCTTTTTGTCTAATTAAAAGAAGGCTTTTGTATAAAATAATTAAAAGTACATATTAAAATATCTTTACTCATCTTGATGAAAATATTTACCAAAAATATTGCACGTGTACACTACGTGCAAAATAAATAATTTTTCATTAAATGAAAAATTGGGGCATTACAGACAGTGCTAGTTGGGGTTGTCATTTGTAGACATTTAACCATCTAATATCAATCATTCATTTTTAAGCGAAAGTTATATTAACCATTCATTTACTCAACTGTTGTTAGTTACCATAATACCCTCAAAGTTTAAATTTATTACTACATAATTATTTACAAAAGTGTCACTCATATAAAATAAAAGTTTGTGCCACTATGGATAATTTGTAAAGAGTATGTGATGAGTAAAGAGAGTAATCAGGTTTGAGATCAGATTACGTTTTATTATTTACTATATACAAAATAATAATTAAAACGTGCATCGCACGTGCAGATTACTAGTAGTAATAATAATAATTATCTCTAATCTCTAATATTATAATGGGAGAAGGTCTTAGTGTCATTTGTCAATTTGTCATTCTACCAACATGTGCAACACACATACATAACTAATATAAAAGAGGTTTCTGATTCAAATCCTCCTTACGTCAGAGTTTTTATTTTATTTTTTGAAATCATTAAAACGTGCATCGCACATGTAAATTACTAGTAATAATATTATAATGAGAGAAGGCCTTAATGTCATTTGTCAATCTACCAACATGTGCAACGCACATACATAACTAATATAAAGGAGATTTCCGGTTCAAATCTTCCCTTCGTCAGAGTTTTTATTTTTATTTTTTGAAATTTTTAAAATGTGCATCGCACGTGTAAATTACTAGTATTTTTAAAGTAAAAAAACTCAGACGTAGTCGTCTGACCTCAGACCTAGTACCTCCATCATATTAGTTATATACGTGCAACACACGTTAACTGGTAGATTTACAAATAGCAACTCTAACTCTCCCATCATAATATTAGAGATATATGCTAACATGAGCTAGGATGTTCAACTCCCTTTTGCCACTCAAAAATATAATTACAAAAAAAAAAAAAAAAAAAGGGCCTGTGGACCATAGCGAGGTCTCAAACTCAATACAAATAGTATTCAGAAATAGAGAATACTTGGGGAGGTGGAAACCGGAAAACAATTCTTAATTTCTTATAAAAGTTTCGACTGAACTTGGATGAACCCATAATTGTTCTTAAATGCTAAGCTTGGACTGACAAAATACAGAAAGATTGGCGAATAACAACTGGAAGAATTGCGAAAGAACCGCAACAAGAAATTTGTGAAATATACCTTGTGTCATATATGCAAATAAAACTCAAATCCATTTCAATTGTCACTACAACAATTAACATATACATTCAACTCTGTAAACAATTCCATCTCCAGCCCCCTCCCCCCCACCACCACCACATCTTCCAACCTTTTCAAAGAACAGAAGAGAAAGAAAAGAAAAAAAAAAAAAGGTGCTTTTGCTCCTCATTAGTATACATAATTCATACTTTTCAAGTGAATTATTGGTCACACTGCAATGCTACTGTCGTTTACAACATTAGGATTGTTAGAATCCAGAAGAGTTTCCAGTGACCGGGCTTTCCTGTTTCTCACCCTCCCAGCTTCCTTCAGTAGCTCAGCTAATCTCCTCTTCTCGTCGTCTACATCAGGGTTTGCAGTCCCAAGCTTCTCCTCTCTTATCCCAACCACATGTTCCAATATCTCAATGGCTTCTTCCAACCTGCACCAAATTTCGCTGAAACTTAGTAACAATAGCCAATGGTGAATAAGAAAGCTAAGACGTTTTATTTTATTTTATGTAACACTGCTGAAAACATCACAATGATATAACCATCCAAAACCTTTGATAGTCAAATTAAATTTAATCAAATACACGCTAAAGATGGCCAAAATACTTTCATTCGACATTTATTCATAAGGAATTTATAATGACATACTTATATAAGTCGAAGTTCTATAGAGGTTATATCAAATATTAAGGTTTTGGGGGTGACATACAAAAACACTTTCATTTATATATGTATTTATTTTTTAAAGCATTTAGTGATATTTTCAGTCATAGCTGTTAAGGGAAAGTTGGTTCTTATTCCTAATTGCCAACATGGCTAGTTTAACATAACCCTTTGATCAAGCAACAATTCTGCTTGGACAACTGAGTGAACGTGTGTTTTTGGCAAATCTGATTATTGGGTTTATGTCGTGCATACTAGGTTCGATGTGAAGAGAATGGAGGCGAAGGAGTTGTTGTTTGTGGGCTGTAGGGAAGGTGGAAATCGACTGCTATATATAGCAATCAATCGCAACCATCAGGTTGCTGCTCTGCTCTGATGGGTCTGAACTTCAAGTGGGCGACGAAGGGCCCATTCCTCGGGGAATTGTTTGAGCCCAAGTTTGTACTCCAAATAATATCATACGACTTTTATCGTTTGACTTTCGCTTTAGAGTATATCGAACGGTAAAGGATCAAGACTACAACCTAGGGTTTTCTCCATATCTCTATAAATCATTGTAAATGACCTCCATTAGAGGTAGTACTTCATCTAAGAGTTTTCCGTTGTAAATAACTTAAAATCTTCTAGTGAGGCTTGAGAGATAAATATGTTCTTAGTGAGAGTATTGTGACTCTTGTATTTTCTATAGTTAAGATGCCTCGATTTATCTGTTATTTTCTCCCCTGGATTAGGTTCGCCGAATAAGGACAAATCTCGTGTGCTTTTGTGCTTGACGTGGTCTACGTTGCTTGGTTGTTCATTGTGATCGGTTGTCGCCTCTCGCTCTAACCCTCTGCTGCGCCGATATTCCCAAACAACTAGCATCAGAGCACCGGTTGTTCCTAACATAGACACCTATAAATAGCAGGCCCGGACCCCCAGATTCGAGGTAACTTTGGTTCTAATCCTCATTCTCACACCCACATATCAATCTAAGTTCTTTTTCTCCTTGAGGGTCTACTTGACTTTATTGTCAGAAGGTTTTAGGAAGCTCCCTGGTAAAACTAGTCTTTCCTATAGGCCGAACCAGAGAAAGACCTATGAAACCTTGTGATAAAAAACTACTCTCTTTCTTGTTCACCCACAACAACAACAAAAAAACTACTTATTTTCCTTTTTAAAGACTTACAAAGAGATTCAATGCCTTCAACGCACACGTGCACACCATTTCTATTGGTCCACGTCAATGCTCCACAGAGCCCCCCATAGAAAAGGGGGACAGCATAGATAGAAAGGTGGATCAAGAGGAATAGCGTGCATAACTGTATTCATAAATCAGATCTAATGTATTTTTTTACTTTAACAAAGTTGGAAGCCTCATGCATCTTGATGCTTAAAGGAAATTTCTAACAGTTTGCAATTAGACAATAAAAGCACCACACAGATAAAGCACTGGGATCATACTTTGTTAGCTTTTGAGATAAACTATACTGCAATAACAGCTTATTGTTAATTATCACACTTCATGAATGCTTAACTTTAAGAAACAAGAAGAATAAAAAAAAACGGACTCCAAACCTTTTTAAAATTATTCTAATCGTACATATACTGATAGCTTGTCAACTACTCAAATATTTTCTTTTCATTACAAACAAATCAAGTCTGATGATAATTAAAGTCTTAGTGCTCATACAGACATAAAAACTTTCAAGGGCCACTTACAGATCAACATCCTAAACTTTATGACTTTAGAAGAAATACTTTGGCGTGTTTAACTTTCTGTAGAACTACGTACCCTAACTTTCTGTAGAGCTACCCTAACTTGTTTAAGAGTTTTACATGTAAATACCCCATGGAATTTAGCAAGTTACAAAATGTTGAACAAGGAAAAACTTTATCTCACACAAAACAAAACAAAACAAAACAAAACAAGATCGCATTAAATAAGCTGAGAAGTGAAACTGTATTTATTTTGGAAAAATGTAAATAATCTCCGAAGCTTTTTTCCCGAAAGACTAATGCCTGGTTTGAGATTTCCCTCTAAAATTATGAATCCACCCACAATGTCTCCACTAAAAAGTACAAACATGTGGCATTCGGATATCTCAATCGACAACTGTTTATGCATTTACATGTTCTATAGAAATCAACGTATGAAAAACAATAAGTATATCACTAGGTATATGATCTTCTTTACAACAATTAATGATCCAATAAATGATGTTTGGATAAAAGTTGTGGATAATGCAGTACTAAAAAAGCATTAGATAATGATATCTTAAATAACTTCTAGAAAGAACAGAATTAACACAATTTGAAAGCAAATAGACAAGCTATGAGTGGTTGAGAGTTTCCATACCTTCCCATTGCATCATATGTTCCTGCAAGATTGCTATAAACTCCCAGAGTTTCAGGATGATATGGTCCATATTCTTGCTCAAGAATGCTTCTTGCTTCCTCAAACATTTCTGCAGCCTCATTAATAGCAAACCTTTGCACACAAGCCAACCCCATTTGATTCAAAGCAATACCAAAAAACCCAGATTTCTTCTCCCCACAGGCCCGAAGTTTAGCAATTGCATTCTTGAAACAAGTATACGACTCCCCATAATTTCCCATAATATAATACAACACACCCATCTGAGCCTCAACCCCTGCAATTGTACTCTGCTGACCAGGGGCGTTCTTGTAAATCTTCAAAACTTTTTGGAGCAACTTGAGAGCTTGCTCATGGTCGCCCATCGATTCATAAATGGCAGAAAGATCAGTTAAACCACATGCAATCTCCTCACTGTGGGCCCCCGGAGCGGGCTTTGCATAAATTTTGAGGGCATTTTCACAGTGTAACTTCGACTCCTTAATTTTTCCGGTTTTGTTGTACAAATCAGCAAGGCGGACAAGCACCGAGGACACATTTGGATGGTTCTCCCCTTTGGAAGATTTGAACACAGCTAGTGCTTTTTGGTAGGAAACAACAGATTCATCATATTTTCCTAATGAGAGGTATATATCTCCGATGCTTAAATCAACCGAAGCCACCTCAGATTCAAGCCCATTTGCAGCCATGGCAGAACTAGCAATTATTAAATGCTCGAGAGCAACTTCGTGATCCCCTTTGGTTTCGGAAATAAGACCCATTAGTCTTCGGTCTATTGTCTCTTCTAAAGAGGAAGGTTCATTGTTCTCTCTGTGAATATCAAGTGCCATTTGGCACAACCTTTCAGCTTCGTCAAATTGAAGCGCCTGTACTAGAGCTTCTGCCAAGTATCGACAGGTCTCACCAACCCTAGGGTCACTATCACCCAACGCCTGTTTTTGAATTTCTAACCCTAGCTTATAGCAATGTAGTGAGCTTTCGAGCTGACCCAACATGGAGTAACTGTCTCCTAACTGCATTAAGCCTGAGAACTTCGCAAGGGCATGGTCTTGCCCTAACTCTAGATTAGGGATTTCAATAGACTGCTCGAGAAGAGGAATTGCTTCATTATAATTTCTCAAACTACAATGAATTGCTGCTATAACATGCAAGCTCATAACCAAATCCAAACTAGGGTTTCCATCCAAACACTTCTCAAACGTCTTTGCTGCTCTAAGTGCGTATTTCAGAGCTCTCCTGTGATTATCCGATAAAATCAAATCACGAGCATGCTTTAGAAGAAAGCGGCCAAGTTCAGGATTTTCCGCTGAATCTTCACTTCCATTCTTCAGTTTTTTCATTATGCTACCTTTACGGGGTGGTTTCGACACACTTTGTGGGGACCTCGAAGGCCTCTTTGATTTCTTTGAAGACGCCGAAGATCTAGTAGGGGATTGGACCTTTCCCACATTGTTTGACCTATTTAAATCTTCATCCTCCTCCATAACCTCAATAGCTTTCATCTCTCCGCCAACAAGGTGGCGTAGCTCCGAGTCGACTCTTGATTCTTCTCCATCTGATCCGAAGCTCTGACGTGAAGGGGACTCATCATCCCCCGAGCTCTCCATCTCGCAAACATTAGCATACAGACGATCAATCGAAGTGTCCACACAATTTTCAAGTGGGGTATTGACAGCTTCAAGATTAGAGCTATCAGGGGTTGGAGAAGCTCTCGGAGATTCTACAACAGGAGTGTTCTCTTTGATGGGAGAGGGATTAATCTCAGTTGCTTCTTCATTTCCATTAGACCCGTCAACTATAATTCCCGGCATTGCTGAAATTGAAAGACAGTTACTTCCTAAATTTTGATGAAGAATTCACACCCGGAATTACGACAAAACGGAATCTGCAAATTGCATCCACAAAATGCAGAAACAAATATCAATAAAGGAAGCTAATTCACTTCTGGCCCAACATAACTAAAAGTCCATCTCCAACAATAAGTCCCCAAATAATTATTCCTCATCTACACAAGTAACCGGAATTGCAATGATATTTAGCGATGCATAAATAAATAAAATTTAAACTCTAAATAATCAAATATGAGAATTTTTTGCGATACTAGGCCACTTTTTGAAACTATTTATGATTTTAGGCCAGTTCACAAACTATTAGAACTTTTGGCTAGCCAGTGCCACGTCAGCAGCGGCCACTATTGGGAATAGCAGCCTCTTCATAGCGACATCCCACACTTATCAGCTTATAAAGAGGATATTGTATACTGGACACGACTTTGTGTAACTGAGGTCGCTATTGTCAATAGCGGCTATAACCAAGGTCGCTATTCCCAATAGCGACCGCAGGTTGGCCCAATCGCTTTTAGGCCCACCTAAGGTCGCTATAGGGAATAGCAACCTTAGTTAGATAATGCCGCTATTGACAATAGCGACATCAGTTACACCAAGTGGTTTGCAATTATACAATACCTTCTATAATCTGCCAAGTGTGGGAGTACAATGTGTTAGTCGCTATGAAGAGGTCGCTATTTTCAATAGCGGCCGCTCAGCACTGGATAACCAAAAATACTAATAGTTTGGGAAGTGGCCTAAAATCGCAAATAGTTTCAAAAAGTGGCCGAGTACCGCAAAAAATTCCAAATATGAAGGCAACAAAACATGGATAGTTTCTAATTGAAAAACCTAAACAGAGATAATACAACAGTGAATATGAACAGCAATATAAATGAGGCTATATTATGAAGCAAGATCCAATCTTTATAAGATTAACAGATAATAAACCTACTAATTAAGAAACCCAACAACAAAATTTTCAATTTGGCTCAAAACCCTAATTCAAAATCAAATTTTTAAGGGGAAAACATCAGATCCAGCTCAATATTGAAGCTCATAAACTAATATGGATTGAGGAATTTCATACCCTTAAAATTGCGGCATTAGACAGAGAGGGGGGAGATTCAGAGCATTGGATTCTCCTATGTTGAGAGATTGGAGGAGGGAGTAAAGTTTATAATTTGGAACTGCCTTTTTTTAAGCAGAACAAGTTATATATGTAACTCTATTGCGGTGGGTGAGGATAAGGGTAGAATGGGAAGAAGAGAAGAAGATGAGACAGTGATGCAATATCTACATTTTGTTTCCCTACAAAGCTAATTGTGGCTTTAGGAAAATGGTAATGTTACATCTACTATCAAATTTATTATTTTTTTCTTTACTATTTTAGATGGCACACTGTTAGTGGAGATTATTGTAGAATAGGTGGTACAAATATTTAATAATAGTGTACCACCTAAGGTAGTAAAAAAAATGTAATAGATTTAATAGTAGGTGTAGCATTACCCTTAGAAAAAGGAAAAAACAAACATTATATTAGACTACAAAACTAAGTATACTACTTCCTCATATAATATATTTGTTACTTCAATTAATTTGCTGGAACTTCAAAACTATTTTATATAAGCAAATCAGGTGCACCGTTCCGAATACATGTCGTAGGCACATGTCAACGAACAAACCTAGTCTTTTATAAATTAAAAAAAAAACAAAATTAAGTGTAATGCGTCTAAGAGCTGTATTAACCTGATAGTTCAGCTAAACTATATATTGGACGACTAGAAATGCTCGCTATTTTATAAATTAAGTGTGTTTAAAGATAAAGATAATTTTTTAATTAAAATTGGGGTTTTTCTATTTAAAGCATGTACAACTCAAACAGAAAAGGAATTTTTTTTAAAGACTGTTAAATTTGGATGGGGGTAAAGCCATATATAGACATGGCAATAATATACAATTTATTTTTCACGGTGTTATCTGTTTATTTAAGCATGTTTCATAGCTACAATATAAATATTCAGGTATCCATAATTAGTACAATTTATTTGCAACTTTCATAGCTACAAGCTTAAATTAAAACTTTTAAATCTTTTGGGAACTCATTGATTTAAGATGTAGAGTCCCCTTCGGTTGCTCACTACTTTTGGTGAGCACTCTGTGAGCACCCATAAAATAAAGACCCTATAAAAAATACGAACCCTCATATTGTTCTATATGTCTAAGATAGCCTAACAATAAAAAATCAAGTAATTTGAAGTTCATTTGTCCATCCATCATGCTGTTAGAATTTTCAGTCATACAATTTTGTGATGTTGTAAATCATGGTCAAATGAATTTCAAATTAATTAATTTTTTATTGTTAGACTATCTTAGGCATATATAATAATATGAGCGGTTCAGATTTGTCATAGGTGCTCTATTTTGTGAACACCAAAATAGTGAGTGAAGATTTTTCTTAAGATGTATTTTAGTATAGTTTTATAGTGTAATTTTATAAGTTAATTTGTCTATTTATTTACCAAACTAAAAGAATGAGATACAAATATTAGCAATTTCTAATTACAAGACAGTGTGGGTTTAAAGTTTGAAATATATGTGACAAGTTAAACCCCTTGTAGGTTTGTGAGAATCACCATAATTAAAAAAGTGGGGGGGTGAGATTACCAAAGTGGTGAGCGGAAGCGGGTGCTTTCAACCAAAAAATTCGGCGGGAAGTAGCTGTCGAGGCCGATGTAACGCCGACATCGGATATTGATTGGAGACAGATGTTCATTACCTGCCTCTATATTATTTGTAGTTTATTTACTACTCTATTTTGGAATTTGCACCTAAACCCTCAACAATTTGCATTTGAGAACTATATTCCATATTGTTATTTCTTTTACATCTCTTATATTTTTATATTAGCCGATGAGCCACATTGATTTAAAGTAAATGTTTCACATCACACAGTAACAAATGCTATAATTCTATATAATTCAATTACAAATCGCTAGTTCTATATTTTTTATAGTCTACCGAACAACTACAAAAAGTAATATTTCCAAACTTCAATTACATACTTTTAACAATGTAAATAATTAATGAAACGAATGTAAATAATTTGATCCATTAAACTAACTTTCAAAGAAAAAAACTTAAATAAAATGTATTTAATATAGGTTACAGTTCTACGAAGATTATCAAAATTTGGGAGGTCTTAATAACAGAGAAATTGCTTCTTTTTTTTTTGTGGTGATGTCAAAAAAAATTATATTGACGGGGACATTACAAGTTGTTATTAAAATAAAGGCTTATGTTAGTGTTCATTATATGCTTTAAATAGCAAAAGATGTTGCTTAACATTTACAGTCGTTTGAACTCAAAATTTGGGTATTTGACATTTAGAAATATGAAATTTGGATTATAGTTGTAGTCGTTTGAACTCAAAATACAAGTTTTGGTTTTAAAAAAAGTGATGGACGGTAGATGAATTTTTGTTCCGTAATATTTTTAATATTAAAAAGTATCGGGCGATAAATCATTTTCCGCTAGATTAATTTTTTCTTAATTAAAAAAAACATCGGACGGAAGATCAAATACAGTCCGAGAGCTGTATTGATTATGAAATCTTAATTTCATCCTAATTTAATATTAATTAAATCTTAACTGAATATTATCTTAAATTAATATCAATTAAATCCAATTATGTACGCATAATAATTTCTATATGCCTAATTCCATAGAACACGCCATTCACATTTGGAAACAAAATTCACAGACGGGGTATCATTTCCCGTCCGTTCAATTTTAAAATAAGAAAAAATTAGGGATGAGATATTATGTCTCGTCCGAGAGCTTTTGGAGGAAAATTTCTGAAAGAACGAAAGCTGATCCTTCGTGAGCTATATATTTTTCAAATTCCTATATATCTTACCAAATATAACGGTTTATTGTTCCTCTCAAACACAAATTTTGAGTATTCGATGAACGATTGCGGAGGTCTTCTGGCAAAATTTTGCAAAATTTGATATTATAGCCAACGACTACAGATGCTCTAAGATATGACTTCTTTGAACTTGAGATTATATTTGTCCCACCTAATGAACCTATTTGAACTATTAAAAAAATTCTTTTTGAAACATTATGTAATTTTTCTCTAATTAAACATTATGCAATTACTCATTTAAAATTGTATTCATGGTGTTTTGCTTGCTCTAAGTTAGAGATTATACTAATCTTGCAATCTCTTATGTAACATAGGTTTATTTATACCTCAAAATCAACAATCATATATCTTTTGATCTTGTTGAAAATTCTCCCCCATAGTTTTAGTTGTTCTTGCACTTTTTCAAATCATCGGGTTTAAAAAATGAATTGTATAAAATATGTCTTGAACTTATCATATTCTCTCTCTCTGATAAACTTATTACATTTTCACAGTCCTAAAATTTTCTTTTATCTCAATGACTTGTATAATTTTTTTACTTGTATATTGTTATGTCTTAGAGCATCCACAGTCGTTTTTCTCATATGCTAAAAAATGGCAACTACAGTAATAGCAAATAAACATGTTTACTGCAGTGGTCATTTGCTATATGTTTCTCATTTTTTAGAAAATAAGCAAGCGACGGTATATGTTATACCGTCTCATCGTTTAAAAATAAATTTAAAAAAGTTAATTACTTATTAACTATTAAACTATATTAATTAAATAAATTAAATAATATAATAATGAATAAACCTATCGAAAAACTAACTAAACCTATTAAAGTATATTAACTCCACCACTATGGTCAGCCGGGATATGTTATACCGTCTGACTTTTTTAAATTTTTTTTTTTTTAAGTATAAATCTGACCGTTGGATTAGAATAAAATTTAAAAAAAAATATACGTGGGCTGGTATAACATATACCGGACGGTATATGTTATACCGTCCGACTACTTTAAATAATAATAATAATAATGAGACGGTATAACATATACCGGACGGTATATGTTGTACCGTCTTTTAAAATTTGTGAATCGCTATTCTGCTTCTCATATATGAGAAGCGAATATAGCAGATTTGCTATAAAATGGTAAAATGAGAAACCATTGCAGCGCTCCGTTTTTCATAAAATGACAATTTGTCATTTATAAGAAACCATTGTGGATGCTCTTTTTAACGATTCTGCCATCTTCTCACTCAAACAAATCCACGTCTCATTTTCAATCACATTACTGAAATTATAAGTTTACGAAAGACCAACATGCAAAGTGCTTACGAGGAAAATATGCCAAAGTTATTAAAGTAGGGGTTTATCTGAAAGGACCACCGGAATTTAATCACGAGGAGTTGGCACTTTATGCCAGGCTGGACCCAATCACTCCCCAGCCTGGACCCGGCCCACATCAATATTCGTGCAGCTACTCATCACCAGACCAACCTAGTGGCACTCTCGTAATTACTAGACTCATGGAGTCCATTTTTTAATTCCTGAACCACACGTGCGATTCTCCATGCAGCTGGCAACCAGAAAAATATTGTGCTTTTCTTATTTATCCATTTAATTTAACTTAAACAAAATCATTTATCGAAGAAATATATCCTTTTCTTGGTCGGACCCACAGTAAGGTGGCAAGGCCCAGCTGGATGGTTTTCGTGGGACCTAGTAGTAAGACAGCCAATCATTTTCAAGGTGACGAAAAAGCCCATGATCGCATTCTGATCATTTGATGGGCAAAATGATCATTTCATATGGTTCCAGCTTAGGGTACTGTACTCTACTGCCAAAGTCCACTCACACATTGCACCCTAGCAAGTACAATGTGCATTGCATGGGCTCCCTCTATATTGGTCATTAATTGTATATATACTAGATTTGCGAGTGGTCACGTGTCTACGGCACGTCATCGAAACAATACAACATATGAAAATCTTGTAAATAGTAAAACAACAATTATGTAATTCAAGTTTGAATAGTAAAACAATAATTAGTTGTAAATAAAAATCCATGTTTCCATTAGCATATGTTGAAAAATAATTATAAATGAGAGTCTAAAATTCAACTTCTTAGAACTTTGAGTGGAAAAATGATGAAATTTAACTGATGATGAAATATTTGCTATTTTCAATGTAACATGAGCAATAAAAAAATATGTAAAAATCTCAAAATATAAATTTATAAGCAAATAGAGAGAGAATGAGTGAGAGAGAGAGAGAGAGAATGAGTGAGGGAGAAAGAGAGAGAAATAAATAAATAAAGAAGTTGTTTTGGGAGAAACTTCTGGACGGAAAAATATGTTTTGTGAGGTTAAATTTGAACCATTGATTTCATCCTTATTGAATGAGTGCCACTTGATAGCTTTCTTTGGGTTTTATTATATAGATGAAAAGCACACAAAATATAAATTTTTTACCCAACTATCTCACTTTTTTTTTAAGTATGTACTGAATTGTTCTTGTTTGAAAGTTTAATATCAAAAAGTCTCTGTCGCTAACTGAGATAGAGTTCAAATTATAGAGTTCAAATTCTACTTTTAATATCAGTTTTAAAATAATATTTCATACAGAACACATATAATTCAGAATCTGGAATATACGATATGACTGCAGTAAAACAGCAATAACTCATGTATCGAAAATAGGAATTTAAATTCGTCAAAAGTTCTAAAAACTACAAAACGAAAGCTACAAATCATGTTCACAAACTTATTCCATTTACTGATGTTAACAGGGTCGAAATTACTGTACAAAAATAGGGCAGCAGTAAAACAAAAGTTCTTTTATACATTTTATCAAATAGCTCAATTGCAAATGATCCAAAACTAAGATGGCATACAAAGCATGGCATATAGGCTACTCAAATCAGCATGGCATGTGAACAAACAATCCATAATAAGAAATCACATATAACAAAACATCCATATACAATTACTACAATATATGATGTGCCACAAACAACATACAATCAAGATGTCCAATCTAATATAAATTGTTTTCATGCAATGGTTTCTCCTACTGTGAACTACTCATGATCAAGAGATGAAGGAACGGATCAACTAACGCATATAGTCGTCATGAGGGTACTAACGGTTCCTGAACAACGACCACGAACGAACAGGAGACGAGAATCCACACCAACCAAAACACATGTACACGAGACGCACGTGCACACACACAAAGATAGCAGCAAACAACAGCAAGAGTGGACGGCAGCAACAATGGAAGACGATGGCGTCCGGGGCTATTGCTGACCACGGCAGAAGACGATAGCGACGGCGGCTAAGGGCTCGACCTGGTCGCTGCGGCACTGCGCTGCTCGAATGGGGACAGGGAGGTGCAGCGGGGGATCGGGAAGAAGAGAGGGGTGTTGCGGTGGGGTTTGCTGGAGTCGAGAAACTGGACGACGACAGCAAAGAGGAAGGGGGAGATCGGGAGTAGAAGAGAGGGTAAGTGACGGCCAGAAAGAGAGGAAATATTAGGGTTTTGGTAATTATGGTTAGGGAGCAATTAAGGGGATTATATGGTGTCAATATGGATTTTGGGTGAACTGAGTAGTATCCAATAGGAAGAAAAGAGTCCAATAAGAGACAAATAAGTCATGAAATAGGTTTAAACAATAAACAAGATCAAGAACAAATTTGTAGATTAAATAAATGAGAATGTAAAGCTAAATCAATGCAAAATGAATCACAAGAGAGAGAAGAACAACACACAATACAAAACAGACGAAAATCAATAAAATCAGCAATAAATAAAATAACAATGAATTTTATTAAATATAAATAAAAATACAAAAATGAGCAATAGGGGTACAATAACCTAACCTAGATTAATTTATGAACATACCAAAATGAACCCAAAATTGCAAATCCAATCCTAGACCCAAAATCACCAAAAATTATTTAGCATAAGTTAAAAACACTTACACACGATTGTTGGGTTGAAGGACGAAGTTGACTATTCCATTACCTACCAAACCAATCACCTCCTTCCAAAAATTGGGGAAAATTGTTTATGGGTTCATCAAAATTTGGGAAAATTGTTGGTTGATATGAAAGTATTGTGAGTGATGAAGAGATTTAAGAAAAAATCGAGAGATTGGGTTGAGGAGAGGCCGAATTCGGAGGCTAGGGTTTAGGGGTTGGGTTTAAGATAGCGTGAGCGCTTTTTGTGAGAGAAGAAATAAGATGAGAGTGAGATAGCGAGCGTGATTTAAGAGATTCCCAATCGACACTCGCTAAACCAGGCACGCTAACGGAGTCAGCGTGTCTATACTTGGTGATTTTTTTCGCACACTCCTACTTGAGGAAAAAAGTAGTGTCCCATAATTCACGCTAACTGAGATAGAGCGAAGATTTTTACTAGGCGCGCTATCTCAGTTAGCGACATAGACTTTTTGGTATTAAACTTTCAAATATGGACAGTTTGGTATATACTTTAAAAAGTGGGATAGTTTGGTAAAAAATGTTGGAAAATATTTTTGCAGATTTTTCAGGCCGGATTCCGGTGGGCTCTGGCCACCGGCGGCACTGGAAACTGATTGGATCATGTTCCTCTCGTCGAGTACTATTCCGTGATGTACTCATGTGCCAAAAACGAATTCCGTATGAATGAAAAATGTTGGTCCAAAGTTGAGTACTCGGTATGTACTCACTTGGATACTTGGAGAAAATGGATAGTCCCATATCGAAAATGGGTAAAGTTTTTTCTAGTATATATACTAAAAATTTTGACTAAAGGGCATGGTCCAGGGGTTACCACTAACGTGTAGTGGAGAGAGGACTTAGCCAAAATGACAAACACACACGCGCGCGCCTGGCCCGGTCTGGCTTCGGCTTGGTCTGGTCTGGCTCTAGCCTATATTCTTTTTTGGCCCCAGTCAAAATTTTTCCCCCAGTATACTGTTGAGGCTTTTCAACTTCAGTAACTGGTACCATTACTCTGTAACAGTAGAGTAATGGCTCATCAGTTATGACTTTGAATCACTACTTTGCTGTTACAGAGTAGTGGACCATTACTCTGCTGTTACAGAGTAATGGACCCTTCAGTTGCTCTCAATCTCCTATAAAACAAGTCCATTTTGTCTGCTAGAAGGACGGTTATGAAAAAACCAGTCCAAATCTTCCTCTTCTTCTTACACTCTGAGTCAGTACTGAGAATACAACACAGCTCCAGTTCGATCAGATCTCTGAAGTTAGGGTGCTGCTCTTTAGGGAAAAGGTAATATTGTTGTATCCTGGGAGGCATTTTGTCAACCACCGTCACACTACGGGGCAAAAACTGCTTTAAGGACAGAGATATTCAAATCTCGACTCTGTATTGTATGGTTTGTTTTGTTATTTTATTTCCTGTAATTGTAAATCTTCACAATTATTGTTAGCATTTCTGTTTTATGAAATTCTTGTTCTAACAATCTTAAAGCAATTTCCCCCCTCAATTCTAACAGTTTTTTGTGAAGATTCTTTACAGGTTCTATTATCATTTCGGAAAAACAATTAACAGTTATATTCTAACTGTTTCAGAACATGGAAAACACACAGATCGAAAGTGTCAACGGGCTTATCAGTGGCGAAACACCAGTGTCCCAAAATGTGACTGCACAATCGGTTGCGGCACATTCGGTCGTTCTGCCCACACATATTACTGTGGGAGAAAAACCAGAGAAGTTCAACGGAACTGGATTCAAGAAGTGGCAGGGGAAGATGCAGTTCTACCTGACCATCTTGAAGCTGGACAGGTTTCTCACTGAATCTGCCCCTATGCTGGCACCAATGGATGCACACTCAGTTGCTGAAGTTGATGCATGGAATCAGGGTGACTACCTCTGTAGAAACTACATCCTGAATGGCTTGGTAGACCATCTATACAATGTCTACTGTGTCTTTAAGACGTCCAAACTCTTGTAGGGGTCTTTGGAGAAGAAGTACAAAACAGAAGACACCGGGTCCACGAAGTTTGTAGTCGGCAAATTTCTGGACTACAAGATGGTTGACTCTTAAACAGTTGTGAGTCAAATCTAAGAACTGCAAGTGATAATGCATGAAATCGCTGCAGAGAACATGACGCTGTGCGAACCATTCTAGGTTGCAGCGTTCATCGAGAAGCTTCCACCTGGATGGAAAGACTTAAAGAACTACCTCAAGCACAAGAGAAAGGATATGTCTCTTGAAGACCTCATTGTCAAGTTGCGCATCGAAGAGGAGAATCGCAAGGCTGACAAGTCCTATGGAAATTAGTCTATAGAAAAGGCAAACATGGTGGAGCATGAACAGAAAGGCAAAAAGAGAAAGTTCTTACCACAGGCCTCGAACAAAAAACTGGCAGCAAAAAGGTTTGTTGGAAAATGCCACAAGTGTGGTAAGCTGGGCCACAGAATTTCTGAATGCCGCAATAAGGACAACAACCGTGCTGGAACCGGACAGACAAAAGGATCCCATGCACACATAGCTGAGAACTTGTCCACCGGTCTCTCTGACCTGGACCTTGTGCTGTTGTATCAGAGGTGAATTTGGTAGGGAGCAATTCTCGAGAATGGTGGTACGACACTGGGGTCACCAAGCACATATGCTCGGATAAGGAGATGTTCACTTCATACCAGACGTGCAACAAGGATGAACAACTGTTCATGGGTAATTCTTCCACCTCCAAAATTGCAGGAATGGGGAAGATAGTGCTGAAAATGACTTCAGGTAAGGAACTAACACTCACAATTGTGTTGCATGTTCTAGATATTAGAAAGAACTTGGTATCGGGCTCTTTACTAAGCAAGAATGGATTTAAGGTTGTTCTTACTTCTCATAATTTTGTATTGTCTAAAAATGGGGTGTACTTGGGTAAAGGATATGTAAAGGATGGACTGTTCAAGTTTAATGTAATGACAGTCATCCCTAAAACTATTGTTCATGTTGTTCCCAAAGTTAATGAAATTACTCCTATTACCTATGTTGTTGAGTCCACTTCGGTTTGGCATGAAAGATTATGCCATGTTAATTTTAATTCTATGCGTAAATTAATTAACATGAATTTGCTACCAAAATTTAAGGTAGACAACACCGAAAAATATGAAGTTTGCACAGAGGCCAAACTCACTAAAACTCCATCACGTTCTGTAGAAAGAAACACAGAAACTCTAGGTCTGATTCACAGGGATTTGTGTGATTTAAAATATGTGCAGACCAGATGTGGCAAAAAGTACTTTGTGACATTCATAGACGATTACACAAAATTCTGTTATGTATACTTATTACATAGTAAAAATGAGGCTTTGGATAAATTCAAAGAATATAAGCTGGGGGTTGAGAATCAACTTGGCAAAACGATTAAAATCGTTAGGAGTGATAGTGGAGGAGAATGTGATGCATCATTTAATATGTTCTGCTCTGAACATGGAATAGTTCATCAGACAACTGCTCCTTACTCACCTGAATCAAACGGTATTACCGAACGCAAGAACCAAACTTTAAAGGAGATGATGAATACCTTGTTTTTGAATTCTAGCTTACCCCAAAATATGTAGGGAGAAGCATTGCTGACTGCCAACTACATTCTCAATAAAATACCTCATAAGAAAACTGGCAAGACACCATACGAACTGTGAAAAGGTAACGTACCTTCGTATAAATACCTCAAAGTGTGAGGGTGTCTAGCAAAAGTGGCAGTACCTAATCCAAAACAGGTCACCATAGGACCTAAGACGATTGATTGCATATTCATAGGCTACGCACACAATAGTAGTGCATATCAGTTCTTGGTATATAAATCAGATATACCGGATATCCATGTGAATACAATAATGGAATCAAGGAATGCTTCATTCTTTGAACACGTATTTCCGTGCAAGGATACTACGTATCCCAAACCTACACGTGAATAAGAAAATGTAAGCACTTCAGTTGATGAACTAGAACATGATAATGATGAGCCTAGACATGTAAATGGGCTAGAACATCAAAGTCATTTGGTCCTGACTTCGTAACGGCCTTTCTGTTAGAGAATGAGCTCAGAACATTCAAGGAAGTCATGTCTACGCCTGATGCTCCTATGTAGAAGGAAGCAATCAAAAGTGAAATAGATTCTATTATGCAAAATCATACATGGGAGTTGGTCAATTTGCCTTCTGGATGTAAAGCTCTAGGATGCAAATGGATTTTCTAACAAAAATTAAAACCAGATGGTTCAATAGAGAAACATAAGGCAAGACTTGTTGTACAAGGATTTAGGCAAAAGAAAGACCTAAACTTCTTTGATACATATTCTCCGGTTACAAGAATAACTTCCATAAGAATGTTGATAGCTATTGCAACTCTACGTAACCTAGAAATACATCAAATGGATATTAAAACTGTATTTCTAAATGGGAATTTAGAAGAATAAATATACATGAAACAACCTGAGGGTTACGTAGTTTTTGGATAAGAAAACAAGGTGTGCAGGCTTGTAAAATCCCTGTACGGACTGAAACAAGCTCCAAAGCAGTGGGATGCAAAATTTGACAATGTTATGATATCAAATAGTTTCAAAATAAATGAATGTGATAAGTGTATCTACATAAAAGATACTCCAAATGGATACATTCTTGTGTGTCTGTATGTAGACGACATGCTCATTATTGGGAGCAATAACGACATTATCAAACAAACTAAGAGCATGCTTAGTGGCAAGTTTGATATGAAAGATTTGGAAGTTGCAGACGTCATACTAGGAATCAAAGTTTTCAGGACGTCTGAGGAAATTACTTTGTCTCAAACTCATTATGCTGAGAAAGTACTTGAAAGGTTAAAGAATTACTCGAATGGGACTACCAAAAGTCCTGTAGATCCCAGTCTTCACTTGTTCAAAAACATGGGTGACAACATATCACAACTGGAATATGTACGTGTAATCGGTAGTCTGATGTACTTAATAAATTGTACAAGACCGGACTTAGCACATTCAGTAAATATACTGAGCCGCTACACAAGTAATCCAGGACGAAGTCACTGAAAAGGAATAACTAGAGTATTGAACTACCTGCGACATACTCAGAGTTATGCACTGCATTATACTAGATATCTAACAGTACTAGAAGGCTACAGTGATGCCAACTGGATATCGGACTCCAAGAACTCAAAATCCACAAGTGGGTATGTCTTCACACTTGGTGGTGCAGCTATGTCATGGAAATCATCTAAACAAACGTTATTGGCCAGATCCACCATGAAATCTGAGTTTATTGCTTTAGACAAAGCGGCTGAAGAAGCAGAATGGCTTTAAAACTTTTAAGAGGCTATCCCGATGTGGGAAAAACCAGTGCCTGCTTTATGTGTACACTGTGACAGCCAATCGACTATAGCACGGATACTGAGTTGTATGTATAATGGTAAGTCTATTCATATTAGAAGGCAACACAAAACCATTAGACAACTATTCTCAAATGAAGTAATCTCTATAGACTATATAAAATCGTCCGACAACCCAGCGGATCCATTTATTAAAGGTTTGTCGCGAGAGTAAGTTGTGAGATTATCAAGAGGAATGGGTTTAAAGCCGATGATAAAAGAGGATACTTGATGGAAACCCTACCTAGGAATTGGAGATCCCAATTCCTAGGTAGGTCCAAGTGGCGGGCTCTTCCTGTCTCTGTGTCATGTGCGGCATCCCTTGCTGTTTGCGGCCCCTGGTGGATCGATTGCTGTGGTGTAGACTTTGGAGGGCGGCATTTGTTTTGTCGTTGGCCTCTATCCAGCGACACCGTCTGTGTTATCGGCATGTCCTGTTTGTGGACCGACGTTAACCTTTCTGCGGTGTGGTGTGGTTTCTTCCCCACGTTGGTTTAGCGCTGGTTTTCCCGGGGTTTCCAGTCTCCGTCCCATTTATTTGGTGCTCGCTCTATCTTCATTCTCATCCGCTCTTATTATTGTGGCATTTTTCGCATCGAGTCGTGTCCTAGTCCCTGTATAGTTCTTTTTTATTTTTCTTCCCTTGGTCATTTGTCGCGTTTTTGGAGTGGGTTTTACGGCTTGTAAAACTTCTTTGTACTTTTTCTTATTAATATATTTTTTATATGGCTGGAGTCGCCGACTCTATCCGTTTACATAAAAAAAAAGGAATTGGAGATCCCAAGATCTAGGTTCAAGGGGACAACCAAATCTTGTTGAATCGACGTGAGCACCAAGAGATTAAAATTTCATACCCACTCTTAGGATGATAAAACAGTGCTGCCTGCAAAGAGTTATGATAATCTTGGCCTTTAATGATTCCCATAACTTTGAAATACAAGTGGGATATGGCAGGATACTCTTTATGGGCAATCACCCTGTGAGTGTGAAATGAGGCAGTTTCTAGGAGAATGAAGAGAGGCTACATTATCCAAGTTCACTCACGATTAACTAGGGTTGTTCAAGGCCAAAATGAACACAACAAGAGAACTTAGTTCTGTGAGGAGATAAAACTGTGTGATAGTTATTGTTTAGGTTCACATCAAAACCCGGGTAGTTCAGGACATCATGTTCACTACCTGGTCAAGTGAATCCGATGGCTACTTACTAAGGGTGGTTCAAAGTTGAAAAATTACTACCATCCCTGATGTAGTGATTTTCCAATTGTATTCTCTGATTCTTTTTCTGTCATGTGGCTTTCTGTCGTATCTGGATTACATGGTCTGGTCATTTCCATTCATATGGGGGATTGTTGGAAAACATTTTTGAAGATTTTTCGGGCTGGATTTCGGTGGGCTCCGGCCACCGGCGACGCCGAAAATTGATTGGATCATGTTCCTCTCGTCGAGTACTATTCCGTGATGCACTCATGTGCCAAAAACGAATTCCGTATGAACGAGAAATGTTGGTCCAAAGTTGAGTACTCGCTATGTACTGACTTGGATACTTGGAGAAAATGGATAGTCCCATATCGAAAATGGGTAAAGTTTTTTCTAGTATCTATACTAAAAATTTGGACTAAAGGGCGTGGCTCGGGGGTTACCACTAACGTGTAGTGGAGAGAGGACTAAACCAAAATGACAAACACACATGCGCGCGCACGCGCCCGGCCCGGACCAGCTTGGTTTGGTCTGGCCCTGGCCTATATTTTTTTTGGCCCTAGTCAAAATTTTTCCCCCAGTATACTGTTGAGGCTTTTCAACTTCTATAACTGGTACTATTACTCTGTAACAGCAGAGTAATGGCTCATCAGTTATGACTTTGAACCACTACTCTGCTGTTACAGAGTAGTGGACCCTTCAGTTGCTCTCAATCTCCTATAAAACCAGTCCATTTTGTCTACGAGAAGGACAGTTCTGAAAAAACCAGTCCGAATCTTCCTCTTCTTCTTCCTCTCTGAGTCAGTACTGAGAATACAGCACAGCTCCAGTTCGATCAAATCTCTGAAGTTAGGGTGTTGCTCTTCAGGGAAAAGGTAATACAGTTGTATCCTGGGAGGCATTTCGTCAACCACCGTCATACTACAGGGCAAAACTTGCTTTAAGGACAGATATATTCAAATCTCGACTCTGTATTGTATGGTTTGTTTTGTTATTTTATTTCCTGTAATTGTAAATATTCACAATTATTATTAGCATTTCTGTTTTATGAAATTCTTCTTCTAACAAAAAAATTCCACAAAATATAAACGAGGCTGCTTTATTATCTCTATACAATATATCATTTGCAAAGTGTCACAAGTCTAGCACGTAAGTGTTGATGATATTTGTTGATACGCAAAAAAAATAACAAGGTATTTCTTTTTCATACATCGACATTGTCGACTATGATGTGCTTAATCTCTACTATTTTAATGGGAGAGTTGGGGTTTGTAACAAACAAACCCTAACTTTGTAACTATATAAACACGTATAATACACGTTCAAACTACAACCAACAAATATAAATGTGCACCACACGTGTAGCCCAAATCAAAACATTCAAATATAAACTATTTTTTTTCTTTTTCGAAATATATTTATTTAATTTGATGACTTTACTTCTTTTAGACGTGCATCGCACGTACATTATACTAGTTAAGTTAACGTGCTAGAAAGACTTGGTAGGAGATATGTTTACTGGCAGAGTTGGACCATGTCATACCGAGAACACTCCATATGTGCATGTGGTAGCATGGGTTTTTTTTTTCTTCCTCGTATCCTCTATCTTATCTTACAATCAGAGCATCCACAATCGTTTGCTAAAAAATATGACAAAATAACAAATAAAAATAGCAATATGAGAATTTGCTTGCAACGGTGTTTTGCTATAATTTTGCCAATTTTTTTTTCTTTTTTTTAAGCGGACGAGACAACATGTCCCGTCTCACTTTAATTTTTTAATATTTTTAATCTTAATACTACATTAGAATAAGTAAGTTAGTAATTAGTAGTAGTATTAGATTATTAAATTAATAAATAGGTAATTAATTAGGCTAATTAAGGGATTAATTAATTAATTGACCGTAATTAAATGCCCTGGATTCTAGGACGGGACATGTTGTCCTGTCCAAGCCATTTTGGCATGAAGCGGGACAACATGTCTCGTTTGACGATTTTTTAATATATATATATATATATATATATATATATATATATATATATATATATAAATTGTAACTCCTGTTTTCATTAATACGCATTTTTAAAAGTATTTTTCCGTATTTAAATTCTCAGTACCTTATAACTATTTTTTCCTAATTGATTTCATTATTCAAACTATTTTGGAGTCCAATTGTTTAGTATAAACCCAAGCCCATATCCACCTTCTATTGGATCTCTCACCCAAACCCAATAACCCAAACTACCCCCAATCTCTCCCTAACGGACTAATCCCTATGATTTCTCCTAATCACTCCCCCACAATCCCCATGATCTGTAACTCCCAAAAATTTGGATAACTAAATCCCTATTATTAAGCCCTGTAATCTCTCCCCAATTCTAATTCAACTTAATACCAATATACAACAAATCCCCCGTTCTCTATCTCCCGTTCCTTCTCCCTTCCCCGTTTCATACTCAACCGCAAACAAAACAAAACCATACCCATTTCCTGCCTCCAATCGCCTCATCTCCATCCCCTCACCCTCGTCGCAATCGCATCCACCAACATCCCCTCGTCAATCACCACCACCGCAGCATCCACCCACCATACCTTCAACATCCTCCATCGAACCCGTTTTTCGACCTTTACCTTCGCCTCTCGTCACCACCTCCACCATTACCTAGCTCCCGCCAACTCATCCATCACCATCATCCTCATCACCCAATACCTCTCCGACCTTCGTTCGCGTCGCCAGCACCCGAACCCAGCCTCCGCTCGCTTCCCCTGTTCCGAACTCGAAAACAGAGCGCCATCGTCAACTCGACGCGCGCCCCCGTCACCGTCATCGACTGCTCCACAGTCGAACCGGATGTCGTCGCGAAACCCCGCCGCCGCGTCGCATCGCCGTCATCGCGCCGTTCGCCCACTCTCACTCGCACTGTCGAGAGGAAGAAGAAACAGCTGATTAAGGCGGGATTGAATCTCGGTCGTTGGATCGCATCGAGATCCAAACCCAGCTATCCGATCTGATCGCTGTTTCGCTGTTCTGCCATAGCAGATCCATCTCCGCTGTTCGCTGTTCGTCTGGATCCGGTGTGCTGGAAGGAGCTGATTGGTGGGTTTTCGCTGTTCCGTGTTTTGGCGCAGCAAATCCCGATCACGCTGTTTGTTGTTCGGGCAGATCTTGGTGTGGAGATTCGCTCTTGTTGCTGTGTTGTTGGCTTGGACTTCTTGCACGTATTTTGCATGTAGTTTTCGGAATTCGCCGGATTATTCTCTTTCTGATCTAATCGTCAAAAAGGCAAGTCATTTCTTATCGAATATTTATTGTATCATATTCGATATTTTTATTGAATTCCACAAGTGGATCCGTATTGAATATCGTAAAATGTTATTGTATCTATCGTTGGGATGCCACGGATTTACACGAGCGAATCCAAGTGGTAATCTCGACTTCGTACCGTCTTTTTGCCTCTAATGTATAGGGATCGTACATGCACCCATGTAGTTAGTTATTGAATATAAGAATAGGAAAATATTGTTATATTTCATCTCATGACATTAAAGACAACTATTGTAGATTGTATATTAGGTTTGATTGTGTTGGATCCTGTAGGCGAGACAACAAACACTAGAGGGGGGTGAATAGTGTTAATAAAAAACTGCGAAAATTTTCTTCGGTGCAGTCGACTTGGTTGTGAACCAGTCGACTGAAATGATCAAATAAAAGTAAATACAATAACTCGGTGCAGTCGACTTATAGATAAGGCAGGCGACTGATGACACAATGACAGTATAACTAATACGAGACTGATCAGTCGACTGATAGTGCAAGGAGTCGACTGTCCAGACAAGTTTCACAGAACTTAAAGTAAGAATATAGTAAGTGCGAGATCAAGACAACCAATCACAGAGTACACAAGATATATCCTGGTTCGGTCCTTCCGACCTACATCCAGTCCCCAAGCAACCCACTTGAGATTTTCACTATTCTTGAAAAACAAGTTTACAAGAATACCCTACGGCGTTAAGACAACAACCTTGTCTAACCCGTAGACCTTTCTCTCAAACAGAGAAAGCAGACCCACTTTACTACCGAGAGTGAACGACCGACTCTACAACCTAGAGTCTAAACCACTCTCCAACCGAGAGCAAAAAGAAACAGGAAAAACTTTACAGACAACCTATAGCCTTGTTGGTGTATTGTGTTGTTGCATATGGCTAAAAACAAGGTCGACTTCTATACCCAGTCCAGAGCGAAATCGTTGCTATACTGGACTGAGTGTAGAGAACCGGAGAATTTGAACTTGAAAGCTTTTTCTCACTTTTCACTTAGAATATCTCAAAGATTGTTCAAGTCTTAGAAAAGTATGTTGTAAGATCTTTTCAGTGAGATCTGAACTCTATTTATAGAGTTAGATCTCCTGGACGTTGGGGGACAGTTATTCCAACTGTCAACCAACGGATCTTATAGCTTTTGATTTTGAAAAATCAATTTTGAAAACAGAAAACGGTCAAAAGCACTCGAACAGTCGACTGGGTTGCCATATGAGTCGACTGGTCAGAGTTTGAATAAATTTAAACAGTTTTGTACTGCCAGTCGACTGCCAGAGATATCAGTCGACTGGTACTCAACAGTTAAATTACTTCAAACTATTTTGACTCTTTTTGGGGTTTTTGAAAAAACACACATTATGAAATTGTGAGTGTATGTGTGTGTGACAAGGCTTTACAATCAGACTAAGACTCAACAAAAGTAAAAATACAATGTTTTACAAGACACAACAATTTGACACATTTGAGCTTGAAGCCTTGAGTCTTGAGTCTTGTCTTGAGTGAAGCTTTGGCCATTGTCTTTTATCTGGAGCTTTTATGCTTGATCATTTGTTCAGCTGTAAAGTAATAAGTCCTTTGTGTATAGCACCTGTAAGATTAGCATAGATACATGTGCAATGTGTTGTGATCATCAAAATCAAGAATCAACATTCTCCCACTTTTTGATGATGACAACACAATAGCTGATAATATACAAGCATAGTAATGATATGCTCCCCCTATCAAAAACACATCATGCATATGAAAAAATGTATCATAAAGTATGTATCAGTCGACTTAACAATATATCAGGCGACTGATCAGATAAAAACATACATACTAAAATCACAATCTCAGATGCAGTAACATGAGAATCACAGATGCAGCAGTCGACTGATATACTTGTAGCCAGTCGACTGACCTGAGAAATTTTTCAATACACAGAAATCAAACACAGTTGCATAATTAAGAGGTATCTCTCTCCCTTTGTCATCAACAAAAACACAAAAGAAACTGTCTTTTATATTAAAGAACACAGAAATAAACTAAGAAATGTTCTCATAAATAAGTTCATTAAGACAAAAATAAAATAGAAAATTACATAATAGCAAAAAATAAAAAGTCTTCAATTGTCCTCGTCTGAGTCTTCATCAGCAGCATGAGAAGGAGGAGGAAATTAAGTATGGAAAAGATCAGTTAAGTGATCAAGTTTGGAATCAAGGGTGTGAAGCTGGGTATCCACACTCTCTGAATGTTTCATAAGATAAGTGACACTTTCATAGAGAGTACGTGGATCATCATAGTTAGCTTGAGGAAGAGATGAACTAGAAGAGGCAGAAGGTCTAGAAGGTCTAGCAGTAGAACCTAAAGGAGCTTGAGAATGTTGAGGAGACCTAGGGGTTGATCTAGGAGGAGGATCAAGAAGTTTCATACGTGCTAAACTAGCACAATCGAAACACTCATAGTGCGTAACGACATTGGTCTCGGAATCGAGATCAATACCGAAAGCTTCAAAGACACGAGTGAGAAGCCCACCGAAAGGTAAGAAGTGGGTGTGGTTTTGTTCAAATTTTGAAAAGATGACACGACCCCAATTTATAGCAATTTTACCAAACATTGCATAAACAGCTTTTTGTAATTCCAAAGAGTACTGGTCATAACTTCCTCTTTTGGGAAGGATGTTATAGGCTAGTATTCTGGCTACAAGCTTAGCAATAGGAGTAATATTTTTGCTAGTCATTGGAGGTCCGTGATTAGGCAAAAATATTTTAGATAAGATAGATGCATCATCAAGGATAATATCACTTAGATCTAATCCTCCGTCATCATTATCCATTAGGAGATTGATTCTCTCGGGTGTGAGTGTCATTTTAACATTTTTGACAGATGAGCGGATAACTACATCCCCATCTTTCTTTTGTACAACCCTCATATTAGTGTAAAACAAATAGATGAGTTGGGGATAATAGTTAGGTTGATTAACTAAGGATAGATATTCATAAAGGCTACTATTTTAAAATAGAGGAACAAGATTAAATGGATCAAGATCATCAAAATTAACATATCTCCCGAGGAAGATGACAATGGTACACATAATGTACCATCGTTCAAGAAGATCAGGACTCAATAGAAATTGAGAATAATCTAGGGATGAAGAACTAGCATCACCAAGAGTTCTCTTAGATTTCTTGGGTGCCATTGGAAAGAAGTGAGGAAAGGATTTTACCAAAAAAATTGGAGAGAAAAACAGCCGATCAAACACCAGGGCAGCAGTCGACTTCTTCTTCTTCTCTGGCTTAGGGTTTCAGATTTGGGGTAAAAGTAAAAGAGGATGGAGGCTGAGGTGAAAGGGTTTTTTAACTGAAGATGGATGGCTGAGATTGAACGAGAACAAATCAATGGTTGAAAGGAGAGGTCACGGGTGAAAAAGTGAAGAGATGTTTATCTCAAAAGCTGCGATGAATAGTTGCTGAAGACATTTGAACTCGCGACAGTCGATTGGTAGGGTATATCAGTCGACTTAGTCGAGAAGAGACTAAATTTTGTATATCTGCTGATCAGTCGACTGTCATCAAGACCAGGCGACTGGTCAGAGAACAAAAAAAAAATATGTTTTAAGTACAGTACAGTCGACTTACTCAAGAACACAGTCGACTTAACAAAAACAAATTTTCAACAAATATCAATAAAATCACATATTCCTAGTTCTCTTCTTAAGTTAATGAAAGTATCTTCTTTAAGGGGTTTGGTAAATATGTCTGCTACTTGTTTATCAGTAGAGATAAAGTCTAAAGATATATCTCTTTTTAAAACATGATCACGTAGAAAATGATGTCGAATATCAATATGTTTCGTACGTGAATGTTGAATCAGATTTTTAGATAGATTAATTGCACTGGTATTATCACACATAATTGAGGGTTTCTCAAATGAAATACCATAATCTAATAAAGTTTGTTTCATCCACAAGATTTGTGCACATGCCAAACTTGCAGCGATATACTCAGCTTCTGTGGTTGATAGGGATACGGAATTTTGCTTTTTACTGCACCAAGAAACTAGGGAATGTCCCAAAAAGTGACATGTACCACTAGTACTCTTGCGATCAGTTTTGCTTCCAGCAAAATGAGCATCGCTATATGACAAAAGTTGAAAATTATCGGTGTGTGGATAAAATAAACCATATTCAGATGTGCCTTTAATATATCTTAAAATTCGTTTCACTGCTTTTAAATGAGACTCTTTAGGACTAGATTGATATCTAGCATATAAACATACGCTGAACATAATATCTGGTCTACTTGCAGTAATATATAAGAGTGAACCAATCATACCTCGAAAGAGTTTTTGGTCAACACTCTTACCTAATATATCTTTGTCAAGAGTAGTAGTAGTAGCCATAGGTGTAGATTTACTACTAGTACTATCAATGTTAAAACGTTTGAGTAATTCCTTTGCATATTTTCCTTGGTTGATAAATATGCCACTTGAGGACTGCTTAATTTGAAGTCCAAGGAAATAATTGAGTTCACCCATGTGACTCATCTCAAACTCGTTTTTCATGGTATTAGCAAACTCTTGACATAGATTATTATTAGTAGAACCAAAAATTATATCATCAACATATATTTGTATGATTAAGATATCATTCTTAACTCTTTTGATAAACAACGTAGTGTCTACTTTACCTATTTCAAATCCTGTTTCTAAAAGAAAAGTTTTCAAACGATCATACCAAGCACGAGGTGCTTGCTTAAGACCGTATAAAGTCTTTTTCCATTTATAAACATGATCTGAAAATCGTTCATGTTCAAAACCTGGTGGTTATTTAACATAAACATTTTCTTTAATAAACCCATTAAGAAAAGCACTTTTAACATCCATTTGATAAAGTATAAAATTCATAAAACAAGCAAAAGATAATAAAATACGAATAGATTCTAGTCTAGCAACAGGAGCATATGTTTCATCAAAATCTATACCTTCTTCTTGATTATACCCTTGAGCAACTAATCTAGCCTTATTCCTTACAACTTGTCCTGATTCATCTAACTTATTTTTAAATACCCATTTGGTACCAATAATAGTCTGATCAGGAGGTCGAGGAACTAAATCCCATACATCATTCCTTATAAATTGGTTTAGTTCATCTTGCATGGCATTCATCCAATATTCATTCTCACAAGCTTCTTGTATATTTTTCGGTTCAAAATCCGACAAAAATGTTGTATGAGAAATCATATTAACATGTGAACGTGTCTGAATACCATGGGAGATGTCACCAATTATTAAGTCATGAGAATGATCTTTAACTTCAACAAATGATTTTGGTAAAGTTGAAGATATCACAATAGGATCAGTCGACTTGGTAGGTTCTTCAGTCGACTGCTTCACTTTAGTCGACTGGGAGTCCTTATCAGTCGACTTATCAGTCAGATTAGTTTGTTCTAAAGATTTAATCACATTATCTAAAGGTGATGAATCAGTTTCATCATCTTTATTTAAAGTTGATGAAGGCAGAGATTCATCGAATGTAACATGCATTGACTCTTCAATAGTCATTGTAGACTTATTGAAAATTCTATATGCTTTACTCCTATTTGAGTATCCTAAAAAAAGATACCCTCATTAGATCTAGGATCAAATTTGTCTAAATTATCTTTTGTGTTTAGAATAAAACACTTACAACCAAATGTCTTAAAGTAAGAGACTTTAGGAATTTTATTAAAAAATAACTCATAACAAGTCTTCTTTAGCTTAGGTCTTATAAGAATTCTATTTAAAACATAACAAGCTGTAGCAACAGCTTCAGCCCAAAAGTGCTTTGGTAAATTGCTTTCAACAAGCATAGTACGTGCGCATTCTTGCAAAGTCCTATTTTTTCTTTCAACCACTCCATTTTGTGGTGAAGCTCTAGGAAATGCAAACGAATGTGTTATACCATTCTTGTTGCAATATTCTGTAAATGTTTCATTTTCAAATTCTCCACCATGATCACTTCTAATAGTGATTATGGTTAGAGATCTTTGATTTTGAATACGTTTACAAAAATGTGCAAATTCATCAAAAGCATCATTTTTATGTTTTAAAAAGAATGTCCAAGTGAATCTTGAAAAATCATCTACTAAAACAAATACATATCTACTTTTATTTAAAGAAGCAACTCTAGTAGGGCCAAATAAATCCATATGGATTAATTCGAGCGGCCTACTAGTAGAAATTACTTCTTTTGTTTTAAAAGTGGATTTGATTTGTTTTCCTAGTTGACATGCATCACATAACTTATCCTTTTTAAAGGATAGTTTTGGCAGTCCTTTAACTAGGTTATATTTAGATAATTTTGAGAGATTCTTCATGTTCACATGTCCAAAACTTCTATGCCATAGCCAAGATTCATTGTTAGAAGCTATTAAACAAAAATCATTTGAAAGTTCAATTGCATTCAAACATAATTCATAAATATTATTTTTACGAAAACCTTGAAAAATAACATTTTGCATAGTAGAGTCATAAATCAAGCATGCATCTTTTTCAAATACTATTTTATACCCTTTATCACATAATTGACTAATGCTTAAAAGATTATGCTTTAAACCACTAACTAATAATACATTTTCTATGGTTGGGTTAGAAGTTTTACCGACCATACCGATACCTATGACTTTGCCTTTGTTGTTATCTCCAAAGGTGACAGTTCCTCCATCTATGCTTTGAATGGTGAATAGCAGGTTGGCATGTCCTGTCATATGTTTTGAACACCCGCTGTCTAGTATCTAGCGTTCTTTCTTGGGTACCTATAAAAAATTCAAGGTAAATATGGTACCCTTTTTATTGGTTCCAAAACATATTAGTTTGGGGGAAACCAAACCCATGAAGAGTTTGATCTTCCTCCATAAGCAGAAATCTAATTAATAGAATTACACACATTTAATACATATGAAGTAATATACGCAATTCTATCATTCTAATTTAAGCTGACTGGAACCCATACTAACTTGTTCTGTCCAGTCGACTTAACAGTGTCCTTCAGTCGACTGCTAGTGTGAGTCAGTCGACTTGATGGTATACTAGGTCGACTTGTATGAGGTTTTGATCTCGTTGAATAAGATTCAATTCCTCTGGACAGCCGACTGGTAGATTGGTTCAGTCGACTTAACCGAACAGTAGTCTTGCTTTTATCACTAACATTTACAGCCTTAGGCTTTTCAAAAAATTCATACAACTTGTGTGTAACACTAGAAATAGATGCTGATTTATTTCTACTAGTGTTTTTAGCAAGAGATTCTTTTACAGAAGAATTTTTAAAACCAAGTCCATATTTTTGACTAGATTTTACTTGATGATGAAGCACATCATTTAAATTCTCTTTGCCTTTGTTAAACTTAGATACGTTCTTTGATATCTCTTCGTAATTCTTTTTGAGAGATTCAAGATCAGTATCTAAACTTGCAATGTGAGAATTTAAAGATTTTACTTCCTTATCAAGGTAAAGATTTTCTTGAGTAAGTGTTTGATTCATTTTCTCTAGATTCTTAACTCTAATCTTTTCCTTTTTTAACTCTTGAAATATTTCATTAAACGCATCAAGAAGATCTTCTGAGTCGTAATCATTACTTACATGATCTTGTGAAGCCATGAAGCACATGTTTGCCACTTCATTGTTTTCATCCGTTTCTTCTTCGGAAGACGAATCACTATCATCTCATGTTGCTTGATAGGCCTTCTTGTTCTTAGCAAACTTATTCTTTGAATATTTGTCCTTTTTGAAGTTGGATGGTTTTCCCTTGTTCTTTGCATTTTCAAGGGGACAATCCTTCTTCATGTGTCCTGTTTTATTGCACCTGAAACATGTAGGAGGGTCATTAGAATCTCTATTTTTAGAATTAAACTTACCCTTCTTTAAGAATTTTTTGAATTTTCGGGTAAACATTGCTATCTCCTCTTCATCTTCTTCCTCATCTTCCGATTCTGTCATGGCTTTAAAAGCCAATGATTTCTTCTTTGCTTGGTGAGATTCTGTATCCTTCTTTCGATCTTCAAGTTAGACCTCGTATGCCATGAGATTGCCCACAAGATTCTCGAGAGAAAGTCGTGACAAGTCATTTGCTTCCTCTATTGCCGTGGTCTTCTTCTCCCATTCTGGAGTGAGTGCACGTAAGACTTTTCTAACCATCTCTGCTTGAGTGTAAATCTTTCCAAGTGTCACAAGAGAGTTAGTGATATCAGTAAATCTGGTGATCATCTCGGATACTGTTTCATTGTCCTTCATTCTGAACATCTCAAACCTGTGAACAAGAACAGAGATTTTAGACTCTTTAACTTTATTTGTTCCTTCATGTGTTACCTCGAGTGTATGCCAGATTTGATGTGCAGTTGTAGCATTGGATACACGGTTGAATTCTTCCTTTGTGAGTGCACAAAATAAAGCATTCATTGCTTTGGCATTATTCATCGTTTAGTTCTTTTGATCATCATTCCATTGTGCATATGGAATAGTAGGAGCAGTGTATTCCGTTTCTGTCATTTGCCATATCTCGTAGTTGATTGATTGGAGGTAGATTCTCATTTGGCACTTCCAATAATTGTAGTTAGTTCCATCGAATAGCGGTGGCCGTTGTGTAGATTGGCCTTCATGGTACTGATTTGTATTTGAAGTAGTTGCCATAGCCTGTAACCTCGCTCTGATACCAACTGTTGGATCCTGTAGGTGAGACAACAAACACTAGAGGGAGGGTGAATAGTGTTAATAAAAAACTGCAGAAATTTTCTTCGGTGCAGTCGACTTGGTTGTGAACCAGTCGACTGAAATGATCAAATAAAAGTAAATACAATAACTCGGTGCAGTCGACTTATAGATAAGGCAGGCGACTGATGACACAATGACAGTATAACTAATACGAGACTGATCAGTCGACTGATAGTGCAAGGAGTCGACTGTCCAGACAAGTTTCACAGAACTTAAAGTAAGCAAATAGTATCAAGACAACCAATCACAGAGTACACAAGATATATCCTGGTTCGGTCCTTCCGACCTACATCCAGTCCCCAAGCAACCCACTTGAGATTTTCACTATTCTTGAAAAACAAGTTTACAATAATACCCTACGGCGTTAAGACAACAACCTTGTCTAACCCGTAGACCTTTCTCTCAACCAGAGAAAGCAGACCCACTCTACTACCGAGAGTGAACGACCGACTCTACAACCTAGAGTCTAAACCACTCTCCAACCGAGAGCAAAAAGAAACAAGAAAAACTTTACAGTCAACCTATAGCCTTGTTGGTGTATTGTGTTGTTGCATGTGGCTAAAAACAAGGTCGACTTCTATACCCAGTCCAGAGGGAAATCGTTGCTATACTGGACTGAGTGTAGAGAACCAGAGAATTTGAACTTGAAAGCTTTTTCTCACTTTTCACTTAGAATATCTCAAAGATTGCTCAAGTCTTAGAAAAGTATGTTATAAGATCTTTTCAGTGAGATCTGAACTCTATTTATAGAGTTAGATCTCCTGGACGTTGGGAGACAGTTATTCCAACTGTCAACCAACGGATCTTATAGCTTTTGATTTTGAAAAATCAATTTTGAAAACAGAAAACGGTCAAAAACACTCGAACAGTCGACTGGATTGCCATATGAGTCGACTGGTCAGAGTTTGAATAAATTTAAACAGTTTTGTACTGCCAGTCGACTGCCAGAGGTATCAGTCGACTGGTACTCAACAGTTAAATTACTTCAAACTGTTTTGACTCTTTTTGGGGTTTTTGAAAAAACACACATTATGAAATTGTGAGTGTATGTGTGTGTGACAAGGCTTTACAATCAGACTAAGACTCAACAAAAGTAAAAATACAATGTTTTACAAGACACAACAATTTGACACATTTGAGCTTGAAGCCTTGAGTCTTGAGTCTTGATTTGAGTTTTGAGTCTTGTCTTGAGTGAAGCTTTGGCCATTGTCTTTTATCTGGAGCTTTTATGCTTGATCATTTGTTCAGATGTAAAGTAATAAGTCCTTTGTGTATAGCACCTGTAAGATTAGCATAGATACATGTGCAATGTGTTGTGATCTTCAAAATGAAGAATCAACAGATTGTTCATGTGATTGCTATCGGTAAATTAGTTGATTGTAATTAGTAGAGTCATGGACCTTGTAAATATTAATACCATGTTCACATATGATTGGTTCGCTGTGATTTATGATTATTAAACCCCCAATTTATCATTCTTAACTTTTTAACCATTTTATTCAAAGTAAACATGTTGACTATTCTGAAAATTACGCCAACCTGAATCTTGTTACGCTGTTTCGACCTAGATACCTTCTTTAAAATCAGTCGCTTCCTGAAAATGAAACGTAGCCCTAAGTGTCTAGATGTCAATAGCCACCAGAATTTTCAAATTACGACTTATATCGCCCGAGTTATGACCCTTTTGCTACAGCTACGCTGTAATTTCAGATTCATGTATATACCATGTTAGACTGACAAATTAAGTAAACTAATGATCAAATATAGCCAAGATAAATTTCAGATTTGTAGATAACATGCTTAGGGTGTTAAAAATTATTTTTACTGATTCTTGTAATGTTTATTTACTGCCTTTACAATTAAAATTAGACAACATTGACACTCAGCCAGAAACTAAAATCTATAAAGATTACTAAATTTCGCCTAGCTATCATTGTCGGAATATAGACTTTAAGTATGCGTTGGAACCGGGCAAGAGTCTAGTTTATAGACCACCTGACGGATCCACTTTTGCTGTATTGTAGGGACGGAAATTCTGATTTTGGTACAATAACCTACTGCTGTCCAGAATTGGGTTCCTATGTCTAATAATATATAATTATATCTATAATGTTACTTTTAGTGTATTTAATTGTATATAGTATATTGCATGATCTTAGGGTTGTTTTGTCACCTTTACTAGTGTCCCTTATTAATCGCATTATTGTATGATAATTGAATAAAGAAAGTAAATCAAGCCGGGGTTAAGGGTTGATTAGGGTAGTTGATGACATAGTGACTGTACTCGGAAGAGGGGCCGGTGTTTCCCTAAATTATCGGTCTATCGGTTATCGTTCTATTGGTTATATCGGTCATTGGTTAATTGCAGATTACTGACTTCAGTATCTCGATTGATTCGGTCATCGGTTATTATTGAATATTGTTCCTGAGTACATGAACTATAGAATCTACAACCTTAGTCTAAACAAAATTGATTGTATGTATCGAACCTGTGGTACGGCACACATGAGACACAGTATTACGTGCATTAGCTAGGATTTAAAAATAAATAATAGACCTAAGGCTTTTCATCACATTATCATTGCATATTGTTATCTTTATCGAATAGTGTCATCGTTATTATTGCCATTATTGATATTGTTCATCGTTATCGTGATAAATCATAGTTATTGCATATTATACTATTATTGTTTTGTCACTGTTCAACACTATTGATTTCATCGTTTATTGAATTCATTGCTATACCACTATTGTCATTGTTTCTCTGTTTCTCCACTTGCATGTCCACGACTTGCTCTAAGGACTTTCTTTTTCCTCTCTTTAGATGAGCAACTTACAGGTATCCAAGGAGATTTACCTGACGGAATATGAGAGCAGTATTGGTGAAGGAATTGTTTTACCGCGTCGCTAAAATAAATGTTGTTTTATTTGATGACTTTAATAAAATTGGACAAATGCTATTTCTTTGTATTGTGGGCTTCGACCCGAATATTGCTTGTTAAATTTCCAGACTTTGGGTTATTTTGATTTTGGTTATTTTTATGCTTAAATTGTCAATATTGTTATTTATGTGATCATTCTTCCAATGCATGCGTGGTTGTTTTTATTACTTATTCATATTGTTGAGTTGGATCAATAACAGCCTATGGATGACAGCAGTCATTCGCTGGGCCGCATCACGTGCTTGTATTCCGTGTTTTTCGGAAGCGGGGCGTGACATATATTTTGTGTGCAGACGGTACAACATGTACCGTCTGATCATTAAAAAAAATTAAAAATAGGTTAGACGAAACAAGTTGTTTCGTCTGATCACATTAAAAAAAAGAAAAAAAAGGGAACATAACAGCATGTTTCGTCCCCTATAATTTGAGAATTGCCAGTTCGTTTCTCAAATATGAGAAGCGACTGTAGCGATTTTATCAAAATATGACAAAATAGCTAACGACTGCAGGAATTCGTTTATCAAAATATAAGAAAATGACAAATATAGCAAACGACTGTCTGTGGATGCTCTCACAAGTTTGTTTCTGCTTCCTACTGGATTTTTAAGGCATTTTCTTAATTAGTTGAGACATTGTGTTTCACAGCTCTCCTTAGTCTAAGGCTCGGAAGCCATATACAATAATACAATATATGAAATATTGGCCTTTTCGCTACCACCAGCTATATCAACAAACTGCCGAATAATTTGAACATAAAAAATGCAAGAGAACTAAATTATAATACGCACCTGTAAGCTCCAAAATACTCCAAAATAAAGAGGGAAAGCAAAAGAAAATGATGGGGGTACCAACCCTGCCAGTGATTGGAAGCTCTTTCCAATTGGCCAACCTAAGGAATCTTATCCTCTCCTCTTTATCGGGTTCAATTAATTAACTAAATGAGTTAAATAAACATTAGTACTATAATGAGATGAAATTAATTAATGCAATGAATGAGAGAATGAGATGGCAAGCTTATGTTCCCAAGGGAAATAATCATGCTATAAAAGAGGATATTGGTTTTATTCTGTGCAAATTATACATACTAAAATAATTTTAAGAAACTCACAAAATTATAGTGATGAACTCGAAACAATTATGAGAGAACTCAAAAAAATACATATTCAAGTGTATAATTTGGTAAAATTTATTCTAAAAAATAAGTGCACAACCTGTCTTTGTATATATCCTGTCCGACAACATCCAGATTCTGATCCATCTCATTTCGACCCTCACCTTCATCCCTTCCCCCCTCCCAAATTCACATCTCTCTAACGCCATCCTCCATTCCTCTCTTCTCACCTGCATTTTTGCCATACTCGACTGCTACGACGTCCATGTCTCCACCATCCTCGACCGCCGCGACGTCCACCTCATCCTGCCCTCCGTCGCCTCTCCATCTTTACCAAATATCATTCTTGGGATTTGACACCGCAATCATCACTGTCTTCAACCAGTACTCTTCCAAAAATTCAGATTCCGGAATTTCAAGAACACAAATTAGATCGTGGCTGGACGCGTGGGAGGCAGTTTGGAGGCAAGGTGGGAGCGTGGCGTGTGAGGGAGCAACGTGGGTGATAAGTGTCTGGGAGAATTTTCAAAGTGAAAAATGAAGAGATATAGACTGTGGAGGGTTTAAAGTTTTTTATTTTTTATTTTTTTATTTTATGAAAACATGCAAAACTCATATATTAGTTTAAATGACGTTTGTATTTTTGATCTCAATGGTAGACCTCTTTGCTTAAAATACTCCATATAGTTATAATGTTTTTTAGACACGGATTCCAGCTGGCTATGACAATAATAATTAGTAGAGCACTTAATTAATTATATCCTGTCCGACAACATCCAGATTCTGATCCATCTCATTTCGACCCTCACCTTCATCCCTTCCCCCCTCCCAAATTCACATCTCTCTAACGCCATCCTCCATTCCTCTCTTCTCACCTGCATTTTTGCCATACTCGACTGCTACGACGTCCATGTCTCCACCATCCTCGACCGCCGCGACGTCCACCTCATCCTGCCCTCCGTCGCCTCTCCATCTTTACCAAATATCATTCTTGGGATTTGACACCGCAATCATCACTGTCTTCAACCAGTACTCTTCCAAAAATTCAGATTCCGGAATTTCAAGAACACAAATTAGATCGTGGCTGGACGCGTGGGAGGCAGTTTGGAGGCAAGGTGGGAGCGTGGCGTGTGAGGGAGCAACGTGGGTGATAAGTGTCTGGGAGAATTTTCAAAGTGAAAAATGAAGAGATATAGACTGTGGAGGGTTTAAAGTTTTTTATTTTTTATTTTTTTATTTTATGAAAACATGCAAAACTCATATATTAGTTTAAATGACGTTTGTATTTTTGATCTCAATGGTAGACCTCTTTGCTTAATACTCCATATAGTTATAATGTTTTTTAGACACGGATTCCAGCTGGCTATGACAATAATAATTAGTAGAGCACTTAATTAATTAATGATAAGTGGGTGGGAAAGTCATTGAAGAGATTCCAATAATGACATTGATATGGGCCATATTACCACTTCGTTTTTACATGTGAATTAATTTAAAAGAGAAGTGTATCTAATATTTTGCAAGTATCGTTTAGCTATCACAAGAAAGTGTCTATTATGTCACTCCGGTAGGTAGGTTTATTATTTTTTTTATGGAATGCTTAATAATGATGACATTTAGCAATAACGAATCTAACTCATATTTTATTTGCAAAACAAACAAAAGATATTCAGCTCATCGGTCCTCGTTTGCCGGTTCCCTCAAATTTATCTCTACTACTATAATGGGAGAAGGCCTTAGTGTAATTTGTCCTTAATCCAATCCGTACAATGCACGTGTTGATAGATTTTTTTTTTTACCCTTTTCATTTCCCCAATTTTCTCTACGTGCACAGCACGTGTATAATACTAGTTTATTTGTTAGTTAGGTTTGAAAGAAACTTGTAGATAGTAGGGCCGTGTCAACTAACTCTGCTAAAAAATTAACTCAAAAAGTCTCCTATTACATTTACAGGTGAGGTATAATTATCTTTTACCCAAGAGGATGAAGATAATTGGTTGGAATAGACCAAGCTATAACAAGAAAAAAAATTTGAACATGAAAATACCCTTACCCAAGCATGCAATAATTTCTATATATTTTACATTTCAAACAATAATTTCATCTTTCCTTAAGATTATAATCGTCTCCCTTTAATTTTTCATGAGTCATGAGCACTCTAAAATTTACTTACTGTATTTACCTTCTAAAGTATCTCCACATTATCCAGTCATAGAGAATGTATCATGTTGCTATCAACAAAAAGTAACTCTACCAAAAAAGGGAAAAACTCATTTGTTGAAAATAAATATATAAAAAAATTTGATTCGGGAAAAAAATTTCATCACTAAATAAGCAATAATTGTTTTAAAATAGAAAAATATCATTTGATAAAATAAAAATAAATTTGACAGCTGTGGGATTTGAACCCACGCCCTTTCGGACCAGAGCCTAAATCTGGCGCCTTAGACCACTCGGCCAAACTGTCTTAGTGATTGGAGAATCTTTAGAAAACATATATAATATGTGAATTGTTTTAAAGAAGAATAAAATCTTGTAAACATTGGGAAGTTCTTTGTGCTAATATTGGGAAGTTCTTAGCAGCATCGGTACCCTGCGGGTTTTGTCGTTCGATTAGGTTGCGTCTTTGTACTGGTTTATCTGTGTTTGTTTGTTTGGATGGTCTTTACTGCTTGTAAAGCTTCCTTCTGTACATTTTGTTATTATCAATATATTTTGTTTTGGCTGGGGTCGTAAGGCTCTATCCGGTTCATCAAAAATATTGAGGGCGACAACAATACAGCTTCGAAGAAAGGAGAATAACTCAAAACACCTCAATCCTATTTTTGGTATACATATTGTTGTCATGGTGATAATCAGTAAAGTTTGGCCTCTTATATATATTTTAAAATTATTCGTTTTATAGGTTTTTGTTTTTGTTTTTGTTTTTGGGTCACAGTTTCACTTGGTTTTATGTTTTCCCATATATTTTCAAGTTTAGGGCGCTTGCAGGAGAAGTTTTTATTGCTGCATGTGTCATTTTCCGTTTTGCATATTATTGGTTATTGTTTGATTTTGTTTATTGCGTGTGTGGTTATCGGGGTGTATTTTTTGTTTCTGTTGGTTCTATAGTATTGGGGTTTTTTTGCTAGAGTTTCTTAAACGCTGTTAGTTGTTGGTTATTTTTGCTATATATGTTATTGTCATGGTGGTATTGAGTACAGTTTCGTGTCTTATATATTCTTTTAAATTGTTCGTTGTAGGTTTACTTTTTTGTTGTCACTGTTTCAGTTGGTTTTATGTTTTTCCATGTATTACAGGTTTAGGGGGTGAGCCTCCTCCCCTTATAGGAAAACTAGTAATTTACACGTGCGATGCACGTTTTAATAATTTCAAAAAATAAAAAGATTTTTTTTTTTTTGCAATGCACGTTTTACACGTGCGATGCACGTTTAAACTATGACGCAGGAAGGATTCGAACCGGAAATTTCATTTATATTAGTTATTTGCATGCGTTGCACATGTTGGTAGAATGACAAAATGACAAATAACACTAAGGCCTTCTCCCATTATAATATTAGAGATGTATAATTTCTTCCTCTCAATTGTTTCACCAATTTCATTCGGTTGTTATCGTTGCTAGTGTGGTTTTTCATCTTGCAGATTATTTGTTGTTGCTTATTATCGGCTTTTTTTTTAAATTATTTTTTTCTCTGAGGTTCTTTCACCCGCTTGATTTGGTTGTTATTGCTGCATGTGTCGTTTTTTGTCTTCCATGTTATTGATGTTCTTTCATTTTGTTAATTGCATGTTGTGGTTATTGGAGTGTATTTTTATTTTTGTTAGTTCAATGGTATTGAGTTATTTTTGTTAGAAGTTTATTGAACGATGTTAGTTGTTGGATATTTTTTTCTATATATATAGGGTAAAAGGGATATGAGCAATTTGCTTATTTAGTAAATGAGCAAGTGATGAGGTGGCATGCATGTGATACATTGAGTATCTAACCACTTAGGATTTCTCAATCACATGCATGCCATCTCATCACTTGCTCATTTACTAAATGAGCAAGTTGCTCATATCCCTTTTACCCATATATATATATATATTATTGTCGCTGTGATAATGAGTATAGTTTGGCCTCTTATCTATATTTTTAGACTGTTCGTTACAAGTTTCTTTTTTCGTTGTCGTTCTTTAATTTGATTTTATGTTTTTCCACATATTTCAGGTTTGGGGCATGAGGCTCCGCTTACATAAAAAGGTATAATTTCTTTCACTCAGGTTCTCCCACCAATTTCGATCTGTTGTTATTGCTATTGCTGCATGTGTAATTTTTCATCTTACATGTTCTTTGTTGTTTTTTATTATGAGCTTGTGTATTGTTTTCTTTCTCTTGGTAAGCTTACCTGGTGTTGTTGGTCATTTGGTCTATTTTCTATACTACTATTTAAAGGCGATAGGAATTAAGAATTCTGCCCTCTTTCAGTCCCCACACTAACCATGAGTTTTTTGAAAATTTACGAAACTGTCATCACTTCTACTCCGTCCGATCCAGAATTAACGGTCCAGATTGTTTGCTGATTCGCATAGCGATATTCACACCCTCCCTTTTACAGTTGCGCTCTCTGTGCTGCTGAGTTTTGTCACTCTAATAAGTTAGAATTGTTAGGAGTGAATATATCAATTCATCCCCTTCCCCAAAACCGTTGCCCCTCTCTCATTTCCTCTCATTCCGGATTTTGCAATCAAACGGCCACGGGGTTAGCCTTTGCCTGGAGCTCCGACGGCGCTCGATCTGTCGTGAATCCTCCACCTCCACCTATCCTAAACCATCATCTAAAATTGTTATTTTTGCTATATATGTTATTGTCATTGTGGTAATGAGTACGGTTTCGCGTCTTATGTGTACTTTTAAATTGTTCGTTGTAGGTTTACTTTTTTGTTGTCACTGTTTCTGGTTTTATGTTTTTCCATGTATTACAGGTTTTGGGGGTGAGCCTCCTCCGCTTATAGGAAAACTAGTGTTTTAATAATTTCAAAAAATAAAAATAAAAAACTATGACGTAGAAAGAATTCGAACTGGAAATCTCATTTATATTCAATGTTCCAAAAAGCGTTAGGCGGTAGTCGGGCGGCCGATGGGGACCTAGCGCCTAGACCTTGTAATTGGAGATTAAGCGGCTAGGCGCTAGGCGGTTTTTTAAATTTATTTATTTATTTATTTATCGATCTTTTGGGTTTGTTTTATTGTTACCCCTTTTTACTCTTTATTGCTACTCATTCTTAGTTTCTTACTATTGAACTTTTTCTCCTTGCAATTGTAGGATGAGCTTCACATAGTCGAATCGGTGTATTATTGTTCTTTTGTCTTAAAAATTATGTATGAAAATCCATTCGGACCATTCCTATACTTCATAAAAATACTTATTCTCAAAGTATGCCTCCTGTAAATAGAAATTGATCCATGAATACAGCCTCATTGTATCTTGAGCAGCCCTTTGTATTTGTTAGTGAACTACATTAGCTAACTGATTAGAACATAAAATAATAATCAAAATAAGAAACTACATTAGCTTGTTGAGTAAAAGGCCGGTGAACTGAACATACATACTGTCGACTGACAGAACAAAAGTATACCACTAAAATTATCAAGAAAAAGATGTAAACACTAGTAGCATAAATAACAAAGAAAACATCAGCATTAATAACTTACAATATCAGAATCCACAAAAACATAAGAAGCTGTACTAAGAGCACGCAAAAGAATGTGAAAGGGAAAGAAAGATAAGATAACCAATTACCAATATATTTGGAGATCTATCGAGGTCACTATTAGAACTTAGAAGCTTTGCATATATTGTTGGAGGACGTTGGAGAAGGCAGAGGAGGACTTCGGAGGAGGACGTCGGAGGAGCTGTGATTCGGAGGGAGGCGGACAGAGGGAGGACGTCCGAGGAGCTGTGAACTTTGAGAGAGAAGAGGAGGATGTCGGAGGGAGGCGGAGTTGGAGGGAGGCGAAGGAGGAGTACGGCAAAGGAGGAAGGAGGCGGACGAGGACAGCGAACTGGCGAAGTAGGAGGGAGGCAGAGGAGGACGGCGAAGGAGGAGGGAGGCGGAGGAAGACGGCAAAGGAGGAGGGAGGCGGAGGAAGAGGAGCTGCGATTTGGTGTGAAAGTGAATAGTGCGATTTGGGAGTGAAAGTGAAGAGCGCGATTTAGGGTTTTTTATTTTTTTTGTTAGGAGGAAAAAGTGAGAGCGGTGGTTTTTTTTTTTTTTACTTTAAAAAAAAAATTTACTTTAAGGCCTAAGCGGGTCTAGACCCGCCTAGACTGATTAAACGCCGCCTAGATCCGATTTTAGCCACCTAGAACCCATTTCCGATTTTCATAAACGCCTAGGCCCTAGTCGAGGCGTTGGGGGGCCGCCTAGCGCCTAGGCGGCCGCCTAGGCCGCTTTTTAGAACACTGTTTATATTTGTTATTTACGTGCGTTGCACATATTGGTAGAATGACAAAATGACAAATAACACTAAGGTCTTCTCCCATTATAATATTAAAGATGTATAATTTCTTCCTCTCAATTGTTTCACCGATTTCATTCGGTTGTTATTGTTGCAAGTGTGGTTTTTCCATCTTGCATATTATTTGTTGTTGCTTGTTATCGGCTTCTGCATTGTTTTCTTTCTTTTGGCAAGTTTTTTTTTTTAATTATTTTTTTCTCTGAGGTTCTTTGGCCCGCTTGATTTGGTTGTTATTGCTGCATGTGTCGTTTTTTGCCTTCCATGTTATTGATGTTCTTTTATTTTGTGAATTGCATGTGTGGTTATTGGAGTGTATTTTTATTTTTGTTAGTTCAATAGTATTGAGTTATTTTTGTTAGAAGTTTATTGAACGATGTTAGTCGTTGGTTATTTTTTTCTATATATATATTATTGTCACTGTGATAATGAGTATAGTTTGGCCTCTTATATATATTTTTAGACTGTTCGTTACAAGTTTCTTTATTTGATTTTATGTTTTTCCATATATTTCAGGTTTAGGGCATGAGGCTCCGCTTACATAAAAAGGTATAATTCCTTTCTCTCAGGTTCTCCCACCAATTTCGATCGGTTGTTATTGCTATTGCTGCATGTGTAATTTTTCATCTTACATGTTCTTTGTTTTCTTTCTCTTGGTAAGCTTGCCTGGTGTTGTTGGTCATTTGGTCTATTTTTATACTTAGAGCATCCACAATGATATTTCTCATATTGTATAATATGATAGCTACAGTAATAGCATATGGGGTAAGGTCGTGCAGTGATCGTTTGTTGTATTTTTCTCATTTGCGTAGTCGGATGGGATAACATTTCCCGTCCTTCAAGAGACGGAATAGCATTTCCTGTCCTCTCTTTTTTTAACTAAAAAAATGCGGGATGGTATAACATATACCGTCTCGTAATTATATTTTTTTTTAAAAAGGGAGAGACGGGATAACATACCCCATCCCTTAAATAAAAAAAAAAAAAAAAGACTAAAGGGTCGGACAGGATAACATATCCTGTCCTAGAAATAGGGGAACTTTTTATAAAGCTAGACATTAATTTCTTGGCCTGTGCAACTTTATGTAAAGATTTAATGATTTTGCCCCCATTCTTTTGATATCAAATGACCCATTTACCCCTTCTTTTGATATCAACTTTATGTAAAGACATTAATCCCAGAAGGGCATTTTGGGAACCAAAAAATACAAAAAATAAAAAAATAAAAAATTAGAAACTCCTGGGACGAGATATGTTCTCCCGTCCGATGTCAGACGGAATAACATATCCCGTCTTAGGAGTTTTAAAAAAAAATAATTCATTTAAAATAAATTAGGGGAAGGACGATTTATGTTATACCGTCCGACCTTTATTTAAAAAAAAAAAAAATAATTTTGGGACGGTATATGTTATACCGTCCTACTGGATTAAAATATATTAAAAAAAGAGGGACGTTATATGTTATACTGTCCTTCATAATTTGAGAATGGCTATTTTGTTTCTCATATATGAGAAACGAGTATAGCGAGTTTGCCAAAATTGGCAAAATAGAAAACCACCGCAAACGATTATTTGCTATAAAATGGCAATTTGTCAATTATAAGAAACCACCGTGGATGCTCTTAATGGCGGTAGGGAGGGCAGAAATTCAAGTTTTTTTAAATATTAAAAATTCTTTTAAGAATGTGAAAAGTCTTCTCGGTCCTTCCTGTCTTTGTATATTTTGTGTTTTGCCATCGCTTCTGTAACCGTCTGATCCGAATCTATAGGTCCCTATTTTTCCAAGATTCGTGTGCTCCATTGATCTGTTATTCGCACTATTTCTTCTTTCTGGGTGTACTCTTTAGTATTAATATATGTTCGGCTTTCTCCCAAAATTGTGGGTGGTCATATCGACTTATATCCCCTTCCTCTTATTTACAATCTGCTCGATTTCTCCTTCTTTTCTTTTTCGTTCTTCTTCCACAAACGATTGGAGCAATTGAAGTGCATTTAGCGGAAGATGTGGGCACCACCGTGATGGAAGGAGGTGATGCGACTCAGGGCCGGCCTAGGAGTAAGCCCGACAAGCCAGCAGACTTGGATAACCCCCTTTCATGGGGCAACAAATTTTTTTAAGGCTTTATGTATGTATAACATATAAGGGCAACAGAATTGAGCTTTAACAGCCCACTAGGTCATATCGGTGGAATATTTTTATAGATATTTTGTTTGACTTTATGGTGTAGTTCGAGATAAAAAAACAATGTAATAATGTTTTTATAAAAAAATAAATTTATTTGCTTTTACTTTTACTTTTTGTAGTTATTAATAAATTTTTTTACGAGGGGGCAACATAACATGGGCTTGGCTAGGACAACCCGATCTCCGGGTCGGCCCTATTGCGAGCCGACAGAGTTGTCGTGTTTGAGGGAGAAGAAGTATTTGGCTATTTTAAAAGAAATTAGGGTTAGGGTTCGCATGATATTGGGAGTGGAGATCATCACAACTGATGCGGTATGTTTTTGGGAGGCGTGTGGATGCACCAGGCGTGAGTTCGTACTCAATTTGTATTGATGAAGGAAGCTCCTATGCAGACGACCCTCGGCTGGGCGAACGGTACTGAGGTAGGCGGTAGTGAGGCGGAGGCTGATGCTCGGCTCGGATCGGGAGGCTCGGATCCGAGGTCTCGTGTACCTGCAGATGGTCTAGGAACACCGGGGTTGGTCCCGGTGGCAGACCCTCCGACGCTCTAGTCAGTCACTAAGGAAGAGTAACAGTAACTAGGGTTTGAGTGGAGAAGAGTTTATTACCTGGAGAAGGAGTAGGGGTCTGGTATTTATAGAAGATACCAACCGGGTCTGGACCCGTTTGGGGCCGGGCCTGGACCCGGTTGCCCGTGAAGCTGAAGCGGTAGAAACCCGGGCGGTATAGGGCTGACGTGGTAGACGCCCGGGCAGTTTCCGGGCTGACGTGGCAGTGGCCCGGGCGGTTTTCCGACGCTGACGTGGCAGATCCGGGGGATCAGAAAGTGCACGCATCCTGAGGGGATCCCGTGGCCCAGGATGGGCCACGTCATTTCTAACCCATATCACAAGCCCCACACTCCTGTAGGGCTGGGTGAACCTGCCGTGTAGGAGTGATTCTTCGCCTCTGTAGGAAGAGCAAGGTGGAAGGTGCGGTGAGAAAGTGGGTTTTGCCACTTCCAGAAGAGGCCAGGGGGTAGGAAGAAGGGATCCCTTATTGGAGTTTGCGCGGGATGCTAAGAGTAGAAGAGTCGGAGTGACGCTCACCGAGCCTCGGTGTCAGTAGATGAGCTACGGAGGTCGGCGGATGACCCCCCTCGCTAGTTGGAAGAGCGAGGGGATGAAGAGGCCGATCTCGCTGGAGCTCGGCTTGCCGAGCATCTGGGGTTAGTAGAGGAGCTCCGAGGGTCGGTAGACGATCCTCTTGCTAGTTGGAAAAGCGAGGGGACATCGAGGCCGATCTTGTTGGAGCTCGGCTTGCCGAGCGTCTGGGGTTGATAGAGGAGCTCCGAGGGTCGGCGAGCGAGCTGTTGCTTGCGGAATGTTGAGGGTTAGTTGGAAGAGCGAAGGGCCATCGAGGCCGATCTTTGCAGGAGCTCGGTTCGCCGAGCGCTAGGGGTCGGCAGCCGATCCCTAGTCTGTGGGACAAAGGAGGGCTTTGGGGCTCGCGATTCCATCCGAGCTCCGAGCCTCCCGTGTAAAGAGGGGGGCTTATGAGGCTCGTGATGCTATCCGAGCGTCGACCATCTCATTGCATAGGAGGGGAAGTTGCGGCACGGAATGTTGTCCGAGCTCCGAGCTTACCGACGAGCAGAGAAGGAGAAGTGGCTCGGGATTCTATCCGAGCGTCGACCCTTCTGTGAATAGAAGAGGAATTTTATGGCTTGGGATTTCATCCGAGCTCCGAGCTCCCTTGACAACAGAGAGAAAGTGTAGCTCGTGAAGCCATCCGAGCGTCGACCCTTCTGTGAAAACAGAAGAGGAATTTTTGGCTCGCAATTTCATCCGAGCTCCGAGCTCCCTTGACAACAGAGAGAGAGGTGCGGCTCATGATGTCATCCGAGCGTCGACCCTTCTGTGAAAACAGAAGAGGAATTTTTGGCCCGCAATTTTATCCGAGCTCCGAACTTCATCGTCAACAGAGAGAAAGTGCGGCTCGTGAAGCCATCCGAGCGTCGACCCTTATGTGATAATAGAAGAGGAATTTTTGGCTCGCGATTTCATCTGAGCTCCGAGCTCCCTTGACAACAAAGAGAGAGGTGCGGCTCGTGATGTCATCCGAGCGTCGACCCTTCTGTGAAAACAGAAGAGGAATTTTTGGCTCGCGATTTTATCCGAGCTCCGAACTTCATCGTCAACAGAGAGAAAGTGCGGCTCGTGAAGCCATCCGAGCGTCGACCTTTCTGTGATAATAGAAGAGGAATTTATGGCTCGGGATTTCATCCGAGCTTCGAGCTCCCTTGACAATAGAGAGAAAGTGCGGGTCGTGAAGCCATCCGAGTGTCGACCCTTCTGTGATAATAGAAGAGGAATTTTTGGCTCGCGATTTCATCCGAGCTTCGACCCTTCTATGAAAACAGAAGAGGAATTTTTGGCTCGCGATTTCATCCGAGCTCCGACCCTTCTGTAAAAATAAAAGAGGAATCGTGGCTCGCGGTGCCATCCGAGCATCGACCCTTCTGTAAAAAATAGAAGAGGGATTATGGCTCGCGGTGCCATCTGAGCCCCGAGCTTTATTGACTTGTCGTGAGAAAACCGCTATATGAGGAAGAAAGGCCTGGGGGTAGTTTGGGTAATTCCACGCCCACTGCTGACGTCAGGAGCGCAAGGATCGAAGCATCTCCAGATCTTGGCGGCCGTTAGATCTTGATGGTTAAGATCCAACGGCCAGATCTTTTTTGCGGAAATCGAGGAGTCGCTCTATTCATTATAAATCCCCTCCCCCCTCTTCATTTTTTTCTTCTCCATTTCTTTACTCTCACTCTCCACTTTTTCAAGGACAGGTTTTTCACTTGCCGTCAGTGACATTTTCCGGTGAACGTTCGGTAACTTTTCAGGTTAGTATTCTCTGTTTTGTAATGTCGCGCGTTCAGTCCGGATTCGAGGCCAGCTAGTCAGGTCGCTCTGCAAGGGAATCCGAGTCCGAGTCCGAGACGTCCTCGTCTCTCAGCAAGTATAAGGTGAAGCAAGAGGTCCTGTCAGACCCTGGGTCGGCTAGTACTGACGACGTAGCCTTCATAGTGTCGCCACTAAGATCCCGAAGGCCGGGGAAGGAACCGGTAGACGAAAGCGAAGAGCAGGAGGAAGAGGATGAGGAAAATCAAGAGGGTCAGGGAGCCGAGGGCGATGAGGAGGAGGGAAATGATGAGGAGGGCCCGAGTGCTGAAGGCGAAGAGGAGGGGGAGGATGAGGATTAGGAGGACCCGGATACCGATGATGAGGGTGAGGAGAATGAGGTGGATGAGGGCGCCATCGAAGATGAGGATGAGGATGCTGAAGAGGGTGCTGGCGAAGGCACAGCGGGAAGGTCGGTCGGGGTTGACCTTCCACCTCTCCCAACCCTGTCGACCCCGTCTCCAGAGAGGAAGGCTCGCCCTCGCCGGAAGAAGCGAAAGCTGACCATCCCGGACAGTCCTCCTCCACAAGATGAATATGCCCCCAGACTGGGGCTTGAGTTCCCCCCAGTCTCCTTCAAAAATCTGGGGTCGATTCAGATGTATCCTGATGATATCAAGGATATAGGCCCCATCCCCCCCCGTGCCAGGCGAAGAGGGCCGAGTGAATATTCGGATGGACAGCATCCCGTGCATATTGAGGGCGGACTATCTCCATATTCTGAGGGCATCTTATTTCATCCCGCGGGAGTTCGAGGTCTTCATTCCGAGCCCCGGCATTCGGCCCACCACGGTCCTGGCGCCGGGCTATTGTATGTTTCCTGAGGATGCATTCGCCTCGGGCCTGAGGCTGCCCCTGCATCCCTTTGTCAAGAGGGTCTTGAATTGGGCGAAACTGTCCCCCATGCAGTACGGTCCGAACTCTTGGAAGCACCTGATCTGCTTCATTTTGAGGTGCCAAGAGAAGGGGGTGAAGCTGAGGTTGACATACTTTCGAGCCATCCTAGGGATCAGCTCGCTCGGAGATCAGGAGGGGATTTTCTATTTCTCGCCGAGGCCGCAGAAGAAGATCATGCACGGCCATCCGGATTCCATCAAAGGATGGAAAGAGAAGTATTTTATGGTGCAGAGTGAGAAGGATTGGGGAATACCGATCCAGTGAAGCTTCTTCAAGCCGTACCATAAACCTCCGAAGCGAAGCGACTTGACAGCCAGGGAGTGGAAGCGAGTGGAGAAGATAGTCAGGGGTCACAGTATCGCGTGGCCTCGAGTGACCGAGCTGCACCTCGCCCGGGCCGGACTGAGCCCGGCCGACCCTAGTATGTTTCGTTCTGAATTTTTCATCTTTCAGCCTTCGTGTTAACTTTAGCCTCTTTCTTCATTTTTGCAGAGATGACTTCCGAACAGGTTGAAGAGAGGCGAGCCTTGCTGGCTGTCGCCGCGAAGACGAGGGCGGATATACAGAAGAAGAAGAAAGCGGCGGAGCAGGAGAAGCTGGCCGCTCAGGCCGGGGGGTCCGCCAAGGTGCCGGCCCCGGTAGCCAAGGAGCCTCCGCAGGCAAACAAGGCCAAGAAGCATCACCACCCCCCACGCCGAGGGCGCCTCGGGATGGAGGGGGCAGTTCGGGGAAGACTGTTGATGCCCTGGGGAGGAGCCTTCCCCGCCACGCCCCACCATCGAGGAGATAGTGGGCCAACAAGGACTGTGGCCCTTCGTCCCCAATTGGTCGATCGTGCGGGGGGACAGTCTGCTCGACGGGCTAGTGGCAGTAGAGTTCATCACGAAGGCCGGCACCGAGCGTGACTTTATGGCGCTGGCATCGCAGACGGCCGAGCAGGCCTTCATGCGCTGGTCCAGGCGCATATCTCGGTAAGTCAGTTCGGCACCTTCTCCCTTGGTTTTAAACTTGGTGGAATTTTTCTGATCTTTTTCCCCTCGGACAGGCGATGCTCCTTGGCCAGCACTTTCAAAAGTGTCTGGAGAAGGAGATTTGCATCGAGAGGAGGAATGCAGAGAAGTACCTCTGCGAGCTGAATAAGGCGACCGACGACCTGAAGGAGGCCCAGACCATGGTGAAGGTCCACGAGGCCCAGATGGCCTCGCTCTCCGGCATCCACAAGGCGGACGTGGATCGTCTCAAGGAGAGGATTGAGGAGGAGGCGGAGAAGGGGCGGAAGGCCCTGAAGAGGATGGAGGTGTTGATTCTTGATTTTGATGATTACAACACACTGCAACATGTGTATATGTTATACAGCTAACATTGCAGGTTGCACATACAAAAGATTATTTCAGCTGAACAAATGAACAAGCTCAAAGGCTACAGACAAAGACTTCACTCAAGACAAGATTCAAGACAAGACTCAAGACAAGACTCAAGACTCAAGACTCAAGACCTCAAGCTCAAATGTGTCAAATTGTTGTGTCTTGTAAAACATTGTATTTTTACTTTTGTTGAGTCTTAGTCTGATTGTAAAGCCATGTCACACACACATACACTCACAAAATTCATAATGTGTGTTTTTCAAAAACCCTAAAAGAGTCAAAACAGTTTGAAGTAATTTAACTGTTGAGTACCAGTCGACTGATACCTCTGGCAGTCGACTGATAGTACAAAACTGTTTTAAATTTATTCAAACTCTGACCAGTCGACTCATATGGCAACCCAGTCGATTGTTCGAGTGCTTTTGACCGTTTTCTGTTTTCAAAATCGAATTTTTTCAAAATTAAAAGCTAAAGATCCGTTGGTTGACAGTTGGAATAATTGTCCCTCAACGTCCAGGAGATCAAACTCTATTTATAGAGTTCAGATCTCACTGAAAAGATCTTACAACAACTCCTTGAGATCCGAGCACTTTTTGTGAAAATTCTAAGTGAAAAATTTGAGAAAAAGCTTTTAAGTTCAAATTCTTTGGTTCTCTACACTCAGTCCAGTATAGCAACGATTTCGCTCTGGACTGGGTATAGAAGTCGACCTTGTTTTTAGCCACGTGCAACAACATAATACACCAACAAGGCTATAGGTTGACTGTAAAATTTTTCTTGTTCCTTTTGCTCTCGGTTGGAGAGTGTTTTAGACTCTAGGTTGTAGAGTCGGTTTGTTTCACTCTTGGTAGTAGAGTGGGTCTGCTTTCTCTGGTTGAGAGAAAGGACTACGGGTTAGACAAGGTTGTTGTCTTAACGCCGTAGGGTATTCTTGTAAACTTTTTTAAGAATAGTGGAAATCTCAAGTGGGTTGCTTGGGGACTGGACGTAGGTCGGGAGGACCGAACCAGGATATATCTTGTGTACTCTGTGATTGGTTGTCTTGATTCGCTCTTACTATTTGTTTACTTTTAGTTCTGTGAAACTTGTCTGGACAGTCGACTCCTTGCTTTATCAGTCGACTGATCAGTCTCGTATTAGTTGTACTGTCTTTATGTCATCAGTCGCCTGCCTTATCTATAAGTCGACTGCACCGAGTTATTGTATTTACTTTTATTTGATCATCTCAGTCGACTGGTTCACAACCAAGTCGACTGCACCGAAGAAAATTTCCGCAGTTTTTTTTATTAACACTATTCACCCCCCCTCTAGTGTTTGTTGTCTCGCCTACAGGATCCAACACTTGGTATCAGAGCAAGGTTACAGGCTATAGCAACTACTTCAAATACAAATCAGTACCATGAAGGCCAATCTACACAACGGCCACCGCTATTCGATGGAACTAACTACAATTATTGGAAGTGCCGAATGAGAATCTACCTCCAATCAATCAACTATGAGATATGGCAAATGTCAGAGACGGAATACACTGCCCCTACCATTCCATATGCACAATGGAATGATGATCAAAAGAATCAAACCATGAACAATGCCAAAGCAATGAATGCCTTATTTTGTGCACTTACAAAGGAAGAATTCAACCGTGTATCCAATGCTACAACCGCACATCAAATTTGGCATACACTCGAGGTAACACATGAAGGAACGAATAAAGTTAAAGAGTCTAAAATTTCTGTTCTTGTTCACAGGTTTGAGATGTTCAGAATGAAGGAAAATGAGAATGTGTCCGAGATGATCACCAGATTCACAGACATCACAAACTCTCTTGTGGCACTTGGAAAGATTTACACTCAAGCGGAGATGGTTAGAAAAGTCTTACGTGCACTCACTCCAGAATGGGAGAAGAAGACCACAGCAATAGAGGAAGCAAATGACTTGTCACAACTTTCTCTTGAGAATCTTGTGGGCAATCTCATGGCATACGAGGTCCAACTTGAAGATCGAAAGAAGGATACAGAATCACAGCAAACAAAGAAGAAATCATTGGCTTTTAAAGCCATGACAGACTCAGAAGATGAGGAAGAAGATGAAGAGGAGATAGCAATGTTCACTCGAAGATTCAAGAAATTCTTAAAGAAGGGTAAGTTTAATTCTAAAAATAGAGATACTAATGACCCTCCTACATGTTTCAGGTACAATAAAACATGACACATGAAGAAGGATTGTCCTCTTGAAAATGCAAAGAACAAGGGAAAACCATCCAACTTCAAGAAGGACAAATATTCAAAGAACAAATTTGCCAAGAACAAGAAGGCCTATCAAGCTACATGGGATGATAGTGATTCGTCTTCCGAAGAAGAAACGGATGAAAACAACGAAGTGGCAAATATGTGTTTCATGGCTGCACAAGAACATGTAAGTAATGACTATGATTCAGAAGATCTTCTTGATGCTTTTAATGAAATATTTCAAGAATTGAAAAAAGAAAAGATTAGAGTTAAGAATCTAGAGAAAGTTAATCAAACACTTTCTCAAGAAAATCTTAACCTTGATAAGGAAGTGAAATCTTTAAATTCTCGCATTGCAAGTTTAGATACTGATCTTGAAACTCTAAAAAAGAATTATGAAGAGATTTCAAAGAACGTATCTAAGTTTAACAAAGGCAAAGAGAATTTAAATGATGTCCTTCACCATCAAGTAAAATCTAGTCAAAAATATGGACTTGGTTTTAAAAATTCTTCTGTAAAAGAATCTCTTGCTAAAAACACTAGTAGAAATAAATCAGCATCTATTTCTAGTGTTACACACAAGTTATATGAATTTTTTTGAAAAGCCTAAGGTTGTTAATGCTAGTAATAAAAGCAAATCTACTGTTCGGTTAAGTCGACTGAACCAATCTACCAGTCGTCTGTCCAGAGGAATTGAATCTCATTCAACGAGATCAAAACCTCATATAAGTCGACCTAGTGTACCATCAAGTCGACTGACTCAGACTAGCAGTCGACTGAAGGACACTGTTAAGTCGACTGGACAGAACAAGGTTATATGGGTTCCAGTCAGCTTAAATAAGAATGATAGAATTACTTATATTAACTCATATGTTTTAACTGTGTGTAATTCTATTAATTATATTCCTGCTTATGGAGGAAGATCAAACTCTTCATGGGTTTGGTTTCCCCCAAACTAATGTGTTTTGGACCCAATAAAAAGGATACCATATTTACCTTAAATTTTTTATAGGTACCCAAGAAAGAACGCTGGATACTAGACAGCGGGTGATCAAAACATATGACAGGACATGCCAACCTGCTATCCACCATTCAAAGCATTGATGGAGGAACTGTCACCTTTGGAGATAACAACAAAGGCAAAGTTATAGGAATTGGCATGGTCGGTAAAATTTCTAACCCAACCAGAGAAAATGTATTATTAGTTAGTGGTTTAAAGCATAATCTTTTAAGCATTAGTCAATTATGTGATAAATGGTATAAAATAGTTTTTGAAAAAGATGCATGTTTGATTTATGATTCCACTATGCAAAATGTTATTTTTCAAGGTTTTCGTAAAAATAATATTTATGAATTGTGTTTAAATGCAATTGAATTTTCAAATGATTTTTGTTTAATAGCCTCTAACAATGAATCTTGGCTATGGCACAGAAGATTTGGACATGTGAACATGAAAAATCTCTCAAAATTATCTAAATATAACCTAGTTAAAGGACTGCCAAAACTATCCTTTAAAAAGGATAAGTTATGTGATGTATGTCAACTAGGAAAACAAATCAAATCCACTTTTAAAACAAAAGAGGTAATTTCTGCTAGTAGGCCGCTCGAATTAATTCATATGAATTTATTTGGCCCTGCTAGAGTTGCTTCTTTAAATAAAAGTAGATATGTATTTGTTTTAGTAGATGATTTTTCAATATTCACTTGGACATTCTTTTTAAAACATAAAAATGATGCCTTTGATGAATTTGCACATTTTTGTAAACGTATTCAAAATCAAAAATCTCTAACCATAGTCACTATTAGAAGTGATCATGGTGGAGAATTTGAAAATGAAACATTTACAGAATATTGCAACAAGAATGGTATAACACATTCATTTGCATTTCCTAAAGCTTCACCACAAAATGGAGTGGTTGAACGGAAGAATAGAACTTTACAAGAATGCGAACGTACTATGCTTGTTGAAAGCAATTTACCAAAGCACTTTTGGGCTGAAGCTGTTGCTACAGCTTGTTATGTTTTAAATAGGATTCTTATAAGACCTAAGCTAAAGAAGACTTGTTATGAGTTATTTTTTAACAAAATTCCTAAAGTCTCTTACTTTAAGACATTTGGTTGTAAGTATTTTATTCTAAACACAAAAGATAATTTAGACAAATTTGATCCTAGATCTAATGAGGGTATCTTTTTAGGATACTCAAATAGGAGTAAAGCATATAGAATTTTCAATAAGTCTACAATGACTATTGAAGAGTCAATGCATGTTACATTCGATGAATCTTTACCTTCATCAACCTTAAATAAAGATGATAAAATTGATTCATCACCTTTAGATAATGTGATTAAATCTTTAGAACAAACTAATCTGACTGATAAGTCGACTGATAAGGACTTCCAGTCGACTGAAGTAAAGCAGTCGACTGAAGAACCTGTCCAGTCGACTGATCCTATTATGATATCTTCAACTTTACCAAAGTCATTTGTTGAAGTTAAAGATCATCCTTATGACCTAATACTTGGTGACATCTCCCATGGTATTCAGACACGTTCACATGTTAATATGATTTCTCATACAGCATTCTTGTCGGATTTTGAACCGAAACATATACAAGAAGCTTGTGAGAACGAATATTGGATGAATGCCATGCAAGATGAACTAAACCAATTTATAAGGAATGATGTATGGGATTTAGTTCCTCGACCTCCTGATCAGACTATTATTGGTACCAAATGGGTATTTAAAAATAAGTTAGATGAATCAGGACAAGTTGTAAGGAACAAGGCTAGATTAGTTGCTCAAGGGTATAATCAAGAAGAAGGTATAGATTTTGATGAAACATATGCTCCTGTTGCTAGACTAGAATCTATTCGTATTTTATTATCTTTTGCCTGTTTCATGAATTTTATACTTTATCAAATGGATGTTAAAAGTGCTTTCCTTAATGGGTTTATTAAAGAAAATGTTTATATTAAACAACCACCAGGTTTTGAACATGAGCAATTTCCAGATCATGTTTATAAATTGAAAAAGGCTTTATACGGTCTTAAGCAAGCACCTCGTGCTTGGTATGATCGTTTGAAAACTTTTCTTTTAGAAACATGATTTGAAATAGGTAAAGTAGACACTACATTGTTTATCAAAAGAGTTAAGAATGATATCTTAATCATACAAATATATGTTGATGATATAATTTTTGGTTCTACTAATAATAATCTATGTCAAGAATTTGCTAATACCATGAAAAATGAATTTGAGATGAGTCACATGGGTGAACTCAATTATTTCCTTGGACTTCAAATTAAACAGTCCTCAAGTGGCATATTTATCAATCAAGGAAAATATGCAAATGAATTACTCAAATGTTTTAAGATGGATAGTACTAGTAGTAAATCCACACCTATGGCTACTACTACTACTCTTGACAAAGATATATTAGGTAAGAGTGTTGATCAAAAACTCTATCGAGGTATGATTGGTTCACTCTTATATATTACTGCAAGTAGACCAGATATTATGTTTAGCGTATGTTTATGTGTTAGATATCAATCTAGTCCTAAAGAGTCTCATTTAAAAGCAGTGAAACGAATTTTAAGATACATTAAAGGCACGTCTGAATATGGTTTATTTTATCCACGCACCGATAATTTTCAACTTCTGTCATATAGCGATGCTGATTTTGCTGGAAGCAAAACTGATCGCAAGAGTACTAGTGGTACATGTCACTTTTTGGGACATTCCCTAGTCTCTTGGTGCAGTAAAAAGCAAAATTCCGTGTCCCTATTAACCACAGAAGCTTAGTATATCGCTGCAAGTTTGGCATGTGCACAAATCTTGTGGATGAAACAAACTTTATTAGATTATGGTATTTCATTTGAGAAACCCTCAATTATGTGTGATAATACCAGTGCAATTAATCTATCTAAAAATCCGATTCAACATTCACGTACGAAACATATTGATATTCGACATCATTTTCTACGTGATCATGTTTTAAAAGGAGATATATCTTTAGACTTTATCTCTACTGATAAACAAGTAGCAGACATATTTACCAAACCCCTTAAAGAAGATACTTTCATTAACTTAAGTAGAAAACTTGGAATTTGTGATTTTATTGATATTTGTTGAAAATTGTTTCTGTTAAGTCGACTGTGTTCTTAAGTAAGTCGACTGTACTGTTCTTTAAAACATATCTATTTTTGTTCTCTGATCAGTCGCCTGGTCCTGAGGACGGTCGACTGCTCAGTAGACACATAAAATTTTAGTATCTTCTCGACTAAGTCGACTGATATACCCTACCAGTCGACTGTCGCGAGCTCAATTGTCTTCAGCGACTATTCATCGCAGCTTTTGAGATAAAATTCACTTCTCTTTTCACCCGTGATCTCTTATCTCAACCATCAATTTCTTCCCTCTTTGATCTCAGCCGTCTGCCCTCAGTTAAAACCCCCTTTCAAAGCCTCCATCTTTCACTTTTCACTTTTACCCCAAATCTGAAACCCTAGCCAGAGAAGAAGAAGGAGTCGCCTGCTGCCCTGGTGTTTGATCGACTGTTTCTCTCTCCAATTTCTTTGGTAAAATCCTTCCCTCACCTCTTTCCAATGGCACCCAAGAAATCTAAGAGAACTCATGGTGATGCTAGTTCTTCATCTCTAGATTACTCTCAATTTCTTTTAAGTCCCGATCTCCTTGAACGATGGTACATTATTTGTACCATTGTCATCTTCCCTGGAAGATTTGTTAATTTCAATGATCTTGATCGTTTTAATCTTGTCCCCTTATTTCAAAACAGTAGTCTTTATGACTATCTCTCTCTATCTAATCAACCCAACTATTATCCCCAACTCATTTATTTGTTTTACACAAATATGAGGGTTGTCCAAAAACACGATGGGGATGTAGTTATCCGTTCATCTGTGGAAAAATGTTAAAATGACACTCACACCCATGCGAATCAATCAAATAATGGGTCTTGATGACGGAGGATTAGATCTTAATGATGTTCTTCTTGATGATGCTTCTATTTTATCTAGAATTTTTTTACCCCATCACGGCCCTCCAATGACTAGCAAAAATATTACCCCTATTGCTAAGCTTGTAGCTAGAATATTCGCCTATAACATTCTTCCCAAAAGAGGTAGTTATGATCAGTATTCTCTAGAATTACAAAAAGCTGTCTATGCAATATTTGGTAAAATTGCTGTAAATTGGGGTCGTGTCATCTTTTCAAAATTTGAACAAAACCACACTCACTTCTTACCTTTTGGTGGGCTTCTTACTCGTGTCTTTGTAGCTTTCGGTATTGATCTCGATTCCGAAACCAATGTCGTTACGCACTATGAGTGTTTCGATCGTGCCAGTTTAGCACGTATGAAGCTCCTTGATACTCCACCTCAACAACCACAACCTACTCCTAGTTCTCCTCCACTCTCTCAAGCTCCTTTAGGTTCTACTGCTAGACCTTCTAGACATTCTGCCTCTTCTGATCCACCTATTCTTCAAGCTAACTATGATGATCCACGTACTCTCTATGATTGTGTCTCTTATCTCATGAAACATTCAGAGACTGTGGATACCCAGCTTCACAACCTTGATTCCAAACTTGATACCCTTGATTCCAAACTTGATCATCTCACTGATCTTTTCCAAACTCAATTTCCTCCTCCTTCTCATGCTGCCGATGAAGACTCAGACGAGGACAATTGAAGACTTTTATTTTTCGCTATTTATGTAATTTTCTATTTTATTTTGTCTTAATGAACTTATTTATGTATGAGAATATTTCTTAGTTTATTTCTATATTTTTGTAATGCAAAAGACTGTTTATTTTGTGCTTTTTGTTGATGACAAAGGGGGAGAGATATCCTCTAAGTATTTGATTATGTGTATTGAAAATATCTCTGGATGTCCTCTAAGTATTTGATTCTGTGTATTGAAAATATCTCTGGTCAGTCGACTGGCTACAGGCATATAAGTCGACTACTGCATCTGTGATTATTATTTGTGATTGTGATTTTACTATGTATGTGTTTTCTGATCAGTCGCCTGATATACTTTTAAGTCGACTGATACATGCTTTAAAGATACATTTTTATCTGTATGCATGATGTGTTTTTAACAGGGGGAGCATATCTTTACTATGCTTGTATATTATTTGTTATTATCAGCTATTGTGTTGTCATCATCAAAAAGGGGGAGAATGTTGATTCTTGATTTTGATGATCACAACACACTGCAACATGTGTATATGTTATACAGCTAACATTGCAGGTTGCACATACAAAAGATTATTTCAGCTGAACAAATGAACAAGCTCAAAGGCTACAGACAAAGACTTCACTCAAGACAAGATTCAAGACAAGACTCAAGACAAGACTCAAGACTCAAGACTCAAGACCTCAAGCTCAAATGTGTCAAATTGTTGTGTCTTGTAAAACATTGTATTTTTACTTTTGTTGAGTCTTAGTCTGATTGTAAAGCCATGTCACACACACATACACTCACAAAATTCATAATGTGTGTTTTCAAAAACCCGAAAAGAGTCAAAACAGTTTGAAGTAATTTAACTGTTGAGTACCAGTCGACTGATACCTCTGGCAGTCGACTGATAGTACAAAACTGTTTTAAATTTATTCAAACTCTGACCAGTCGACTCATATGGCAACCCAGTCGACTGTTCGAGTGCTTTTGACCGTTTTCTGTTTTCAAAATCGAATTTTTTCAAAATCAAAAGCTAAAGATCCGTTGGTTGACAGTTGGAATAACTGTCCCCCAACGTCCAGGAGATCAAACTCTATTTATAGAGTTCAGATCTCACTGAAAAGATCTTACAACAACTCCTTGAGATCCGAGCACTTTTTGAGAAAATTCTAAGTGAAAAATTTGAGAAAAAGCTTTTAAGTTCAAATTCTTTGGTTCTCTACACTCAGTCCAGTATAGCAACGATTTCGCTCTGGACTGGGTATAGAAGTCGACCTTGTTTTTAGCCACGTGCAACAACACAATACACCAACAAGGCTATAGGTTGACTGTAAAGTTTTTCTTGTTCCTTTTGCTCTCGGTTGGAGAGTGTTTTAGACTCTAGGTTGTAGAGTCGGTTTGTTTCACTCTTGGTAGTAGAGTGGGTCTGCTTTCTCTGGTTGAGAGAAAGGACTACGGGTTAGACAAGGTTGTTGTCTTAACGCCGTAGGGTATTCTTGTAAACTTTTTCAAGAATAGTGGAAATCTCAAGTGGGTTGCTTGGGACTGGACGTAGGTCAGGAGGACCGAACCAGGATATATCTTGTGTACTCTGTGATTGGTTGTCTTGATTTCGCTCTTACTATTTGTTTACTTTTAGTTCTGTGAAACTTGTCTAGACAGTCGACTCCTTGCTCTATCAGTCGACTGATCAGTCTCGTATTAGTTGTACTGTCTTTGTGTCATCAGTCGCCTGCCTTATCTATAAGTCGACTGCACCGAGTTATTGTATTTACTTTTATTTGATCATCTCAGTCGACTGGTTCACAACCAAGTCGACTGCACCGAAGAAAATTTCCGCAGTTTTTTTTATTAACACTATTCACCCCCCTCTAGTGTTTGTTGTCTCGCCTACAGGATCCAACAGGAGGTGGCCTCGGCGGAAGCTCTGATCATAGCTCAGGACGAGGCGTATGAGCAGGCCAAGGCGCACTTCCGGTAGATCTACCCCGAGCAGAACGTGGACCACCTCTACTATGGCTGGGAGGCGAATCTTCCGCCGACCCCAGGGGGCGACGAAGCGGGGGGTGTCCATGCCGGAGATGAGGTGCCACCCCCCCTCAAGAATAGAATAGTTTTTTTTTTCTTTTTGTTTGTTTTGATGTAAATGCCTCGAGCGAACTGGCCACCGCGGCTTTTGTATCAATCTTTTGAAAGAAATGAAATATACATTTTTGGGTCGAGGCTTTAAGACTTGCGTTTTTTGTGATGTTTGCTCTCGTCTTTTGATAGACGTACCGGACCTAGGTCGCTGCCCCTGTCGTTGCCGAGGTATCTCCAGTTCCAGCAAAAGTAGGCTCGGGACCGAGCGGCTGCCGTTAACTATTTCCTGAACAAGTCTAGGGAGCTCGGTCTGGAGGTGGCGTGCCTGAAGAAGGCCATAGCCGACCGGGACTGGTGGGTAATCGAGACGGACTGGTCCCTCTCGGATTCCTCGAGCGGGCGGTCGGCTTCGGAGTCTTTCCTTCACGAGGCCGTGGTTGAGAAAGAGCTGGAGATTCGCAGGCTGAAGCTAGTGTTAGGCGCGGGTCTGATTGAAGAGGCCAACAACTCGACCGCGGGGCTGTCTCTGACATTTCTATTGAATGAGGCCCAGCCTGATGATGCAGGAAGCTCGGTGGCAGGAGCATCTTCTCAGGCCGGCCCAGCCGAGCGTGAGAACTGTGAACCCGAAGGAGGCACCGAGTTTGAATTTCAAGCCGAGTGTGAGTGAGCTCTTTGTATTTGTACTGACGTTCATTGAGTTGTAAGCAATGAGTAATAATAATAGCATTCGTTTTCTTGAACCTTGACTGTCTCGGTTGCCAAAGGTGGCTGATGTGTCTGCTACGAAGGGTCGCCACCGAGGTGACTGCATCATAAATGACAACGTTTTGCCTTCCCATGAGCATTAATGGCGACGTTTCGCCTTCCACCGTTTCGCATTCCCAGACGTAATAACTGCCCCCCTCAAGGGGTTATATAATCCCCACTTCCCCCTAACTGATTGCTGAGGAGTGAAAGTTGCTTGACTTGGGTGCCTGCCGGAAGCGGGCGCCCAGAAATAAAATATTCTCCGAACGCTCCGGATCGGGGGCACACCAATCACCCTCAGACTATTCGGGGTTCGGGCTTGCTGAGCCGTGAGACCCCGGGTTGTTCGTTGGTGAGTGGTGAACCGGCCAATCGGTTAGGGGGTTCGGGGAGAGCCGGGGCTTGGTGGCTCTCCTGCCGTCCTCGAATAGTTCCGGGTTTCCGGCTCGCAAGAGCGGGAAACCCCGGGCTGTTCATGGGCGAGAGGAGGGTCGATTAAAAGCAGAGGGTCAGTCCGGGACAGAAGAGTAGAGGGTCGGTGGCTCCCCTACTGTCCTCGAACAGTTCAGGGTTTGGGCTTGCGAAAGCCATAAACCCCGAGTTGTTTGCGGGCGAGAGGGTGGTCAACCAAACGACTCAGAGCTCGGGACGTCTGCCAAAGGCGGACGCTCTAAACCTTAATATAAAATTTTGCTGAATCGCCGCACTAGGCCGTAGCTGAGCGTATTGGTCGAGCGGCTTCGAAGGAAGCTGCGGCCTTGCTCTGGGCTAGTGACGCGCCGCCATCTCTTCTTGGGAATGGCAGTGTGGGCAGTTGTCGCCTCGTGCATCGGTTGATGGGCTTGGAGAAACCCGAACCGAGCGAGGGACGGGTGCCGAGTCCCCACACCGGGGAGAAAGCCAGTAGCAGGCGTAGTAGAGGGTCGCCGCCGAGCATCAAGGCTGAGGAGCTTTGAAGAAAGCCCCTGCCTTACTCGAGGTCGATGCCGAGCTCCCGCACTTATTCTCAGGAGAGACGGTGTGGGCGTGGCTGGCGGTTGTCGCCTCGTGCATCGGTTGATGGGCCTGAAGAAGCCCAAACCGAGCGAGGGACGGGTGTCGAGCCCCCACACTGGGGAGAAAGCCAGTAGCAGGCGTAGAGAGGGTCGGCACCGAGTGTTAGGGCCGAGGAGCTTTGAAGGAAGCCCCCGCCTTGCTCGAGGTCGACGCCGAGCTCCCGCACTTGTTCTCAGGAGAGACGGTGCGGGCGTGGCTGGCGGTTGTCGCCTCGTGCATCGGTTGATGGGCTTAAGGAAGCCCAAACCGAGCGAGGGACGGGTGCCGAGCCCCCACACCGGGGAGAAAGCCAATAGCAGGCGTAGCAGAGGGTCGCCGCCGAGCATCAGGACCGAGGAGCTTTGAAGAAAGCCCCCGCCTTGCTCGAGGTCAACGCCAAGCTCCCGCACTTGTTCTCAGGAGAGACGGTGTGGGCATGGCTGGCGGTTGTCGCCTCGTGCACCGGTTGATGGGCTTGAAGAAGACCAAACCGAGCGAGGGACGGGTGCCAAGCCCCCACACCGGGGAGAAAGCCAGTAGCAGGCGTAGCAGAGGGTCGCCGCCGAGCGTCAGGGCCAAGGAGCTTTGAAGAAAGCCCCTGCCGTGCTCGAGGTCGACGCTGAGCTCCCGCACTTGTTCTCAGAGTGTGTAGCTGAACCGAGCTTGTAAGAGAAGCTTTTTTGGCTCGCGCTGTTATCCAAGCGACGAGTCCCAAGTTTGTAAGAGAAGCTTTTCTGGTTCGCACTGTTATCCGAGCGCCGTGTTCCAAGCTTGTAAGAGAAGCGTTTCTGGCTCGCACTGTTATCCGAGTACCGTGTCCCAAGCTTGGAAGAGAAGCATTTCTGGCTCGCGCTGTTATCCGAGCGATGAGCCCCAAGCTTGTAAGAGAAGCTTTTCTGGCTCGCGCTGTTATCCGAGCGTCGTGTCCTAAGCTTGTAAGAGAAGCATTTCTGGCTCACGCTGTTATCCGAGCGACGAGCCCCAAGCTTGTAAGAGAAGCTTTTCTGGCTCGTGCTGTTATCCGAGCGACGAGCCCCAAGCTTGTAAGAGAAGATTTTCTGGCTCGCACTGTTATCCGAGCGCCGTGTTCCAAGCTTGTAAGAGAAGCATTTCGGGCTCGCGCTGTTATCCGAGCGCCGAGCTCGAGAAGTCTTTTGTTGAGAACAAAATACGAAGCCATAAACTTGTTTTAAGAAAGTTGGCATATTTACATCATAAGGGATTCTTACAAAAAACAAGGCACGATGTACTGATTACATTTCTTCATAATGTACATAATGTACATGGGGGAATGGAGGCTAATCTCCTCCTAGGAACTTGATGAGGTATTTCGCATTCCAGGGCCTCTTGATGGCTTTGCCCTCTGAGCTGGTCAGGCGGTATGTCCCTGGGCGTACGACTTCCGATACTTTGTAAGGGCCCTCCCAGTTCGGGGCCAATTTCCTTTTCTGACCGGGATTTGACACCGCCAGTTTTCGGAGAACGAGGTCTCCGAGTTGGATGTCGGTGGGATGCACCTTCTTGTTGTAGAACTTCTCAATCCTTTGTTGGTAGATGCTTCTTCTAATGGCGGACTTCTCCTTGACCTCGTCTATGAGGTCCAGGTCGGCTCGCAGCTGTTTGGAGTTGGCGGCCTCGTCAAAAGCCATGACTCGGGGTGAAGGGATCCCGATCTCCAAGGGAATGATGGCCTCCGTGCCGTATGTCAGATTGAAAGGGGATTCTCTTTGTCGTTCGGTGGGCCCAGAGAACGCTGGGTAACTCGTCGACCCATAACCCTTTAGAAGAGTTATCGAGTCGTTTCTTGAGGCCGTCGAGGATTTGGCGGTTCGCATTCTCGGCCTGACTGTTAGACTGGGGGTGGCATACTGAGGAGAAGCGCTGCTGGATCCCGAGATCTTCGCAGAACTTGCAGAAATGCTTACGCACAAATTGAGTCCCATTGTCTGTGATGAGCACCTACGGAATTCCGAACCGACAGACAATGTGTTTCCAGAAAAACTGCTGGGTCTGTCGCTTGGTGATCGTTGCTAATGGCTCGGCCTCGATCCACTTAGTTGTAACACCCCGCAAAATTGGAAATTACAATTTTGCCCTCGTGTGTTATGCACGTGTATTTTGTAACGTGTTTTCATCCCGTATTTTGATTATCGACTATTTATTTATTTTCAATATTTATTTTTCCCTATTTTGAGTCAACAAAAATATAATATTTCGATATTTGTATTCTACGTGCTTTCTACGTGTTTTCAATACACGTATTAATTACATATTCTCCACCGCTACGTACAGTATTTTCTATGTGTTTAAACTATTTATTTTATATATTTAAATCTATTTTATAAAAACGGAAATTCATTTTCCCCCTATTTTGATTAAAAAGCATTTTTCAAAATTTTTTGCACGTATGGTGCACGTGCAAATTTTTTATTCTCATTTTGCTACTCTCATTTTACTATTTTTAGCATGCATTAGTTTTATTTAGCCTTTCTTTTGATCCATGGACCTATAAACTAAAATGTGGCCCATTAGGAAAGGAGCCCACTAGATAATTAAATAAATTAATTAGAAATGAGCCCATGTAGCAAGCCCATTATTAAAATCACAAATTAAGTTATACATGACAAGTTACAATATTAGTACACATTTAGAGTTATAGAAATGTGTTCATATTTATTTGTGCATGTGTGCATGCACACACAAATGTATTTGGACCACTTTGTGGGCAAGGGGGGTGGCCGGTTTTCATGAAGGGAGAGAGAGAAGTGGAGCTTTATGTTCATGAAGAGTGGGGAGATGAAAGGTTGTAAGTTTTAGGAGTTAGGAAAATGTAAGGTTGCATGAATTAATTTGAAGAGTTATTAGGGAGGGATTTTTGCACTTTAAACCCTTCCAAAATCCTATAAATAGAGTCCCATTTCCTACATTTCTCTTGCACCAAAAACATTATAGAAAGAAAGAAAGAAAGAAAGAAAAAGAAAGAGAGAAGAGAGTTTTGTGCTTGGAGGCCATTGCTAGGAGGAGAAGCCTTACTAGGAGCTAGGAATCTTTGGAGCTAGAAGTGGTGTTCTCTTTTCTTTTCATTGTTCAAGCTTCACAAAAGGTGGGTGTTCTCCTACTTTCTAATTTTTTAGAATGTACATGCTAATAAAAGTGAATGAGTAGTTTTGATAAAATAGAATAACTATACTATGATTGTGGTGAGATTAATAGTGAATCATGCTATGTTGACAAATAGATTAACAATGTGTTAGTGGGTGATCCTATGCTTTCTAATTGTAGAAATTGTATGCTAATTATTTTATATGACTAGTATGAATTGAATGTGATGAGAAATGTGTAGATAAAATCCATGCTAGCAACGATCTTGTTGAGGTTAGTGAATATTTGATTACCTTGCTAATTAAAAGGGTTCAACTAAAGAATTAATCATATGAATCATGTTAGAGTGTTTGCAAATTTTATGTTTGTCGAATATGTGTTTTTTCTTTTATGAGAAATTGTTAAAGAATGTTATATTTCGACATATACTTTAGAGACATGATGATTAAGAAAGAAAAAGAAAAGAGAAGAATAATTTTTGTTATTACATGTCGACATATGTTGAAAATACAAACTTTTGCATGAAAGAATTTCTTTGAGATATCCATGGTTGATTAAGAGACATGTTTGATTTTAACACAAATTTTAATTAGTATAATGATGGATATAAACTAGTTTTAAGAAACATGATCCTTAATTTTCGAGTTTGGGAAGAAATGCAAATTTTTGTAAAGAAAGGAAAAATCTATTTTTGAAAATGAAGATAGATTATAAAAATAAATTTAAATTTACTTGATTATTATTTCTTGATTTCATCTCAGTCCAAAAGTGAGATTTATTCCAATGCCCTAACTGATTGGATTATTGGGTGAACAAGTGTTATTAAAAGAAACCAAATTCAAATTAGTATTAACAAAAATACATTAATACAACTTCTAAACAGAAAATATAATTGGACTTATTGGTTAGCCAGTGAATACTATTTATAAGAGGTGTTGGGTTCGAACTTTTTGCCACCATTTTCTTTCATTTTATTTTTGTTTCTCTCAAAAACTGCTTATTTATGGAAGTTACTGACTTTGGAAAGAAACAAATATTATTCACTCTTCCTTATTAAGTTGCACAAAGAACTTACTAAGAATGGTTTAAAGTGGCAAATGCACTTTGTTTCAAAATTATTATTTTGAATAAATAATTCTTTTGAATAAAAGAAAAATATGTAACACGATTATCTCGTTATAAACAATTCCTTTTGTTGAGTAAGAATGCTAAATGAGATTAAAAGTTTGTGTGAATCCATATAAAGATTGGAAATAAATTATTTATAATTGTTTGACTTGACAAGATCATGTAAATATGTTTAATTGTTGACGAGATCAAATTGTGGATAAGCTAGAGACATGAAATAATTTATGTTTAAGACATGATTATTAAAGGGTATATGTACCCATGTTTCTTGTACATGAAAGTTTATGATTTAGAGTTAGTAAGACCTCGGTACCGGCATTATTGAAAGAAAGGATTTGAGAAATGATTTAGAGATATGGCTAAGGAGCCATCTCATATTTGTAGATTAAGTCCGGTAGGAGGTAAAACTAATTCTATGAGTGGAAATTATTCATGTCTTGAACTTAAGAAAAATTTAGGCACATAAGTGAAGATGTAGTAAACTTAGGTGAAGATGTAATAGACTTGTGCAAACGTAAATGGGTGCTTCTATATAGTCAGCGGTGGATCTCCGTGGCTATAGACCCAGTTGGTGGACTGTGGTTGCTTCGTAGGAGATGGACTGTATTTTATCCAAGACTTAGGGTAGTCGGAGGATGTTTACCATACTCCAAAGAATATGTATATACCCGGGCTAGAGGGGCATTTACGGGATTATTCTCACGATATAATAGCCAGGGAGGCTGGGATCTGTTATTATAGCCAGGGAGACTAGCCAAGGAGGCTGAGATCCGTATCTGTGAAATAACTCCAAAACTTGTTTTATTACTGGGTAGTCTCATGGCGAGGGATTGAACCCTTCAATGTGGAGTACGTAGGCGCTTGCCCTCAGACCTATGTAGTATGGGATGCATAGAATCTGAACAAGTGTGCATTAGTGTCATCCTAGTGTAGAATTGTGTGCATTAGGCATTAAGGCATGACATACACTTATGTTTAGAATAATCACCTTTGACACTTTACTTGTTCATTCAATCTTTTTGTGATTTGTTAAAGTATGTGATCGTTATACTATTCCCGGCATAGAGAGGATAGCCGTGTATAACATTTCGTCAGTTGTAAGTAACTGACGTGCCCACAGATTGACATGCAGGTAAAGGACCATTCATGGAGTTATAAAGTGGATATGCTATTGCTATATGAAAGTTAAAGAAGTTGCAAATGATGTAATATTGTACAAGTTATAGTTTTGTTTTCAACTATTGTAAATTTTTCCGCTGTGTAAATACCAAGTGTAAAAGAACTCTGATGTAATATTAAAAAGTTTTAAATTCCTTGTAAAATTGTACGAAGTCAAGTAAAGATCCTGTGAAATCTCGAATTTATCCTTATTTGAAATTCGGGGTGTTACATTAGTGAAGTAATCGATCGCCACAATGAGGAACTTTTGCTGGCCCGTCGCTTTTGGAAATGGGCCCACCAAATCCATCCCCCACATTGCAAAGGGAGTCGGACTGGCCATTGATCGGAGGTTCGCCTGAGGAGCCCACTTCACGGGGGAGAACCGTTGGCAGGGGCCGCACTTCTTCACTAGGGCGAGGGCATCTTGCAGCATAGTGGGCCAATAGTACTCGTGATTTAATGCCTTCCGCGCTAGCGAACAGCTTCCCATGTGACATCTGCCGATCCCCTCGTGCAGCTCTTTGAGGACGTACTTGGCTTCGTCTGGGGTTAGGCAGCGGAGGTAGGGTCTGCCATCTGTTGTTGTATAGAATCTTTTGAAGAGGGTGGCATTGATGACCGCGAATCTTTCAGATCGGACCCTAATCCGCCTTGCTTCGGCCCGGTCTTCGGAGAGCTCTCCCTTGATTAGAAATTTCTTGATAAGAGTGGTCCAGTCGTTGGGAGGGGCTCCGTCTTCAATGCACAGAACCTCCGGGATATTAATACTTGGTTTCAACAGGACTTCAATCAGGACTGTGCGTTCGAGGCCTTCAAAGGAGGAGGAAGCCAATTTGGATGACAAGTGCGTCACAATGAGGGAGCCGGACTCCCTCCAAATCCTATCCTGAGAAAGAGACAGGAAGTTGCTGGACCTGGGGGGAGAGAGGGCCCTGGACGATGTTGACATCCCGGACGAAGGCCTTGCGGGAAGTGTTGGATTTCCCTCCCATGGGCCCTCCGTGGATGCAATGCAGGATTGCCTGACCCTCAGGCTCTTCGGGCTCCGGATCCCACTCGGGACGCTGTCGGTGAGTTCGAGGAGGAGGGGAATCCCTCCTATTTCTGGCGTCCCTCTGTTCCCGGGCGCCTTCCCTTTTGAATTCTCGGAGGTACCCTCGTTGAATGAGGGCCTCAATTTCGTCCTTCAGGGCACGGCAGTGATTTGTGTCGTGCCCATTGTCCCGGTGGAAATGGTAGTAGAACCGCTGATCCCTCTTCTTGCTGGTATTGTTGGACGGTCGAGGAGGGTACTGTACGAGGTCGCTGTCTTCAATCACTAAGAGGATTGTCAACACGTTCTGCGTCAGCGGAGTGTACCTCTAGAAGAGGGGGATCGGTGGAACCTTATTTGCGGTGCCCCCGTCCCTCGGAGCTTTCTTCGCCGGCTCAACCTCGTCGGCCTTGCGCTTCCCCTTCCCGGGAACTTCCTTCTGGTCCTCTGGATTAAGGGCCTCTTCGGCTCGGATATATTTTTCGACCCGGTTGAGGAGGTCGGGGAAGTCTATCGGTGGCTTCTTTGCCAGGGAGGCCTTCAGCTGTTCATGTCGAACGTTGTGCCGGAAGGCCACCGAGGCAACCCCGGGGTCGAGGGACGAGACCGATCTTGCCTCGGCGGTGAACCTCCGGACGAACACTCGGAGTGACTCCCCTTCCTTTTGCTGGAGCCCGAGTAGGGACGCGCTCGTTCTTTTGGCCTTTCGGCTGGTTACGAAGTGGGCGAGGAAGTTGCCCTCTAGCTGGTCGAAAGAATAGATGGAGCTGGGGGTGAGCTTGGAGAACCATTCCCAAGCCGGACCCCGAAGGGTGGCGGGGAAGGCTCGGCATAGGAGGGAATCCGATGCGCTGTGAATCATCATGAGGGTTTTGAAGCCCTCCATGTGATCAGCAGGATCGCCCTTGCCGTCATATGTCTCGAACTGAGGTGGACGGAAATTCCGAGGTATCTCCACCTGCAGGATGAGGGCAGAGAAAGGAGGGCGAACCGGCCTATACCCCTGAGCCGTCCTTGGGTCGCCGTTGCCAAAGTGGTCGAGGCGATCCTCCATTTCTTGGAGGCGCTTCAAAATGTCGTCATCATGCTCTGGTGGGATTGTTGAGGGGCGAGATACGCTAGCCTCGGCATCCAACCGTGTGTGGGAACGGCGGGCGTTCTCATCGACCGGGACCCCTCGGATGGCCCCCAAGATTTCCCTCCGGAAGTCCTGGAACTCCTGGTGGGTAACTGGGGCTTGCTCGACCCGGTTTGGTTAAGCGGGCTGTCGTTGACCGACACGACTGAGCGCTGGCTCCCACCCTTGGGATGGAGGTCTTGGATGGTTTGGAGCCGAGTTGGAAGCGGTTCCTCCCCTGCTGCGGCTAGCCTGTCGGTTCAAGATTACCCCCCGTAGGTCGTTCTGGATCGGACGGGAGGCATTGTGCTGGGGCCCGCGGCTGACCCTTTAACGCCCCGAATCCCAAATACACTGAATTCGAGATGTTCTACAGGATCTTTCAACTTCCTTTAGTACAATTTTACAAGGAAATTTAAACTTTTCACTTTACATCAGAGTTTACATCAATATTACACTTTACATTTGCACAACGGAAATAAAATTTACACCAATTAAATAAATGTACAACAACATGATATAATCTTTAAGCATCCATTCCTCTTTAACCTTTAACATGTCATTTACCTGCATATAAGACTGTGGGTACGTCAGTTTATTCAACCGACGAACATTATACACGGCCATCCTCTCTATGCCGGAAATAGTATAACTCAATTTTCCATATTTAGCAAACACAAACTTGTCACATTTCAAACTAAAGGGACTACCCTATGGATGTCGTGTTGTGATTGTGCACTTAATCCTTAATGCATTTATTTATGTTACATGACACTAATGCGCACTTGTTCGGATTCTATGCATCCCATACTACATAGGTCCGAGGGCAAGCCCTTATTCGTTCTTCATCTTCGTAGGGTTCAATCCCTCGTTATGACTTAATCTACTACTGTAACTACGGTAGTGTCTTAGATGTCCTATGATCTACGAGCCCATGTCCAGGCAGCCTGGAGGGGAATCCCACGCACTGACACGCCGCATCGAGCAGGCAACCTATGGACAATTCAGCCTCCGCCATGGAACAATGGCACCACTCATAGCCACTCGAACATCCCACGAGCGTCGCCACAGGGACGATAATTCTGGAGTAGTGCCCACGCCATATCTAGATGCATCAAGCAGGCAGCCTGTGGATCACTCTCACACCGCTAATCCGATGGCCCCCATACTCATGTTTTTCTTCTACTTTCATCACGTCTCCACTATGTACTAATCCTTAGTTTTATCAAAAATCATGAACAAAAATTAAATCTCTAGAGTTATCCTCTCCACTAAACCGGACTTATTCATTCATTTCAACATGACCAACCTTGGTCTAATTTCATTTCAGTTCATTTCCAAATGCCAGGGGAGACTTAGCTACTCTTTTATTTCAATTTTCATTTCACAATTTCCAACTCATAAATACCACATGTTGAGTTCTCATACTCACATGTATATTCTCTTTTCAATTCATGATTTCTAATTTGTTCACAAGTCCATAACTGTACAAGAATTTCATACACTTTATCAATTATCACATCATATCGAATTTCACATTACTAACAAATATACATACTTCATATTGTTTCTCAAATGAGAATAAATTGCATTATGTCACACAACAAAGTTTCTTTTTGCCAAATCAACTTCTAATCCTTCATTTCACTTATTCTTTTAAGTTATAATTTCACATCAATAAACATATAGAACCATATTTCTATTTATGCATTTTATCTCCAAATCATAGTTAATTTCATTCAAATAATCCCCAAATCATTTTTATAAAGTCCCTTATATTTTTAGGAGAATAACCATATTTTTTTCATAATTTTTGGGCACTTAAAAACCCAAAAAAAAAATATTTTTTCACTCTTGCCGATAGCAAGATTCAAACCCATCAACCCCAAGAACACAGCCCAGAGCACAGACCACTAGACCATTCACGCTAATCGTTATAAACATGGCTGAGAGCATTAAATGCTCTCGGCCCGCTGTTTAATTGTTTTTAAAAAAACAAACAAAAATAATGTTGCACACGGGATTCGAACTAGTCACCCCCGAGAACACAGCCGCACACAGTGACCACTTGAGCTACATGCTCAGGTTGTCACAGTACAATTTAAAATCCTTTTTGAACCAATTGCCACTATTGTTAAAAACGTCTCGATGTTCAATTAATCTTTGTTTCATATTGCTTTTATAGAAGTTACTGAAAAATTCCAGATTGACTTTCCCTCACATGATTTTCATACTAGTATGCATAAAATAATTTTTGTACCAATAAAAATATATTTTTTCACACAATTCAATGAATTTTACATTATAACTACTATATTTCTCATTTTTGACATTTCTTAGCAATTGGCCTTCTAATCTTCTTATCCACAATTTTTTACATTAATTTTCTGTTATTAATCTTTTATTCAATATACAAATCTATATTTGAGCTTATCCATTCCCACATTAACTCAAAAGATCTCTTCAACACATAAAATAGCATTAACAAAGTACTAACTTTTACATATAATTTGTGATGGTAATAAATGTATTTTCTTCCATCAATCTATGATCATAATCAATTGCACATGCAACGTATAATTTTAACGATAGAACTACATACTATTTCCATGTCAACCATTCAATCAATTAGGGATCATTTTCCAAATTTAATGTGCATTCTTATTAATCATTTTCATGCTTCATTGTTCAATATAATACTAGCATATTCCCATTAGAAATAAGGAGAATTAACCCACAACTCAAATTAATAATAAAACCACATACAAGTTAATCATAACATTCCGATCAATTCATAGACTAACTTCTTAATTAAAGTGTATTCTTATTAATATTTTTCATGCATCATTTTGATAATTAAATCTAGCATGGATCCCTATATTAGAAATAGGAAAAGTTACCCACCTTGTATGGAGAGAACAAACAAAATTAGCAACAAAAAGTCCTTTGCGACGAGATGCACCTCCTCCTAGATGATGCGCGCACAAGCTCCAAGCCACCAAAAAAAAACCGAGAGCTCTCTCCTTGGTTGATGCCGGCCTTCTTCTCCTTGTTTGAATGCAACACAATCCCACACAATTCTCTCAATCTTTTTAACTCACAACTTACTACTAAATAATGCTATTAGACTATAGGTTTGGAAGGATATAATTTGCATAAGAATACTATACTAGCCATGGGAGGGGGTATTTATACTAGAAATCAAATAGAATGGAGGGCTAGGATTAACTAGTTGGTTGTAGGATGGAAGGCCAAGATGAAAGTAGGAGTTACAAAAACTACCCACAACAAATAACCACCATGCCATGACTACCACTCAAATTTTTGAGTTTTCCCTCCAAAGATCACTACCGGCCTAGCACTTTTGTGCATGTTGCATGTGTACGTGCAATACACGTGCACGCCACTTGATCCAAAAAGTTGTACATTAAATTTTGTACAAAAATAAAATAGTATTAAAATTGTCTTCTACATGACAAGTTAAATAAAAAAAAATATAGATTAATCCATGGGCTTTAGTTTTGGGCCAAAATAGTTCTTTAAAATAAAATAAATAAATTACATTTTGGGCTTTAAGAAAAAGGCCTTTAAAATAAGGCTTTCCATTTATTTAAAGAAAGACTTTTGTATAAAATAGTTTGAAAACACATATTTAAATATTTATACACTTCATAATAAAAATAATCATAAGATTTAATTCAACCGAAATATTGCACGTGCACACTACGTGCAAAAATACAAAATAATTTTTCATTAATTGAAAAATCAGGGTATTACAGACCCCTTTGTTGTTCGATCCGCGAGCATTGGCAGCTACGCCTTGTGGAGGCACGTCCTGCCGATGTGCAGAGGTAACAGTTTTTGCGGCCTTGGGCACCATGTGAGCTCGGGTCGACGGGGGTACCGTTGGAGGCAGAGCTCGGGTCGGCGTCTACAAGGGTACCGTTGGAGGCAGTGCTCGGGTCGGTGTCTACAATAGATTGTTTCCCACAGACGGCGCCATCCTATTGCGGTTTGTTTTTGGGAGGCGTGTGGATGCACCAGGCATGAGTTCGTACTCGATTTGTATTGATGGAGGAAGCTCCTATGCAGACAACCCTCGGCTGGGCGAACGGTACTGAGGTAGGCGGTAGTGAGGCGGAGGTTGATGCTCGGCTCGGATTGGGAGGCTCAGATCCGAGGTTCGTGTACCTGCAGACGGTCTAGAAACACCGGGGTTGGTCCTGGTGGCAGACCCTCCGATGCTCTAGTCAGTCACTAAGAGAGAGTAACAGTAACTAGGGTTTGAGTAGAGAAGAGTTGATTACCTGGAGAAGGAGTAGGGGTCTAGTATTTATAGAAGATACCAACCGGGTCTGGACCCGGTTGCCCGTGAGGCTGAAGCGGTGGAAACCCGGGCGGTATAGGGCTGACGTGGCAGACGCCCGGACGGTTTCCGGGCTGACGTGGCAGCGGCCCAGGCGGTTTTCCGACGCTGACGTGGCGGATCCGGGGGATCAGAAGGTGCGCGCATCCTGAGGGGATCCCATGGCCCAGGATGGGCCACGTCATTTCTAACCCATATCAACAACGAAGGCGAAGAGAGTTACATGTTTTGGGGGGCGGCCAGTGGAAATGGTAGGGAGTGAGAAGAAATGAGGTGGATTGTGGGTTTGAATGGTGAAGACTGAAGGAGGAGGAGATGGAGAAGATCCGAAATTACATCTCCTTCCTTCTCTTCCATCTCTCTTCCTACTATGGCTATCCGATGAAAATCGGTTGTTTGCTTTGCTTTCTCGATGAGTTAGTTTCCTTTGCTTTTTATCCTTCTTTCTCTTACTAGTTGAAATTTACCATGCGCCAAGTGCATGTGGCTTGGAGCACATAAATATTAAAATTTTTATCTAAACACACTTGCATTTAGCACACCCATATTCTTCAAACTACAAATTCGACTTAGTCAATCATCTTAATAAGAAAATCATGAATTTCAAAATTACTCCATCGACAACAAGCTCATCGAAATCAGATTTGAAGCAAGTATCAAGAACCCAAAGCTAGACAACAACATAAAGTTATAATCATTGTATTTTTCATAAGATTAATCATCATTTTCGACTTTAACTTTCTTGAACTTAAAACTGATATTAAAAAAAGATATTAAAAAAGAAAAAATTAGTAAATCCTAAACTGATATCATCTTAGTTTTCATAAGATCAATTATCACTTTCGACTTTAACTTTCTTAAGCTTAAAACTGCTTGTAACTTCTTGTTCATCCTTTTTAATTTTGAATCTAGTCAATATTCTTGTAGTTGTTCTTCCATATGTGACATCTTGTGATTTGATGAAGTATACTCGTCTCCAATGCATTTCTTGGTCCTTCTATCAAATTCTTCAACATTTTTTCCTTGCAAATAGAAATAAGAAATTAACTCTTAATTATTTTTAACACTATGCGAATAACATATTATACCTTATTCTTAATATGTTCCAAGTCTTTTGCAGAACAACCGATGATGCATCTTTCTTCCTCATCAAATAAAGTCAATTTTGCCTCCCCACTTGTATCTTTTATTGTGATTTTGAATTCATATCTGAAACAGGTTATTCTTAGTTTTTAATTATTTTTTTTTAATAATTTGATTGAAGAATGGAAAGATGGAAAACTAACAATATGTTGTTTTGTATACCTTGTCTCATATTCAACATTATTCTTTTTACATTTTCGACAATAAGCTTCATCATTTTCAATATTGACTTTTGTTGAACAGATTTTGCATGTAATGTACCATGGATCTCTAACGTCTTTGAAACTTTTGATCAAAACATTACAATAATAGTATTTTGCCTTGAAATATTAATTTTTTTTTGAAGTCATCAAAATATTTATAGACATATAGAGAATTGAACAAAATATTTAAAAATAATTCCATCAGTTATTAATTACCCATATACCATAAAAAAAGGTGATGTTTGTTTTTTTAATGTTCTAACTTGAAACGATTTCATTACGCTAAAGTCTTAAGAAATCTTCAAATTTTAAACTTATTCTTCTCTAGCCTCGAAATTTATTTCATTATTGTTCCAGTTCACTACAGATTCTCAATTCAAGCTTCACTCATGATTGGAAAAATAATACTGATTGTAAGAAAGAGAAACTATCCTCAGTTGGAACTTTGATTCATTTATTCCTACCATATAATAAAGACAAAAGTCAATTAGAGTGTGGTCATCACGGTTGATGGGAGATAACAGACATGAAAAATATTGTTGTCAAATTGGGCAACCTAATGTGTATCATTTTCAATGTTCATCGCATAGTATTGGTGCATCGGGTTTAAACAGATTTTCACATCCTAATACTTATATATTGAGCATATGTATGTGCAACATTCAAATAAAAGCAAATATATACCATTAATTAATGATAATTCGCAGAACACTATAAGGAATGTGTTACAATCATACAATGGTAGTTAAGTAGAATGCTACAAGGTATGTGATACAATCATACAATGTTTGTATAACTCGCCAAATTAAAATATACTAAATTAACTTAAGTTAAAACAAAAAAAAGACAAAGAGAAACATCAATTACTACTGTCTAATTTAACATTTGACAAACATAATAAAAAACATTAAGGATAGTGTAATATCAAGATCAATACCTTTTTCTAATGTCTACTGAGTGCAAAAGACAATAGCGTTATTCTACATCACCCGACATATTAAGTGAATCTCTGAGATAGGTAGAAAATGATTTGAGTTTTTCTCAAATTGTCTATCAAATTATCTATCAAATCAAACCCAGAATAAAAATTAAAAAAACTCCCATTCCTTCTTAACATACAAAGCAATTTGAAAGAGATCGGCAAATGCAATTACAACAAATGGAAGAAAGACACTCAACAACGAACAACGGCAAGAGCAATTTGATGACTAAGTGTGCAACATCATAACATACAAAGCATTGAAATGAAGTGGATGGTAATAAAGGACAGTATGCAGGACAAAATATGACTATTGATGAATGCATATCATGCAGGACAAAATATGTTCTTGATTACGGTTAGGGTTAGGGCTGGGCAAGGTAGAGCCTAGGTTAAACCATGGCCCCGGCCCTATCTTTTGAATGACCTAAATTTCAGGCCCTAGCGCTACCCTTTTACAAAAGGGCCAAAGCCATGATAGGGCTTGCTTAGGGCCAGGGTCGGGGGGTCCTGATCCCAACCCATTATCATCCCTATTTGGAGGTGGTGGTGAAGAGAAGAGATAACCCTGTCGCATACTCTATATTTTTCAGAAACAGAGAACTGAGAACAACATCGTTGACCAAGGCTAGAACAAGGATGAGCACGTTGGTGAAGACGAAGACCTCTATCCATATAAGCTTGTAATAGCATATTCAGCAGGAACTCAGAACAATGCAACACTAAATAGAGGAAACATTAAAAATCTTTACAACAAGATACTAATTAAATGTTCATACATTGCAAGTACATAATAGGCTTTCCTTATATATCCATACAAGTATATGTAAAGATTACTCACCCCCAAGGGTTCAACTAAATACAAACATCTATTAAACTTCAATATAGAAGCTGTCAACTTGGTATACAGAACAAATATCATCCTTCATACATGTACTCAAACAGATCCAAACAAACAATGAAAAAATAAACATTATAATAATAGGTCGAAGATAGCGCAACCATTTATTTCCCAACACCCGATATTATCCGCAACTGCTTAGGATGTGTCAGACTTAGAAGAAGGATTGAAAGGTACCTGTTCAGTACAGTCAAGATTATCTCCAGACTCCTTTCGGCCAACTCCCATTAGGACGAGATAATACTGGTAATGTGATATTATGTTGTTCATTCCATCGACAACCTTGACCACAGGTCTGATCCCCATAGAGAATATTCATGGTGGCACCAAATCCAGGTAGCCTCATTGACAACGTGTCATTCTTTATGGGCTTCCAGTTGCTGACAAATACATCGTGGGTGAAAGATTGCTTCTTTTTCATTGGGTTCATCCATCTCCAAATTGTTGATTGGAAACCTAGGGTAGCATTCTGCTCGAGGTATTCAGGATGGTTTAACAGATCGACCTTGATACTATCACCAATAAGTCCATAGTTGTAGTTCCTGAATTAATACCAATTGAGTTTGCACTAATAAATTGTATCAGAACAAACAACACTACATTGTATACCAAATCTTTGCAAAATCCACATAATCAAGTGTAACAAAGCAAGGTTACTTGTTACAAAAAATAAACAAAGCAAGGTTACTGCACAAGACAACTGTATAAATATGAGGCACGGAAGATTTGTAAGAAGCAGGACACGTCCATTAAAAAAGAACAGACAATAATGGTGATTAAAAATGCAAAAACAAATCTAATGTCCGTGGTATCAGAAATCTCCACCAAACTAATTATGTATGAATATAATCCATATGATATCCAACAGTCTATGAGTTTCATACAAAATTACAAAATATGAAGCGTAATGATTGATACGAGTTTAATATTTTTTAAACACCAAATATGTGTTTGAAATTGTTGATTCTGTTGACTAAGTAAACGACAAATGTCCAAGTGTTCAAAATTACTGATATATGGGACACGCGAGAGAAGTGTGAGACACTTTTCTCAGGAGTCAAATTAGTGTATAATACATTGACGGAACACATGTAGCTACACAATGGAAAAGTCCCTGCCGCATTCATGTAATAAAGCAGGGACTTTTCCTCTGCTGCATTCGTGAAGTGGTATAGTGACTTCGGTACATATCACTTTCTCTTAAAATCTCTTTTGAATTTGGCAATAACGTATCCCACACCATTGAAATTACACATATGCTATATGGAATTCCTCAAGAAAATTCATATTTAAGAAAATCCGAACATCCAACGACCTATAAATAGAATAGCTGGAGAGAGGGGAGCGAAAGGTTAGTGACATATATACCAATAGACAGGTAAAGCACCACAACCGTAATACTCAGCTCCAGGGCTACAGGGGAAAAGATAGTCATCACTGCAGTAGGACTGGCTTGGACTCATCTCATGGTTATAACAGAGTTCCCATGCGAGCTGTCCCCCAGTTGCAACACCATAGTCACCTAATAGGTGGTAAATTGGAGGTCAGAAAATCAAATATGTTGCCAAAGAGAAATAAAACAGACAACAGTTGATAGGTGAGGGTCTTCTTGCTTATCAGCCTTCAATCAGCATACTTGAGTATATGATGCTTTTTCGCATCGTTACTTCATGTACAATTGATCATGATAAGAGCATGGTTAGATCTGGCATCCTTATGATACATGCATTATAAAAATATAAGAATCAAAATTTAGCAATTTATGGACCTACTGGTTCTTTTAGAATGGATCTGACATTTTAAAAGCTCTTCATGAATTTATATGGAGGTCCAAAATAAGTCAGTCTAGATGCTCTTGAATATGATAATAAATGTGCGCAATCAAATAAGCTGATCTATAATTACTATTGAATGCAAAGAGAGGATTTGATCTATTAAATAAATTTCTTTTAATTTTTTTTTTTAAATCAGAAGTAGAACTCAAAGTGTATGTGAGCAGGTTAAAGATCTGCATAGATTTATGACGATCTACCTCATAACAAAACAATGAAACTATATCTTGTAATAGTGGGGGAAAAGCATTGAATGAAGGTGCAACCTCCAAGTTCTACCACCATATGAGATGGATGTGAATCCAGTTAATATTTGGAATTTGATCCCCAAATACGAGTTTTTCAGGATAATGGAGGCTTACGTAAAAAAACTGACAATCAAATATTACAGACATAAATCGCCTTTGCAATGTTTTATGATCAATCTGTAATAAAGTTTTCACGAGTACCTTGGACTTTTAATATGATTTAAACAAATATACAAAAATTAAACCAGATCAGTAAGCAGTTGCAAACATGTACTTGAGCTACATGAATTAGCAAAACTGCATTCGTCTTGACAGTGAGAACTGTATTGGTTACAATATAATTAATTCCTTTCTAATAGAAACCATTCTGAATCAAGTATTGAACCTTCCCTACTCTAAATTAACTTCATCAGACCAGGAAATCTGTCATAGATAGAAAGAGGTTCTTAACACAGTTCAGTCTTGAATAACATCTCTAAGTCATCAAATCCTCAAAAAAAAAAAAAACCCTTCAATGTTTGAGATATCTCTGTTTAATCATTTTGATAGGCTGTAAAAGAAATCTCATGATCTTGTCACCGAAGATATAAATGTGTGTTATAGAGAGCACAAGGCAAAGTTGATACCTTGTGTGTCAAGACATACATGGTAGCCAAAACATGCCCCTCTTTGTGACAAAAATTAATAAACATGCATGTCTAACCTAGCTAGCTATTGAACAGATCTTCTTCTTCCTTTCGATAAAAACATTGGGATGTACTCAACATAAAGACCAGAGTTAATTTGTTTCAAGTGTACTTCTTGTCAGCTACCGAACTATCCGAACACCAAAACTATATCTACTCAATCACATACCAATCACATCAAATCGAGCCAATTTTCTCAAATTAAAAAAAATATATTCTGTGCACCATTCATCAATAGTCCCATATGAGCCTTATAACTTACAGCCAAAATCATTTCCAAAAACATGATTTACCGGAGGGCAGAGAAGATATCGTCAAACTTCTTCTTCAGCATAGACGGGTCCTGCACCGGCCAATTCGAGTCATCCTGATGCACAAATATCACATTCTCCAAAATCGCCTTCGACACCCCCATCAACACCGGTATTTCCAACACCTGCAACTCAAACAAACCTTCTACAAATACCAAAATCCCAAAATCAACCAATTTAACCAATCAATCACAAAACCAACAAAATGAGATTGTGTCGACTATGATGACCTCTCTGGTATGAGGGTTAATCATCTGCAGCATGCTCTCGAGCGCCTTAAACTCCATCTTGGATGCCTTCTGCATCAGCTGGAACGACCTGACGCAGACGACGTCCTTCCCCACGGCCGTCTTGAACCGGAGCTTGATCTGGGCCTTGGTCTCGGTCTCGCTGGCAACCTTGGGGTCATGGATGAAGGAGTGGCCGGAGTGGGAGTTGGGGGAGCTCACCGGTGCAGGCGAGCTTGAGGCATTCGATGATGGTGGTTTTGCCGGCGCCGTTAGGGCCGACAATGAGGGTGAGGGGGCGGAAGAAGGTGATCACGTGCTTGTTTTCAGGGTCGAAGCTGCGAATCCTCTTTACCAGCATCTTGTCTACCGTGCTCATCTTTGAGAATCTTCGAGAATCTCGAAGATTGAGATTGAGATTTCAGGGTTTTGAGATTAGGGGTTTAGGGTTTGGTAGGGTTTTGTTTGGGCTTTGAAAGAGATCGGGAAAAAAAAGATTGGAGCAGTTAGGGTGGCGGCGCGCAGATCGAGGCAGCTGAAGGAGGCCTGGGTGCACCTGGTTTAATTGCACGTGTAATACATGTTTCCATTGAGTTATTTAATCTCAGCATTTAATCGGCTAGACCAATAGAATATATGAACGGCTAAGATCGTCTCCTGACAGTTTTTTTTATCGTAACTTTTAGTCTTCAAGAATCTCGAAGATTGAGATTGAGATTTCAGGTTTTTGAGATTAGGGGTTTAGGGTAGGGTTTTGTATGGGCTTTGAAAGAGATTGGAAAAGAAAAGATTGGAGCAGTTAGGATGGCGGCATGCGGATCGAGGCAGCTGAAGGAGGCCTAGGTGCACCTGGTTCAATTGCACGTGTAATACATGTTCCCTTTAAGTTATTTAATCTCAGCCTTTAATCGGCTAGATCAATACAATAATGAACGGCTAAGATCGTCTCCTGACAGATTTTTTTTATTGTGACTTTTATAATAGTTTCCCGCCTTCGTATCGATGATCTGAACAGTTCACATTGATCTACACATCTAAATTAGTCTAACTATGTAAAATCAAATTATTTGATATTCATTTACCCATCCATTGAAGTGTTACAAAATTGTATGGCTGAAAATCATTGTTTTTTATAGTTACATGATGGATGGGCAAATAAATTTCAAATGATTTGATTTTACATATTTAGACTAATTTAGATGTGTAGATCAATGTGAACGGTTCGGATCATCAATACGAAGGTGGGAAGGTCGAGTGCACATGAGTGCACACGGAGGGGTGGTGCACAATAGAAGATTTTCCTATATTATATATAGTTACAGAAACATGGACTTTTATTTACAACTAATTATTGTCATACTATTCAAACTTAAGCGACATAATTGTTGATTTACTATTTACAAGGCTTTTCATATGTTGTATCGTTCTGAAGACGTGTCGTAGGCACGTACCCATTGACAAATATAGTTATATTATACATACGCATTCTGTGTACTTTTTTCATGGGTATAGTCGATAGTTATTAGAATTTGTGCAAATTCATTCATTAGTATAAAAAGGCAGTAGAATGCTTTGTACTGACCTGCAATCTTCATTATTGATTAGAGAACTTATGACAGGTTCTGAAACTAGATGCTTCTGATTACTGTCACTTTGGTTAATTCCAGAGGATCTACGAACAAATGCAATTGCTTGGTCTAATGTCCTCAAAGCAAATTCCACCTCAGCATTGAAATAACTGTTGAACTGGTTGAAGAACTGGTCTGGCTTTGTTCAGCTTCCTCTTCCATAATTGAACTGATTTGTTTTTGATCAGTATCCTCTTCCACAATCTTAGTGACTGTAGTTTCGACAAAATTTGGTGCAGAGTTTTTGTGTTCATCAAGGATTAAGGCTTTGTGTTTCTCGCCATCTGAGACTTCTACTTTTGGTTTATTGTGGAAATTCAAGCCTTCACGAATACGAGCATACATTGGTCCTTCCAAAGCGCGACGGTAATCATCATCACTCGAAGCTACAGTACCAACTGCCTGCAATGGCTATAATTAATATAAAATATATATTAGTAGCTGTTTAGGAGAAAGGCTTCATTGTTGTTGTTCTAGCTGTTTACGATAAATATTCAGTATTGCATTATGAGAGCCATGCAGATACAAATCTTACTTGACATATAGCTAAAGCAGATTATATATGTAATCTTTTACTGTATAATTTGCCCCCTAAATTGTACGGTCAATCTCAGGCACATGTTAAAGGATGAAGGTGATGAAGTTTTGGTGCATGGGGAGGGATTTTCACAATAACAATTAACAAAACTTGACAAAAATTTATCTTCAAACTAAATATTTGAAATTTATGGTAATTCTACTATTTCTAACATATAAAAACATAGTAACAAAGTTCGCGAATAATTCGTTAAATTCGTGCAAAGAAATCATCAGCCGAACAGACGCGTTTAATCCCCACAGTTCACGAATTATTCACGAAAATTGAGCATTAAACGAATGTTTCGCGAATAATTCATGAATTATACAAGAAATATGTATGGGTTTAAAAATATTTTTACTTCGGTGATAAGTATTAACTACTAAGATGCGTTAAATTTTGTATTTCTTTCTTCCCAAACCTTTGCCGAGTATTTCCCGAATTAACGGGATTTTTGCCGAATTCCGAATATTAAATCTTGCTGAATTATTCCCGAATGCCGAATTTGTGACTATGTATAAAAATATATTATAATTCCAGTATTTCTATCATGTCAAGATTCTGTGATATGATAATGAGAAGATACCAGTACTTTGAACAATTTAGTAATTTCATGGTTCCAATTGTACGTATAGTGTGGGAATACAACCTTCTGATAAAGCTTGTGTCCATTTCCTATGAGTTGCCTCGCAATAAAATTTATAAGAGATGGGGGCACAAAATCCAACTTGATATCCATATTGGCTATCACCCTGAAAAAAGTTTTAGAAGATAACCAATTGAACCAAGGCAGAAGAAGAAGAAAAAAACTTGCATGAGCATTATGTTATTAAGAAAATTGTCGACTTGTAGTTAACAAAGGCTTTTGTAAACAAAGTTAATTATTGCATCTCCAATATTACTATATCTCATGCTAGTATAATATATAAAGAAATGATAAATCATATTTAACTTTTTTATGCATTGTTATCTTTCCCTTTTTAAAAAAGTTTATGTTTCGTCCGCTTTCGAAGTTTCAGACTGATTTTTTTAAAATTCGCCAAACATAGACACATTCTTATATAATTAAATAAGCAAAGAAAGTTCAACATGTTACATGCAAAGCCCGTTTGTCAAATTTATTCCATATATAAGAGAAAAATAATATTTGCAGTCAAATAAGTAGTAGAAAAGATTGTAAGATATACCCAAATTAAATTAAATAATTTTACTTATCAAGAAATAACAATGTGATTATTAGAAGGTAGCTGTGAGGTTGGGGGGTGGGAGGGAGTGTTCGGCGTTGAGAAATCCTTAAAACTTCGGGGAAAAAAATAAATTTATTTGACTTCATAAGCTTTCAACCAAAACTCACAAAAAATCACTTTTAGTAGAGTCCACCTTTTGTAAGACAGCCTCCAATTAAATCTATACGTACTGTGTTATCTGCTTTCGAGATTCCATCTCTATTAAACCCATGTGTACTAACATCAAGATGCTCTGTGTCCGAAATCTAAGAGAAAAATTAAATGATGAGTTAGGATCATAATTATGAACTTCGATAACCAAAGCTTCAAACAATCTAAATATTACCGTCTTGAGAAGTATAATGATGAGGTCCTCTTTGAAGTATTCAATTTCAAAATAGTGTAGAAGAGCCTCCATGTCTGAGACTGGCCAAGGTACCTTCACCCTTTCTTCTAAATAGTGAAAGAAGAAGTATTAGCGCCTCAATTAACTGCTAAAAGCTTTTGCTAGAGTAAATAAAACTACCAAACTACTTCACTAATGAGAAGTCTTCCCCTAAACAAACTTTTCGCAGACAAGTTAACTCGATAATTAAAAGTAGGGAAGTTGTATTGTGGCCACCTGGAAAATAAATCTAAAACGAGAATAGGAATAAGAAAGGGAAAAAAAGAATCTAATGGCAACAAGTGCACATGTTATTTAATTTACTTTTTCTCAATGGATGTGGCTCTCAATGGATGTGTCTTCCATATCACATTTTTTATTTGAACAAAGAATGTCATAATATACAATGGTGTAGAACACTTTGCTCATTTGAATAAAAGAATGCATGGTATATGTGCTTGACAAAAAAATTGTATACTTTGTACCAAAAGTTCGCTCACTCATATGATGCTTTAAAAGACCTTCACAAAAGAACTTCATTATACACCCCAACACCCTCTCTCAACCACCTAAGGAAGTAGATTAAGAGTTAGTAGAGATACATATTAGGAGATATTCAATTGTCATTTTAAGCCTTAATAAAAATTATAATCTAAAAATTATATCAGGATGAAGAAGGAATAAAGTAGTAAAGACGACTTCGAATGTAGAAAGGTTAGGAATGCTAACATACTCTTTACAACATACCTGCATTCAACTTAATGCCAGTTTAAATGGTCAATACTCGCGACTATTCCAAGTAGACTGAGTTTGTCCAATTGGTTGGGTAAGCATAATATATAAAGTAGTTCATAGTTGTTCATGGTTCTGCTATATCTTTTTTTGAAGCATTGAAACATCAACTTTAAGGGTAATCAATAGATGACTTAAGGGAGTGTTATGTAAACAATGATAATCAAAGGTAATAATTTGATTTTCTCAATTAATCAGGGCTGATAATATGTGTAGGTTAAGCAACGAGATGATCAGCTATCTAATTGGCACAATCAGTTTCTGCACACTGTCAGAAGGGTACAGGGAAAAAGCAGAACGATAGTGAATCAAAGAAAGATGCGATGCTAAGTGGAACACCTAGGATTGGGCCGGTACAAAAACCCGATACCCGGACTCGACCCGGACCGGAACCAACCCGATCTATACGGGTCCAGATCTTGGTCTAAAATAAGACCCGATGCACTTCCTATGCAATTAAAATCAGTTTTCAGAATTAATCGGTCTAGGAGCGATTAGTAAGTAATCAGATTATCGGTGATTAATCGGGGACTAAATCGGGAAAATTGTGTGTGTGTGTGTGTGCGTGCGTGCGTGCGTGCATGCGTGTGTGCGTGCGTGTGTGTGTGATCAAGAAGATATTAAGTTCTTAAAGGCAAATTAACACGTGAAATATCAAGTTTAATCATTGTCACTAATTAAGCAAGCATACCCGAATGTTGTTCTTATATTCTTCTAATTTCTCTGCAAACGTTTTACTTTCAGGAGTCGACTATGACAATGAGATTCTTAGTGCTTGGTTAGAATCATTCATCTGGCCTTCAAGGTGTCAAATCATCTCTTCAACAGGACTAAGAGATGCTCTTGAACTGACTGCCACACACACACTGACACTATATTTTTTTGTATGTGAGAAATTTAATTGTAGCAATTTTTGTATGTTCGAGAAAATATTGGTAACAATATTTGTATGTTTGCGAATAGTTGTATGTTTGAGAATAACATTTGTATGTTTGAGAATAATTGTAGTAATTTTTTAAAATATTATTTTCTCATTTTGAAAAGTTTATGCAATATGGCCGATTAATCCTGAATAGCCCGATTAATCCCGATTAATCCTGATAAAGTTTATGCAATATGGCCGATTATTCCTGATGATTCCTGATTAATCTCTAGATTTTCTAAAATCCAATAATCGGTCCAAAACTAATTGGTTATAGGCCGAGAAACGATTAATCGATGATTAATCAGCCGATTAATCCGATTTTGACTACATAGTGCACTTCCGGGTCCGGGTCCGCTCAAAATAGACCTGAACCGAATCCGGACTCGGACCCATTAAAAAGTACCCCCAAAAATATGGAATTTGAATAATAGGGTTATAGGGATGTACATGTAAATAGTAATTGTTGAAGAAAGATGTGTAAATATAATATTTATTCATGTACTTAAGTGTAAAAATTATTGGAACCGTAGGGTATCAGGTGAAAATACTTAAATGCAAATATTTATTCCCACTACCGGACCTAATAAATAGGTTTTTTTAACCCGGACCCGGACCCGGACCAGTTTCTTGCAAGTCCGGGTTCGGGTCCAAATTTTGGATCTGTGAGGTATCGAGTCTAGGTCCAGGTAGTGGAGGGCCCGATTTGATAGGACCCGATATCAGCTCTAGTCATGGATCAAGTATGCTATTGGTTTGGAATGTTGGTTTTTTCACATTCAGATTAATGCAAGTGATAACCATGGCATGGCTGATTCTAAAATTGTTAAAGGAGTAGGTGGAAGTACTTCAATTCTATCAAAGAACTCATTAACAATGAGGCCATGGGAAGAAGCAAGAAATGGTTTGTATTGCATGATCTATTTCTCTCTGTTTTTTATAAAGCAGTATATTTAGTTTATTACTTGACATTGCAGGTCTAAGCACCGAAAGACTGCAATAATAATGGATGTGGTTGATGGTATGTATGTCAGTGATATCATTGTTATTAGAGAAGAAGGTGTCATAAAGTTCTTGTGGTTCCATAGAAAAATTGAGCATATTTTTGGTAGGTCACACAGGTCAGTTTGTTATTAAAGTGGTTCTAACAAAAAAATAATGATCATCACACAACAATAATAATCAAATACAAATCGAAACAAATTAAGCATATTAGTTAGAGAGACTAAGAAAGTACCTTAGATTAGTATAGTGGGTGACAATAACAAATAAAATCCATATCTAGCAATAACATGAAGTAAATAAAGGGGATAACAAACAACTGAGATTGTAAAAGAAGAGTCAAGGAAGAATCCTATACATTTCGAAAGGGCAACTAATATAACAAAATGCTAATCACCCTATATCTAAATAGTTAAGACACGATGCAGATATATGTAGGAAAATTATGAGGTAGCATCAATTAACTGAATAATCATGCTATCAAGCAAGATAGGTTTAGTGCACATGCAGGTCCAAATCCCACGCGAGCCTATAGAGTCTAATTGCGGTCCGACAACAAATCTCCAAATCTCTACATAATTGTGCAAACAACAACTATCAACTACCTTAACAGCTATCTACTACCTATAATAGGAGACTCAAATCTCTTCCAATAATAAATTTGTATCAGGAATGTACTGGAAGGGCTAAACTTTAAGATAATTTCCACAAGTATTGAGCTTCGATATTCTCTTTAACTCTACTAACTTAAAGACAAAGTCGAAGGAAACTGCGGGCATGAGAAATGTCCTAAGAACCGAACCAACATAAGAAAGCAACAATCCCTATAAAAACATAAAACCCTAAAGAAGCATATTACATTTACATTCATATTTGAACAATAACAGAACTACATAACTCTATCGCATACATTCTCATGTTAAGACAACAAATTACTCAAACAACCTCAAGCATACTCATTACTCACCTGCCTATGATAAACCAGATCAGGCATTATCTGCCTTGGATCTTCCAGAACACCTCAGTAATCGACCTAGCCCAAATAACAAACTGATCCCTCACCTTCTCATCTATCAACCACTGCTGCAGATTCTCCTACAAAATACCACACCCACTATCAAAACCATTCAAAAAAATTTAACATTTTGAAGGGAAAAACCCGAATTCAAGAACTCACTCTGGGAGCATAAGGCTTAATCTCCACGGCGGTCCACTCATATGGCACATTCATAAACTTGTCAAAACCTCCAACAAATTCACCTGAAAATAAGTGACTCATCCAACTTGTACCACTTCTCCTTCCTCGCCAACTCTGCCTTTTACACAACCAAATCAACGAAAAATTAGGGTTTACCCAAAACCAAACCCAAATTAAAAAGGTTCAGAATTGTATTACTACCTGAGGAGTATTGTACTTGATAAACCTCCTTAATCCTCACCCTAATCGCCTTCCGAAATGCCTGGGTCATCACCTCCATCTTTGATATCTCCAACGAAAACAACTTCTACGCCGCCACCATCGCAAACTGCGGCTCTAACCACAACGACTTCGCCAATCCCATTGCAATTGCCGTCTTCCCAGTTCCCAGCTGGTCGGCGAGAAGCATGGCGGGGCTCCATGGAGGAGTCGAGGCCCAGGCCGCGGCTGGTGAGGGAGAACGGGGAGGTTGTCGACGAAGAGTTGTAGCTACGATCACCATGAATCGCATAACGGTGAATAGAGACTGATAAGGGTTTAGGATTAGGGTTTGGGGGATCGGATGGATTGAAGTTTGGGATTGGGAGTGGAATTGGGGTTAAGGTTTGGGTTTTGTGAAATTGAGAGAGATCGGGATTTTTGGGAAGGAAGATATTGGAATTGTATAAAGGATGTATGGCTGTGATTAAGCCTCACATATACGCATAACGGTGAATAGAGACTGATAAGGGTTTAGGATTAGGGTTTGGGGGATCGGATGGATTGAAGTTTGGGATTGGGAGTGGAATTGGGGTTAAGGTTTGGGTTTTGTGAAATTGAGAAAGATCGGGATTTTTGGGAAGGAAGATATTGGAATTGTATAAAGGATGTATGGCTGTGATTAAGCCTCACATATAATCAATCAGATTCGATCGACAGTCCAGATCTGCTCTGGACAGATTTATTGTGGCCTTTATAATAGAAAATAGACATTCTTGTTTGGATTGATTTTTTTGGGAGTGGTCAGGTTTCGTATTTATGATTTTTGCCATCATTAGCATCAGTATTTATTTTGTTGGATTGGAAGGGAAGGAGCTAGGGTTTTGGCTTAGGCAAAATGGAAGAGGATGTTTCTTTCAATTTGGATATGAGTCATTGGTTTGTAACGGATATCGATTTTTGATTAATAGTTACTTGTAAGAAATTAAATTATATGGTATTTTAATAAGTGATGGTAATTTGTTTTAATAAAAATCTGAAATCAAGAGTATGTGCTTTCATATCTGGGTCGCGGTCTTTTATTGATCTATTTCATACTAGGCTAGAATTGTGTTTCACTATCCATTTGCATATCTCTACTACTATAATGGGAGAAGGCCTTTGTCCATAACCCAACCCGTGCAGTGCACGTGCAGGTAAATTTTTTTTGCCCTTTTCATTCCCCTCCAAATTTCCTCCACGTGCATAACACGTGTATAATACTAGTATTTTTTTAAGAAAATTTTCATTTACATGAGCAAATCACGAGCAAAAGAATGGATGGATAGAAACTTTTCAACAGTTATGACAGTATGGAATTCTAAATTGGCCATTCAGAAAATTTGAAATTCTAAATGTACATATTTAAGTGTAGATGTTTTTTCATATATAGCTTTGTGTCCATTGTTTATATTGTTCGCCATATTTAAATTGGTGAACATGATTATTTTCATTTCTCAGAAACACTGTGATGCTTACTCCACAGTAATAAATCTGTATGTTAAGTTTTTAAGGGATTGATAAACCCAAATCCCCAAATCTAACATTTCTTAGACTCAGTTCTGTTATATGTATATGTACTAAATAATTTGCTCCTGTTGCTTTAAAGAGCTTCACGGTCTCCTTCATCTCCTTTTGCTGACCAGTTTCTCCGGTCTAACTGATCCCCATCAATAGAAGTTCAACCCAACTGAAAGATGAAGATCTTCCTCAACTTACATTTTCTAACCATTTACATTATGTTTTCTATGGTAGATCATATGGTATTATAACTATAACAATGAAATGTGTATGATTTAATAAAGAACTGATGCTTCTTTCAAAAATTTAACTAAACGTAAGGAGGATGTAGTTTGTTGATCTCTTCGAGTCAAGGTTGAAGGGCAAATTAGGAATTTGTGCTTCTGAGCTACCCATCAGTTTTACTGGCAGTTTCATATTTCTTTTCTTTTTCTTTTTATGTCGCAGTTGTGATTTTTTACATTATATATATTTTTTTCTGCCTTTCTCGGTGTGTATTTGTTTTGTGGATTTACTAGATTGGACATTGATGTAGAAGATATCCTTTGTACTACATTGGACATTGATGTAAAAGATCTCCAATAGACAGAGGATCTGGTCATATTGTAAGTTGTTGTTTGTTTAGACCATTTCCAAACCACTCCAAGATGAAGTAAAAAGTTGGTTTGGAGTTGGAGTTCTTCAATCCAGTGCCAACTTTTACTCCATTTTTGAGTAGATGAGGCTGCATGAACAGTGACACGCCATATATTGTTTAACCCCCCACCCACCCAAAAAAAATTATCCTTTTTTTAATACTTAATTCTTCATTTCCCAAAAAATAAAATTTAATCTGATTGTGTTCTGTATATTATTTATTATTGAAGGCTACTAATTTTATATTGAGTACAATATTTAGAAAATAATACGAAACATCAATTACAATGTATAAAAACATCGAACATTTTAGCAAGGAGCTTAATTAAAATTTCATTAAAAATTCAAATAAAACTCAATGCAAAATGCAATATTCAAACTAAACTCGTGCAATTAAAAAAATAATGCAAAATACATAACGCAATAACATAACATACAGAAGACCAAAAATCTTGAATGGCGGTAAACCGGTTTTAGATCCTCCAATATCATTGAAAAACTGTTCGAAAGCATCAGAAGAAGGCCTGTGGCCGTGATGTTGTTGTTGTTGTTGAGCTCTTTTCTGAATAATTCTTGCATTGAGTTGATCATTTGTAGGAGGAGTATACCAACTCAGACGGTTAATCAAACTATACATATATATTTTTAGTATTCCTATTTATGTTTAATTATTGAATGTAATATTAAGGTTCACATTTGTTTTATTTAATGCAAATTTGTTTTTTAAGTATTATATTATTTGTAGACTGGTCATTTTATAATAAAAATATTATTTATTAATTTTAAATATTGAGGCATGTTATTGGATCAAAAAGATAAATTTTTTTGTATGTGACTAATTGGTGAAATAGATAAATTGTGTGGAGTTAGAAGAGAATTAATATAAAAATAGGAAAAAGAATATGCTGATAATATTCTTTTTTGGAGTTAGAAATGAAGTCATGAGTTGGAGATGAAGTTTCTATTTGATGTGACAGTTACTCCATTCTGGAGTAAAAGTTGCTCCAAAATGAAGCTGAGGGTTGGAGATGACCTTAGTTGCTCTAAAATGAAGTTGAGGGTTAAAGACGGGCAAGACTACCGAGTGATCGCCGCTGTGGATGCTTTAAAAAGTTCTGATTACCTATGTAGGAACTACATAATGAAAGAATTAACCGATTCCTTGTACAATGTTTATATTGACAAAAGAACTACTATAGAACTTTGGGAATCTCTAGATCATAAATATAAAACTGAGGATACCGGCGCCAAGAAATTTATTGTGGGCCACTTCCTAGATTATAAAATGGTAGACTGTAAAACGATAATCAGTCGGGTTCAAGAAATTCAACTGATCCTGCATGAAATACATGCTGAAGGTATGAACTTAAGTGAAACTTTTCAAGTTGCTTGTATTATTGAAAAATTGCCAGCAGGTTGGAAAGATTTAAAAACTACCTGAAGCGTAAGCAAAAGGAAACGGGCATTGGGGATCTCATTGTCAGGCTTCATATTGAAGAAGACATTAGAGGACCTGAAAAATCGGAGCCATCACTCGTGTGGCCAAGGCTAACGTGGTGGAACATAGTCAACGTTCCAAAAGGTACAACAACAAGGGGTCCAAGTTGGGGCCTAAGGGAGGAAACTCCAAGAAACCGAAGTTTCAGAGCAAGTGCTTCAATTGTGACAAGATAGGTCACAGGTCTACTCAAGAAGAACAGGAACAAAGAAGCAAATATTGTTGAATACATTGCTCAAGACGTTTCTGATATCAACCTCTCAGTTGTGGTCTCGGATGTGAACACGATGGGTTCAAACCCAAGGAATGATGGATTGACACTGGAGCTACTCGACACGTGTACTCCAACAGAAGTATGTTCTCCACTTTTGAACCATTAGAGAATGAGAAGAAGATGTTTATGGGGAACTCGACTACTTCAGAAATCAAGGGCCAAGGCAAGGTGATCTTGAAGATAACTTCTGGAAAGGAACTGACTCTGAACAATGTTGCTTATGTTCCTGAAATCCATAAGAACCTGGTATCTGGTTTGTTGCTTAATAATCATGGATTTTGTTTAGTGTTTAAGTCAAACAAATTTATTTTGTCAAAGAGTGAAATATATTTTGGTAGAGGATACATGAGTGGTGGATTGTTTAAATTCAATATAATGACCATGGTCAAGAATATTAATAAAGCTAGCTCTTCTACTTATATGCTTGAGTTTTTCAATTCATGGCATGGTAGACTAGGACATGTTGATTATGATACTTTGCGTAGATTAATTAACTTGAATCATATACCAACATTACAAATTGATTCTAAACATAAGTGTGAAACTTGTGTTGAGGCAAAACTGACAAGATCATCCTTTAAAAGTGTTGAAAGAAACACCGAACCTCTTGATTTAATTCACACTGATATTTGCGATCTGAAAATGATACAAAAAAGAGGCGGTAATAAATATATTATTACCTTTATTGATGATAGCACAAAATATTGTTATGTGTATTTGCTTAAAAGCAATGACGAAGCTATAGAGAAATTTGTTCTCTATAAAAATGAAGTTGAGAATCAACTCAACAAGAAAATTAAGGCGCTAAAAAGTGACCGAGATGGAGAGTATGAATCACCATTTTCTGAAACTTGTGCTAAGTATGAGATTATACATGAAACCAGAACGTCTTATTCTCCTCAGTCCGATGGTGTTACTGAGTGAAAGAATCGTACATTGAAGAAAATGATGAATGCAATGTTAGTAAGTTCTGGTTTGCTACCAAACTTGTTGGGAGAAACTATTCTTTTAGCTAACTACCTTTTGAACATGGTGCCCAAAAAAGAAAGAAGAGAAAATTTCATATGAATTATGGAAAGAAAGAAAGCCATTTGTGGGAATTTCTTGCTAAGGTGGCAGTATCTCCACCTAAGAAAAAGAAAATATGACCCAAATCAGTTTATTGCATTTTTATTGACTATGCACATAATAGTAGTGCTTATTGGTTCTTGGTGTACAAATCCGATATCTCTGAGATACCAAATAACACGATAATAGAGTCCAGAAATGTATCGTTCTTTGAAGATTTATTTCCATGTAAGTCTAAGGAAGAAAAAAGTTTTTCCAAACGAACATATGAGACTATTAGTGAAGAGTGAAAACCAAGATGAATAAGTTGAAGAGGAACCTAGACGTAGTAAAAGAACAAGAACAAAAAAATCTTTTGGTCCAGATTTCTTAACCTTTATGCTTGAAGGTAAACCTCAAACTTTCAAAGAAGTGGTGAGCTCTAGTGATGGTCCTCTATGGAAAGAAGCCATTAAGAGCGAAATTGACTCTATCTTACAAAATCATACTTGGGAACTAGTGGATCTTCCAGACTTCCATCATGTAGTAAACCTTTAGGTTCCAAGTAGATTTTTAAGAGAAAAATGAAAGCCGATGGATCAATTGATAAATACAGGGCAAGACTTGTTATCAAAGGATATAGACAAAAGGAAGGTCTGGATTACTTTGATACATATTCTCTTGTGATGAGAATAAATTAAATTAGGATGATACTTGCAATAGCAGCCTTGCAAAATCTTGAAGTACAGCAAATGGATGTAAACATAGCTTTTTTTAATGAAAATTTAGATGAAGAAATCTACATAGAACAACCTAAGGGATTTTCAGCTCCAGAACAAGAAAAGAAAGTTTGTAAACTAGTGAAGTCGTTATATGGCTTAAAATAAACACCAAAGCAATAACATGAGAAATTTGACAATATTATGATGAAAAATAGTTTCAAGATCATTAAATGTAATAAATGCATAAATGTCAAAGACACTGAAAGTGGATATGTTATAATATGCTTGTATGTAGATGATATGCTTATTGTTGGAAGCAATGATAAGATGATTAAATCTACTAAAAATATGTTGAACTCAAGTTTTGACATGAAAGACATGAGACTAGTTGATGTTATATTAGAAAATAAAATCACAAGAACATTAGATGAGCATGTTTTAAGCCAATCACATTATATTGACAATATTCTTGGAAAATTTAATAAAGAAAATTCTTGAATTGCCAGAACTCCAATAGACCTAACTTTACATGTATCCAAGAATAAAGGTGAGAGTATTTCTCAAGTAAAATACTTTAGAATCATAGGCAGTCTAATGTACTTAATGAGTTGTACAAGACCAGACATAGCCTATACCTTGAGTAAACTAAGTAGATATACGAGTAATCCTAGATGTGAGCATTGACAAGAAGTTACAAGAGTACTAGAGTACTTGGGTTTTATTCGTAACTATGGGCTGCATTATACAAGATATTCGGCTGTACTTGAAGGATACAATAATGTGAATTGGATATCTAGTGATAATTCAAAATCCACCAGTGGCTATGTGTTTACACTAGGTGGTGCAGCAGTTTTTTGAAAATTTTCGAAACAAACAGTGATCGTTAAATCCACAAGGGAATCTGAATTTATCGTATTGGACAAATGTGGGGAAGAGGCTGAATGCTTACGCCACTTCCTTTATGATATTCCAAGGTGGAAAAAGCCCATGCCTCTAATCTGCATATATTCAGATAGTCAATCTGCAATTTGTAGCGCACAGAGTAATATGTATAATGGTAAAAAGCCCATGCCTCTAATCTGCATATATTCAGATAGTCAATCTGCAATTTGTAGCGCACAGAGTAATATGTATAATGGTATATATATATATATATATATATATATATATATGTATATGTTTGTCTAAGATATAATACCATTAGACAACTACTCTCTACTGGAGTTATCTTTATGGACTATGTAAAGTCAAAGGATAACATTGCGGATCCACTAACCAAAATGTTAAACAGAGAGTTAGTTGATAAATCATCGAGGTGAATGAGACCAAAGCCCAAAGAATAAGTCGATACAATGGATACCCAACCTAGTTGACTGAAGATCCCAAGATTTAGGTTCAAAGGGACAACTAAATTGTAAAGACCATGTTGGATCACTGTGGGATTTTTTCATGTCCATTCCTATGATGAAACGGTGATTCCCGTATGGTAAAAGGTTAAGCTAGGCTTTTAATGATTCTTATGCATCGAAAATCTGATCAGAGTAATGCATGTTACTCTTAATTAAAATATCACCTATGTGAGAGGGAAGAAGGGCCGCTTCTAAGGGAATAATGTGGGATAATAATCCGGTTAAACTCTTGCAGAACCAGGCGTATGTTCATGGCCAAAACGAACATATATAACAGTGAGAACTGAAATACGCTAGGAAGATTCCTGTGTGAGATATGTCATCGTTTACACAAATAACTAAACAGTTCAAGGACATCACGTTTACTGTTTAGTTATTAAAGTAAACATATTTTCATAAGGGAAGGTTAAAAGGGTAACACCTACATATCCTATGCAAGTCTCGACCACTGAATTCTATCACCAAGTCTGTCGTGTCTGTGGTCGTCAATTTCATTCATGTGGGGAATATTAGAAAATGGGTATTTTATACACCATTTACGAACCAGTTTTTGAGAAATTTTTTGAGTAAGATCCTCTATGAATTAGTGAGAGGTCTTGATGTATTTGTGTCACCCCCTGCTTCCCACTATACGGAAATACAAGTACGCAACTGAAGCCCAGCGAATGATATACATCATCCATAAGCTGTACAATTATAATCTCAACAAGATATTTATAACATATTTACGCAGACAAATATAATGATTACATGAGTTAAAAATAAAATAACCATCATCCAGATAATACATCAACATCGGGTCAAGTTGTCCGGGAATACAAGGTGCCATAATTAAAACAGTACGATAAGCAGTTCGCTATAACAACTAGATAAAATAGCGACTGAAGGAAAAACAACATGAAGTAGTAATAAAGCAGCAACAATCATCTAGAAATTCTGTTCCGTGGGTCCATCGGTACCTGTATAATTATTAACTCAAAGAAAAATAGAAAAAGTACCCGTTAGAGCAAGTTTCGGGCAGCAAGTAGCAACAAGCAGGAAAAGAGGTAATATAACAAGATATAACATGGAAGAAACAAGAAGTAGAAGTACAAATACAATATGGAAGTAAGCAAGGAACTGGGACAATATGATCATGTAACTAATAACCGTAAACTAGTGTAATCAAGACTTCAAAGTATAATCAATTGATAACCAAGTCTCAGCTAATCAATAATCATGTAATCAAGATTCGAGAGTCATGTAATGAAGAGTCATGTAATCAAAGATCATGTAATCAAGAATCAAGAATCATGTAATCAAGAATCAAGAGTCATGTAATCAAGAGTTATATAATCAAGAATCATGCTTAGTGAAAATCTCGAGTTTATCTATTTTATTAACTTATCTAATTCACGCAATCCTGTGTCTCATACCACAAGTTTGGTGCATATTAATCATATGATGTTTAGACTTAAGTAGTGAATTCGATAGGATTATGTACTCGGGTCTTCCAGTGATAGTATCAAGACATGTAATCAAGAATCATGTAATTGAGAATTGTGTAATCAAGAATTGTGTAATTAAGAATCAAGAATCAAGAATCACTATTACGGGAAACACGAGCCCCCTTCCGAGTATACTCCCCTATATTGTCCACTATTAAGTCGTACCCTTATAACCCCGGCTTGTTATTCTTTTATAATTAATTATGAACATGCAGTTGGTACGACTAGTGGAACGGTGTAATCAAGACAGTTAATCTAGAAAAATATCAAGGGCAGTAATCATGGTATGAGATGAAACGGGTACCTGTATTGAGAGTTGTTATTATAGAATTATCAAGTGGTATAAAATGCATGCTATCAACCTATTATATCTATGCAAGTTATTATTACAAGAACAATAATACACCCAGTTCATTAAATATGAAAAATAACGGGTTTCTTTGCAAAAACATAGAGATGAATTTTTAGACAACTTGACATATCTGCATTCAAATTCACTTTTCCGTTGTTACAGAAAAGCAAATCCGATTTCGTCAGAGATTCTAGAAAGTAGACTCTCTTCCGGTTCCAACGCATATTCACACGAAACATTCTAGATAGAGTAGCTATGCGTATAAATTCATTCTTCGCTGGTTTCGATATTTTACGCGCATTCTAGAAATTCAGAGTCACAATACTAAAATCGCAATATCTCACAATCTATACATCGGATTGAGAAACCGTAAGATGTTATGAATATCTAGACTCGAAGGGCTACAATTTTTATGTAGAAAGTTTCTTGATCCAGTATCGGGAACATGGTCGAATTCTAAGTACAAAAGATCGGTTAGTGATCCCGTGTAGGTTCAAAAATTCACGATACGATAGTACTAAAATCGCGATATCTCACAATCTATACATCGGATTGAGAAACCGTAAGATGTTCTGGATTCGGGACTCGATGGGCTACGATTTTCACGTAGAAAATCTTCAAATCAGTATCGGAAACATGGTCGAATTCTTAGTGCAAGGTCAAGAAATTTAGAGATAGTAAGGTTGAATATTCGATATTCGATAACACGATTCGAAATGTGTTAACGGTTCACTCTTGAGTTGATATAGCGTGGAATAAGTGACCAGAACGGAATATGATAATAAAACACGATAATAACTAGACTACTTACCACGAGTCCAAGCAAAATGCTTGTACGAGAACAAAAAGAGTGTACAAAATACTTGCCTTATAACGTGATGACTACGATGGTGGTGTTAACCACGGAAAAAGAAGCGACGTCGGCAACGGACGGTGGCACAACGACGACAAGAATGGCAGCAAGACGACAACGAGTGAACAACGGTAGCAACGGTGAGTGACAACAACAACAAGGTGGCATGGCGTGCGGAGACGGAGTGAGTTCGGGTTGTTCTTCGGGGTTTACGGGGCCGTAGAGGTGGAGTCGTCGGGTCGAAGGTGGAGGATAATGTGGAGCTCGGGTGTTGGTTTGGGCTCTCGGGTGTGAAGAAGGCAGAGGAAAAAGGAAGAAGGAGACATAGAGATGAGGGGTTTATGTGTTATATGTGTGTGTATATATATAGAAAGAAAGGGATAGGAGTGTGCTGTATGTGTATGTGTGTATATGAATATAAAGAAAGGAAAGAGACAGAATGTGCATGGTGTGTGCAAGTGTGTATGAATGTGTACATTATATATATGTATATATAATATATAATGAGTGTGCATGCATGCATGGTGTGTGTATAAAATAAGGGGAGAAAGAGATGGGGGTGTAGAAAAATGTAAAAAAAGACAAAAGGGGAGGTTGACGGAAGAGAGGGAGTTAGGCGTAGAATGAGAAAAATGAGGGGGAGAGGTTGGCATATGCAGAAGTGGGGATTATAGGGAGGGAGAAAAAGAAGCGTAGGGGGGAAGAAAATATGGTGTTGGAGAGTTAGGTTAGCTGTTGGATTAAGAATTAGGATTAGGATTAGGATTAAAATTAGGATTAATCAGGGTTAGAATTTGTATTTAGACTCCGATCGAAAAGTCACAAAATTATGGAATTGACCAGAAAAATATTCTGGCTCTAGATAAAGAGTCCAAAGAGAAAAATAAAACTGATCTAAAAATTGAAGTACAAAAATTCACATAATAAAATACATACAACTGGAATAGGGAGTTACAATCATACCCACCTTACAAAAAAATTCCGTCCTCGAAATTTACTCAGGCGAGATATAGGATAGATAAAAAGTGAATGCAATACTCTTCAACCGAGAGTACAACAGAAGATAAAAGAAACAAAGAGTACAAAGGCACGAAAACAAATAAAGACACAAATTGTGCACCCTCAACTGGAGGACTCAACAATTTGATTTTGGGGATCAGAATCTGAACCATCGACATCGCTAACATCCCAGTTTAGCTGGGTCATAAGCTCATCTCGCTTTGGCACATAGTCCTCCAATTTTCTGAGTAACTCCTGAGGCAATAGGGCTGAAATTAGGATGGTCTGGCCTTACTGGATATAAACTCCTCAGCCATAGCTGAATCTATGAAGGATAAAAGCAAGTCGTAATATCCATCAATATTTAAAAGACCCAATCGCTTTGGCATATACCACTAAAAACCTGTCACGCCCCGCTTCCCACTATACAGAAATACAGGCACGCAACTGAGGCCCAGCGAATGATATACATCATCCATAAGCTGTACAATTATAAGCTCAAAAAGATATTAATAACATATTTACGCAGGCAAATATAATGATTACATGAGCTGAAAATAAAATAACCATTATCCAGATAATTCATCAACATCGGGTCAAGTTGCCAGGGAATACAAGGTGCCATAATTAAAACAGTACGATAAGCAGTTCGCTATAACAACTAGATAAAATAGCGACTGAAAGAAAAACAACATGAAGTAGTAATAAAGCAGCAACGATCATCTAGAAAGTCTGTTCCGTAGGTCCATCAGTACCTGTATAATTATTAACTCAAAAAAAATAGAAAAAGTACCTGTTAGAGCAAGTTTCGACTAGCAAGTAGCAACAAGCAGTAAAATGGGTAATATAACAAGATATAATATGGAAGAAACAAGAAGTAGAAGTACAAATACAATATGAAAGTAAGCAAGGAACTGGGACAATATGATCATGTACTAATACCCATAAACTAGTGTAATCAAGACTTCAAAGTATAATCAATTGATAACCAAGTCCTAGCTAATCAATAATCATGTAATCAAGATTCGAGAGTCATTTAATGAAAATTCATGTAATCAAGAATCAGGAGTCATGTAATGATGAGTCATGTAATCAAGAATCATATAATCAAGAATCAAGAGTCATGTAATCAAGAGTCATATAATCAAGAATCATGTAATCAAGAATCATGCTTAGTGAAAATCTCGAGTTTATCTGTTTTATTAACTTATCTAATGCACGTAATCCTGTATCCCATACCACAAGTTTGGTGCATATCAATCATGTGACGTTTAGACTTAAGTAGTGAATTCTATAGGATTATGTACTTGGGTCTTTCAATGATAGTATCAAGACATATAATCAAGAATCATGTAATCGAGAATTGTGTAATCAAGAATTGTGTAATCAAGAATCAAGAATCAAGAATCAAGAATCACTATTACGGGAAACACGAGCTCCTTTTCGAGTATACTCCCCTATATTGTCCACTATTAAGTCATACCCTTATAACCCCGGCTTGTTATTCTTTTATAATTAATTATGAACATGCAGTTGGTACGACTAGTGAAACAGTATAATCAAGACAGTTAATCTAGAAAAATATCAAGGGCAGTAATCATGGTATGAGATGAAATGGGTACATGTATCGAAAGTAGTTATTATAGAATTATCAAGTGGTATAAAATACATGCTATCAACCTATTATATCTATGCAAGTTATTATTACAAGAACAATAATACACACAGTTCATTAAATATGAAAAATAACGGGTTTATATGCAAAAACGTAGAGAAGAATTTTTAGACAACTTGACATATCTGCATTCAAATTCACTTTTCCGTTGTTACAGAAAAGCAAATCCGATTCCGTCAGAGATTCTAGAAAGTAGACTCTCTTCAGGTTCCAACGCATATTCACACGATACATTCTAGAGAGAGTAGCTATGCGTATAAATTCATTCTTCGTTGGTTTCGATGTTTCGCGCGCATTCTGAAAATTCAGAGTCACAATACTAAAATCGCGATATCTCACAATCTATACATCGGATTGAGAAACTGTAAGATGTTATGAATATATAGACTCGAAGGGCTACGATTTTCATGTAGAAAGTTTCTCGGTCCAATATCGGGAACATGGTCGAATTCTCAGTACAAGAGACCAGGTAGCGATCACGTGCAGGTTCAAAAATTTACGATATGACAGTACTAAAATCGCGATATCTCACAATCTATACATCGGATTGAGAAACCGTAAGATGTTCTAGATTCGGGACTTGATGGGCTACGATTTTCATGTAGAAAATCTTCAATTCAGTATCGGAAACATGGTCGAATTCTTAATGCAAGGTTCAGAAATTTAGAGATAGTAAGGTTGAATATTCGATATTCGATAACACGATTCGAAATGGGTTAACGGTTTACTCTTGAGTTGATATAGCATTGAACAAGTGACTAGAACAGAATTTGACGATAAAAAATGATAATAACTAGACTACTTACCACGAGTCCAAGAAAAATGCTTGTACGAGAACAAAAAGAGTGTAAAAGATACTTGCCTTATAACGTGATGATTACGATGGTGGTGTTAACCACGGAATAAGAAGAGACGTCGGCAACGGACGGCGGCACAACGACGATAAAAATGGCAGCAAGATGACAACGAGTGAGCAACGGTAGAAACGGTGAGTGACAACAACAACAAGGTGGCGCGGCGTGCGGAGACGGAGTGAGTCGGGTTGTTCTCTGGGGTTCACGGGGCCGTAGAGGCGGAGTCGTCGGGTCGAAGGTGGAGGATAATGTGGAGCTCGGGTGTTGGCATGGGCTCTCGGGTGTGAAGAAAGCAGAGGAAAAAGGAAGAAGGAGACGTAGAGATGAGGGATTTATGTGTTATGTGTGTGTGTATATATATAGAAAGAAAGGGATAGGAGTGTGCTGTATGTGTATGTGTGTATATGAATATAAAGAAAGGAAAGAGACAGAATGTGCATGGTGTGTGCATGTGTGTATGAATGTGTACATTATATATATATATATATATATATATATATATATATATATATATATATATATATATATATATAATATAAGGAGTGTGCATGCATGCATTGTAACACCCCGAATTTTAAATAAGGATAAATTCGAGATTTCACAGGATCTTTACTTCACTTCGTACAATTTTACAAGGAATTTAAAACTTTTCATTCACAATACATCAGAGTTCCTTTACACAGCGGAAGAATAAAAGATTACAACAATGAAATACAACTTGTATAACTTTAACATCATTTGCAACATCTTTAACTTCTAAACAGCAACAGCATATCCAATTTATAACTCCATGAATAGTTCATTACCTGCATGTCAATCTGTGGGCACGTCAGTCACTTACAACTGACGAAATGTTATACACGGCTATCCTCTCTATGCCGGGAATAGTATAACGATCTCATACTTTAACAAATCACAAAAAGATTGAATGAACATATAAAGTGTCAAAAGTGATTATTCTAAACAAAAGTGTATGTCATGCCTTAATGCCTAATGCATACCATTCTACACTAGAATAACACTAATGCACACTTGTTCGGATTCTATGCATCCCATACTACATAGGTCCGAGGGCAAGCGCCTATGTTCTTCACAATACAGGGCTCGATCCCTCGCCATGAAAACTACCCGGTAGCAAAACAAAGTTTAGACTATTCCACGAATTTGAATCCCAGCCTTGGAGTCCACCGCCGGCTGTTATAACAAATTCCACATCGTGCGAATTGTCCCGTATGTGAGCCTCTAGCCCAGTATATATATATATATACATTGGAGACGGTAAACACAAAAGCCCATCCGTCTGACTACTCAAGATCCCGGAGTCCACCGCTGACCCGTCCTCATAGTCCCGGATTAAAAATATAATAATCCGTCTCCCACGGGGCAACCTCAGTCTACCAACTGGGTCTATAGTCTTGGAGTCCACCGCCGACTATATCGAGCACCCCACTTACGTTTTCCTAAGTTTACTACATCTTCACTTAGGTGCCTAAATTTTCTTAAGTTTAAGACATGAATAATTTTCACTCATAAAATTAGTTTTACCTCCTACCGAACTTAATCAACAAATACGAGATGGCTCCTTAGCCATATCTCCAAACCATTCCTCAAATCCTTTCTTTCAATAATGCCGGTACCGAGGTCTTACTAACTCTGCATCATAAACTTTCATGTACAAGAAACATGGGTACATATACCCTTCATCAAACATGTCTTAACTCAAAGTACTCTTTATCTATTCACAACTTGGTATAGGTCTTGTTAACATCATTCAATTCATTCACTATCTTTCTAAGACATTAATTCTTTTCATGAGTCTATGACATAAATCCAAATCTCTTTTTGGGAAAAATTAATCACATAAAAGTTCGCGACTACAAACAAGCATATTTACATGATCTCGTCAACAAATAAACATATTTACATGATCTTGTCAAGTCAAACAATTTATAAATAATTTATTTCCAAACTTTATATAAATTCACACAAACTTTTAATCTCATTTAGCATTCTTACTCAACAAAAGGGATTGTTTATAACGAGATAATCGTGTTACATATTTTTCTTTTATTCAAAAGAATTATTTATTCAAAATAATAATTTTGGAAACAAAGTGCATTTGCCACTTTAAAAAAAAAATACAAGATAAGAAATTAAACTATTCTTAGTAAATTCTTTGTGCAACTTAATAAGGAAGAGTGAATAATATTTGTTTCTTTCCAAAGTCAGTAACTTCCATAAATAAGCAGTTTTTGAGAGAAACAAAAATAAAATAAAAGAAAATGGTGGCAACAAGTTTCGAACCCAAAACCTCTTATAAATAGTATTCACTGGCTAACCAATAAGTCCAATTCTATTTTCTGTTTAGAAGTTGTATTAATGTATTTTTGTTAATAATATTTTGAATTTGGTTTCTTTTAATAACACTTGTTCACCCAATAATCCAATCATTTAGGACATTGGAATAAATCTCACTTTTGGACTGAGATGAAATCTAAAAAAATAATAATCAAGTAAATTCAAATTTATTTTTATAATCTATCTTCATTTTCAAAAATAGATTTTTCCTTTCTTTACAAAAATTTGCATTTCTTCCCAAACTCGAAAATTAAGGATCATATTTCTTAAAACTAATTTATGTCCAATCATTATACTAACTAGAATTTGTGCTAAAAATCAAATATGTCTCTTAATGAACCATAGATATCTCAAAGAAATTCTTTCATGCAACAACTTGTATTTTTAACATATGTTGACAAATTTCGTAGTAGTAACAAAAATTATTTTCTCTTTTCTTTTTCTTTCTAAATCATCACGTCTCTAAGCATATGATGAAATATAATATTCTCACACAATTATTCATACACATCACACATTGGACAAACCATAAATTTGCAAGCATTCTAACATGGTTCATAAGATTAATCCTTTAGTTGAACCCTTTTAATTAGCATTGGTAATCAAATATTCACTAAACCTCAACAAGATCGTTGCTAACACGGATTTTATCTACACATTTCTCATCACATTCAATTCATACTAGTCATATAAAATAATTTGCATACAATTTCTACAATTAGAAAGCATAGGATCACCCACAAACATAATGTTAATCCATTTGTCAACATAGCCTGATTCACTAATCACCTCAAAACTACTTATTCATTTTTATTAGCATGCACATTCTAAAAATTAGAAAGTAGGAGACACCCACCTTATTGAAGCTTGAACAATTGAAAGGAAGAACACCACTTCTAGCTTTAAGAACTCCTAGCTCTTCTCCTTCTAGCAATGGCCTCCAAGCACAAAACTCTCTTCTCTCTTCCTTTTTCTCTCTCTCTTTTCTTTTTCTTTTTCTTTTCTTTTCTTTTCTTTCTCTTGCTTTAATTCTAATTTTTGTGTGTGAAATGAAAAGGGGTAGGGTGCTATTTATAGGATATGTAGAGGGTTCAAATTGCATAATTACACACCTAATAAATTACTAAAATTAATTTCTAACCCTTCACATTTCATAACTCTCAAACTCCCACCCTTTCATCTCCCCACTACTCTAAAATCCCAACTCCAAACCCTTCTCCTTCCTCATCCAAAACCGGCCCCCCTACACTCTCCCATCTACCAAATCGACTATGCAAGTAAACAGCATGCCTATGCTGTTCAACAAAGGTGGGCCCCCATTTCCAATCTCACTTTCACATTTAATCCCATTCCCATGCATATAATACTTACCAATTCTATTACTTTTTTTTTTAAACTTTATCATATCCACATACATGTATCATATACTATATGTACGTTAAGTAGTTTACTTAAAATAAAAAAAAATGTATCATGCATAAATACACATACTCCGGAAAATAAATACGCTCAAATATGTTCGTCGAAAACACGTGCGTCGCACGTAAAATTTCGAAATGCGAAAAATCGATTTTATCAACGGAAAATTATTAAAATATAATCAAAACAATATGAGAAAATCATATTTACCAATTTTATATATTTCATGATGAAATCACTGCACGTAGAAAACACGTTCATTGTACATGCAGAAAATCAAAAAAATGCATTTTAATCAAAACAAGGAGAAAATAAATTTTCATTTTATAAAATAGATTTAAATATATAAAAATAAATAATTTAAACCTATAGAAAACATTGTACGTAATGGTGGAAACACGTGCATCAAAACACGTAAAAAGCACGTAAATCCCAGGGATTGAAATATTATATTTTAGTTGACTGAAATCAGTACGGAAAATGTATAAATAGTATGAATCCAAAATATGTAGTGAAACACATTACAAAATATACGTGCGTAACACCCAGGGGCAAAATTGTAATTTCCAATTTTGCGGGGTGTTACATGCATGGTGTGTGTATAAAATAAAGGGAGAAAGAAATGGGGGTGTAGAAAAATGTAAAAAAAGACAAAAGGGGAGGTTGACGGAAGAGAGGGAGTTAGGCGTAGAATGAGAAAAATGAGGGGGAGAGGTTGGCGTATGCAGAAGTGGGGATTATAGGGAGGGAGAAAAAGAAGCGTAGGGAGGAAGAAAATAAGATGTAGGAGAGTTAGGTTAGCTGTTGGATTAAGAATTAGGATTAGGATTAATCAGGTTAGAATTTGTATTTAGACTCCGATCGAAAATTCACAAAATTATGGAATTGACCAGAAAAATATTCTGGCTCAAGATAAAGAGTCCAAAGAGAAAAATAAAACTAATCTAAAAATTGAAGTACAAAAATTCACGTTATAAAATACATACAACTGGAATAGGGAGTTACAATTTGTGTTCTCCTTCGCGAGTAGATTAAAATCATATATTTACTTGCTCAAAATGGTTATCGGGTGTATGAGAAATTGTCTCCCAAAGTGAGGCGGTTTCATCTCTGAAAATGAGTTGAGGAATTTTAGTCCCACATCGGAAAAAACAAAGGAATTAGAAGAGGATATATAATAACCTATTTCTTGGCATTGTAAGATCGCAAGCCAAGAGGTTCTCTCGCGTGCGCAGGGGGGTTGCAAATCTCAGACTGAATTACATGCGACTTGTGTATGCCCGCACGTCCTACGGATAAGAACCCACACCGTGCAGCCAATTTTTTGCTACAGTTTTGTTTTTTCCGATCTGTAAAGGCTGAAATAAATTGAGAAACTGTTTTGTTTGTCAGTTATTCACGTAATAGTTTTGTCCGCCATTACAGTAGTGCATTCAAGCTTCTTTCTTGAAGGAGTTGTCTGTCGCTACAATTGATGTAGTCAATGCGTTGTCTGTCGTTACAATTCTCACACTGACCCTATAAATAGAGGCCCCTATCCCCTAAATCAACACACAAGAAACTCTGCTCTTCTCCAAACTCTATGTTCTATGCTTGTTCCATTCTTCGGTCGTGTGGGGATAGATTTCAGACGATGTCCAGTTCGAGAGCGTGTCGTGGTGCCTGCGTCAGCTCTTCTTGTCGTTGCATCCTGGGAGTCAGATGCCTACGCAAGTTCCAGTCCTGTACCCGGACGAGGCAAAATATGTTTTAAGGAGATTGTGTGATACACAAGCATCGACAAAAATCGGTTCGATTTTATTGTTTTTCATTTTCCTTTAATTTTATTGGTTTTATTCTTCTCCCTCTTCCCTGATTTTTGTGCCTCTCAATCATATTTGGATTTATTGCAAACATTTTGTAACAAAAGTTGTAACAAAGAAAATAAATTTCTCGAAGTTGGTTTTATTATGATACAAATATTATAACAAACTTCGTGTGCACGTGTAACTTTGTGTCTGTGTATGTGTGTGTATTTTACTGTTATCATTGGGAGAAAATTTGGGGTCAATGTTGAACACGTTGAGACTTATAAAAATCTATATTTATTATAAATAACTCAGCGTTACCCGCATGTATTAGCACACCTTTGTTCGTGCACATGGTCCGTGGGCACCCTTCTAGTTTTACTAAAAGGAACTAATTGGGCTAAACATATCATATATCTCACTTTGTAACAGGTTTTAAAAATGAAAATGTATAAAACACCTTAGTTTTTGCATGATGACTGTCATGCGATGTGATTCTATGCATTGTGAGGGTCAGATTGTGCTTGCAGTTAAAGTAGCAGAAGTTGATACTTGCAAAAGAAACATCCCGTGAATATATATACCTCAAAAGTAGTAACACCTTGGTGAGATCTATAAGTGGATGAGTTTGTTGGGTGTCTTCTCCTATAACTTGCACAAGTACAAGAAGAAGCAAGGTTAGGGGATAGGTTGGAGGATCCGACCGATCGCCTTCCGATGCTTAATTATGTAATTGAAGAAGAAGAAAGTATAAGTGAAGAGATTACCTTACTTAGAGCACCTAAGGGGTATTTATAGGATAAGGGTAAGGTTAGCTCACATTTAGATGTACAACAAGTATATTACCTAGGATTATTCCATGTGTATAGTACAAAAGCACACCTAATCACCTTGCTTTGGGGACAAGGAGAGGCTCATTTTGTCTCTATGTGTGTTGATGGACTTGGGCCTTAATAAGAATCAACAGTGGGCATAAGCCACACTGTAACATTGCCCCTACTCCTCAGTCTAAGACGTTTGACCATATAGATTGCAAGAGTTAGACTTGATGCCATTCGACTGGTGTCGGTCTCCTAGGCTATAAGGATCGAACGTTATCGTTGCCCTTCCTAAGTGTCTGAGGCACATGTATGATGTGCGTAAAGTTTTTCTGTTGGAGGCTGATGACATCGAATATTTGTTCTTTAGGAGCTGAGCTTGTACGCATTCGACTGCTGTCCCCTAGCATGAGAAGTTAATGTCCAACACGGCTTCCATGTGTCACATATCTCTTTTCAAACAGACTTACATTTTGATTTTTGTTTCTCAGTGGGCGGGTGTCGCACGGTTATTGGTGGGCGACTGCGATTTCTGCACGGGATGGTTTATTTTCGGCTTGATTTGCAAGCGCCCTGCCACGTGCCCCATGTGGGACACATGTCACCATCATAGCGGTTGGAAGTCAAAACAATGTTAAATCGTTTTGACTTCTTATTTTTCCTGCTCGTTTTTCCCCTTCTATAAATAGATGGGCCGTGCATTTCATTTCTTCTTTCTTATTCACAAAACTTCCAGAAATTCTGCTATTGTTCTTCCAGTTTGTTGGATTGCATCGTCGATGAGGTTTCGATTACTTGCTGCAGCGAAACTTTCCTCTTTGTTTGTCACTCTTCATCTGCATTCTATTAGGTGCGTTCAATCCCTTCAATTTTAGTTAGTTTCTTGTTCTTTCCATGTTATTTCATTTAGTTTAATTTGTAGTCGCACTTAGAGTAGTTTTTTTTTCATGAACATGTATGTGGTGGATATTTCATCGTCTAGTTCGAGCGATAATTGCCTGAAACTGTCATCACATGTTCTTGATGATGCAAGGTCTGACCCAATTGGTCTTTCTTCTCGGTTAACCGAACTGACGAAAAACTCCTCTGGATCGGTTAACCCTGCTTATGCGGAGTTCGTGCGTCAAATATATAATGACATAGCTCCCATGGTCCGACCGTTGAACACACGTTCGCCACTAACAAGTACCCAGTTCATCTATGTAGGCACCTTTATGGCTGATTCCAAGACAAAAAAACTATGAGGCTACTTACGTCGAGTTTTAACTGCGGAATAACTCACTAACGAGATGCAAGAATAATAAAATCAAAAGCAACACACAAGAACACACGAGACTTTTTCGAGGTTCACTCAATGCAATAGCTACTTCCCCGCGCAGAGGCACTCCTATGATTTCCACTAGAAATATGAAGAACAAGTTTTAAAATCTCTCAAGAAAACACCACCAAGGTGGAAGGTTTCTCTCTATCCCCCTCTCTCTCTTTGATGGTTGATAGCTATTTCTTTTCTTTTCACCTTACCCTAAAATCGTACATAATACAATATATATAGGTTTACACAACTTCTAATCTCAGCCACTCATCAATCAGCATTGCGAAGGTCGATCGCAACTCATTAACGGTCGACCGGTTCATCCATTCGACTGTACAAGATCTAACAGAGTCTGGTGGTCGACTGTGGGTCAACCAGTCATTCCTAGTGTACAGGGTTGCAACAGAGAGCGGGACAGTCGACTGCACAGTCGACCGTACTGTTGCATGTATGTGTGCGGTCGACTATACAAGTGCGGTCGACAGCAGCTTGCCTGCAACTGCTGGCTGCTTTGAACTGCTTGCTCCATCTTCGACTCTTCTTCTCGTTTGTCTTCTTCAACCCCATTATCATGTATTTGGGTCCACAAACCCCAACAATCTCCCATTTGGAGACATATACATGAAGTTTCTGACTTGCACTTCATTCTTCCATTGGCCTAGTTTAAGCCTGTGCCTCTGCGAGTCTCCTCATCAATTAACCTGGAGACAATCTAATAGCAGTATAGCAAAACTGATATTTCTTGCTATCCGCTACCATTGTGAGCATGTCCGCCGGATTTTTAGTGCCAAGAATCTTAGATAACTTCAACCATTTCTTTTCAACTGCCATTTTAATAAAATGATACCTCATTTGAATGTGCTGGGTCCTAGAGTGATATGCCAAGTTTTTCGCCAAGAAAACTGTACTTTGACTGTCATACCATACCTCACCTATGGGTTGCTCTCTGCCCAATTGTTTCATAAACTTCGAAATCCACAACATGTCGTTCGTTGCTTCTGTAAGTGCCATATACTTTGACTCCATGGTTGACTATGCTACAATCTTTTGTAACTGCACCCAACTGACAGTTGTTCCTCCAACTATAAATACATACCCTGTATTACTTCTGCAACCATCACTATCATCCAAAAATCTGCATCCACATAACCATGTATATGCAAGGAATCTTCCCTAAAATAAAGAAAAAAATCTGAAGTACCTGCTAGATATCTAAGAATCCGCTTTACTGTATCCCAATGCTGTTTACCTGGATTCTTCATGTAACAGCTGACAACTCCTACTGGTTGTGCGATGTTAGGTCTTGTAGACACCATCACATACATCAAACTCCCAACGGCTGAGGCATAAAGAATAGCAGCCATTTCCTTCATCTCTGCCTCTGTCTTAGGACACAAGTCCATCGATAACTTGAAGTGAGCGGCCAAGGGACAAAATATTGTTTTCACATCCAACTACTTTAAATGCATGTCTTTAACTGCCACAATACTAAGCCAAACCCTAATTGAAGCCATCTTCACAACCGGTGCAAAGTTCTCACCGTAAACAACACATTCTCTTTGAGCGAATCCTTTCACGACAAGCCTCGCCTTGTACCTCTTACTGCCATTTGCCTCATCCTTGACTCTAAAAATCCATTTGTTCATAAGAGCCTGCTTCCCTGCAGGTAACTTGGTCAACTCCCAAGTTTGGTTCTGTTCCAAAGAGTTTATCTTGCCCCTCATAGCTAACTCCTACTGAATTCGAGCCTCATCCCTCAAAGCCTCTTCATGAGTCTCTGGCTCTTCTGAATCCGTGTAAAGAACATGCTCGTGAACAATACTAGCTGATAGATCAAATATCTTGGTTGGCCTTCTCTCTTGTGTCGATCTCCTCAATGTGGGTATCAGTTTACCGACCGGTTCAGGTTCCCCGAATTGCTCTGGCTGTACCTGTTCATCTTGGATAACCTACTCATTCCCAATAGGCTCACCATGAGCCTCCTGTGTTACTTGTGGTACCTGTACCTGCTGCTGAACTATATGGCCCCTACCATTAGGACCACATTCAGAATCAGAATTAGAATCTGAATCTGAGACTGAACCACAAATCTGACTCTGAACTGGTTGTACTGTGTTGTCTCGCGTGTCTGTCCTTGTACAAGACCTCTTCATTGAATACTACATTCCTGCTGTGAATGACATTGTTATCCACAAAGTCCCAAAGTCTGTAACCTAACTGATCGTCAGCGTAGCCAATGAATACACACTTTCTGGATTTAGAATTCAGATTCTTCCTTTCTTCTCTATCAATTAGTGAAAATGCAATATAACCAAAAATTTTCAAATGCGAATTGATAGTTTTACATGACCATAGTTATTGCGGAATGACCCCATCAAGGAAACTAGACGGGCAACGATTAATCAAGTATACTACTGTATACACTGTAACATCCCAAAGATGGACCGGAAGACCCGCATGAAGTCTCATGCATCTCGCCTTTTCGAGTATCGTGCGGTTCATTCTTTCTGCTACACCATTCTCCCGCAGAGTCGTAGGAACTGTCCTTGTAACACCCTAGAATTTTAAATAATGTTTTTGAGTTTAATAAATGAATTAAAGTGATTTTTGGTCATTTAATAAACATTTCTGAGATTTGCATTTTACACATGCAAATATAATTTTTGGGAAAACACAAAAGTCAAGAATTTATTTGGAGGATGTAATATTTGTTGGTGAATAATAATTACAAAATTTTCTGGATTTTTATAAGTCATTATGGGTATTTTTGCAATTATTGCTAAATGAAGGGTCTTTTTGCAAAAGTGCCACTTAGAGGCAAACTTTCAAAAAATCGTTTTAATGGGGCTGCATGTGAGACCGTCCAGAATTGGGAGAGATTTGAGGAATTTGAATCTCACCTTATTTAGTTATCAAATTGCCTGATTTAAACATATAAAGATATTAACTCTAAAAATGATATTTTTGCAAATCTTCTCAAACCCTAGAAAAACAGATTTTGGCCTATATAGGGGCTACTACAGCCGTCTCTTTTCTACTCAAAACAAAGACATTCTTTTATTATTGATCTATCGGAGCTTAGAAGCGAGGATCTTGGATTTTTTGCAAAATGATGGGCTTTTTCTTATTCTTTATTAATTCGGTTGATTCTTCATTGAGGTGAGTGACATGTTTTTATATTTTTTTCTTGTTGTTCTATGCATGATGAATGTGAAGAATTGTCTAGTAGGATGCATGCTAGAAGATTGTATGTTGATATAGTAATTAAATTGATGAATGAAGTAATTAAAAATAGGGGTTTTCATGGACAATATGCAATTAATGAATAAACTTACTGTATAGATGATTTTAAGATGTTAGAGAATTAGTAATACTCATCAATGTGCTGTTTTTCTTATATTCTTGCTAATCGATCAATGTAGATTGAGATTTGTATGAGTTTTGATGCGTGAATGTAGAAAAGAATGGCTATTTATTGTTTGTACCTATACATGCTCTATTTGATGTTTTGATGAATAGAACCTGACCAAATAAATGTTGTAGAAGCATATAATCAGGGCAAATTGATATAACTACTTTGTATATGTGTTTAACAAATTGCAAGAGAGTTTTGGGATCAAAAGTTCAAGTTTTTGAAAGGTTGAATTGGGCATGATTTCGGATCTGGTGATATGCAGGTCGAAAAATGGATTTTTTTGTGTTTTGAGAAATTTTCAAGTGGATCTCCGATTTATATTGATATTGAGATTGAATTGAACATCATACTACTCATATACAATGATTCTTGATGAATTTACTGATACATACACACACACACACACACACACACAACCCCCCCCCCCCCCCCCCCCCCCACACACACACACACACACACACACACACATATATATATATATATATATATATATATATATATATATATATATATATACATTTCTTGATTTGAAGAGTTTAGTTGGAAATTTCTCTTTCGTAAAATTATTGAGAGTTTGATTGATTTATGAACTCTATTATGTTGGACACGTTGTATTTGATTATCTCAAGGTTTTAATCTTTAAATTTATGCAATTGGAGATTTTTTAAAACTACGTCTCAGTTGTGGGATGCACAAAATTTAAAGCTGCTGTATATGGACTGTACATGAACTGTCGGTCGATTGCCCCTATTTGAACTGAGGGTGACAGTCGATTGCCATTTTTTTGGGATTTTGGATTTTGGCATGTCAGTCGACCATGACGTTTTTGAACTAAACTGTCGGTCGACCGACACCTGCTGTTGTGTTGTTTTGTTGAGTTTTCTTACTGTTTTCTTGAACAATTATTTCTTCGAACTTATGAATTATTGAACTATTGTTTTAGATGAAGTTTTCGCTACAGAATACTGTATTTTACAGAGAGTTATATTTTGATTAATAAAAGAGTTTAACTTGTATTTCTACGGCTTTAGAAAGTGAAATATTTACGGATTTCGAGAGATAGATGTTTTGTGATTTTTCTATGACTTCAAAATATGAAACTCAGCTGTTTAAGGGATTTAATCTTAGATTTTATTTCAGAAAATTTGTGAGTATTCAGATAAATTTGAATTTATTTGATTTAAAGATTTTTTCTTAATATGAACGAATTGATAATGGAATCAAGAGTTTTAATGAAAGATTTGTGTTGATATTTGAGTTGTGAGTCTCTAGAGGTTGAGTGTGATTCCTGTAAACCGGCAGATGAGATTGTGTGGATCTTGGCTAGTTGGGGCCTTGGTTTGTTTTAGTGGAATTAAGTCTGGCAGGATACATCAATTCTAGGGAGGGGGAATTGTGTTTTAATTAATAATAATAAACCTAAGGACAGACACTAGTGGAGATGTGATAGAACTTAGGAAAAGTAAGTATGGGCTATGTTGTTAGTCCAACAGATGCATTCCAGGACTGTGTGTTGTTTTTTCCTTAGTATATTCGCGTGTCGGGAGTCGGCATGCCTATTCACGGAATGTCTAGAGGACAGTTGGTATGTTCATGTGTTGAGGGTTGGCAGGCCTATTCACGGAACATACAATGCATTCGCGCGTCGAGGTCGGCAGGCCTATTCGTAGAATGAACTGTGTATTTGCAAGTAGAGGGTCGGCATGCCTATTCACGGAATGTCTAGAGGACAGTTGGTATGTTCGCATGTCGAGGGTCGGCATACCTATTCACGGAACATACGGTGCATTCACGCGTTGAGGGTCGGCAGGCCTATTCGTAGAATGTACTGTGTATCTGCACGTCGAGGGTCGGTAGGCCTATTCGTGGGGTACACGGCAGGGAGGGAATTCTCCGGAGTTAGAGCTATGCTTACATGATGCTTGCGCGTTGAGGGTCGTTGGGCCTATTCGCGGAGTATTCTAGATCTTGTTTCTATCACCGTAGTAGGATTATTTGCATAACGAGGGATTTAAACCATATAAAGTGGAGAACGATAAGGGCTTGCACCAGACCTATAATGTATGTAATACATAGAATCTGACAAGTATGCATTAGAGAGTCATTATACTGTATTTTTGTTTTCTTGACTTGTGTTATGGATGATGTTTTTCCTGTTTTCCTACACTTGACACTTAGCTTAGTTTCACTTGATGTTTTATGCTCTATTTATCGTTATTTCATATTCTGTTTGTTACTGCTGTGGGAATATGTTGATTACGAATTTATTCTTTATGTTTCATTTAAAATTGTATTTCTTTTAATGTTACTCATACCATTGTGGCTGACCCCTGTAGTTTGGGGGTTAGGGTTATCTCTAGCCTCATATTTTACAGGTAGGTACCGTTAGCTTGTGATTGGATGCATGTGGTAGAATGATAATATGGCTTATACAAATTATAAAAAAATGGATTGTAAAAGGAAGAAAATGTAATTCATGGTGTTTAATTTCCGATGTGCTATGTAAAGAATTGATGTAATAAAAGTTAACATTTTTTTGTGTTTTGCTATGTTTACTATTACATTGAGGTTGATTCTAGATTTGTGCCATGTATTTTCTAATTTTCAATTATTAGAAATTCGGGGCACTACAGTCCTGATTCCTTTGCCAGATAGTCAACAAACTCTTTACTTGTATACTCACCTCCATTGTCGGACTTTAATGCTTTCACTTTGCAACCCGTCTCACTCTCAACTCTGGCCTTCTAAGCTTTGAATGCATCAAACACCTCTAATTTCTCGCGAATTGCATGAACCCAAACTTTTCTTGTAGCATCATTGATGAATATAACGAAGTATCTCTTACCACCATAAGAGAATTCCTAAGCTGGACCCTACACATCTGTATGTACAAACTCTATAAGCTTCTTCTCACACTCACTCAAATGAAAGCTAACTATCTTCTATTTACCCATCACGCAGTTCTCACAGAAATCCATCTCAACCTTCTTAAGCCACGACAAAAGATCTCTAGAACAAAGTTGCTTGACACCCTTTTCACCAAGGTGCCCCAACCTGACATGCCATAAATTGAAGAGGAACTACCTGCTGATGCTGTAGCAATGATATCACCTGAATCACATTCTCTGAGTAAGTACAATGTGTCACCACGCTTTCCTCTTGCCACTAACCTGGCACCTGTAGTCACCTTCCATTCTCCATGCCCAAAAGTTGTTATAAATCCTTCTGTCTAGTTTGCTAGTTGAGATTAAGTTATTCTTCAAATTTGGAATATGTCTTGTGTCATTCAAGACCAATTTCCCACCATTGCGAGAATTCACTCTCACTGTGTCTCTACCTACAACTGGACATATTTGTCCATTGCCAACTGAAACTACACCAAAATCTCATGTCCTGTAATCCTCAAAAACATCCCTCATAGGTGTACAATGATAAAAAGCACCTGAGTCTATACACCAATCATGTTGCATAATATTAAATCCAGCAGATAAACACAATTCATCAAGACGGGGTTCAATACTTACCACATTGGCTACCTGTGACCCTGCTTGTGCTTTCTTATACTCTTCACATTGGTCTCTCTTATGTCCCGGCTTCTTGCAGTACCAACATTCACCTTTGCGATGTCCGGTTCTTGACTTGGACCTGTGATTCCCGCTTTGTGACCTTCCTCTATTGTTACTTCTACCACGATTATCAACTGACAGCGCGTCATTGCTAGGATATGACACCGAAGTCTCTCCATGTCTCTTTCTTCTTGCATCCTCATTCATGATACTACTTATAACATCCTTTAGAATTTTCGTATTAGTCATGGTGCTTGTAATTGTCTGCTCTACTATGCCGTAACTATCAGGAAGACTGGATAACAACAACAACGATTGTGCACTTCCTCAAACTTTAAACCTGACGATTCCATCTGATTGTAAACCATACATAAATTGTTGATGTGCTCTGCAATCGAACCCCTTTCCGACAACTTCAAGTTGACCAACTTCTTTAGGTGTAGGATCTGGTTCGCTGCATTCGGTTTCTCAAACATATCTGTCAAGATCTCCATTGCCTCCTTCGCGGTCTTTACCTTCTCAATGTGAAATAGCGACTTCCTACTCAGTGATAACTGAATCTGTCCAAGTGCTTTCTGATCCAATCTATTCAAAGCCGCCAATGCAACCAGATCGACCTCTGCCCCTTCTGGCTTCAAACCAAACAATGGATCATCTAGATCATTCTACCGGAGATATGTAATGATTTGGATTATCCACATTGTGAAATCTGTTCCATCGAACTCCTTGATTCAACTCTTGTCCCCCATCTCAATCAACGCTACCAACCTGGTGGTATGATACCACTTTGTTGAGTTTTAACTGTGGAATAACTCACCAGCGAGATGCAAGAACAATAAAATCAAAAGCAACACACAAGAACACACGAGATTTTTTTGAGGTTCACTCAATGCAATGGCTACTTCCCCACGCAGCGGCACTCCAACGATTTTCACTAGAAATATGAAGAACAAGTTTACAAATCTCTCAAGAACTCACAACCAAGGTGTAGGGTTTCTCTCTATCTCCCCCTCTCTCTCTGACGCCTGATAGATCTTTTTTTTCTTTTCACCTTGTCCTAAAATCGTACACAATACAATATATATAGGTTTACACAACTTCTAATCTCAGCCGCTCATTAATCAGCGTCGCGACGGTTGACCGCAACTCATTGACGGTCGACCGGTTTATCCCTTCGACTGTACAAGATCTAACTGAGAGTGGGTCGGTCGATTGCGCGGTTGACTGGTCATTCCTTCAAGTGTACAACGTTGCAACAGATAGCGGGACGGTCGATTGCGCGGTCGACCATACTGTTTCCTTTACGTGTGCGTTTGATTGTACAAGTGCGGTCGACCGCAACTTGCCTGCAGTTGCTGGCTGCTTTGAACTGCTTGCTCCATCTTCGACTCTTCTTCTCGTCTGTCTTCTTCAATCCCATTATCGTTTATTTGGATCCACAAACCCCAACAACTCAGACTCAAGATCTTGGCAGGAGGATCTATCTCCCGCGGAGGGTCACTCGAACGCTACTTTATGTAGCCCTAGCCGTTAGAGCGAATACGTGATGGCCCTTCCCGAGGAGGTAGATCTCCCTCCTATTATCCTTAAAGACACTCAGTATAACTCAGGGTAACAAGAAGATCACAAAAAATGTGGCCTACCTCTGTGAGTTGTATGTCATTCCAGATACGTTTAAGTAGTAAGATGAATACCTCGAAAGTAGTAACACCATGACGAGGTCTATAAGTGGATGAGTTCGTTGCGGTGTCATCTCCTATAACCTGTATAAGTACAAAAAGAAGCAAGGTTATGGGATAGGTCGGAAGGTCCGACCGTTCGCTATCCGATGCTTAAGCACTTGAAAGATATGAATGTACTAGATTTGCCCATGGGCACGTGCCTACGGCACGTCTTCCGAACGGTACAACATATGAAAGTTTTGTAAACTGTAAAACAACAATTTTGTAGCTCAAGTTTGAATAGTAAAACAATAATTAGTTACCTTGCTTGGAGCACTTAACTATTTATAGGATAAGGATAGGGTTAGCTCACTTTTAGATGTAAAATAAGTGTATTACCTAAGATTAGGCCATGTGTGAAGTACAAAATCAATCCTAACCACCTTGCTTGGGGGGGTATCGAGAGGCTCATTTTGTCTGTGTGTTGATAATCAGGGCCTTAATAAGAATCCATGGTGGGCTAAAGTGACAACCATAACACATCTGAACCATTTCTCGTCAGTATTTTCAATTTTTAAACCCTAATGCAGTTATAGATGGCTAGATCATATAGATCATATGCATTAAAATCTCCACTGGAGAGGATCATGATCCTATGCGAAGTAGTAAATACTTTCTCCGCAACTATCGAAAGAAATTCCACCTTATTGCTTAGAAAAATTGTACCATGTCAAGATTTTGATTGAAGCGGTCTTTAACAGTCAACCTCAAATAGAGTTTTGTAGTCAAGACTAAAATCAAACAACTTCAAGACTATAAATGAAAATTTATATTCAAAACCAGAAAATGATTAGATGACAACTTTCTCAGATCACCAAGTGAAGCCAAGATTGATTCAGAAAAATATGTGGGGGCATTTAGTGATCAAAATGCCAGTAGAACATATCTGCCATTAAAATTCTAACTCAGAGACGGCATATCGTACTTGTCTATAATGTTACCAATCGATTTCATAGGCAATGGATGATTATAAGTTTACAACATAACATAATATATTCATGAAAGTAATATACAGAAACTGCAGATCTAATTGCAAGTAAATTTGATCAGCAAAATAGAGGTGCATAAATAGCTAGCTACCACAGGTTACAACTTTCAGATATCTCTCGACATCAGATTTATCTGAAGGTAACATCAGAATATTACATGCTCTGGCTCATCCTCACATACATAAAAGGAGGCCTTAGAACCAAAATGACATCGATCATTTAAAAAAGCTAGATTAGAACCGAGCCTTCAGCCCAATTTTGGCAAAGCTGGCATGAATAGAAATTCCAGCGATCTTGAATGGAAAATATTATACATGTCATGCCATGTCATATATCATATGAGTTCGAAGAATAACGAGCAAATATGTTATATATGTTATACTTCGAGAGGGATGAGGACCTGGCACATCTGGGTAACCATCGGTCAAGGGTCTGATGCTTAACAGGATTATAGGATAAGAAGGAGGAGGGATCCTCGTCAAACGATTCCTTGTAGCTTTCCAGTAAGGTAACAATCTCCTCAAATTGCGGTCTTTTATCAGGGTTGGTCGACCAGCACCGGTTGATGAGGTGGCTAAATGCCAGAGGGCAAGAGGCAGGCAGAGGTGGCCGAACATTCTGAAATCACAAAATTCATGGTAAAATGACTTTCAAGTTGTAACAAGGGTGCCACTAAAGAGCAATAACACCATATTTAGCATACAAATTAGATCCCGCTCAGTAGGTGTTTGAATCAAATTTATACAACTCCACATCTATTGTAATCAGCTGATTTATTGAAGGTACTTGTTTGGCCCAAATTTGGCTTGAAAATGGTCCGTGTTCTGATGGAGGTGGCAAAACATATTCTTACCTTATTTTATTGATGTAGACAAGACGATGTAATGAAGGCATGAGGTCCAAATGGATCTGATTCAAACCCATATAGTACGTATCTAGACTTGTCCAAATATCCAATAACCATCCGCTTGGAAAACGGACTCCGAATATGGATATGGAGGGGTTAGGCTATTAAGAATATATCAATAGACATCAAAATAACTGAATACATGCGAAAAAAATAGGGATTAGTCAATTTGGGTGTAGATAAATAAGAATTATTTATTTGCTTATGTTTAATAAAGTAAGAAAATTGTCTTCTTATCCATTATTGGTGTCATTTAATAATATCTGACACATACCTATATTAACCTGAAGTGGAATCCGTTTCAGTGCAAAGTCATGGTTATTGAGCCCACCATTTGAACTACAGCTAGAAGAAAACAAATGCTTATATTGAATATACAGCAAACAAGTTAGAGCATTAAAGATAAAACTAGTTAACATGTAAAACATACAAAATTACAGTTATACTCTATGACAAAATCCGAACTCAATTTTTACTTCATTATGCCCTGCCTGTGAGCTGCATATTCACTGAAAGTTCATATGCAGTCCATGCATGGGAGAACTATAAATTCATTACTTCACATGAACAATCAATTTATAACCCAAGGAAACTTCCTGGTCAAATACTCACAACCAACTACTTTGACAGATCATAACAATAATGAATAAAGGATGGTAGCTCTGACATGTGAAACTAAGATATACGTTATTATATGAATCTGATAACTTAGGTGAGTTGTCTTTTATCAAAATAAAAAAGTAGGTAAACTGTGGCTTGCTAGAAGAAATTAAATTAATCAAACTTGTTGTTCATCTCCACTATATAATTGAAAGAATGCTTGCGACCAAGTGGATGAACAATTATCTATTTCAATGTGCAGTGCATAAGCCAAATAGTTAGTATGAGCATTGCATAGGCTCTAAACTACCAAATTTTCTACATCATCTCTAAAACGAATATTGCTTCAATGAATCAATGCAGTAGTGAAAATTGATGAAATTAATGGTGCTTTGGGCGAATAAATAAAGAGCAATTACATTATGGAGTAAATGAAGCTCTCAAAATTGTAAACAAGTAACCATATATTTTGCACATATGGAAGTGGAATAAAATCTGTAAAAGATTGTACCTTCTGGGCTACAGAAAAAGCAGCTTGCTCAGGAGTCATATCGTGAAAGGGGATCAATGCTGTTAGTAGTTCCCAAAGGACAATCCCGAAGCTATATACATCAACCTTTCTTGTGTGATGTTTTTCCTTAATCATTTCAGGAGCCATCCACCTATAAGTACTTGTAAAACCCTTGCCACTTCCACATTGAGATTCTACACAGGAGATTCCAAAATCTGCTACTTTAACAGATAAATCCTCACTGAGCAGTATATTTTCGGACTTCAGATCTCGATGAAGTATTCCTTCGGAGTGAAGATAATTCATGCCATGAGCAATTTCAAGAGCCAATTTTAGAACAAGCTTAAGTGGCAGAGAGAAAGGCTCTTGCTTATGAAGATATTTTCTGAGTGAGCCACCTGCCATGTACTCTGTGATGATGCAGAAGACTGGAGGCTTTTTGCAAGCTGCAACAAACTATTTAAAAAAAGAAGGAAAAAATAATAAAAATCAGTTATTTCAATCTAACAATAACCAAGTAACAAAGTTCAGTGAGATCAAAATAACACACAACCTACAAAATGAAACACCAAAATAAATATATTAAGATGAACCAGGAATGAGCATGCACTATAGAAGTCTGCTAATTTTCAATCCAAATAGCAGAAAAGGCCCGCAAATATCTCCCAGTATGGCAGCCTAATAACAAGGCATTACCAGCAATTCAATACCTTAAATTAGTCTTTTGCGGCTGTGTACCTATTTGCCTTACTACAAGAGAGGCTACCTCTTTTAACGAGAACCTAGGTAGACCTGATTTACAAGTCAGTTGACCAGTTTTTTCGAGATAATTCTTGCTTCAAAGAATTAATAGAACAAATATATGAGATAGTTCATGCTTCAAACAATAATAATGGAGCATATGAAAATTACCAGTAGACTCGAGAACGATGCAATCAAGATACAAAATCTTGACAAAAAAAAGTGAATCTGATATTAGAATTTTGTGATAGATTGGCACTAATGTGAGAGTAGATAATATAAATGCAGGAAATTACGTATTGATGAGGACATCGAATCAGACGATTCAGGCATTTCTATCAGCGCACACGTCATCTAGGATGACTACTTTATTAGCCTATTTATCTTTATTTCAGCATTTTATTTATTTTTGGGCATTTTAGCCAAATGTAATAGTTTTGCAATTCACACCATTTATTTTCTACATTGGAATATTTTGGAGATTTGTATTGAGATTTTGTTTTGAGCCTATATATAGGCTTTGAGAATAATGAGAAGACATGCTATTATCGATTTTTTTAAAAAAATATTGTGTTAAGAGTTGTTGCTCTTCGTTATCCTATTGTGTGTGTGAGACCATAAGAGAATATTACGGTTTGTGAGAAATCCTAAGAAAATATTAAGGTTTGTGAGAAGCTCTAACTACACCTCCAAATTCTCAATTTTATTTTAAACCCTAACCCTAACTCCTTTCTCTCTCTCTAGCTGCCAACCCCCCCTCTTTCATCTTCTTCTTCACCCTCACACCCCGAACCCATCGCCAGCACCACCTTAAACCATCGCCAGGGTTTTAAATCTCGGATTTCGGACTCATCTCGGTAAGCGGTGTTTCATCTCGGATAGGAGATATAGGAAGAGATCTCGGAAGAGATTTCAGAGAAATGTGATCATCTCGGATATTCATTTTGGACACTCAATAAAAATAATTTTTTGTTACTAAATAAGATATTATATGTTCTACATGTCATTTATCATATAAAATATTATATAATGTAACTAATGACATGAATCAATCACAGTAAATATTTGCAGAATTTAACAACAATATAAAAAAGAATGTAATACATATATATAACTAAATTAAATTTGTATTAATTAGAAAAAAAATGTATTAGTTAATAGACTTAAATGCTTAAGGTCCTATATTGAAGAGACAAAATTCTCACATTATCTTAGCTTAAGGTCCTATATTAAATGACTTAAATGCAAAAAGTAGAACAAAAAAAGTTATATATTCACAATAACATTAGTGTGTCGATTTTTTTCCTAAAAAAAAAAACATTAGTGTGTCGATTTTGGCTAATATTTCGACAATTTCGGCAATATTTCAGCTGATATTTCGGCAACTTCGGCCGAAATCTACACATTTCGGTGCAAAACAATATGAAGTATAAAATCAGTGATTTCGTATCGGCAAGCTAGCTGGAAGAAAATTTTGGCCGAAATTTTGGCCCTATCGGCCTAAATTTAAAACAGTCCATCGCCACCTCTCCATCTCTAGTCAACCGCCCCGAGCCCCCTTCTCCTCGCTGTCGTCGACCCCCCCTCTCGCCGTCGTCGAATACCCCTTTCGACCTCCTTGTAGCGCCCCGAATGACACCATCAGCCCATCACTGCACACCCCAATCCTTGGTAGCACCTCCTTCCCTTCATTGCTCTCTCACCCCACCCTCTGCCATCCCCCCGACGCCCGCCGCTCGCTGCTATCATCCGAGCCTCTTTTTTCCCTGACTGCCGCCTGATGCCAGCCCCTTCACCGCCACCACAGATCACTGGCGCACCCCACGACAAGCAACAACCCACCGTCGATCTCGTCCTTCCTTCCGAGCGCACAACGACAATCAAGTCAGATTTGATTTGACTGAATAGCTTCTAGTGTTTGGTGTTTGGATCTAGGGATTGGATCTATGTGTGAGAAGCAGAACACGTAACAACTAATTCTTCGAATCCGGTAACTTCTTTGTATTCTCCTTTATTTGTGGTAACGCTTATCATATCTAGAATATTATCTAAATTTATTGTTGTCCACAAATATCGCGTGTGTGTGTTTCTACTTGCCAATTAGCGTACAAATCATTATTGAATATCTTACCTGCTAATAACACTTAAGTATATTTGTTGATTGGTAGGCTTGAATCTTTATTGGGTTTGTTAAACTTATTTCATTTTTTGAAAATCCATCAAACCAATTATTAGTTTAATTTCTAACTTAATTGGCACTACATGTTGGTAAACTTAATGATGTAAAACTAACCCTAAATAGAGAATTTCTAAGAATCTTAAAAGATTAATTTTACCAACATGTAATGCGGATCAAAGTTAGAATTTTAAACAGCTAATCAGTTTGATGGATTTTCAAGAACTGGATCACGTTTAATAAATCCAATTAATAATTCACTTCTAACAATCAATAATTAAATCCCTAAGTGTTCTTAGCAAGTAAAAGATTCAATATTGATTAGTACTCTAATCAAGCAAGTGAAACACTCAATCTCAATTGTTTTTGTGGACGACAGTTAAATTGAATAATATAATAAAGATGATAAAGTAGCATAACACAAATACTTGAGAAGGGAAAGAGTATACCGAGATTCGAAGACCAATTGCGACAATCGAAGGAAAAGCTACTGTTGGAAATGGCTTGTGGCTGGATCTGGAGGTGGCCGACGATGCGTTAGCGGCGTCGAGTGACACAACAACTTGGGGGCTCGGGCCTGCTGTCGTCGTCGAAGAGAGAGGGGGCTGCAGGGTTCGATGGGGCTGAGATCGAGCAGGTCTGGCTGGCGCTCGATTGGCTGGTGGCGGTTCGATTGGATAAGGGAAGAGTTAGGGCGGCAACGGGGGGTCGAGAAGGCTTAGGAGGGTGGCGACGGTGGTCGAGGGGTTTTGGAGGGGTGGCGAGGTTGGGTTGCGGGATGGCAGTGAGGGTCGTGGAGGCGTCGGGAAGATGAAGAGAGGAAGGACACGGGGGATGGTTGAGGAAGATGAGAGGTTGAAGAAGATGGGTTGACAGAGATGAAGAAGGCGGCTGGTTGTTGGGGATTAGGGATTAGGTTTTTTTGTATTGGATTTGGGGATTTTTTAATTTGAGGTAGATTTTAGAGTTAATCACTATTCCTAAAATTGTACTGGGATTTATCACAAACCCTAATAATTGAATCTCAATTGTATCACACAAAAAAAACATGAAGAGCAAAACTCAACACAATAATTATTAATCAAGAATGACATATCTTTCTCATTAATCTCAAAGCCTATATATAGCTCAAAACAAATCAAAATACAAATCTCAGAATATTCTCAAAATCTCAAAAATATTCTAATGCATAAAAAAAGATTACATATGACTATAATTGCCAAAAACAAATATGGTACTGAAATAAAATCCTAAACTAAATAAAACTGATGTCCTCATCACTTAATCTTTTAATATTCTTGGAAGATTCTCTACTTAGGGTTAAGTTTACATCACATGTACACTAACGAAGTGAAGATTATAGATTGCAGTCAATTATCTTCCAATTCATATAATCTGATAGCTTATGTATTTTGTAGGGTTTGGGTCGTACAATACTATGAGATATTGACTGAATTTATCCACATAAAACAGCACCAACACAGTAGGAATCTAGAGGCTCTGACATTGCAATATCATATATCCATCCTCGAAGTTGCTTCAGTGATTATATTTAACTGAAAGGTAAGATTCAGGTAAGATGCAGATACTACTTCGTTTCAGGATATGAAGTTCCATTGCGAAGCAAGCCATTTATAAGAATATATGTACATTTTTTCCACCGCCTTTGAAAGTGAACTTATTTTTCCAGACTTGGTGGCAAAACGTCTTTGTATACTGTGTGAATGTCAATAAAGAGTAGAGAGTGGGAAAAAATCAGAAGATAGTGGAACCCACTTGTAAGATTAGATATTTGTCTCCACAACTTATACACGTAAAATTTCACCCCCCCCCCCCCCACCCTTCCCAAAAAAATAAAAATAAATAAATAAATAAATAAAAAATTATACAGGTTAAAGACTGGATCCTCCAGACACAGAAGATTTCCTAGAAACTAACTGCACAGATTGCAATTTCAACGGCAGTGCAAACTAGGCTAGAAGTTTGCTCTATGTTAGATACGACAAATAGGTATCGCACAATATCTGTTCAAATAATTTGAAACTTATTTTTGGATGCTAATGAACCTGGGAGTGTATGTATATATCTATGTACATCTTGTCTTCTAGGTTGGAAAACGACTAATAGGCTTCTCACGATGTCTTCTCAAATGATTTCAAGCTCATATCTGGGAGTGTAAGCATCTATCTATGTACATCTTGTCATCTGTCTTGGAAAACGACGAATAGGCTTCCCACAGTGTCTTTTCAAATAATTTCAAACTATTATCTAGACACTAATAACCAACAAATAAGCATCCCAGTGTCCTTTCAAATAATTTCAAACTATTATCTGGATGCTATTAACCAACAAATAAGCATCCCAGTGTCTTTTCAGATAATTTCAGACTTATATATGGATGGTAATGAATTCGGGAGTATTTATGTATGTATATGGCATCTTTCAGAAGAGTCAGAGACCAACTATACTTTCTATTATTCCTCTCTTTCCACCCTTACGGGCCTTACCACCACCTGTTGTTTTTTTTGGTACACAACTTTTCCCCAGATATTATTCACCTTTCCTTTCCAATCCTTTTAACATAAAGGATATGGTAACCATGAGAATTTCAAAACAGAACAGATAAATGTTTAAGCTAGCAGATAAACATGATAAAGTTAAAGCAAGCATCCAATTGAATCATACATAAAACGTGTCATCATATTTCCATTTGGCGGGTGCCACCAAATAGCATTGTAGTTGAAGGACAACATGGATAGGCTTATAAAAATTAGATTAGGATTATCATTATGAATAACCAGCACCATTGAATTATACCCTTCACTTCATATCACTCCTTAAAAAGGACTATTTCTTCCCATAATTTCGTACCTCCATAACCAAAAGAAGTATCCACTAAACGTGATGCTTAACACCATGAATTTCAAAACTACTAATATAACAACTTTCTTTTGGACACAACTGATATAATAACTTTCAAAGAGACAAAACCAACATATTTTAAGGGAAAGACAATCTAACACATTAGTCCCTCACAAATTGCAAACTTCTGTGTTAGTTTCCTTCACATTTCAACTTTCATCTTAGTTCCTAATAATACAGGTTCCCTAACAAGCAGTTCCTCTCGTAAATGACCATCCAGATGGCATGAGTTTCTCCATTAGATTTATTGGGAATGAGGTGAATTTCACTAAACTACCCCTACCCTCTATCTATAGCCATTTGCCGCTACTACCACTGCCACCAATGAGTGTTTTCACTGCCATGACCATTAATGTCATTGTTGTAGTAAGAGAGAAACAGGAAAGAGGGTCATTTCGGTGAACCAGCATATCTGGTTTGGGTTTAACTCTGCTTAGGTTAGAGAACTCTATTAAAAGGATTACTCATTGATGAAACCCAAGTGATTACAAAACTAAGCGGGACTAGCATACCAACACAAAATATGCGAGGGACTAATGTGTTGAAAACCCCAACCCAGAAAATGCTTCAAGCAACCCAACGACTAGTCGTGACTCGTAAATGTACTACTTTTTTTGTGTGCACTAGTTAGGTAAAACTTGCACATCTGAATACCCAGAAATGTGGTTCCCATAAGCAATTAATGAAAAAATGTTTTGCACAAACTCCACCTCCTTAAGGCACGAGATGTGTAAGTACCAGACTACAACAAAAAAAGGAGTACACCTGAGTCTTTCCAAAGCTGACAACCAACTTTGCGAAGACACCCCTACATCGTACTTCTAGGAATCCATTCAATATACTAGTAATTTACACGTGTGATGCACGTCTTAATAATATATAATTTTAAACGTAAAATTTTCGACATAGTCTGGCCTTGAACATGAGATTTCTTTTATATTAATTATGCACGGAGTTCTCCGTTGAATGTCTACACACTACATATGACAATCCCAACTCTCCCATTATAATATTAGAGATTAGTGATTTTGGAGAGTGTGCCCCACCAGCTTGTTCAGTACATGCACAAAGGTTAGGTTGTGACCATACCACTACCACTACCACTGTTCTCTGTAAATTAATCCAAATTTACCCACAACAAAACGGACAATTGAGCGCATATTACTAAAACAAACATTACCCTGATGATATTAGGATGCCGGAGCCTGAGCAACAGCGCGACCTCGGAATTGAACTGCTGCTCCAGCAAGCCGGCCATCACGGCGTCTTCCTCCGGCTGGCTGATCAGCTTCACCGCCACCTCCCTCTCCTTATAAATCCCATGATAAATCCTGCTGTGCCTCCCGGCCGCGAACTTGTTCCCAATCAGCAGCTGCGACGTGTCGGCGCTCCACTCCTCCTCCTCTCCTCCCCCTCTGATCTCCCCGCCGTAAGAGACCAAGTACTTCGACCACGAAACCGCCTTCTTGTAGTCCCCCAACGAGAGGCTGCGCTGCGCTCGGACCACTGTTCTCCCTCCTCCGAAGCACTTTAAGGGATTCTTCATTGATCGAGAGCGCGGATCTCAAAGCACGAAGAGATTGAAAGGATGTGTTAGATTGCCTACATTGGGGGGGGTTGTGAGAGTTTGATGAAGGTGGGTTTTGAGAAAGGGTAAATTATAGGGTTAGGGTTAGGGTTTTTAGAGAGAGAAAGAGGGGGAGGAGAGAGAGAGAGAGAAGAGGTGGTGATGGGTTTATTGAAGAACATGGGAAGATGACGGGATCGGGGACAGGGACAGTGGTGGGGTGTTGGTAAAGGGGCTTGAAGTTGGGAATTTATTACGAGATTGTCATTGCCGTTTGTAACTGTAGTAGGATCATTAATGGGGGACAAAAAGGAAAAAAAAAAAAAAAAAAAAAAAAGTACCACTAATTTAATGATTCCTATATGCTGAATAAAATTTCCGGAATTTTCACCCTGGGTAAGCCCCTGACTTTTAGAAGTGAGGCTCAAGCGCTCAACCACTAATATTTTCTTGGCAATGATGATTATTTTGTTATCTAAAACTTAGGGGTGTTCACCGTTGAGTATCAATATATGTCTAGGTAGATTTTATTAATAGGCGAAAAAGTCATTTCATCATAAAAAAATGACAATGTTAGTATGAAGAAATTATTATTATTATTATTTTGTTGTAGAAATGTATGAAGAAATTATTAAGGAAGGTTAGTTAGCTGCTAATAAAATAGTTTTTAAATGTGGAAGGGTAAATCTTAAAAGTTACGAAGTTACAAGTCCAAACATGAAAACTCTGTGAGAGTTTAGTAAATTTTTTTTGTTCTTGATAGAAATTAACAAGCTTTATTTATTTATTTATTTATTTTTTGAAAAAAAAGGTGGAGTTTGACCACCCTGTTTCATTAATAAGTGATTAATAAAACAAATTGAGAGTACTGAGTCTACTACAAAATCCTACAATAAAAATAAAAATATATAAACTCCACTCCGAACATGGGGGGCGGGACAAAAGAAAAACATAAAATAGCTGCAAAGAATTCATCATACCCCCAACAAACCCTGGGTGGTGGGTATCAATAACCATCGTAGACCGTGCTGGCTATCAATCGATCGTCGGTCCGATCTCGATCTCCTCGTCATCAAACTCCTCTACCTGGAATACACTCGCAATCCTTCCTCTGGGACCTGCTGCTGCCACATTAGCCCAAAATAAAATAAAATGCATAATGTGAGTCAAATTGCTAGAAATACTATTGCAAGTTCTACGAAAATAAAGATTATTTCTGTCTAGCCAGAGAACACAGGTCATTGCGGCGATAACGATATACCACGCTTCTCTCATAGCACCCCTCTCCGTCGCGAACTTCGAGCCTACCCACAGGTCCTCGTATGTATTAGGGTATTGAGATGTCCCTAGGGCGCTGAGTACCTCTACGAGTACCACTTTGCCCCTAGGATACTGAAGAAAAAGATGGTCTCTAGTCTCCAGGGCAGTGTGGCAGAACCCGCATTAAGAGTCCGCATTCGGTTGACGCTTAGTGAGGTTTTCTCTAGTCTGGATCGCATCATTTAGTACCAACCATAAGAAAATTTTGATTTTTAGCGGGGCTTTCGTTCTCCAAATAACGGCAGACCACTTTGGGGTACATCCCCTAAAATGGATTCGATTGTACATGGAGCGAACCGTGAACTTGCCGTTCTTCTCCAATTCCCAGGATTTCTTATCAGGCCCCTGAGAGCAACCAATTCCAGCATTGGTGATGTAGGCCTGATGTTCCGTTAGTCTGAGCTGAGAGCCTAGGTCAAGAGGTTGTTAGAAAGATGTATTCCAGGCTCCTCTTTTTCAGGCTGCGGCCACCGTGCAGTGTGGTTGTGTCGCCTGCTCATATAAATCGGGGAACAGGGTTCTGAGTGTGTGATCAGCACACCACTTATCCCACCAAAATCTGGTGACTCTGCCATTACCGATAGCTAATTTGACACAATTATGGAAGGGTTCGTATGCCTTAGTGATGCCTTTCCAGAACCAGAAAACCCGAGGGCCTATCCTGAAGCCCAGATTTCTTGTTCCATTCCTAGGCATATATCCCTGAACAAATTGTTGCCACCCTTCTCCATTAGGGTGGAATACTTTTCACCACCATTTGCCCAGTAGCGCCAGATTCATATCTCGAAGATCAATTATACCTAGGTCTCCGTGTATCTTTTTCATGCATGCCTTCTCCCATTTAATGAGGTGATATCCTCCTCGGTCTAGGTCTGCCCCTTTCTGTAAGAAACGTTTCCTAGTCTCGTCAATTCTTTGGATTACCCATCGCAGCATTTCAAAGAAGGAGAGATAATAGGTAGGAAGGTTTGAGAGGACCGCATTAATAAGCATGACTCTCTCTCCCAAAGATAGGGCTTTGCCTTCCCAGCCTGCTAGCCGTTTCTTAACCCGGTCAATGATGGGTAGCCAATCTACCTTTTTGAGTTTCCCGGGTCTTAGTGGTAATCCAAGGTATTGAATGGGGAAACTATTGGTGTAGCAATTGAGGATAGTGGCATGATCAAGAGCCTCTTCTGGAGTCAGAGCAATGGGAATGAGAGCACTTTTGTGGAAATTAACTCTGAGGCCAGACCAAGCTTCAAAGCAATACAAAATTCCTTTGAAGACGGTAGTTTTCCCTAGGTTGCCATTGCCAAATAGGAGAGTATCGTCTGCATATTAGAGTATAGAGCATCCTTGACGATTGACTCCCTTAGCCACTGGTACGATCCAACCTGCTTTACTGCATTTAGCCATTATGGATTTTAGAACATCTGCCATGATGGTAAAGAGAAGGGGTGAGAGCAGATCTCCTTATCTGAGCCCCCGTTTGCAAGAGAATGGGTGGCCTGATATCCCATTTACCAAAATAGCCGTTCTGCTGGTGGTAAGACAAGTGTGGATCCATCTGATCCATCTGTCCCCGAAACCCCTTCCAGCAAGCGCTTCTAATAAATAGTCCCATTCAATAGAGTCATAGGCTTTCTCAAAATCCAGCTTCAGGAGGTAGCTCTTGGAGTTCGAAGTGTGGCATTGATGGATAGTCTCTTCAGCCGTTGCTATACTGTCCTGATACATCTTTCCTTGATGAATCCCGTCTGGTCCTGACTAATGAGGCCATCCATTATCTTTCCCAGTCTGTTAGCGAGAGTCTTGGTGATGATCTTAACAGAGCAATTAAGGAGGCTTATGAGGCAGAAGTCTCCAACTCGTCGGGAGTCTTCTTTCTTAGGAACCAGCACAACCTCTGCGTAGTTGAATCTCCCTAATTTGAGTTTATGCTCGTAGAAGTCTGCGAACAGCTTCAGCAAGTCACCTTTGATTTCCTCCGAGAATATCTGATAGAATAGAATCGGGAAACCATCTGGACCTGGAGCTTTATCTTTTCCAAGTTGTTGGACTGCCTTCCAGACCTCCTTCTCAGTGAACGATGCTTCGAGGGATTACAGCCTAGGATCGAAAGTGCCTGCTTGGTCTTGCTAGAAATCGTGTTGGAGAAGGACTCTCAAGTCCGCTTTGTGCCCAAAGAGGCCTTTGAAGTGGGACTGGAAAGCCAGCATAATAACAACGTCGCCTTGTACCATTCCGGACTCTAAGTGGATTGAGTGAATGAGGGGGATCTACGCTGGGCGCTGGCAACTCGGTGAAAGAATATTGTGTTCGCGTCTCCCATTTTGAGCCACAAAATTCTAGACCGTTGTTGCCATATGATTTCCTCAATCTTGTAGAGTTGGTCAATTTCCTGTCTGAATTGGAGCAATCGATTCCGCTCTTCCTGTAGTAGATCCCTAGTTTCTTTAGTCTTCTCAAGTTACTCAATTCCTTCAAGAAGGGATTCCTTTGCTCTCCAAATCAGCGCAAATCTAATCCAGTTCCGTTTCCTAAGCTTGCCCCCGAGTCTGCTAATTTTCTCACACCATATAGCAGACGCCTCACCACCCTTGGTCGGGCGAGACCAACTCTCGTTGACCATATGGTGGAAGCCTTGTATTTTTAACCATGCTTTCTCTAACCGAAATTTTGACGGCTTTCTGGGTTGGTCTTCTCCGGAATACAAGAAAATAGGCACGTGATCAAAGGTTGGTTTAGGGAGTTATTTAGCCGATGACAATGAGAATTTGATCTCCCAGTCTGTGGAGACCAAGATCCTATCTAACTTTGCTAGAATGGGCGCTACCTGCATGTTCGACCAGGTGAAGAGTCTATCCGAGATGGGGATGTCAATCAATTCCAAGTCCGCGATGACCTCATTATACGCTTCCCTGTCAAGGTCACTGGAACCTCTGCCTCTGTGTTCTGAGGCGAATCTTGTGATGTTAAAATTGCCCCCCACCACCCAAGGGTGTGGCCAGTGTGCTTGGATTGCTCTTAGTTCCATCCAGAAGGTCGTTCTAGAGGAAGAAGTATGCAGTCCATAGACCACCGTAACCGATTAAGTCCACCGATCGGATTTTCGCTGAAGCAATACCGACAAAGAAAATTGCCCGTGGAGCTCGTCTAGACAACAAAAGATATTGGGGTTAAACCCTAGGGCGATGCCCCCAGACGCCCCAACTGATGGGGACATCCTCCATTCGGAGATTCGACTACCCCTTACTCTATTAAGTCTAGTCATGTGTGAAAGTTTGGTCTCTTGGAGACCCATAATGTTAGCCTTAGACCTGGCTATGACTTTCTTAACCATTTCTCGCTTTCCCCGCCTACCGAGACCTCTAACGTTCCAGAATAGGGCCTCCATTAACTACGGCTGGGGGGGGGGGGGGGGGGGAACGTGACTCGTTTTGGTTGTCGAGTTCAAATTAAGAATAACCCTATTGGTCTCCCATCCTCTAATTTGATTAAGGAGGAGCGCGTTCCTATCAATATTGGTAATCGCAAGACCACAGGTTTCGGCTAGATAAAAAATCTCAATATCAGTCATGAAATTAAAAACAAAAGCTAGGAAAGAGTCTGTACCTCTGATGCTTGTCTTAGCCGCTTTAGCGGCTACAGCAATCTCCAGATAGTCGTCTAAGGACTCCTCAGTAGCCCTCTTGTGAACCCTAAAATCTGTACCGCCTTGAGATGAGCTTGTAACCATTAATTGTGTTGGGGGGAATGTGCATGGTACCAAATCTGGTGATATGTTGGAGAGCTCTTCAGCCAGTCCTTCTGAGTCAATCGACTCTCCTTTTGAGTAGACATAGTCATCATCGAGATTAAGCCTATCATCTCGGTCATCTTCATAAATGTCAAAAGGTGAGACTGGGACACACTCATTTGCGCCCAATAAATCATTTGAGCCCATTACTAAATCTTCCCCTGGAATGGGCCCCTCTTTGAGCCCATATGAATACTTCCATTCCCTTAAGAGCTCAACAGAGCTTTGCTTTTCATTAGGGGCCTTCTCATTCGTAATGGGCCCTGCTTGTTGTTCCTTGGCTTTTGAATTATGTTCTGTGAGTGGACTTCGATAGTCTATATTGTGCCTCTGGTGCAGTAGCTCTACTCCTTTGATGCTTTCGCCACTTGTCTCCTTGTATGTGGAGGGCGTTGCGCTCGATGCGTTGGGAGTCGGTATCGAGGCATTGAATTTTACCATCGTTTCGCTGCTCGATGATTCGTTGCTTTTACCACAGAGCTCTATGCCTAAGTTGTGATTCCTCTTTCCCTGTGAATCAAACCCCAAGTTTGTTTTACCCTCTTTTGAGATCTTTTCCCTGTCTGTGAGCACCTCCAAGTTCGTCGTCTTCCCCAAATTGGTATCTACCTTCGCCACTCTTTACCCAAACAACTCCCCTCTTTCCCTTTTGGAGACCTACTTTGCCTTTGGTCCAACTTCCTGGCCCAAAGTAGCTCTGGCCCCAAAGCTTGTGTCTTTCTCCCTTTTGGAGAGCTTCTTTGTATGTCGTGTCGAAGTGGGTTTTTGCCATTTCTAGGGCCTGCATGTTCTGGCTCCCCACTTTGTTCCCCTCTTCGCACCTCCTTACCAACATGCAGTGTTTGACTGCCACTTTGAGAAACTTTTTTGCCCCTTTTCCCCTGGCTTTCCTCTGACTGTGTGGATTTTGCCATATCCAGACATGGATCATCCTGACCGTTGGATCCCATGGTCGAGCCTCGATCTCGACCAATGGTGATCCACCCTGAGTTGTGAAGATCTGATACCTCCGCCGTAGGCTCCCGGCGAATCTCCATCCCTCTAGCCGTCTTGATCACTTCTCGGTGAGCATGCTCCACCTCGTGGGCTCCGTCTATGGTAGATCCCACTCCGGTGAGACAACCTGCTTAAAGGAGCGACCATCTCTGAGAGATGGGGGAGGAGTGGGGGACGTGATGGCTAGGAGCTCTGCCTCTGTCTCCGCCTGCTTATCGAGCACAAACCGGATGAGATAAGATTCCTCAACTGAGAAGACTTTGACAAAACGTGGCATTAGGGAGATGTCGCTGCTCCTGATCAGTATCTTAGCTGATACGATCTCCGAGCGGCGAATCATCTTCTTATCGATGTCTTCCATTGTTCCGAAGTCAGAGACTATCTCTTATAGAGCCTCCTTCTTCCAGAAGTGCAATGGTACGTGGTGTATCCATATCCAGTACCTGTCACCCTGAGGGAGCTCTGCACCAAAGCTCGGTGACCATGCCTTAAACTCCACCTTAAACTGCACCAAAATTTCGTATTTTTTGAATGTTCTTTGTGCAATTTTATAGTGAAAACTCACTCGAAAAATATCAAAGAATAATTGTTGTTGTTGTTGTTAGGGATATGAGACAAATCCGCACAAATGACATCAAAAAATTTCGAAACTTAGCGAGCAGGTCGGACTCACCACGCACGAGCCAACGCAACCTGGAGAAGTGAGTTTCGACTCACGATTTGCAATATACAACAATGTATTGCTTTCACTCACGAAAAAGAGTCAAAAGCATACACGAATGTATCTTGTAAACCGTGGGTTGCAACTCGCCTCTACAAGTTGCGTTGCCTTGTGCATGGTGAGTCTGACCTATCCGTAAAATTTTGAAATTTTTGGAGTTCATTTTTTCCTTTTACAAAAATATACAACTACAACTATAATTTGAGCGAGGAACTACTAATTCTATAACTCTACCATCTACAATTATAAAAAAACTATACACAATACGCATCCTTAAACTAACCAATAACTAACTACGCATAAAAAAAATACAACTCAAAAATAAAATTTAAAAATTACTATAAATGAACATAACAAGATTAGAGTGAATACCTTGCACAATGTGGGTTTTTTGTGAATGAGAGTAAAGAGGTATAGACACTGGTGTAGATGGAGGAGGACTAGGGTTTGGGCGTTTTCGTTAAGGCTAAGGTTTTTTGGGTTCGGGAGAATCTCCAGGAAGAGAGAGAGAGAGAAAGAGTTCGAGAAATTAGGAGAGAGTGAAGGAGGAGGGGTGGCTTAAGTGAAGGATGAGCTAGGGTTTCGTTTGGGTTCTGGAACAAGCGATAGAGAGAGAGAGAGAGAGAGAGAGAGAGAGAGAGAAATCGAAGGTAGAAGGAGAAAAATTTGTACAAGTGTTTTAAATAACTTGTATAACCTTGGCCGTTGTTAGAAATAACGGCTAAGGTTCAAAAATTCTTTTTGAACTACTTAGGTCACAAATGTTGCACTTCGTCTTTGAGCGAGAGAGAGTGAGAAATAGGAAAAGTGAAGCTTTATTTGAGGGCAAAATACCACTTTTACCCCTCCTCACTTAAGTGAGTAAGGGGGGCTGATGGGCGGGATTAATCCCAGCCGTTGGATCTAGATTGAAGCAATCCAACAACCAAGAACTCAACTTTCAATGGGTCTGTGCAAATAGACCCGTTTGCAACTGAGCAATCCTCTCTCTCTCTCTCTCTCTCTCTCTCTCAGAGAGAGAGAGAAAGAGAGAGAGAGAGAGGATTGCTCAGTTGCAAACGGGTCTGTTATATATATATATATATATATATATATATATATATATATATATATATATAGGAAAATCTTCCATTGTGCACCACCCATCCGTGTGCACTCGTGTGCACTAGGCCTTCCTGCCTTCGTATCGACGATCCGAACCGTTCACATTGATCTACACATCTAAATTAGTCTAAATATGTAAAATCAAATCATTTGAAATTCATTTGTCCATCCATCATGTGACTATAAAAAAACAATAATTTTCAGCCATACAATTTTGTAACACTTCAATAGATGGGCAAATGAATTTCAAATGATTTGATTTTACATATTTAGACTAAATTAGATGTGTAGATCAATGTAAACGGTTTGGATCGTCGATACGAAGGCGGGAAGGCCGAGTGCACACGCCGTGTGCACCATAGTTGGTGCACAATATATATATATATATATATATATATATATATATATTACAAAATTTTTTGCAGTAAAGCAAGTTTAGATTGTGAGGCACAAAACAACGAAGAAGAAGAAGATGTCAAAAAAATTAAACAAAATAAAATAAAACAAAACAACAAAATATAAATTCAAACCGATAAAGCCGAGGCTTGTGTATCACACAATACCCTTAAATCAAATTCGCCTCGTCCGGGTGCTGAAGAGTGTAGAGGTGTCCGTCTCCCAGAGTACAACGGCTGAGGAGCGTCGACTGTAGTGCCACGTCATGCTCCTATATATAGGACCAGTGGAAAACAGACAGATGGTTGAATGCACCATCTGTAATAGCAGACAAATGAGTGAACGCCCAATCCGTGATGACAGAAAAAACCATTTCTTAGTTTAAAATGGGTTGTGATATGAGACTAAAATTTCTTACAATGCCAAGAAAGTATTAATTCTATATACCCTTCAAATTCTTATGATTTTTCCGATATGAGACTAAAATTTCTCAACCCCGTTTTCAGACATCAAGTGTCTCACTTTGGGAGCCAATTTTGCATTCATTCCATAACCGTTTTGAGCAGGTAAATATATGATTTTGATGTACTCACGAAGGAAAACAAAAATCCATAAAGATTTCTCAATAATTCTTAGTGGATCTTACTCAAAAAATTGCCTCAAAACAGCTTCGTAAAATGGTATTAAAACACCCATTTTCTAACAATATATGCATAAGGAGTTGAAGATTATACAGGAGACGTAAAGATTGTGCCACATCACTTTGTGCAATATATATGCACGAGGTGTTGAAGATTATACATGAGTGATGAAGATTGTGCCACATCACTTTGTAAGATTGTGCCACATCACTTTGTGCAGTAAATTTTGTGCCAAAATCTTCTGCACAAATCATTTTCTTACAAAAATAGAGATGAAGAGATATTTAATGTATGATCTTGACCCTCATGTCCATATGAATATTCGGTAGAAGTCATAAAAGCAATAAGGATAGTAATTCTTGTAGAAATACTCAAAAATTTCCTGGGCTTTCTTTTAATAAACTTTAGAAGTATAACATATCGTTAGGGATCAACTTAGAATGTCATTTTGTGCATATTTTCATGATGATTTCCAAACTCTTTTATCATCCAGCTGGATTAAACTGCTTTTGTAAGAGCATCCACAGTCGTGGGCTAAATTCCCAAATTTTGGAAAAATTTTCAAAAAAAGAGCTGCAGTCGTCATCCAAATTTGCGAAATTTGAATGTACGATGAACAGTACCTTGCCAAATATAACAGACGATTTGGCCAAATGCAAAATATAACTAACGAACTATTTTATTTCGTCCGTCAGAATTGACGAAAGATTAAATTTCGTCTCGTAGGTGAGACGTACAAAAATTGAGTTCGGACGAAGGATTAAATACCGTTTGAAAAAGGAAAAGAAAAAAAAAAAATCAGGGACGAAAGATTATACATCGTCAATCCTACTAGATGCCAAAAATGTAATTGACGAAGCATAATGAATCGTCCCAGGCCTTTTTCCCCCTTTTTTTTTTTTTTTTTTTATACTTTTTTTTGTCTTTTAGTGCTTCAAAAAAAGAATTTTTTTTTTAAAAAAAATTTGGGACGAGAGATAACCGATCGTCCGGCCCTATTTTAGCTTTCAACGACTGCAGCGCACACTCATATTTTCTATTTCCAAAAGCCAAATACCTATATTTTAGCTTAGAACGACCACAGATGCTCTAACAATGCTCATTTGTCACCCGCGATTCTAATTCCATTTTCTGTCTATATCTTATCACATCAATCAAAAGTTTATCTTAATATATATGTCCTTTGAACCCAATTTTGTACTCCACTTTATAACCATTTTCTTAAAGTTAATATGTCATTGTTGTTTGTTAATTAGAGTTACAAAACGTCATTCTATTCCGGAACCCTAACTAAAATTTTAACTTTCAATATTTTTGTTTGTATAAGAGCATCCACTTTCAATATTTTTTGTTGGTACAAGAGCATCAACAGTTGTTTGCTAAAAATCCAAAAAACACATTATTTTAGTAATAATATCTTTATTATTCATTTACTAAAAATCTATTTTTTTAGAAAAGTAATAAACATTACACTGCTAAATATAGCAGAATATTTTAGTAATCGCCAAATATAGAAGACGGAAGAAGATCTTCTGTCTGTGAATTATTTCATATATTTGTTTTAAAAAAATTGCTAAAATGCCATCAAAATATTTACCAAAATGTGATTTAAATAAATAAAATAAAATAAAATGCTTGGTCGGAAGATGTTCTTCCGTCCAGCAACTTTCCCTCAATTTTTTTCACAATTTACCAAATTGGCATCCACATATTTACGACAATGCCATTTCATCAATTTAAAATTTAAAAAAAAAGTGTCCAACGGGAAGATTATCTTCCGTCTGGCAATTTTTTTATGTTTTTATAAAAAAAAATTCACAGATGGAAAATGATCTTCCGTCTGACAATTTTTTATATTAAATTTTTTTAAAAATCATTAGACGAGGATGTTCTTCCGTCTAAATATTTTAATAGTATTTTTTTGTCAAAATTTGACTCAAACGATAACAGGGGAACTCTTTGCCAAATACCTATTTTCTAGCAACAACATGTTGGAATTAATTTTTGCAGTTTTTCGGGCCGGATTCCAGCAGGCTCCGGCCACCGGCGCCACCGAAAAATGAGTGGATTGCGATCCTCTCGACGAGTACTATTCCGTGGTGTACTCACTTGCCAAAAACGAATTCCGTATGAATGAGAAATGTTTGTCCAAAGTTGGGTACTTGAAATGTACTAACTTGGTAACTTGGAGAAAATAGATAGTCCCATATCGAAAATCGGAAAAGATTTTTTCTAGTATATATACTAGAAAACTGGACTAAAGGGCGTGGCCCAGGGGTTACCACTAACGTGTAGTGGAGAGAGGACTTAGCCAAAATGAAAAATACACACGCGCGCCTGGTCCGGCCCAGCCCTGGCCCCGGCCCCGGGTTGGGTTCGGTCTGGCTCTAGCTCTGGCTTAATTTTTTTTTTTTTTTTTTTTTTGCCTAGACAAAAACTTTTTTCCACTGAACTGATAAGGCTTTTCAGATTTAGTAACTGGTACCGTTACTCTGTAACAGCAGAGTAATGGCTCACCAGTTATGAATCTGAAGAGTCTCCATTACTCTGCTGTTACAGAGTAATGGGCCTCTGAAGAGTCTCCAGTGTCCATTTTCTTTTATAAAAGACTACTGAATCCAGACAGAGTTTTTTTACACTTTTACACAGTCAGAGTTTTATTCTTCTTCTTCCTCTTCTTCTTCCTCTTCTTCTCCTCTGAGTCAACTGAGAGTACATCACAGACAGCAGTTCGCTGAATCTCTGAAGCAAGGGTGCTGCTCTTCAGAGAAGGTACAATTGTATCCTGGAAAGCAATTCGCTAGCCACCGTCACACTACGGGGCAAATTCTGCTTTAAGGAGAGAGATTCTCAATCTCGACTCTATGCAAAGTCTTTCGTTTACTGTTTTCATTTCCTGTATTTCAGTTCTTCGCAATTTCTGTTGGGATTTTTCATATTTATAAAATCGGGTTCTAACAATCTTAAAGCAGAATTTTTTCCTCACTGATTCTAACAGTTTTGTGGAGTTTATTTACAGGTGCTATTATCGATTCGGAAAAAACAACTAACAAGTTCTCTTTCAAACTATTTCAGAGAAGATAAGCATATGGAGAACACACAAAGTGATATTGCCAGTGGGCTTATCAGTACCGAAACACCGATGACCAAAAATGTGACTGCACAATTGGTTGCGGCACATTCGGTTGTTCTGCCCACGCACATAACCGTAGGAGAAAAACTGGAGAAATTCAATGGAACTGGATTCAAGAAGTGGCAAGGAAAGATACAGTTCTACCTGACCACATTGAAGCTGGACAGATTCCTCACTGAATCTGCCCCGATGCTGGTGCCAATGGATGCACACTCCGTTGCTGCAGTTGATGCGTGGACTCAGGGCGACTACCTCTGCAGGAACTACATCCTGAATGGCTTGGTAGACCCCCTGTACAACGTCTACTGTGTCTTCAAGACGTCCAAACTCCTGTGGGGATCCTTGGAAAAGAAGTACAAAACAGAAGACGTCGGGTCCAAGAAGTTTGTAGTCAGTAAATTTTTGGACTACAAGATGATTGACTCCAAAACTATTATGAGTCAAGTCCAAGAACTGCAGGTAATAATGCACAACATTGCTGCAGAGAACGTGATGCTGTGCGAACTATTCTAGGTTGCAGCGTTCATCGAAAAACTTCTACCTGGCTGGAAAGACTTCAAGAACTACCTAAAACACAAGCGAAAGGAGATGTCTTTTGAAGACCTAATTGTCAGGTTGCAGATCGAAGAGGAGAATCGCAAGACTGATAGGTCCTATGGAAATCAGTCCATAGAAAAGGCTAACGTGGTTGAGTACGAACAGAAGGGCAAGAAGAGAAAATTTCTGCCACAGGCCTCAAACAAAAAACCTCTTGCAAAGAGGTTTTCTGAGAAATGCCACAAGTGTGGTAAGCTGGGGCACAAAATTTCTGAGTGTCGCAGCAAGGACAGTAAACGTTCAGGAACAGGACATGTAAAAGGGAATGAAAAATCCCATGCACACATAGCTGAGAACTTGTCCACTGGTTCTGACCTGGACCTCTGTGCTGTAGTATCAGAGGTAAATCTTGTGGGGAGCAATCCTCGTGAATGGTGGTACGATACTGGGGCCACCAAGCATATCTGCTCGGACAAGGAAATGTTCACTTCATACCAGAAGTGCAACAAAGATGAACAGCTGTTCATGAAAAACTCTTCCACCTCAAAAATTGAAGGAACAGGAAAGATAGTGTTGAAAATGACTTCACGCAAAGAACTAACACTCACAAATGTGCCGCATGTTCTAGATATTAGAAAGAACTTGATATCAGGTTCTTTGTTAAGCAAGAATGGGTTTAAGGTTGTTCTTGTTTTTGATAATTTTGTATTGTCTAAGAATGAGGTACACTTGGGTAAAGAATATGTAAAGGATGGACTGTTCAAGTTTAATGTAATGACAGTCATCCCTAAAACTATTGTTCTTGCTGTTCCCAATATTAATGAAATAACTCATATTGCCTATATTGTTGAGTCTTCATCTGTCTGGCATGAAAGACTAGGCCATGTTAATATCAATTCTATGCGTAGATTAATTAACATGAATTTGATACCAAAATTTAAGGTAGATTAACTCCGAAAAATGTGAAGTTTGCACGGAGGCCAAACTCACTAAAACGCCATCACGTTCTGTAGAAAGAAACACAGAAACTTTACGACTAATTCACACGGATCTGTGTGATTTAAAATATGTGTAGACCAGAGGTGGCAAAAAGTACTTTGTGATATTCATAGACGATTGCACAAAATTCTGTTATGTATATTTATTACATAGCAAAAATGAGGCTTTGGATAAATTCAAAGAATATAAACTTGAGGTTGAGAATCAACTTGGCAAAATAATTAAAATCGTTAGAAGTGATAGAGGAGGAGAATATCATGCACCATTTAATATGTTCTGCTCAGACCATGGAATAGTTCATCAGACAACTGCTCCTTACTCACCCGAATCAAACGGTACTGCCGAGCGTAAGAACCGAACTCTGAAGGAGATGATGAATGTCTTGTTGTTGAATTCTGGCTTACCCCAAAACATGTGGGGGGAAGCATTGCTGACTGCTAACTACATTCTCAATAAAATACCTCACAAGAAAACCGGTAAAACATCATATGAACTGTGGAAAGGTAACTTACCTTCGTAAAAATACCTCAAAGTGTGGTGATGTCTAGCAAAAGTGACAGTACCTAACCCGAAACAGGTCACTATCGGACCTAAGACAATTGATTGCATATTCATAGGCTATGCACACAATAGTAGTGCATATCGGTTCTTGGTATACAAATCAGATATACCGGATATCCATGTGAATATAATAATGGAATCAAGGAACGCTTCCTTCTTTGAAAACGTGTTTCCGTGCAAGGATACTACGTACCCCAAACGTACACGTGAATAAGGGAATGCAAGCATTTCAGTTGATGAACCAGAACATGATGCTGATGAGCCTAGACGAAGTAAACGGGCTAGAACATCAAAATCATTTGGTCCTGACTTTGTGACGGCCTTTCTGTTAGAGAATGAGCTCAGAAATTTCAAGAAAGCCATGTCTATGCCTGATGCTCCTATATGGAAGGAAGCAATCAAAAGTGAAATAGACTCCATTATACAAAATCATACATAGAAGTTAGTCGACTTGCCTTCTGGATGTAAAGCTCTAGGATGCAAATGGATTTTCAAACAAAAATTGAAACCAGATGGTTCAATAGAGAAGCATAAGGCAAGACTTGTGGTACAAGGATTTAGGCAAAAGGAAGGCCTAGATTTCTTTGATACATATTCCCCAGTTACAAGAATAACATCCATAAGAATGTTGATAGCTATTGCAGCTCTACGTAACTTGGAAATACATCAAATGGATGTTAAAACTGTATTTCTAAATGGGGACTTAGAAGAAGAAATATACATGAAACAACCTGAGGGTTACGTAGTTCCTGGACAGAAAAATAAGGTGTGCAGGCTTGTAAAATCTCTCTACAGACTGAAACAAGCACCAAAGCAGTGGCATGCAAAATTTGACAATGTTATGATGTCAAATGGTTTCAAAATAAATGAATGTGATAAGTGTATCTACATCAAAGATACTTCAAATGGATACATTCTGGTCTGTCTGTATGTAGACGACATGCTCATTATTGGAAACAATAATGACATTATCAAACAAACTAAAAGCATGCTTAGTGGCAAGTTTGACATGAAAGATTTGGGAGTTGCAGATGTCATACTAGAAATCAAAGTTTTCAGGACACCTAAGGGAATTACTTTGTCTCAAGCTCATTATGCTGAGAAAGTACTTGAAAGATTCAAGAATTACTCCAATGGGACAGTAAAAAGTCCCGTCGATCCAATTCTTCACTTGTTCAAAAACACAGGCGAAAGCATATCACAACTGGAATATGCACGTGTAATCGGTAGTCTGATATACCTAACAATTGTACAAGACCGGACCTAGCACATTCGGTAAATGTACTGAGTCGATACACAAGTAATCCAGGACGAAGTCACTGGAAAGGAATAATTAGAGTATTGAACTACTTGCGACATACTCAGAGTTATGCACTACATTACACTAGATATCCAGCAGTACTAGAAGGCTACAATGATGCCAACTGGATATCGGACTCCAAGAACTCAAAATCCACAAGTAGATATGTCTTCTCACTTGGTGGTGCAGTTGTGTCACGGAAATCCTCTAAACAAACGCTATTGGCCAGATCCACCATGGAATCTGAGTTTATTGCTTCAGACAAAGCGGCAGAGGAAGCAGAATGGCTTCGAAACTTTTTAGAGTATATTTCTATGTGGAAAAAACCAGTATCTGCTTTATGTGTATACTATGACAGCCAATCGGCTATAGCACGGACACTGAGTTGTATATATAATAGTAAGTCTCGTCATATCAGAAGGCGACACAAAACCATTAGACAACTGCTCTCAAATGGAGTAATCTCTATAGAATATATAAAATCGGCTGACAACCTAGCAGATCCATTTACTAAAGGTCTGTCGCGAGAGCAGGTTGTGAGATCATCAAGAGGAATGGGTTTAAAGCCTATGATAAAAGAGGATACTTGATGGAAACCCTACCTAGGAATTGGAGATCCCAAGATCTAGGTTCAAAGGGACAACTAAATCTTATTGAATCGACAGGAGCACTGAGAGATTAAAATTTCATGCCCACTCTTACGATGATAAAACAGTGCTGCCTGCAAAGAGTTAGGATAAGCTTGGCTTTTAATGATTCCCATAGCTTTGAAATAAAAGTGGGGTATAGCAGGATACTCTTTATAGGCAATCACCTTGTGAGTGTGAAATGGGGTCATTTCTAGGAGAATGATGAGAGGCTACATTCTCCAAGTTCACTCACGATTAACCAGGGATGTTCAAGGCTAAAATGAACACAACAAGAGAACTTAGTTCTGTGAGGAGATGAAACTGTGTGATAGTTATTGTCTAGGTTCACATCAAAGCCCGGGTAGTTCAAGACATCATGATCACTACCTGGTCAAGTGAATCCGATAGCTACTTACTAAGGGTGGTTTAAAGTTGAAAAATTACTACCATTCCTGATGCAGTGATTTTTCGATTGTACTCTCAGAGTTTTTCTGTCGTGTCTGGATTACATAGTCTGGTAATTTCTATTCATGTGGGGGATTGTTGAAATTAATTTTTGCAGTTTTCCGGGCCGGATTTCGGTAGGCTCCGGCCACCTGCGGCGCCGGAAAATGAGTGGATTGCGATCCTCTCGACGAGTACTATTCCGTGGTGTACTCACTTGCCAAAAACGAATTCCATATGAATGAGAAATGTTGGTCCAAAGTTTGGTACTTGAAATGTACTAACTTGGCAACTTGGAAAAAATGGATAGTCCCATATCGAAAATTGGAAAATATTTTTTCTAGTATATATACTAGAAAACTGGACTAAAGGGCGTGGCCCGGGGGTTACCACTAACGTGTAGTGGAGAGAGGACTTAGCCAAAATGACAAACACACACGCGCGCCCGGCCCGGCCCCGGCCCCGTGTTGGGTTCGGTTTGGTCTGGCTCTGACTCTGGCTTAATTTTTTTTTTTTTTGCCCAGACAAAAACTTTTTCCCTACTAAACTGATAAGGCTTTTCAGATTCAGTAACTGGTACCATTACTCTGTAACAGCAGAGTAATGACTCACTAGTTATGAATCTGAAGAGTCTCCATTACTCTGCTGTTACAGAGTAATGGACCTCTGAAGAGTCTCCATTCTCCATTTTCTTTTATAAAAGACTACTGAATCCTGACAGAGTTTTATTCTTCTTCTTCCTCTTCTTCTCCTCTGAGTCAACTGAGAGTACATCACAGACAGCAGTTTGCTGAATCTCTGAAGCAAGGGTGCTGCTCTTCAGAGAATGTACAGTTGTATCCTGGGAAGCAATTCGCCAGCCACCGTCACACTACGGAGCGAATTCTGCTTTAAGGAGAGAGATTCTCAATTTCGACTCTGTGCAAAGTCTTTCGTTTCCTGTTTTCATTTCCTGTATTTCAATTATTCGCAATTTCTATTGGAATTTTTCATATTTATAAAATCCGGTTTTAACACAAGAAGGGTGGATGTTCTGAGAATAACACTTTATGCCTACCTATGTATTTGAAGTGACCACTTCTCTTCATACTTTCTTAGTAAACTTTAAAAAAAGTTGGCATTTAAGGTCAATGCCTACTTGAATCTAGGAGGTCAATGTCTAATCTGCCTTTATAAAAATGTCAGTGCTTAATCATAAAAGATATATTGGAGAAATAGGGCAAAGATAAGATATGTTAAGATTCGAGAAATTTTAGTTTAGCTAAAGCTTTCCTAATATACTTACCGAGAAACTTAAGAGAGAAATAAGACAAGAGAGCAAGTTGGATATTTCGCATTCTCAGTTGCAGTTCGTTAGGGCAACTTGGATTTATTACAGACAGGTGTATTAAGACCCCAACACATGCAGGCTGGCTCTATTGAGTAGTAGAATATCTTAAAATCTGAATACAGACTAGCTCTACTCTATTCGTTGAGGTTTTTCTAAAATATACTTAAAGAGAAATAAGACAAAGAGTAAGTTAGATATTTCTCATTCTTAGTTACATACCTAGAGAGGGAAACTCGGATGTATTACAGGTGTTTTAAGATCTCAACACAAGCCAGCTATCTTATCATATATTTGAAAACCTCAATTATTGGATAATTTTATTCATTATTTGTCTAAAAATGGGTTAAATTTTGAATATGGGATGAGTTTGCACTTGAAAGAGACATACATCATCGACAATTTGACAAAGACATACACTATATTAACTGTATTGTTAATACCAAGTAAGAAAGAGCATCACCATTGAGGAATCCACATACAGATTCATGGTATGAATGCTATAGAAAACGTTAGTAGTGTCAAGCACCAATTTTTTATTTGACAGATTCATACAATAGTGATTGCAATAATTAGTAATTTTGGGCTAGATTATTTAGTTTGATGCATGATTTCAAAAATCGTCCAAAGGAAGAAAGTTGTCGGCCTCCGATTTTACTTAAGCAACACTACAAACCGCAAGGCCTGTAGCGGCACACTTCTCTCGGCGTTTACGGTAAACGCCGCGATAGATGTGGAATAAATTTTTTTAAAATAAAACTCACACTCTATACTGGTGTTTCGACGAAACGCCGTCATAGGTGCAAACAGCAGCGGCATGTTACATATAAACGTCGGTACAACTCCTCTCTATCGTGCGAACACTAATTTAATTTAATTTTTTAAATAAATAAAATAGCTATAACGGCTTGGACGCTATATACGCCGGGATAGCATCAGTTAAAAAATAAAATAAATACCTATACTGGCATTTACGAGACAAACGCCGGGATAGATTTTTGTAAAATAATTGGTTTCTTATATATATTTTTATATTTTAATATATATATTTAAATAATATTTTATATGTAGATAGCACGAAATTTGGTTATCGAATATTATCATTAAGAATGCATGAAAGAATTTTGATTCGTTAACATTAATGAATAGGATTATCATTACTATACACAATATTACTCTATAATACATAATTTATCAAATATATTTTATTCCTTTTTTATTAAATATTTTATACCTAATCCCATTACTAATAAAATATTTGTCATGCAAACATTTATCAAAAAACACATTAATTATGTAATTGTATTTTTTTTACAATCAGTTACAGTACGTACGTAGTAGTCATCATGTTAGTATTATATACCAAATAGAGAATAAGCTTGATATATATTGCGATATGATAGGATTTTTCCATACATTTGCTAACACAACTTGAAGAAGTAAGATTTGACTCACGATTTGCAATATACGGTAATGTATCACTTGTAACTCGATCAATATTTTGAACAATATAACTAAAATAAAGCTACACAATTGAAAAGTACACAATTGATCGATATCTTAAAATTACGTAATGATATGGCTAAAAATGGGGTTAAATCGGAACCGTCCAAACTTGGCGCGAATCTCAAAGCCTGGGGACAAAATGGTAATTCTACCTACAAACGGGTTTGAAGTGGATACTGGGTCTTCTCTCCAAAAGCCCAGTGACCCGCAAACGGAACCATCTCAACTGGGTGCGGGTTTCAACCCGCGACAAACCCAGTCCAGTAGAATAGAATTAGGATTTCTGATTAATCCTAATCAACGACCCTGATTCATATCTATCCTTTCACTGGGAATTAGGGATTACATTCCTAATCTGATCATAGGGATTACATTCCTAATCTGATCCCAAAGGCGGCTATAAATACCCCCCATCCATCACCATTAAGAGGTAATCAATCTTTTGCCAATTTACGCTCTTTCATAATCTTCTCTGATTACTGACTTGAGCGTCGGAGGGTGCGTCGCCAGGATCAACCCCAGTGTATCGCACTTTTTTGCAGGTGAACGGCAGGAGTCAACGGTCAAACTCCGGTGAGAAGGTACGGGTTTTTGCTATTTGGTTTTCCTAAGAATCCACAAATACTATCTATTTGCTCCCACACCAGATTTAGCGGTAACAGATTGGTGCCGTCTGTGGGAAGCAACGAGTAGTAGCCCTTCCTCTTCTTGTCGGTCAGATCTGCCCAGCCATGCCTCCCCGAAAGCTAAGATCCAGAGGGTCCAACCGTGGACCCACTCCTCCTCCACCACAGCAGGAGGTCCCCCTCCAAGTCGTCCAGCCAACAGGACCTACCCCTCAACCTAACCAGGCCTCGCAGCAGGACCAACTTCCCCCTCAGAATCTTCAACCCCCTCGCGGCCAGACCGGCCTCCTGAACGCCGGTGCGGGGGGCTCCCGTCCCAATCCTCATAAACAACCCCTCCAACATGATCACGTCTCAGTGAACAACCCCTCTACTGATTCCATGGCATCTCACAATCCCCGAGCATTAGAAGACCTCCGTAACACCCTCGACAATCGGCGCAAAGAAGAGGATCTTCGCCGCCATTTGGATGAAAGGAAGGCCCGAGAGGGAGCCTCCCGCCAACACCGTCCGAATGAGCGATCTCCTCATCGCCGAGAATACAGGTCCCCCCTCGCAGGGGGCGGAGAGAGTCCCCCGGCCACCATAGGAGAAGACCTCGCTCTCCTGATGATCGGCGACCTCCCAGGAACATTGACGCACCCATCACTCGTACCGAGTTTCAGCAATTCTAGGCAACCATCTTACAAGCTCTCAATTTCCAACCCAACAATAACAATCCTCAGAGGGTCCCCACTCCTCCGGTCCGAAGTCCTCGCCAACGGTCCCTAACTCCTCCCGCAGCTCCTAGCAACCCCCGGCACATTCCTAGTCCTCGCCACTCCAGGAGCTACCGTCGTCGTAGCCCCCGCTCTCCCTCGTACGAAGACGAGTCCAGAGGCTCGTTTGACAACCATCGAAGGGATGACACTGTCTACCGTCGTCTCCACGAAATGGAGAGGTGCTTGGGTCAGCTAGACAGAGAAGAAGAGCTTAGAGGAAGGATCCTCCGCCCAAGTCGACCTACTTTCTCTCGAACCATCATGGAGGCACACGTTCCAATAGGCTTTAAGCCTCCCCAATTCGAGACTTATTCCGGGGAGTCCGACCCCGTCGACCACATCGAAAGCTTTAAGACCCTCATGCTCATCCACCAAGCTTTCGATGCTCTGCTGTGTAAGACCTTCCCTACTACCCTCAAGGGTCCGGCCCGGGAATGGTACTCTCGCCTCGCCCCATCTTCGATATTCTCCTTCGAGCAATTCGAGACCCTCTTCGTCACCTACTTTGTAAGTAGCCGCCGAACTGAGAAGACCAGTATTTCGCTACTCTACCTCAACCAGAAAAAGGGTGAGAAGTTGCGAGACTATGTGAAAAGGTTCACCACGGAAGCCAGGTCCATCGCTTCTCTCGACTAGTCGGTCGCTGCAGCAACATTCCAGTCGAATGTCCTCAACTCCAGCCTTCGGTCTTCCTTCGCCAAGAAGCCCCCGCAGAACTTCTCCGATCTCCTTCTCCGAAGCGAGAAGTACATTCGGGTTGAGGAAGCTGAGCACCGCCCCAGCTTTGAGGGGCCTTCCTCCGGGTCCAAGAGAAAGGGAACAGAAGAAGAAGGATCCAAGAAGCTCCAAAAGGATAACAGCGGTCAGCGCCGCCCTCCCCCCAAATTCGAGAAATTTACTCTTCTAAATGCCAGCATTTTCACTATTCTCATGGAAGTAGAGAAGGAAGGGGTGATACCTTGTAATACCCCAGTTTGGAGCGTACAGTCGACTGGTTGGTATAGCAGTCGACTGGTCTGCTCGGAATTTGAGATTGAGATTGAGATTGAGAAATTTAGTCCCACATGGGAAGTTTGATAGGATAATTTGAGTATAAATACTATTAGCCAATGATCAAGAGTCACCAATCCGGTTAACCACCTTTTGAGAGGCAGCCTGTGGTGGGCAGTTGTGCTACATAGTATTTATAATTTGTCTGAGTATTGGGGCAAGGCGCTATAGAAATGGTATCAGAGCCGACTTTCGACACCGGATGTAGTAGAGGTCTATATGATCTGCGGTGCTGGGAGTCATTGAGCTCCGAGGTCGGTGTTGAGTGTGGTATCCGATCTGCGGTGTGGTGAATGATTGATCTCCGGGATCGAGGACTATACTACATTGGCTAGAAAGGGCGGTCCTACACTAGATGTGTGCCCTGTACTCAGCGAGGACGCTGATTCCTAAGGGGGGGTGTATGTAATACCCCAGTTTGGAGCGAACAGTCGACTGGTTGGTATAGCAGTTGACTGGTCTGCTCGGAATTTGAGATTGAGATTGAGATTGAGAAATTTAGTCCCACATGGAAAGTTTGATAGGATAATTTGAGTATAAATACTATTAGCCAATGATCAAGAGTCACCAATCCGGTTAACCACCTTTTGAGAGGCAGCCTGTGGTGGGCAGTTGTACTACATAGTATTTATAATTTGTCTGAGTATTGGGGCGGGGGGCTACATACCTCCTGCCCCGAAGATGAACACCCCTGGCAAGAAAAGGGATAAGGAGAAATGGTGCCGCTATCACCGGGACCATGGCCACGACACCAATAATTGTCGAGCCCTGAAGAACGAGATAGAAGCCCTCATCTAGAGGGGGCAGCTGGCCAAATTCGTGAGAAAGGACCGAACCGACCTTCCTCCCCCTCGGGGGGCTAACAAGCGTCCCGAGCATGATGAAACTCCAGAGTTCGAAGAGGAACACATCCTACATCTCATCCACGGAGGTCCCATGGGAGGCACCTCCAACTCCTCTCGAAAGGCTTTTATAAGGAAAGTCAACTCAGTACAAGGCATGCCCCCTTTCAAAGGCCTCGGAGTACCGATCACCTTTTCAGATGAAGACCTTGAGAGAGTCCGAACCCCCCATTGTGATGCACTAGTCATCAACCTCCATATGGCGAATTTCAAAGTGGTGAGGATCCTGGTGGACAATGGCAGCTCCATTAATATCCTCTTCCTCCCTGCTTTCAAGGGCTCAAACTATCCCGAGACAGACTTAAGCCCGCTGGCTACACACTCCACGGGTTCACGGGAGTGCCAGTGACTATTGAAGGGTTGATCACCCTCGACGTAACCGCTGGCAAAACTCCTACCACCTGAACGGAACCGATGGACTTTATGGTCGTCGACGTCCCTGCTGCTTATAATGTGATCCTAGGCCAACCCGGTCTAGCTGCTCTCGAAGCCGTACCTTCCGCTTATCACCTCAAGATGAAATTCCCCACCCGAGCAGGAGTAGGGGAAGTAAGAGGCAGCCAGGAAATGGCCCGTAAATGCTACATGAATTCTACTGGGGGTCCAGTCCTCTCCCTCGAGACTCTTGAAACCCCCCAAGATGGTGTCCGGCCAACGCCCGAGCTGGTGGTTGAATTAGAGGAAGTGCTCTTTTCTGAGCAAGATCAAAGGTGCAAGTTCTTTATTAGCAAGACCCTCCCATCTGCCCTAAGCTCGGACATAGTTCAATGTATTAGAAAGAACCGCGACCTCTTCACCTAGTCAGCCGCCGACATGCCTGGAATCTCCGAAGAGCTTCTCGTCCACCACCTGAGCGTTGCACCGGGGTCCAGACCCGTTCAATAGAAGAGGCGCAAATTTGCTCCTAAGCGCCAACAAGCTATAAAAGAAGAGGTGGACAAGCTCCTTAAGGCTCGGTTCATACAGGAGGTCAATTATCCCGAATGGCTCTCAAATATTGTGATGGTAAAGAAGGCCAACGGGAGCTGGAGGATCTGCATCGATTTTACCGACCTGAATAAAGCATGCCCCAAAGATCCATTCCCTCTTCCAAGCATCGACACCCTGATTGACGCCACTTCGGGCCATGAGCTTCTCAGCTTCATGGATGCCTTCTCCGGATACAATCAAATCTGCATGTTTCCCCCGGACATCCCGAAGACCTCCTTTGTAACCGATCAGGACCTCTACTGCTACAGGGTAATGCCTTTCGGGTTGAAGAATGTAGGTTCCACTTATCAACGCCTCGTCAACAAGGTTTTTCAAGCACAAATCAGCCAAAATATGAAGGTGTATGTTGATGACATGCTTGTGAAGAGCATCCGAGGTGCCGACCATGTCACCGACCTGCAGGAGGCATTTGATGTGTTAAAAAAGCATGATATGAGGCTCAATCCGAACAAGTGTGCGTTCGGAGTCGCGTCGGGAAAATTCTTAGGCTTCATGGTCAGCCATAGAGGAATCGAAGCCAACCCTGAGAAGATCAAGGCCATACTGGATATGGCTCCCCCCAAAAGTATAAAAGACGTTCAGAGGCTAACCGGGTGCCTTACAGCTATAGGGCACTTCCTTTCCAAGTCAGGGGAGAAGTGTCTCTCCTTCTTCAAGGCACTCAGAGGGGCTAAGGGCTTCGAATGGGGTCAGCAACAGTAGGAATCGTTCGATCAGCTGAAAGCCTACCTAGTCAACCCCCCTCTCCTCAGCAAACCTATCTCCGGGGAAACACTCTATCTCTACTTAGCTACCTCCGAACAAATCCTCAGTGCTGTCTTGGTAAGGAAAGAAGACAAGGCTCAGAAGCCCATCTATTACGTAAGCAAGGTACATCGTGATGCCGAGCTTCGTTACCCGAGGCTAGAGAAGATGTCATACGCCTTGGTTATGGCAGCTAGGAAGCTTCGTCCGTATTTCCAGTCTCACTCGGTGGTCGTTCTTACCGACCAACCGCTGAAGCAAGTTCTGCACAATCCGGAGACCTCTGGCCGCCTCATGAAGTGGTCGATCGAGCTGAGCCAGCATGATATATCCTACCAACCTCGGACCGCGATCAAGGCTCAGGCCTTAGCTGAATTCATAGTTGAAAGCACCATTCCCGAGGTCAGTCAAGCGGCAAATAGGCCTCCTATTTGGACGGTATATGTCGATGGATCCTCTTGTACCGAAGGGAGCGGAGTCGGGGTTATTCTGGCAGGCCCCGATGACTTCGTCCTCCAATACTCCCTCCGCATCAACTTCAAGGCGTCCAACAATGAAGCGGAATATGAATCACTTATAGCCGGTCTCGGAATGGCTCGCAAGGCAGGGGCACAACACCTCCGCATATTTAGTGAGTCTCAGCTAGTCGTGAATCAAGTCTTGGGCGAGTATGAAGCACAAGATGACCGAATGGCTAAGTATCTAGCCAAGGTCCAAAATCTCATGGCCCTCTTCGAAGAGGCACTTATTCGGCGTATCCCCAGGGAGGAAAATGCCCAAGCAGATGCTCTTTCCAAGTTAGCATCTTCCTCCTTCCAAGGTCTCGAGCAGACCGTCTTGATCGAAGTGCTCCTGAAGCCGAGCATAGAAGAAGAAACTCTCGACTCCATAGAGTCGCTGCCTGTTCAACTTCAAGATAATTGGATGAAACCCCTAGTAGAATTCCTAAGGGATGGGCTTCTCCCCAAAGACCCTAAGGAAGCTCGCCGAGTCAGAACCAGAGCGGAGCGGTACACCATAGTTGAAGGGGTCTTATACAAATGCTCCTTCACTCAAGTGGACGGCAGGCCTTATCTGAGGTGCCTCTCCCCCGAACAAGCCGCATACGCCTTGCAAGAACTTCACGAAGGCATAGGCGGAGCACATTCAGGTTCCAGATCACTTGCCCGAAAGGTGTTAAATTATGGGTACTTCTGGCCTACCCTCCTACAAGATGCCGAACGACACGTTCGGCAATGCAACTCTTGTCAAAAGCATTCCAACATTTGTCGCCTGCCTCAAGCTCAACTCATCTCCCTATCAAGCCCGATTCCCTTTGCAATGTGGGGAATGGATTTACTAGGGCCATTTCCCCCAGCTCATAGCCAGCTCAAATTCTTAGTCGTGGCGATCGACTACTTTTCAAAGTGGATAGAGGCCGAGCCCTTGGCTACAATCACCGAGAACAAAGTCCTTCAGTTCTTCTTAAAGAACGTCATTTGCAGGTTCGGTGTCCATCGAGTCCTCATAACCGACAATGGAACACAGTTTACAGGGGCTGCTTTCCGAGCTCTATGTAAAGACCTCGCCATCCAACAACGTTTCCCCTCTGTCTCCCACCCGCAGTCAAATGGTCAAGTAGAAAATGCCAACCGACAAATTCTCTCTGGCATCAAGAAGAGGCTGGATAAGTCCGCTAAGGGTTTATGGGTCGAACAACTCCCAAACGTACTGTGGAATTACCGTACTACCAAACGGACCCCTATAGGAGAGTCGCCGTTTAATCTCACCTATGGGTCGGAAGCTGTAATCTCCTTAGAAGTCGGTGTACCCTCTCCCCGCCTCATTGCCTATGAAGAAGAGCAGAATACCAGAGAGCTCAGAGCAAGTCTGGACTTGATCGATGAGCTCCGTGAAAGAGCTGCCATTCGTCAACAAAGATACCGAAGGAGGATCGAGCTAGCCTACAATAAGAAAGTCCGTCCCACCGACCTCAAAGAAGGGGACTTGGTCCTCAGAAAGTTAGCTATCTCATTCCCCAGTCAGAGGAGTAAGCTGGCTCTAAATTGGGAAGGACCTTACAAGATCACCAAGGTGGTTCGACCTGGAACTTACCGTCTAGAAGACCTCGAAGGAAGAGAGATTCCCAGGACTTGGAATGCCGACCATCTTCTGAAGTACCAAGAGAGCACATGAACGCCTCTCCGAGTACCGTCAGATGTCGAACCGTTCCTTTCTCTTCACTTGTAATTTTACTTTTGCTTCTTTATTTCTCCAATGTAATACCGGCTCGCAACTTAGAAGCAGCCGACTGTTAGTTTTCAATAAAGAAAATTTTTCCTTATATCTTACTTGTGAATTGATTGCATCTCTCTGTTTTTACCTTCTTTATACTCTAACAACGAGTTCGGAGTCCAACACTTGGCTCGACTCCGCTTCGCAAGCTCGCTCTTAAGCGAGCTAGAAGTGGTTCGCCATTCGGAATTGCTCCCACAACCATTGAAACATACTCAAACGACGAGTTCGGAGTCCAACACTTGGCTCGACTCCGCCTCGCAAGCTCGCTCTTAAGCGAGCTAGAGGTGGTTCGCCATTCGGAATTGCTCCCACAACCATTGAAACATACTCAAACGATGAGTTCGGAGTCCAACACTTGGCTCGACTCCGCTTCGCAAGTTCGCTCTTAAGCGAGCTAGAAGTGATTCGCCATTCGGAATTGCTCCCACAACCGTTGAAACAAACTCTAACGACGAGTTCGGAGTCCAACACTTGGCTCGACTCCGCTTCGCAAGTCCGCTCTTAAGTGAGCTAGAAGTGGTTCGCCATTCGGAATTGCTCCCACAACCGTTGAAATATAGTCTTGTTTCGCCACTGCGCGAGAAACCCTTACAACTAAACTAAACATGGGTGAATCTGACGCTAGGTCTACCAAGCCTCGGCACACTGCATCTCTTGATCCCCACGGTTGGAAGGTCATTAATATGAAGTTGCTATATTCTTCGTGTTTCCTCAAGAAAAGATATCAGCTTCAAACATGAACTTGTTAGAGGCTTCCCAGCTTGCACAGTCCTCAAAATTTTCAAGTCGAAGTCGAAGGACCGCGACAGCCCTAGTCCTTTGGTCAAATACTGGACTATGAAATCACCTCTAGAATCTCGTATATTGTCGACCTACGCACAGGACCCTGAGGAGCTAACCTCAGGTTCTTATGGTTCGTTTAATGTTGAAGTAATACCTCAATAAGCGGCTCTCCACAGCAAAAAAACCTTGCTGTGGATTTCGTCACACATTAACAAGTTCTCTTGGCACCGACGCCCAAACAAGCAAAAAACACTGCTTTGGGCTTCGGCACACATTGCTGAGCGCTCTTGGCACCGACGCCCAAACAAGCAAAAAACCCTGCTTTGGGCTTCGGCATACATTGCCGAACGCTCTTGGCACCGACGCCCAAACAAGCAAAAAACCCTGCTTTGGGCTTCGGCACACATTGTCGAGCGCTCTTGGCACCGACACCGATGAGGTCTGAACAAGCGAAAGTTTATCCCCGGACCTCGGCATGCTAAAGATAGTCGCGAGCGACACAACAATAGAAAGGGTCCAAAAACGCACAAGTCAAGGAGAGAAAAAGCATCATTTCGATTAAGTACGGGGAGACGATTACAAAGTGGCATCTTCTCTACAACCGAGCTACAAGACTTCTAAAAAGCAAAAACTACAATGCCGGCTCATTACACTTAGACGAAATACAAAGCTTGAAAAACAAAAAAAATCTTCAGCGCTTCCTTGGCACAGGGATGTTCCGCTTCAAAGACACCCGAGGGCGGCGACGCTTGACCCCGATACTCGTCCCTAAACCGGCAAATTGAGAAGTGTCCTCGGCACTGCTCCTAACAGTTGCCCCGACGGATGCCCCGCTCGATGAAATCGCTATGCCGCTTTGGGCATCACCCGGACTTGGCCGACCTATCGGAGAGCGTGACGCGAGCTCATAAAATGAAATGCCTCGCTCGCCCTCCTCGCGGGTGCATGAAGTGCTCCTGACATTGATTGGCCCTGAGTGTGCCTTTAGGCATGCCACTTCAACCTCCAACTCAGCGATCCTCTGTTTCAGAGACTCGTCTCCTACTTCCACTTCGAAGCGAGAAGGCACAGCAGAGCTCGGGATGTTGGGGCGACGGGCAATGAATCGGCGGAGGTGAGTGACTTCGATGCCCCTATCCACTGTGGCTCTTTTCAAAGCATCGACCTCCGCCTTCAGCTCGTCACGTTCGGTCATCAACCTGCCCACCGCCTTGGTTAGCTCCTCTTCCTCCGCCAGAAGTTCGGCCTCCACTATCTGCAAGTGGTGCACCTCGGTGAGCATGTCGTCCCTCTCTACTGTCATCTTCGACAGAGAGAGCTGAAGACACTTCAATCTTAGCCCGTTGGTAAAAGCCGTCGACGAGCCATCCTCCTCGCCCACAGGTGGGATCTCGGCGAGCCGACCCTCTAGTCACCGAATCTTGATGTCCCGTTGGCTCAAGATCACCTGCAGGTGGTTCCGCTCGCTCTCAGCCCTGCGCAACCTTAGCTCGACCTCATAAAGGCGCTCCCGACACTTGGCCAGACTCAACCTTGTCGACCCCAAGCTGTCCTCGGAGCGAGTAGGTTCGGCTGAGAGGGTCGCCTTGGCAAGCTGAAAAGATCAAGGCAAATAACGGAGCTTAGTAAATAGTCAAAAGTTCACTCCTCGTCCGACCCCTGAATAAAAGCTACACGCACTAAAGCAGGAGTTCTTCATTTAAACACTTAGCCAAATTTCAAGCAAATACAAAAAAAGGAGGGGTAGGGGGCTATTCAAAAGTCATGCGGGGTCGAGTTCAAAAGTTGCTTTCATTTATCACAAAAAATGCGGTGGCCAGTCTGCAATTAGGCGATACAGGACAGTTAAAAAAAAAAGAAAAAAAAAAGCTAGAAGAGGTGAAATCAAGGGTCGACCTCTTTCCCAAGGCGTCGAGAGTAGATGGGGACAGACCCTGATGGGGGCTGAATCGCCAGCGGGGTCGCTTCGGTGAACTGCACCTCGCCGACAACCTCAACCTCGCGGTCGTCCTCATCCTCACCTCCTTCTTCCTCTCCCTTCGAGTCAGGGTCGAAGCCCTCAACATGCCTCGGGAACAGCCTCCACCCCGAGCAGTCCACCTCAGGGTATCGCTCCGACACCTGAGAGATGGCTTGGGTATAGGCCTTGGCCATGTTTTGGGTGAGGAAGCCCTGTGCCTTCGCCATGGTAGCCTCTTCGGCCTCCTTAACTGCGGCATCCTTGGCCTTCGCCGCCTCGGCCAGTTATCTGGCCGAATCCTCCTTCTGCTGTAGAAGATCGACCTCGAGCTCCGCGGCATGGCCTTCGAGGTACTCGACCCTCGTCGACCTCCCCTCGAGCTCGACCCTCAGCTTGTTGAGCTCTATGCCCATCCGAGCCTTTTCAGCCCGTGCCCGGTCGGTCTCCTGCTTCAGCTCTTTTTCCAACTCCGTCATCTTTTCCGAAAGATGACCGAAGTGGACGATGATCTACAACCAAAAAAAAAGAAGAGGAGGTGCCAAGTGTCAGAAAAATTGAAAGAGAAAGTAGGCAAGAAAAGCAGAAATTCGACACTTACCGAGACCGCCGAGCGCGCGATCTCAATGGCGTCGTCGCCTGCCAGGCCGGCCTCCATTGCGGCTCGGTCCTTTGGCATCGCCAGGTGTTTCACCACCTGCATACTCGCCAAGGAGTTGCCAAGAAACCCATCATGTTTTCGAACCTGCCAGTTCGGAACATGGATCTTCTTGTGCTCCTCAGTGAGGAGCACCTCGGCCGTCGCCGTCAACGGGGGCGTCTCCATCCCGAGAGCTGCGGCGATCAGGAAGTCCGCTGCCTCATTCGATGCCGAGGCTACTCCCGCGGCCGAGGTCGGGGTCACCACCACCGGAGGCTCAATAGCCTCGACTTCGCTCATGCCCCTCGGAGCCTTCGTGGGAGGCAGCTTGGAGGAAACCCTCTTGCGCTTCTTCGGCGCCTTACTTCCGAGGGCCGCTCTCTGTGCCATCACTGCGTCGAAGTCCTTTGCCTCTGCATCGAATAAGAAGCCAGTTAAAGACAAGTTAGAATGAGCAAGATAAAAAAAGAAAAGAAAATGAAAGCATTGAAAGAGCGCGTACTGGGATCTACGCAGCTGAGCCCTCCCCTGAAGAGAATGTCCTCGGTGAGCTCCCTCCAATCATACTTCGGCCGGTCAAGAAGAGTCTGCACTGCTTCTTCTTCTTGGGGGTCGAGCACCGGCAACTCCTTTACTCGCCTCGACACCTCCTCCACAAAACTGGTGGGAATGGGCCACGCCTCAATGCCCCACACCACCAAGTATTTGTCTCGCCAGTGCTTGATGGAGTTGGGGCAGACGACTAGCCGACCTCCGTGCCTCGGAGCAAGGTAGTACCGGAACTCCGACCGATTCTGCTGATGAGGACGGCAGATAGTCCGGAGTACCCTCAGCTCCGGCTCAATCCCAGCCGCTTGGCAGTGGAGTACGAACCCATTTATAACTCTCCACGCATTCGGCATCAGTTGAACGGGGCTGACCCCAAACCACCTCAGCACCTTGATCGCGAACGGGTGAAGAGGTAGCCGAGCCCCGGCGATAAAGGCGTCGACCGGCCAGAAACACATGTTCACTGGCATCGGCAAATTTGCCCTAACCCTGGGACCCGGCAGCATGAGATCGTATTCCTCCGGAATTTGAAAGCAACCCCGGATTACTGCCAAGTTTCCCTGGCTGAGAATGGAGACTGTCTCATCGGCCTCGGAGGTCTCTCTCGCCTCGTTTTCCTCGAAGGCTCTCCCCCTCCCATGAATGATGCGCTCGGCGTGCTCCTCAGGAAGTTCTCGAACCTGCTGAAGCCCCGTCAGTTGTCCTGGATACCTGCCGAACGGCCCCATGCGCTTCGGGTCTTCCACTATACTGTCTCGACCAAATACCTTCTTGCCTTTATCTTGGCGACGCGGAGAAGGGACTTCGGCGGCAGAAGGGGAGGGCTTGGATACAGGAGAAAGAGACATATTTATACTCAAAAAACGACTAAGTATAAATTACCTTTGAGCCGATGGGAACAGTCGGAATATTCACCGGAGAAACAATCGACGATCACCGTGAGCTCTCACTAGTAGAAATTACAGCCTGAGTGAAAATTCAGAGAAGTGAGAAATGAGAGTGGGGGGGGGGGTGAAGTTTTATTGAGCCAGGCACACTAAACGAGGTTAATGGGCCCATAAGAGCCAGCCCATTTACACAAGTCGACAAAACGACTTGAACCGTCACATTATTTACCGTGCCTAGCTGAACTGTCACATTAATGACTGGCGCATCTGTCAGAGTCGTCAGAAGATCAGCAACCATCACATTAAATGACTGTCACATCTGTCAGAAGTTCAGCAGCCGCCAACTCAGCCTGACGTTTCCTATGTTGCCAAAATTGCCCCTCAGGACCTCGACACACGCTACCGAGCATTCTTGCCACCAACCATGTTACATGGAAAAATTGGACCTCGGCACACGCTGCCGAGCTTTCTTGCCACCGACCATGTTACCTGGAAAAATTAGACATCGGCACACGCCGCCGAGCGTTCTTGCCACCGACCATGTTACATGAAAAAATTGAACCTCGGCACACGCTGCCGAGCGTTCTTGCCACCGACTATGTTACATGGAAAAGTTGGATCTCGGCACACGCTGCCGAGCGTTCTTGCCACTGACCATGTTACATGGAAAAATTGGATCTCGGCACACGCTGCCGAGCGTTCTTGCCACCGACCTTGTTACATAGAAAAATTGGACCTCAGCACACGCCGCCGAGTGTTCTTGCCACCGACCATGTTACATGGAAAAATTGGACCTCGGCACACGCTGCCGAGCGTTCTTGCCACCAACCATGTTACATGGTAAAATTGGACCTCGGCACATGTTGCCGAGCGTTCTTGCCACCGACCATGTTACATGGAAAAGTGGACCTCGGCACATGATGCCGAACGCTCTCGGCACCGACCCTCTTACAGGGAGGAAACCACCCCGAACACGGGTATAGCCTGGCTGAGGTATCTATGGGCTTCGGCAAAAGGTGCCAAACCCCCAGGCACCTCGGCCTCCTTCGTAGCGAGTGTTCGGAGGGGGTCGGCGACGAGGCCGAAGCACCTAGACCATGAAACGACGAAAATAACACCAAATCACCACTTCGCAAAGTTAGGAAAAATCATCAGAAGTTGAAAAGAGCTTAAGAACAATCTAGAGCGCACTACTAATGTGAAAATTACCATGATACCCCATTTAAAGACTCGACACCCCTCGTGTGGGCTCCGATACAACTCTGTAAGCCATTAAAACAGCGAAACTACTCCTCAGAGGCTGATCAAACTCAGTCTTTGGGAGTGGGGGGCTCGTGATATGGCTAAAAATGGAGTTAAATCGGAACCGTCCAAACTTGGCACGAATCTCAAAGCCTAGGGACAAAATGGTAATTCTACCTACAAATGGGTTTGAAGTGGATACTGGGTCTTCTCTCCAAAAGCCCAGTGACCCGCAAACGAACCCATCTCAACTGGGTGCGGGTTTCAACCTCCCGACAAACCCAGTCCAGTAGGATAGAATTAGGGTTTCTGATTAATCCTAATCAACGGCCCTGATTCATATCTATCATTTCACTGGGAATTAGGGATTACATTCCTAATCTGATCACAGGGATTACATTCCTAATCTGATCCCAAAGGTGGCTATAAATACCCCCCATCCATCACCATTAAGAGGTAATCAATCTTTCGCCAATTTACGCTCTTTCATAATCTTCTTGATTACTGACTTGAGCGTCGGAGGGTGCGTGGCCGGGATCAACCCCGGTGTATTACACTTTTTGCAGGTGAACGGCGGGAGTCAACGGTCAAACTCCGGTGAGAAGGTACAGGTTTTTGCTATTCGGTTTTCCTAAGAATTCACAAATACTATCTATTTGCCCCCACACCAGATTTAGCGGTAACACGTAACTTTCTGCTAGACTGGAATTCACCACACACAACCTAACTCAACTCGTATAAGAAAGTTTAGACTAACGACTTACAAGATTCATACAGTTTTGAATCAAAAGAAATGAATTTGAGAATTAGTTAATTTTTGAGTTTGAAAAGAGTAATTAATGATTATAGAATTTTATAGTTTTTTTGACAATATTGAGCTTTGTCGTTTGTAGATTTATATATTAATTAATGAGTAGAACCGATAGAACACTATATATAACTTGTCTTTAAAATATAATACACCTATCACGACGTGTTACATATAAACCGCCGTTATAGATTAGACTAATAGCGGCGGTTTATATGTCACACGCCGTGATAGGCCAATTATTTTTTATTTCATTATACCCACTCTAAATCCCCGTACTCTCTATTTTCGTTTCCCCCCAATTTCCCAAACCTAATTCTTCCCCCTCCAAGCCGCTTTCTCCTCTAACCCACTCCTTTCTCTCCCCCTCATCACTAACCTCGCGCCGCACACGCTCCTACTTCGCTTCTCTTGTCCATCGCGCACTGTTTTCTCGCCGCCGCTCATCACGCACCGCTGCTCCTCGTACCCCTCGCCGCTCCTCCTCACTTTTGCAGACCCCTCACCGTCAAGCTCTTCATCCCTCAGCCGCCGATCTCTATCATAATCGTCCAATTTCGGTAAAGATTATCATTTTAATTTTTTTGTAATATTGCACAATTCCTATTTGACAATGAAATCTAACAAATTAAAGAAATATCTAGAAAAAGGTTAGGGACTTCAATTTTTGTTGTCTTTTGAATTTATCAGTGTCTCATATAATAGTGGATAGCTTTTGGAGCATTGCTGAAAGAAGTATGTGATTGAACATTAAAATTTGCTTCTCATTTTGTCACAATCACAGTGACTAAATGTGCATCTTTTGCTGTTTTCTGTTTACAACCTTCCTTTGTTGTATTAGTAAACCCAAAAATAATATCGTCGACATAAATTTGAACAATAAAAGTATCTTTAATATTGTAACCCCTCTTCCCGTATATATGTATTTTCCGTGTATTTTATGTATTTAAAATTTTTATAACTTTCTTCTCGCTTTTAAATTCTTTTCCAACATTTGCATTTTCGATTGATCGAATTTTAACAAAATGTTATTATGGTTTCTAAGAAACTTCCTATTTCATTTTATTTTTCAAAAATTATACTTATTATGAATAACGGTGTATTCTAATTTTATCTTCTATTTCTAATTGATCGACTACTTATATTATATATCATACTGTTTGGATTATTTTAATAAATCTGTTAAACTCGAATTTCCATTTTGATATACATATAGTATTATTATTACTTTTATTACTATTATGGTTGTTATTATTTTTATTATTATTATTGCTACTAATATTATTATTAATAATAGTGTTAAATTCTTTTTATTAACATTAGTATCATTAGTGTTATTAGTATTATTATTGTTATTATTGTTATTATCACGATTATCTTTGATTATTGTCATTATTACTACTTGTAGTACATTTGCTATTAGTATTATTATTATTGATGTTATTACCCTCATTATTATTATTTTTATAATTTTCGTTAAGCCGAACATACTCTATTTTATTTATATACATATTTCATTACTTGATTTATTGTATATGTATACATATATTTTGTAAACCCATAAACCCTATACCCATTTCCCTATTGGATCTAAACCCAAACCCGCAACCCTATTCATATATAACCCTACAACCTACCCTAGAAACCCTAACCCTAAACTACTGTGCAAACCCAAACACACTTAGCCGCCACCCTGTGCACGCACCCCTTCTCCTTCCTCCCGCTCTCTCTCAGAACCCATCCCCCCGATCAACTCCCTGCTCCTCCTTGCCCTCACCCTCTGTATGCGCCCTTTCCCTCTTGCATCGCGCCCCACAGCAGCGACCCCGACGCGCCAGTAGTTGCCCCCCTTGCGAACCCTGCATTGCGCCGCCATCCAGTGTAGCCAGTCAGTCGCACCGTGTCGTGCAGCACTATCCCGATGCGGCCCTGCCTCCCCAGTCGCGACTTCACAGCGTCACCGACGTCTAGCTCCTGCGGCGCACCTCCTGGGTGCTGCTCCCTAACGCACCCTGGTCCCCTGCTCCATGCCGTGCTCCTCCTCTTGGCGACTGCACCGACAGCATCACAGCCGTTCACCACTAGGCTACCTCCCCCTGTGCACGCCAGCATAGCCAGACGACAACAACCACCGGTCCCCTTTGGTCGCCGTCGCCTTCCCTGAGTGCTGCCCCTGTGCACCATCGACCACCAGGCAAGCTTCCCTCGCTGCCGTTGGCTTCCTCTTGTGCAGCATCACTCCATCATCGCCTGTGATTGTGGGCCGTCCGATCTGATCAAGATCTGAGCCATTATCATCTCCATCCCGATCTGATCAATCTAAGCCGTCAATCGCTTCTTAATCCGTGGATCTTGGCCGTTGGATTTGCATCGATCATCATCACCATCATCATCATCAAGATCTTGATCTCGACCGTCGGATCTCCTTTGATTATTGCGATCGTGATCTTGATCTTGATCTTCGATCTCAGCCGTCCGATCGACCGATCACACTTGATCTCGGCCCTTGATCGTCTCAACCGTCTCGTTCGTCTTCTACTTGGTGAGTTAAACATTTGATCCACTTTTTGTTCTCATTCATCAAATTGTCAATCATGGTATATTTACTCTTTTAGTACTCTTCTAATTCTTATATATTTTATGTTCGATTGGCCGTTGGATTCGCTTGATCTTCATCTTGATCACCATCTTGATCAATGAGATCCGTGCCCGATCGTGATCATCGTGATCATTTGCTCGTCGCCATGTCGCCGGGATTCCGATCCCATTATTCTCAAATTATCGGATCTAATCATCATCTAAAAGCAAGTCATCTTACTCTCGAATTGTATTGTATCGTATTCGAGATTATTTATTGAATCCCGCAAGTAGATCCATATTGAATATCTTATATTGTTATTCTTATCTATCGTTGGGATACTACGGATTTACATGAGCGAATCCAAGTAGTAGTCTTGACTTTGTGCCGTCTTTTTATCTTCAATGTATAGAGATCTTACATGCATTCATGTAGTTAATTATTAAATATAAGAATAGGGAATTATTGTTGCATTTCATCTCATGACATTATACACAACTATTGTAGATTGTATATTAGGGTTGATTATTCATGTGATTGATAATGATAAATTAGATGATTGTAATTAGTAGGGTTATGGACATTATATATCATAATACCATGTTCACATAAGGGTAACTTGTTGTGATTTATAATTGTTAACCTCTAACTCACCATTCATAATATTTTAATTATTTTTATGCATGAAAAATTATATTGAGACCCTGAATTTACTGCCAACCTGAACATTGTCGTGCTGTTTCAACCTAGATAATGTCATCAAAATCAATACCTTTCTGAATATGAAATGTAGCCCCAAGTGTCTAGTTGCCAATAACATCCAGAACTTTTGAATTCCGACTTATATTACATGAGTTATGACCTTTTTACTACTGCTGCGCTGAAATTTCAGATTCATGTACATACCATATTAGGTTGATAATTAAGTGAACTAATGATCAAATATTGCCATGATAAATTCCAGATTGGTAGATAACATGATTAGGGTAATAAAAATTATTTTTACTGATTTTTAAAATGAATATTTACTGCTTTTACAACTGAAACTAGTCAACACCGATAACCAGCCAGAAACTAAAATCTGTAAAGAACACTGAATTTCACCTAGCTACTGTTGTCGGAATGTAGACTTTAAATATGCGTTGGAACCGGGCAGGATTCTAGTTTCAAGAACTTCTGATGGATCCACATTTTCTATCATGTAGCAACAGAAATTCTGATTTTGGTACAGCAACCTACTGCTGTCCAGAATTGGGTTCCTATGTTTAATAACATACAATTGAATCTATAATGTTATATTTGGTGCATTTAATTGTATAGAGTACATTGCATGATCTTAGGGTTGTGTTGCCATCTTTTCTAGTGTTCCTTATTAATCGCATTATTATATGTTAATTGAATAAAGAATGTTAATCAAGTTGGGGTTAAGGGTTGACAAGGGTAGTTGATGATATAGTGATTGTACTCGGTATTATGGGTTCCCAAAATATTGTGTCGGCTAGTACTATCAATTTATTGTTGGATTACTGACTGCAGTATCCCAATTCATCGTGTATTGTTTTAGGACCTATCATACCGACTATTGTTATCGTTATTATGCAAGAAATTACTATTGTTATCGTGCGAGTACATGACCTATAAAATCTACCACCCTAGTCTAAACGAAATTGATTGTATGCATGGAACCTGTAGTATGGGATGCAGTAGTACATGCATTAGTTAGTATTAAAAATGAATAATAGACTTAAGAATTTCGTCACATTGTCATTGCATATTGTCATCTTTATTGAACAGTGTTATCGTTATTGTTACCATTATTGTTATTGTTTATCGTTATCGTTATAAATCATCGCTATTGCACATTGTACTGTTATCACTTTGTCACTGTTCAACACTATTGATTTCATCGTTCATTGAATTCATCGTTATACCGTTGTTGTCATTATTCTCTGTTTCTCTACTTGCTGTCTGCGACTTGCTCTAAAGACATTTTTCCTCTCTTTAGATGAACAACTTACAGGTAATCAAGGAGATTTACCTGACGGACTAGGAGAGCAACAATGGTGAAGGAGATGTTTTGCTGCGCCGCTTAAATAAATGTTGCTTTATTTGAGAACTTTAATAAATTGAACAAATGTTGTTTTCTTTGTATTATGGGCTTTGACCCGAATATTATTGTTGTCGATTCCAGATGTTGGATTTATTTCATGTTGGTTATTTATGCTTAAAATTTCATGTACTGTTATTTATGTGATTACTTCTTTTATTGCATGCGTGGTTGTATTACTTCATATTTTATATTGTTGAGTTGAATCAATGACAGCCTATGAATGATGCAAGTCATTCGCTGGGTCATGTCACGTACTTGCATTCCGTATTTTTGGAAAGCGGGGCGTGATAAATATAGTGCTTGATAAAAAGTGTAGTGTCTAATTTTTCTTTTGAGAAACCTATGTGAATAAACAAGCTCAAGGTGATTGCTTCAAACCGTATAATGCTTTATCAAGACAAAATGCATTGTTTAGGTGTGTCAGGTCAGTGAACCCTAGTAGTTGTTCAACATAAGATTCTTAAAAAATATAGTCTTTTAGAAAAGCACTTTCTACATTCATTTGGAAAAATGTAAATTCCATTTATGATGCAAAACAAGTATCATTTTGTTTCTAAACACTGATTTCATTCCAAGAACGGTTCTACTACAGGTCTAGGAACATGTCTCCATACTTGATTCATTTTAAGTTGATTAAGATCTTCTTGCATGACAATGATTCAGTCATTGTCTTACAATAACTCTATAATATTTTTACGATCAGTTATGGAAACAAATGCAGAAAATTGTTAGATCAAGATGAGTAATTAGGGTTAGGGTTTATATCTCATAGTCGCTTAAGATATTATACCCTGCTTATCAGTATTGGAATATCACAGAGCACTACCTCTAGGCCAGCTTTTATATGAGATGAACTGGATTTAGGGTACTGGGCTTTATGCTCACTCAACCCGGTCCGACAATTAAACAGATAACACATGCTTTGCACGTATTGCCCCATAGAATATTATACACAATAATATTCTATTATATTGAGAATATACCTATATATCCAACAATCTCCTCCTATATTCTCAATATATTAGGCAGTGCCCAGTTAAATCATTGGCTCACAAAAATAATATAGTTCACAGACTAAATCAATTATAACTCGAATAGTTCAAATAAGACTAAACCAAAATAATCAAATAGTTCAAAGACCATATCAAAACAGAATAGTTCACAATGACTCAACCAATTAGAGAAACCTGTCATTGTTGCAAAATCAACCAAAGCAAATAAACTTCAAGAACAAAATATGAGTTTTAAGTTCATGAACACAAGAGTCTTAAACTCAACAGAAGTTTTATCAAGCAAGTGACAAATTTATTCTTTAGATAAATAATCCAAAACTATATCCTTGCAAACTGCTTTATGTTTACTCCTCCATTTTGAGCAAATCATTATTCTGAAATCTATGTTGACAGATTCAACTCCTCCATCTTTGCTAGCTTATTGAAAACAAGAATATCAAGAGATACATCTCTAAGAATTCTAGCGAATTTCATAAAGTATCTAGTTCTACTAAAGAACTTAGTACATTTCAACGATAGCTTAGCAAAATGTAAGGTAAGCATCACAATCAAGTTTCTTTAACAAAATAAAGAATAAGAACTATTATAGTTTCTGCACAAGAACTATACTATGTTTCATATTGGAATGATAGAACAGTCAAGTCAATTATGGTTAATTCTGAATCATCAAAATTAGAATGAAACATAAATCCATAAAAGAGTTATATCATCAAAATTGGAATGATATAACAACAATTCTAAACATCGGAAATACATCGACAAGTTTTCATGCTTTCTTTTGGAATAATGAGATTATTCTAAGTAAATTATGAAAATATATAGCATCATCAAAATTGGAATGAAGTTATTGTAACACCCTGAATTTTTATTTTGAAGAATTTGTGATTTTACGTATTTTGCACGTATAATTTCATATGCATTTTTCTAGAAAAATATTTCTTTATAGCATGAACAAGTAATTATTCTCTTTATTTTTCAAAAAGCCTATTTTTAAAAAGCCTAATTAAGTCCTAGGCCTAATTATCTCATCCTAGCCCATTATAATTAATTAATTAACTATTTTAGTAAAAGCCCATGGTTAATTGGCCCATTAGTGAGCCCATTAATCTAATTTCCCTTTTAAATAAACTAACTTGTAGTGTAGACTAATTTAGTGGACAACTAATATTATTACATGAACAACTTATAAATGGGGGGTACTAGTTTGCATGTGCATTGCACTAGCACGTGCAAATGCACCTAAGTGTAGGCCGGATTTCACCAAAGAGAGAGGGAGACATGGGTGAAGTGGGGAGGTGATTGCTCCATCATGGGTAGTTGCTACAACTCCCTAATTCATCTTGGCCTTTGATCCTTAACCATTTGGACTAATCATAGCCTTCCATTTGCACTCCAAATTAGTATAAATCCCCCCCCCCCCCCCCCCTCACTCATTCACATTTTCAAGTGAATAGAAAAGAATAGAAAGAAAGAAAGAAAGACAAAATTGTGAGTAAAAGATTAGGAGTGTTGTGAGTTAAAAGATTGAGTGCTAGTTGTGTTTGTTCCCTTCCCAAGCTAGGCCGGCCTACCATTGGAGCAAGAAGAAGGAGTTCAAGTACCATCAAGCTAGGAGGAGAAGTCAAATTGGTGGCTCAATCTAGGAGGAGAAGGCTTCCCTTGTTCATTCTAGGAGATCTTTTAGAAGTTCTTATTATTTTCTCTCCATTAAAGGTGGGTGATTTTCTTGAACTTCTAATTAGACATCATGCTAAGGGATTATTTGATAAAATTGAGAAGAAAACTCTAGTTGATTTGGCCATGTGTTGTGAAATGAGACAAATTGCAATTGGCAGAAATGCTTATTAAAAAGATTGTTAATTAATGCAAATTGTGATTATTATCTTGGAAAATACCATGCTACCATAATATATATGTTGATATGTGCTAAATTAAGAAAGTATGATTGTATGTTTAGTTAATTGAAATGATAACCAAGCAAAATGTGATTTTTACTAATTCACTTGTTAATGGCATGAAAAATGAAAAATTGTTGCTGAAATGATTGTATAATAATAATAAAAATAATAAAAGAGATCTATGGAAAGTTTGAATGCAAAATTATAAAGAAACTACACTTGTATGCACATTTTCGAAATTATAGATAAAAATGTATGTAGAGAGGAAAATTATACTTTTTGTGTCAAAAATTAAGTTTTATTTTACTGATATATTAGAAATGCATAAAAACTATATTCTGGAATTTTAGAATGAAATTGGAGAAGAAAAGAAATTAAAAATGATTGTTTTTATAAAAATTCGAAGAGAACAAAAACTCGGACTATGGCCCTAAAGACTCCAACCTATATCAGATTAGCCACTTGGACTATTTGGTTATCGGGTGCATTTGGGTTCGGTTACTGTAGCGCGTGGGTGGTCTTGGGTCTCGGGTTCGAAACTGGGCATTAGCCATTTTGTTTTTATTTTTTTGAGAAAAGTCTAAAAACTGAGAATAAATTCATATGGATTTAAACCCTTACCTACATCGCTAGTGCGCTCTGGCCTTTCTGGCCAGCGGCGGCGCCACAATGCGCTGCACTGTAGCGGGCGGGTGGCCTTGGGTCGCGGGTTTGGTTCCTGAGTTTAGCATGTAAACAATTTTTTTGGTTTTTGACTTTTTAAATTGATTTTTGGACTTTTAAAAATCTGAAAAAATATTATAATTATTCTGAAAATATATGGACTTCATGAAAAATATTTATACAATATTTTGACTTAAATAAAAGAGATTGAGAATGAGTAGAATTCTATAAAATTGACATTTGCGTAAGTATAAAATGTGATTTATTCCATAAGAAAAAATCCACGTATTTTATAAAGAGGATCTTGTATGAGAAAAATTAAAAAGTGTTTATTTATGAAATTTTTATTCCATAATTTGTGCAAGTCATGCATTTGAAAGTTAAATGAAAAATATGATTTTGATTTTGAAGGAAAGAAATAATAGTGCGAGAATTAAATAGATTTATTGAGATTAATCTTGAATGTGAAAGATATAAATCGAAATTGAACGTTATGTAAGAAATTGATTCATAGAAAAGAAATGAAATCATGTTGAACTATGGAAAATGAATTTATAAGTATAAAAACTCAATTTTTGTGATTATGAAGTGAAATTGAGAACTAGAGTGTAGCTAAGCCTCATACCGGCATTGAAAGAAATTTGTTGTAATGAGTTTTGAAATGGAAAGACCAAGGTTGGGTTGTATTATTTAAATGGTTAAGACCGGTATAGTGGGAGTGCTAACTCTAGGTGAGTGATTTTATTCATAATTCAAATAAATTAAGGACAAAATACATAGTGGAGATGTGATGAAAGTAAGAGAAAAATATGAGTATGAGGGCCATTGGATTGGCTGCGTGAGAGTATTTACAGAATGTCCCATGATGCGTCATGAATAGGGCGTGGATACTACTCTAGGGTACCGTCCCGGTGGCGACGCTTATGGGATGGTCTAATGACTACGGGTGGTGCCATGTCTATGGTAGGAGGTGAATTGACCACAGGATGCCTGTATGATGAGTTATGTGTCAGTGCATGGGGTTCTCTCTAGGGCGTCTAGACGTGGCTCGTAACTTATAGAACACCTAGGATACTTACCATAGTTACCGTAGTAGATTAAGTCATGGCGAGGATTGAACCCTACAAGATGAAGAACAATTAAGGGCGTGCCCTCGGACCTATGTAGTATGGGCTGCATAGACTCCGAACAAGTGAGTATTAGTGTCATATAATATAAACAACTGCATTAAGGACTAAGTGCACAATCACAACACGACATCAATAGGATAGTCCCCGTAGTTTTGTTTGTGACAAGTTTGTGCTTTCCAAGTAAGAGAAAATTGATGTATTATATTATAGCGTCAGTTGAATGAACTGACGTGCCCACAGTTTCTATGTAGGATAAAGTGATTGACAAGATTAAAATATGCATGCTGCTTAAAGAATGATTTCAAGAGTTGTATATTTTTATTCATGTGATTATTGTAAATTGCTTCTGCTGTATAAGTGTAATGTAATGTAACTCTGATGTAACAAAAGTTTTTAATTCCTTGTAAAATTGTACGAAGAGAAGTGTAAAGATCCTGCAGAACTTCGAATTCGGTCTTATTTGGAATTCGGGATGTTACAGTTATATATTAACAGAATTTACATAGAATTTTTTAAATTATCTAAAGCATGCCAACTGCCTAAAATTGATGCTTCAGTTTGAACTTCTTCATGGCTCCAATTGGATTCTAAATTTCAAAACAACTTGGATGTTAAACCTTTTGACTCAATAGCTTTTAACTCCATTTTCCCCACAGTTTTGATAATTAGATCACTTTCAAGTTTCTTAGCAAGCGCATTAGCCATACTTGTCGCAATTGCACTTTATGTATGAGAAAGTTCAACTAGGCTTCTTTCAGCCTTAATATACTCCTCTTACTATTATAGAGTGAGTTATGAGCTACAATGCATTATAGCTTGATAGTCGCATAACAGAATTAGAGAATTTACGTTAAACTTCTTAATGGATGATTAGCAATAAGTCATTCAATCCACTCAACCTCTTCCCCTGCAGAGGATAACATATAGAGGTTTGATTTCTTGGATGATAACGCAATGCTTGTTTGCCTTTTAATCTCCATAATTTTTTTCTGTTCCTCCTAGTGTGAACACATATTCACTAGTTGTCGACTTTCACTAAACTTTGAGTAGCAAAGCAAACTGTTGAGTACCACTCAGGTATCTCATTAGCCTCTTAAGGGCACTCAAATGTGTATGAAATTATTAGTGAATCTGCAGATCATACCTACCTCAAAGACTATGTATATTTTAGTGCAGATTTTTGTATACATAACACTTTCAATTCTTTTAGAATGATCTGCCTGTCTTATAGTTGCACCATCATTAGGTGTCAACCTTTTATCATAATCATCAGGTATTTCAAAATACACTTTCAATCACTATATCCCCACTTTTGAAACACATTATTGATTTATCGAGTTTGACTAAGGGTTATCCCTTGCCAACCAAAACTCACCCTTATACATAATATGGTGTCCACAACACTTAGGTGTTTCATGCTAAATTTATTTGGATAGCACAATTTAACTCCATTTATAATAGAGATATCACTTTCAATCAACAAGTATGTTAATAAAACCAAGTAAATAATAACCATTATATTTGACACACCACAAAGTTAAAGGCACTGATCTGAATTACTTGATTCATATACTAGGCTCTTTGAGAAATTTGTCAAATTATTTATATGTTAGCTATATTACATGTTTTAAAACATACGATAATTTTACTAAATTGTAAATCTTGTTCACTAAACATATTAGTACAAAACTCTTAGTACAAAACTATTCAGTACAAAACTGTTCAATATAAAATGTTCTGTACAGAACTTTTCAGTACAAAATTGTTTAAAATCTTTTATGAATAACAAAATTTTCAATAGATGTAAGGGCAAGAGAATCCTTATTGTAGCAATATGACAAACATGTGAGTAGACAACAAATCAGTCTACCCCATTTATCTCAGTCAATTCTTAAGCTACTAGAAGTGCATTAAAATTGTTACTGATCAATCAAAGCTAAGTTTCTTCTACAAAACCCCACAAACTATAGTTTTAGCCCTTTTCAGCAAACCAACTGATTTAAAATATTATTGTATAATAAAAATTTATCTCATTGTCTACTAAAGACTTTTCTTGGCTCATTTGCCATTGAATTTTAAGTCTCAGTAGGACTGGTTCTTAATTCCAACTGTGAATTATTGGCCGTGATAGCAGGACTGATAATTTCATAGATTTGTCTTTGATGAACACATCCTTAAAGAACTTTGCAAGTACAGATTCTACTGACTCAAATTAGATAGATTCAAAACTATCCATAGAACCACATTCTGCATTTTCTAAGTATACACAAATATTTGTTATAGGTCCTACTTTAGACGGTATAGGATCATGTACTTTAACAAATGTATCATACCACAATTTTCACTTTGACAAAATTATTTGTATTTTTATACCGTTAATCTACAAGGTGTAAGTAACTTAGAGTGTGGTTACAAATTAGAAATAAGATTGATAATGTAACATCACTCATAATTACACAAAGTCAAACAAACAGTCAATAACATAGAATATTTCAACAGTTCACTGGGTGTTTGATTCTAACTTTATCAATACTGTTTGATAATGGTAAATAGAGTGCACTAGAGATTATGCCAAATGCAAATAACTCTAAAATTATTAAACATATTCACCACCTCCATCAACACTGGACCCTTGATCTTAGCACTTAACTAAAATTTTTAATTCATTAAGAATAACAAGCGCTTCATTCTTCATATATATGACAAACTTAAACTAATCATTTACGATTAAATACTTCAAACCAACAATTATCTCATATAGTTACAAAGCTACTAAGATCACAAATATCAGAATGTAATCCTAGAGACCATACAAAATGATTTTCTAGTGATCACAATCTGAGTTCAAACTTCACATTTGTCATATTTTAATGAAGTGTCATTTAGCAGAGTTATAAGTTTTAACAAGAACAAACAATTTAATATATAGTTCTCATGTCCTAGCAAAGTGTGCTATGTTCCAGGACTATATACAATTAGAACTACTGTTATTAATTGTCTCATTTGTTAAACTTAACTTATACATGCAATTGACTATATATGCACATTATAAGAGTTAAAACAAAATTACTCCACCACATTTTACAAAATTGTTTGCTTTCTCTAGTGATTTTAACAATGTCCACTTGCTCAAACACATTGAGCTATATTTTTCTTTATTCGTTCTTCATCATCTTCGATACTCTAAACGAGATAATGACCAATATTTTATTATTTAATTTTGCACACATAGTACAACGAACGAGAAAGAACAAAACGTAACTAATGGAGTCATATTCTGTATTACAGGATGCTCTTATCTAAGTTACGGATATCTGTTATAGATTTTATACATCATTTTTTTTATTAGAGAAGCAAATATATAATCTCACACAAACTGCAAACAATGAATTTGTCAAAATATCTATACACATAGTATGATAAAGCACTTTAAAAACCCTAAACATGCTAGTTTTCAAGGCGAGAATAACTATGATCTAAAACTCTCAACCATGTAATAAAATGCACAAAACGTTAACACATTCTGTAATACCCTGATTTTTGAATATATGAAAGATTATTTATTTTTATATATGGTGTATGTAATATTGTTGGCTATTATTTACTTTCATGATGAGTAAGAGCATTGCTTTATAAAGTATTTTTCCCTAAAGCCCAAATGTTAATTTACGTATTTACTTCTAAAAATACTTTTTCTTGGTCCAATTAATTTAAGCCCTTGAGTTTAATCTTTTCTTATTTTTCTATAACTTGGAGTGTGTAGCATTCCTTTTCTTTTATTTTTGTTTTGATGTACAAAATTTTGTAGGGTGATTTGTGTGTGCACGTGCCCTCTATGTACATGTGCAATGCACACTTCCCTAATGGCCGGATTGCTTCTTTTGGAGGGATTTTCAAATGGTTGAATGGAGATATGGGCGGTTATTTTGAGGTGTGGGTAGTTTTTTACAACCCCCTAGTCAATCCTAGCCTTTGATCCTATAACCATCTAATGAATCCTAGCCTTTCATCTCACTCCCCTTGGTGTATAAATACCCCTCCCCCCCCCCCCCCCCATCTATTATTCCTTACACTAAGATTTGTTTTATGAGATAATTATTGTAAAGAAAGGTATTTTGTGAGTTGTGTGTGTGCTTTTCTGTGGAGGCCGAGTAGCATTCTGAAGACTTCCGTGTGGAGCAAGGAGCAAGGAGCGAGGAGTCGTTCACTATATTAAGGAGTTTTTGGCTGGATTTCGATTATTTCGTCAAATAAGGTGGGTGTTTCTCAGGACTTCTAGTGTAGAAATTATGCTATGATTATGATGATTGTTGCTATTGCTTATGAGAAGTATATCCAAACGTACTAGATTTGCTCAAATATATTTATAATAATAATTGTGGAGGACAATTAGTGAAATAATGACACTACAAACATTGACGAATTGGGTCGGTACAGTCGACTGCCGTAAGGATAAGTCGACTGGTACGAGTCATCTGTTACATGTTTGTTAGAAGTTTCATGACATATATGTGTATTATTAAAATGAAGTAGTAAGGCTAAACTCATATCCTTCATGATTTACATGGCTAAGTAGACATGAGCATGTGGAAAAAGAACTAGGGGACAATTAATAAAACTGAGAATGACTGGTACAGTCGACTGATGTTCGGAGTAGTCGACCGATGCATTGATTTAACTATGAGTATGCCTGAAATTCCATGAAATGAGATATGTTTTCATTGTGATTGTCCTAGTGTAATCGAGAATCATGTTTTATCTCTGCACGAAAGTTATGAATAAGTGTGAATGCATGTTTAAAATATTTCCTCGAAGAAAGGATAATGTTAGTAACTTGAAATTCCATGCTGCGATGTTACTGAACAGTAAGAAGTTTTGTGTTTTTGAAACATGAATATATGTATATTGTGATTTAACATCATGATGCAAGTGTATGTAAGAACTGTAAGAAAGACAATCCCTTAATTTGAAATATGAATCTGTCCAGTCGACTGAATGTGCGTAGCAAGTCGACTGAGCTGAACCTGATAATGTACTGTTAAAAATCCCAGGACAGACGACTGATGGATGAACAGTCGACTGTCACGTGGATAACATTTTGAACATGAAAAGTTGCGGGACAGCCGACTGGCCGTGTGCAGCAGTCGACTCTCCCGAGTGTTTATGAAGAACTTGTATTGACTGTACGAGTCGACTGGTATCCTTCCAAGTCGACTGTACAGAGTAGATTTTGGTAAGGGTTTTCTCATTTACAACTCAATGACAATTTTTTTTAAAACAAGAGGAGTTTCATCTTTTTGTGATAGAAAAGCAACCCAAGTAAAACAATTATAATCATAAATAAGTACAAAGGAACCTCCAATACTATGTGTACGAGATGGACCAAATAGATCAATGTGCAAAAGTTCAAGAGGTCGAGAAGTTGATACCATTTTCTTTAGTTTGTGAGAAATCTTTGGTTGCATACCAAATTGACATGAATCACATCGCTTGTCTTTCTCGAATGTCATTTTCGGAATGGCTCTTACAAGTTTTTTATTTACTAACTTATTCAGAATATCAATTGTTGTATGTCCAAGTTGTTGATGTCATAGCCATCCATCATCATTTCTAGCTACAAAACACTTCATACTTTCTTTTGATAAATCATTAGTATTAATGACAAACATTATTGCAACGATTAGTTAAAAGCAAGCGAGAATTTTACTATCTAAAATAGTACATGCATGCTTTTCAAATTTAATAGCATAGTCTCTTTCACACAATTGACTTATGCTAAACCTATTATGTTTTAAATCATTAATCAAAAGAACATCATCAATGGAGCAAGATGAACAAAAAATAATTTCACCTTTCCCGACAGTTTTACCTATGCCATTATCTCCTAAGATGACGTTTTCCCCACTTTCCTTTGATAGTGATGCAAAATATTTACTGTTTCCAGTCAAAAGATTTGACATCCACTGTCATGGTATCATCAATCTTTAGGTTTGACTTGTTGACGCACCTACATTAAGGTGGGTGACTATTGGTGCCCATGTTTGTGAAGAACCTGCAACACCACTCTTTCTTACCCAAACAAAGTTAGTGTTCCTTTTTAAAGCTCAAGTATAAGAAATATGTCCTAATTAAATAACAATAATTGAAGGTAATATGACCATGCCTAGGATCATACACATTTGAATAATCATGCATATGTGTGTGAGAAGCTTGCTTAAAAATTTGATGTTTTGGTGAATTATTGTAACCAAGTCATCTTTTATCATAGGTCATCCTTGATTGCTTTGTCATAAAATATGTGTGCCCCTTTTCGTATTTTTCAATAGTTGCTTCAAGCTCAACTATTTGACGACAAACCATTTTTCTTGTACGATCATCATCTTTAGTGTCCCAACGAAGATTATCGAGTGCTCTATCACTTCTAGATTCTCATTATTTGTTGATATAAATTTTTGAATTTGTTGTTTCAAAAGTTAATTTTATTTTACCAACAAATCATGATCTTTTCTAAATGACTCAAGTTTTTCAATAACCAAGATTTTCTCATTTCTCAATTTCTCATTTTTAGCAGTGCATAAGTCATGTGATCCATTACACATTCATTTATATTGCTTAAGTTTATGACTGACCTTTCTTAATTTAAATCATTAGCAGCTTCATATAATTCATAATAAGTGAGTTTTTCGATTACCTTTACTTGAGGTGATGATTACCCCTCATCATGTCCAAGAGTCATAAATGTGAGTCCCATGTTTGCTCGCTCATATTGATCATCTTCATTGTTGCTTGAATCGGAGTCAAGCCAAGTTGCCTTCAATGTCATCTTTTTGTAGTTTGAGTTTGCATTATGCGACTTGTTTCTATCTTGATTGAGATGGCAGTTTGCACCAATGTGTCATGGCTTCTTGCATTTTTAATATGCTTCATCTTTAACTTTGTCTCTTCCTCCTTGATACCTGCCATATTTTTTGTGTTTGAGAAACTCACTGAAGTTATTGGTTAGGAGTTCGATATCTTCGTTGGATGAGACTGAATTTGAGTTTGAGTAGTGTGGTGCAGAAGCTTTCAAAGCGATGGTCTTCTCTTGAGTTTTGGGAATAATTCTAATATACTCTCTATACATTTTTGTCTCCAGCATCTCCATTTCATAGGTCTTGAGTTTGCCCTGAAAGGTGTAGTAATCAAACTGATGCGGTTTGTTTTTGGGAGGCATGTGGATGCACCAGGTGTGAGTTCTTACTCGATTTGTATTGATGGAGGATGCTCCTATGCAGGCGGCCCTCGGCCGGGCGAACGGTACAGAGGTAGGTGGTATTGAGGTGGAGACTGGATGCTCGGCTCAGATTGGGGGGCTCGGATCCGAGGTCTCGTGTACCTGCAGATGGTCTCGGAACACCGGGGTTGGTCCTGGTGGCAGACCATCCGACGATCTAGTCAGTCACTGAGAGAGAGTAACAGTAACTAGGGTTTTGGTGGTGGGAAAAGATCGATTACTTGGAAAAGGAGTAGGGGTCTGGTATTTATAGAAGATGCCAACCGGGTCCGTTTGGGGCCGGGTCTGGACCCGGTTGCCCATGGGGTTGAAGCGGTGGGAACCCGGGCGGTATAGGGCTGACGTGGTAAGGGCCCGGGCAATTTCCGGGCTGACGTAGCAGAGGCCCAGGCGGTTTTCCAGTGCTGACGAGGTAGATCTAGATGATCTAGAGGCACGCACATTTTGAGGGGGATCCTGTGGCCCAGGAGGGGCCACGTCATCCAACCAATATCACAAGCCCCACACTCCTGGAGGACTGGGTGAACCAGCCATGTAGGAGTGGTTCTTCGCCTCGGTAGGAAGAGCAGGATGGAGGGTGCGGTGAGAAAGTAGAATCTGCTACTTCCAGAAGAGGCCAGGGGTTAGGAGGAAGGGATCCCTCATCGGAGTTTTGCGCAGGATGCCGTGTAGAGGGATCGGAATGACGCTTGCCGAGCCTTAGGGTCGGCAGACGAGCCCTTGGTCGGCAGATGAGCCTCGAGGGTCGGCGGACGATCCTCTCGCTAATTGGAAGAGCAAGGGGATGCCAACACCTGTTGGGCTGGAGATCGGCTCGCCGAGCATAGAAGGTCAATGGACGAGCTTCGAGGGTCGGCAAGCGAACCCCTCGTTAGTTGTAAGAGCGAGGGGATGCTAATGCATGTTGGGTTGGAGATCGGCTGAGCATAGAGGGTCGATGGACGAGTTTCGAGGGTCGGCAGGCGACCCCTCGCTAGTTGGAAGAGCAAGGGGATGCCAATGCCTGTTAGGTTGGAGATCGGCTTGCCAAGCATAGAAGGTCGGTCGGCGAGTGTCGAGGGTCGGCAAGCGACCCCCTCGCTAGTTGGAAGAGCAAGGGGATGCCAACGTCTGTTGGGTTGGAGATCGGCTCGCCGAGCATAGAGGGTCGGTCAGCGAGCCTGTCGCTTGAGGAGAATTTTTGGGGCTTGCAATTTCATCCGAGCTTCGAGCCTCCTGGGAATAGAGGAGGGCTGTAGGGGCTCGTGGTGTCATCCGAGCTCCGAGCCTCCTGGGAATAGAAGAGGGCTATAGGGGCTCACGGTGTCATCCGAGCTCCGAGCCTCCTAGGAATAGAGGAGTGCGGTAGGGGCTCACGATGTCATCTGAGCTCCGAGCCCCATGGGAATAGAGGAGAGCTGTAGGGGCTCGCGGTGTCATCCGAGCTTCGAGCCCCTTGTGAATAGGGGAGTGCTTCTGGGGCTCGCGGTGACATCCGAGATCTGAGCCCCTACACTTGGTAGTAGCAACTGGATGATTTCATTGTATTTAATGCTTTAGGAGTCTTGACGGCTGGTGTTGGTCGGCAGACGGTCCCCTCGCTAGTTGGAAGAGCGAGATGACGCCGAGGTTAGGTGAGACGGGGCTCGATTTGTTGAGCTCTGGGGGTCGGCCATCGAGCCCCCTGCTGTGGGATAGAGGGAGACTCTGGGGCTCACGGTGTCATCCGAGCTCCGAGCCCCCTGTAAATAGGGAAGGACTCTGGGGCCCGTGGTGTCATCCGAGCTCCGAGCTTTATGATCAAAAATAGAGGTGGGCCACGTGGTGCCATCTGAGCATCGACCCTTCTGTAAGAATAGAAGGGGAATTGTGGCTCATAATGCCATCCGAGTGTCGACCCTTCTGTAAAAATAGAAGAGGAATTGTGGCTCACGGTGCCATCCGAGCGTCGACCCTTCCGTGGAATAGAAGAGGAATTGTGTCTTACGATGCCATCTGAGCGTCGACCCTTCTGTAAGAATAGAAGGGGAATTGTGGCTCGCGGTGCCATCCGAGCGTCGACCCTTCTGTAAGAATAGAAGGGGAATTTTGGCTCGCGATGCCATCCGAGCGTCGACCCTTCTGTAAAAATAGAAGAGGAATTGTGGCTCGCGATGCCATCCAAGCGTCGACCCTTCTGTGGAATAGAAGAGGAATTGTGGCTCGCGGTGCCATCCGAGCATCGACTCTTCTGAAAAATAGAAGAGGAATTGTGGCTCGCGGTGCCATCCGAGCCCCGAGCTTCATTGACTTGTCAAGAAAGTCCGATGTGTGGGGAAGAAAGGTCTGGGGGTAGTTTGGGTAATTCCACGCTCACTGCTGACGTCAAGAGCACAAGGATCGAAGCGTCTCCAGATCTTAGAGGCCATTAGATCTTTGATGGTTAAGATCCAACGACCAGATCTTAATTGCAGAAATCGAGGAGTCGCTTTTTTCCTTATAAATCCCCTCCCCCTCTTCACTTTTTCTTCTTCATTTCTTTACTCTCACTCTCCACTATTTCAAGAACAGGGTTTTTACCTGCCGTCGGCGACTTTTTCCAGTGATCGTTCGGTAAACTCTTCAGGTTAGTATTCTCTGTTTTTTAATGTCGCGCGTTCAGTCCGGATCCGAGGCCAGCTCGTCGGGCCGCTCCGCGAAGGAGTCCGAGTCCGAGACGTCCTCATCTTTTAGCAAGTATAAGGTGAAGCAGGAGGTCCTGACAGACCCTGAGTCGGCTAGTAGTGATGACATAGTCTTCATAGTGTCGCCACTGAGATCCCGAAGGCCGGGGAAGGAGCCTGTAGGCAAGGGCGAAGAGCAGGAGGATGAGGATGAGGAGAATCAGGAGGATCAGGGTGCCGAGGGCGAAGAGGAGGAGGGAGAAGACGAGAAGGACCAGGGCGACGAAGGAGAAGAGGAGGGGGAGGATGAGGATCAGGAGGATCAGGAGGATCCGAATACCGATGATGAGGATGAGGATGAGGAGGGTGTTGTTGATGATGAGGATGGGGACGCTGAAGAGGGTGCTGGCGAAGGCACAGTGGGAAGGTCGATCGGGGATGACCTTCCTCCTCTCCCACCCCTGTAGACGCTGTCTCCCAAGAGGAAGGCTCGTCCTCGCTGGAAGAAACGGAAGCTAACTATCCTAGACAGTCCTCCTCCGCAAAATGAATATGCACCCAGGCTGGGGTTCGAGTTCCCCCCAGTCTCCTTCAAAAATTCGGGGTCGATCCGGACGTATCCCGATGATATCAAGGACATCGACCCCATCCCTCCCGTGCCAGGTGAAGAGGGCCGGGTGAAGATTCGGATGGACAGCATCCCATGCATCTTGAGGGCGGACTATCTCCACATTCTGAGGGCCTCTTATTTCATCCCGCGGGAGTTCGAAGTCTTCATCCCAAGCCCAGGCATTCGGCCTACTACGGTCCTGGCGCCGAGCTATTGTATGTTTCCCGAAGATGCCTTCGCCTCGGGGCTGAGGCTGCCTCTGCATCTGTAATGCCCCGATTTTCATTTAATGAAAATTGTTTATTTTGCACGTAGTGTACACGTGCAATATTTTTGGTAGAATTAAATCTTATAATTATTTTCATTATGATGAGTATAGATGTTTAAATATGTACTCTTTAATTATTTTTATATAAAGCCCTTTTTCAAATAAACAAAAAGCCTTTCTTTTAAAAAGCCCAAATCTAATTTATTTGTTATATTTTTCTATTATTATTTTGGGCCATAAACTAAAGCCCATGTGTTATTTTTATTTTAAATGCAACTTGTAATGTGGAATACATTTTTAAAGATTTTTTTTATTTTATGTGAAATATAATGTACAATTTTTAAATGGTGCCAAGTTGCATGCACGTGCATTGCACGTACAATCCACATGCATAAGATGGGGCCGGTTTTGATCTTTTAGGAGGGAAAATGAAATTTTTGAGTGGAGTCATGGGTGGTGGTTACTTGATCATGGTTGGTTATTGTAACTCCTCCTTAAATCCTAGCCTTTTAATCCTAACTCCTACTTCAATCCTAGCCTTCCATTTTCCTAAATTTTTAGTATAAATACCCCCCCTAGCCTAGTTATTCTTGTGCTAATTATTCCTCCAAACCTATAGTTAAAATACATTATTAGTAGTATAGAAAGTGAGTAAAAGATTGAGAGATTGTGTGGGAATTTGTGCTCGCAACAAGGAAGAGAGGCCGGCATAGGAGGTCTCGGTTTTGGCTTGTGGAAGGCCCGGGTGCGCGCATCAAGGAGGAGGATCGCTCTTTTTTTTGCAAGGACATTGGTTTAGGAGGTGTTGCTAGGTGTAGTCTCTCCAATTAAGGTGGGTAAATTTTCTATATTTCTAATTAGGAAGCATGCTAGATTTGAATTGAAAGATTGATGCATGAAAAAGATTAATAAGAGTACACATTTAATTGGAAAAATGACCTATTGATCGATTGAAATGTGGATATGCAATTGTATGTGGTTCTATTATTAAGATTTAAGCTGTGTGCGAATTGATTATAGCCATGGATTGTTTGAAGAAAACTTCATCATTAACATTAAAAATTATATGCAAGAATTAGTAGATTAACAATGTCGCTTGATATGCTTAAATGGACTTTTCGTGATAACGTTGTAATGAATGAATTAGAATATAATTGGTGTGTTTGTGAAATGAATAAAAACAGAAAATTGATGTAGAGATGAGTGAAATTAAAATTAGATAAGAATGTCGAAAAATAAAGGTGTTAGTAGTAGTATATAAATTTAACCAAATTGTATGGTAGATATATGTTTAATTATTGGAAAAATTATTTTTTCATATACTGGAGTATAATTTATAATGAGAATAATTAACCTGGAATTTCTACAACAAGTTTAGTAAGAGTAAAATGAATTGAGAACTTGTTGAATATCGAAATGTTTTAATAAACAGAGAGAATCGATTTAAATAAACTTCGAGTTGCACTATGACAACCCGAGCCTATAGCTCGAGTGGTCGGGATGCTCTTAATCGCTACAGTGTATGCAGGGTTTCTCAGAGGTTGAGGGATCGAATCCCGTTGACACCATATATATTTTGTTCGAACATTTAAAAGAATAGTGAGGTTCAGCCGAGAGCACTTAATGCTTTCAGCTCTCCTTCATACCGCTGGCGCAAGTGGCCAAGTGGCCTGTGCCTGTGGCTTATTTCTCTCTGGTTGTGGGTTCGAATATTGGGCTCGGCCAGTATTTAATTGGGGGGAAAAAATATTTTTTGGGGATTTTTAATGATAAAAAAATTATGAAAAATATGGTTATTATCCTAAAAATATGTGGGATTTATGAAAAATAATTTGAGAATTATTTACATGAAATGGAGTAAGTTTTGAGAATAAATGTATAATTTAGAACTATGGTTCTATACTTGTATGTTATGAAAATTGCACTTTGCAAAAAAAGGACTTGAAATAAAATGCTAGAAAAGAAGTGTAATAAAGGTAGAAATTATATGTAGTGATGTGACGTGAATTATTCTCATTGGAGAATAGTGTGGAAATTATGAAATGTGAATATTCATTTAGTGACGTGATTTTAATGTGAAATTGATATTTGATGAAAAATATAAGGAATAATTGAATTCCATGTATGGCTATGGACTCATGAATAAATTAGAAATCATGCTATTGAAAAAGAAAATCTGTTATGATTATGAAGATGAACTGATGAGCTGGAAACGCTCAATTTTGGAAATTGTGAATTGGAATTGAAACAAAAGAGTAGCTAAGTCTCCCCCGGCAATTGGAAAGAAATGAAATGAAATTTGAAATGAAAGACCAATGTTGGTCATGTTTGAATGAATGAATAAGTCCGGTTTAGTGGAGAGGCTAACTCTAGAGCTTTGATTTTGTTCATGATTCTAATAAAAAAACTAATGATTAGTACATAGTGGAGATGTGATGAAAGTGAGAGAAAAACACAAGTATGAGAGCTAGAGCTTACGGTGCGGGTGTAAGCCACAGAATGCATGCTTGATGAGTCAAGACATGGCGTGGGCACTACTCAGTAATGATCGGACTTTAGCCACGCTTGTGGGATGTTTGGTGACTACAGGAGGATCGTGTGCCAAGAAGGAGGCTGAATTGCCACAGAATGCATGCTTGATGAGTCAAGACATGGCGTGGGGTTCCCCTCCAGGTTTTTAGTACACGAGCTTGTACTCATAGATCATCTAGGATACTTACCGTAGTTACAATAGTAGATTAAGACATGACGAGGGACTGAACCCTACAAAGATGAAGAACGATTAAGAGGCTTGCCCTCGGACCTATGTAGTATGGGATGTATAGAATCCGAACAAGTGTGCATTAGTGTCATATAATATAAATAACTGCATTAAGGACTAAGTGCACAATCACGACACGACATCAATAGGGTATTTTCTTTAGTTTGATATGTGACAAGTTTGTGTTTGTTAAATATGGAAAATGAGTTATACTATTTCCGGCATAGAGAGGATGGCCGTGTATAATGTTCATCGGTTGAATAAACTGACATACCCACAGTTTTGTGTGCAGGATAAATGACATGGTAAAGATTAAAGAGGAACAGATGCTTAAAGATTATTCAATGTTGTTGTACATTTATTTAAATGTTGTAAATTTACTTTCGCTGTGCAATGTGAAGTGTAATATTTTTCATGTAACTCTGATGTAAAGTGAAAAGTTCAAATTTCCTTGTAAAATTGTACTAAATGAAGTGTAAAGATCCTGTGGAATCTCGAATTTAGTGTATTTTGGAATTCGGGGCGTTACAGCATCCCTTTGTTAAGAGGGTCTTGAATTGGGCGAAGCTATGCCCCATGTAGTACGGCCTGAACTCTTGGAAGCACTTGATCTGTTTTATTCTGAGGTGCCAAGAGAAGGGGGTGAAGCCGAGGTTGATGTACTTTCGTGCCATCCTAGGGATCAGTTTGCTCGGAGATCAGGAAGGGATTTTCTACTTCTCACCCAGGCCACACAAGAAGATCATGCACGGCCATCCGGTATCTATCAAAGGGTGGAAAGAGAAGTATTTTGTGGTGCAGAGTGAGAAGGCTTGGGGAATACCGATCCAGTGGAGTTTCTTCAAGCCGTACCATAAACCTCCAAAGCGAAGTGACTTGACAGCAAAGGAGTGCAAGCGAGTGGAGAAGATAGCAGGGGGCACAGTATTGTGTGGCCTCGAGTGACCGAGCTACACCTCGCCCGGGCTGGACTGAGCCCGGCCGACCCTAGTATGTTTCGTTCTGAATTTTTCATCTTCCTGCCTTCTTGTTAACTTTAGCCTCTTTTTTCTTTCTTGCAGAGATGACTTCCGAACAGGTGGACGATAGGCGGGCCTTGCTGGCCGTCGTCGCGAAGATAAGGGCGGATATGCAGAAGAAGAAGAAAGCGGAGCAGGAGAAGCTGGCCGCTCAGGCCGGGGGGTCCACCAAGGTGTCGGCCCCGGTAGCCGAGGAGCCTTCTCAGGCAAAGAAGGCCAAGAAGCATCACCACCCCCCACACTGAGGGTGCTCGGGGATGCAGGGGCAGTTCGGGAAAAATTGTTGATGCCCCGGGGAAGAGGCTTCCCCTGCCATGCCCCACCACCGAGCAGATGGTGGGCCTACAGGGACTGTGGCCCTTCGCCCCCGATTGGTCGATCGTGCAGGGGGACAGTCTGCTCGACGGGCCTGTGGCGGTTGAGTTCGTCACAAAGGCCGGCACCGAGCGTGACTTCGTGGCACTGGCATTGCAGACGGTCGAGCAGGCCTTCATGCGCTGGTCCCAAGCACATATTTCAGTGAGTTAGTTCGGCACCTTTTTCCCTGGTTTTAACTTGGTGGAATTTTTCTGACCTTTTTCCTCTCGGACAGGCAATGCTCCATGGTCAGCACTTCCAAAAGTGCTTGGAGAAGGAGATCTACATCGAGAGGAGGAATGCGGAGAATTACCTCCGCGAGCTGAACAAGGCTACGGACGATCTGAAAGAGGCTCAGACTATGGTGACCGTCCATGAGGCCCAGATAGCCTTGCTCTCCGACATCCACAAGGCGAACGTGGATCGTCTCAAGGAGAGGATTGAGGAGGAGGCGGAGAAGGGGCGGAAGGCCCTGAAGAGGATGGAGGCAGCCTCAGCGGAAGCTCTGATTATAGAGCAGGACGGGGCGTATGAGCAGGCCAAGGTGCACTTCAAGCAGATCTACCCCGAGCAGAGCGTGGACCACCTCTACTATGGTTGGGAGGCGAATCTTCCGCCGACCCCGGGGGGCGACGAAGCGGGGGGCGTCCAGGCCGAAGATGAGGTGCCACCCCTCCCTCAAGAATAGACTAGTTTTTTCTTTTTGTTTTTGATGTAAATGCCTCGAGCGGACTAGCCACCGTGACTTTTGTATCAATTTTTTGAAAGAAATGAAATTTACTTTTTTGGGCCGAGGCTTTGTGACTTGTGCATTTTTCTAGCTTTCCTTGAGATTGTTTGCTTCTTGTCCTTGGATAGACGCACGAGATCTTGGGAGCTGGCCCGGTTTCCGCCGAGGTATCCCGGGTCCGAGCCGGGAAGGAGGCATTAGAAGTGGCTCTGGCTCGCCAGCGAAAACAGGCTCGTGATCGAGTGGCCGCTGTAAATTATTTTACGAACAAGTCTAGGGAGCTCAGTCTGGAGGTGGCTCGTCTAAAGAAAGCTATAGCCGACCGGGACTAGTGGGTAATCGAGATAGACTGGTCCATCTCGGATGCCTCGAGTGGGCGGTCGGCCTCGGAGTCTTTCCTTCGCAAGGCTATGATTGAGAAAGAGTTGGAGATCTAAAGACTGATGTTGGTGTTGGGCGCGGGTCTAATCGAGGAGGCAAGCAACTCCACGCCGGGGCGGTCTCCGACATTTTTACTTGAAGTAGCCCAGCCAGATGACGCAGGAAGCTCGGTGGCAGGAGTCTTTACCCAGGTCGGTCCGGCCGAGCGTGAGAGGAAGTGCCGAGTTTGAGTTTTCCAGCCGAGTGTGAGTGAGCCGCAGGTTGTTCTTTGTATTCGTTCCGACTTTCATTGAGTTGTAAGCAATGAGTAATAATAAGAACATTTGATTCTCTGAACTTTGATTATCTCGGTCGCCGATGGTGGTTGCCGTGCTTGTTGCGAAGGGTCGTCACCGAGGTGACTTGGTGCAACAGGCGCATATGCAGTGGCGTATCGCCTATTGATAAGTCATTAATGGCGACGTTTCGCCTTCCCATGAACATTTATGGCGACGTTTCGCCTTCCGCCATTTCGCATTCTCAGACGCATTAATTACACCCCTCAAGGGGCTATATAATCCCCCTCCCCCCAAGCTGGTTGTTTAAAGAGTGAGTGGCTGATCAGTCGCTTGACTTTGGGTGCCTGCCGAGGGCGAGCACCCCGAAGATAATCTTTTTTCGAGGTCTCCGGATTGGAGGCACACCAATCACCCTCAAACAATCCGGGGTTCGGGCCTCGAGGGCCGGAGGACCCCGGGGGGTTCGTTGGTGAGTGGTGGGCTGATCGATCGGTTTGGAGGCTCGGAGAGAACCGAGGTTGGTGGCGTTCCTATCGTCCTCGAACAATTTGGAATTTTGGGCTCGTACAGAGCAGTAAACCCCGAGTTGTTCGTGGGCGAGAGGAGGGTCAACGAAAGGTCACGGAACGAGGAGAGCCGAGGGTCGATGGCCCTCCTGCTGTCCTCGAACAATTCGGGGTTTGGGCTTGTGAAAGCAGTAAACCTCGGGTTGTTCGCGGGTGAGAGGAGGGTCAAACAACCGACCCGAAGCTCGGAGCGTCTGCCGAGGGTGGACGCTCTAAAACTTAATAAAATTTTTGTTGAAACAGAAATGGTTGTAGCTCCCGAACTTGTTCTCAAGAGAGACGGCACAGGTGTAGCTGGCAGTTGTCGCCTCGTGCATAGGTTGATGGGCTCGAAAAACCCTAAACCATGCGAGGGATAGGTGCCGAGCCCCCCACGGCGGTGAGAAAGCCAGTAGCAGGCGTAGCTGAGGGTCGTCACCGAGAGTTAAGGTCGGGGGGCTTTGAAGAAAGCCTCTGCCTTGCTCGAGGTCGACGCCGAGCTCCTGCACTTGTTCTCAGGAGAGACGGCACGAGTATAGATGGCGGTTGCCGCCTCGTGCTATGGTTGATGGGCTTGAAGAAACCCAAACCATGCGAGGGACAAGTGCCGAGCCCTCACGTCGTTGAGAAAGCCAGTAGCAGGCGTAGCTGAGGGTCGTCGCCGAGCGTTAAGGTCGGGGTGCCTTGAAGAAAGCCTCCGCCTTGCTCGAGGTCGACGCCGAGCTCCCGCACTTGTTCTCAGGAGAGACAGCACGGGTATAGCTGGGGTTGCCGCCTCGCGCATAGGTTGATGGGCTTGAAGAAGCCCAAACCATGTGAGGGACAGGTGCCGAGCCCCCACGCCGGTGAGAAAGCCAGTAGCAGGCGTAGCTGAGGGTCGTCACCGAGCGTTAAGGTCGGGGGGCTTTGAAGAAAGCCTCCGCCTTGCTCGAGGTTGACAGAAAGCCAGGAGCAAGCGTAGCTGAGGGTTGTCGCCGAGCGTTAAGGTCGGGGTGCCTTGAAGAAAGCCTCTGCCTTGCTCGAGGTCGATGCCAAGCTCCCGCACTTGTTCTCAGGAGAGACGGCACGGGTGTAGCTAACGGTTGCCGCCTCGCGCATAGGTTGATGGGCTTGAAGAAGCCCAAACTATGCGAGGGACGAGTGCCGAGCCCCCACGCCAGTGAGAAAGCCAGTAGCAGGTGTAGCTGAGGGTCATCACCGAGCGTTAAGGTTAAGGGGCTTTGAAGAAAGTCTCCGCCTTGCTCGAGGTCGACGCCGAGCTCCCACACTTGTTCTCAGGAGAGACGGCACGGGTGTAGCTGGCAGTTGCCGCCTCGCACATAGGTCGATGGGCTTGAAGAAGCCCAAACCATGCAAGGGACCTGTGCCGAGCCCCCATACTGGTGAGAAAGCCAGTAGTAGGCGTAGCTGAGGGTCGCCGCCGAGTGTTAAGGTCAGGGGTGCTTTGAAGAAAGCCTCCGTCTTGCTCGAGGTCGACGCCGAGCTCCCGAACTTGTTCTCAGGAGAGATGGCATGGGTATAGCTGGCGGTTGCCGCCTCGCGCATAGGTTGATGGGCTTGAAGAAGTCCAAACCATGCGCGGGACAGGTGCCGAGCCCACATGCCGGTGAGAAAGCCAGTAGCAGGCGATGTGTTTCCAGAAAAACTGCTGGGTCTGTCGCTCGGTAATCGCTGCTAATGGCTCAGCCTCGATCCACTTAGTGAAGTAGTCGATCGCCACAATGAGGAACTTTCGTTGGCCCATTGCTTTTGGAAATGGGCCCATCAGATCCATCCCCCACATTGCAAAGGGGGTCGGACTGGCCATTGACCGGAGGTTTGCTTGAGGAGCCCTTTTCACGGGGGAGAACCGTTGATAGGGGCCGCACCTTTTGACTAGGGCGAGGGCGTCTTGCAGCATAGTGGGCCAGTAGTACCCGTGATTTAATGCCTTCCGCACTAGCGAACAGCTTTCCATGTGGTATCTGCCGATCCCCTCGTGCAACTCCTTGAGGGCGAACTTGGCTTCATCTGGGGTTAGGCAGCGAAGGTAGAATCTGCCATCCGTTGTTGTATAGGACCTTTTGAAGAGGGTGGCATTGATGACCGCGAATCTTTCAGATTGGACCCTGATCCGCCTCGCATCAGTCCGGTCTTTGGGGAGCTCTCCCTTGACTAGAAATTTTTTGATAAGAGTGGTCCAGTCGTTGGGAGGGGCTCCGTCTTCGATGCACAGAACCCCCAGAAAGTCTGTACTTGGCTTCAACAGGACTTCAATCAGGACCGTGCGATTGAGGCCTTCAAAGGATGAGGAAGCCAACTTTGACAGGGCGTCAGCCTGGGCGTTCAGCTCCCGGGGGATCCTCAAGACAGCCGATTCATCGAAGGACGTTAATAGGCATTGGACCACGGCCAGGTACCTGATCATTCGATCGTCACGGGCCTCGTACTCCCCAGTGATCTGGTTGACCACCAGCTGAGAGTCGCTAAAGGCCATGATCTGTCTGGCACCGGCCTGGTGAGCTAGGTTGAGCCCGACGATCTTGGCCTCGTACTCAGCCTCGTTGTTAGAGGCCGGAAAGTTAAGGCGGAGACAGTATTGAAGGAGGAAACCATCTGGACCCCGGAGAATGATGCCCGCACCACTTCCTGCTTCGCAAGAGGAGCCATCGACGTAAACTTCCCACGTCTGGTTGGCTTCCTTGCTTGCGGGTTGCTCGGAGATGGTGCATTCTGTGATGAATTCGGCGAGGGCCTGCCCTTTGATGGCCGTTCTTGGTTGATAGCCGATGTCGTACTGGCTGAGTTTGATCGACCATTTGACTAGTCGACCAGAGCTCTTAGGCTTGTAGAGCACGACCTTCAGAGGTTGATCCGTGAGTACTTGGACCGAATGCGCCTGAAAGTAAGGACGGAGCTTCCACACGGCCATGACCAAGGCGTACGCTACTTTATCCATCCTGGAATACCTGGTCTCGGCATCGAGCAGGACCTTGCTTACATAGTACAGGGGCTTTTGGACCCCTTCCTCTTCTCGAATGAGGACGGCACTGAGCACGTTCTCCGAAGTGGAAAGGTAAAGCCAGAGTGGCTCCCCTGGTTCGGACTTGCTGAGGAGAGGAGGGTTGGCGAGGTACTCCTTTAACTGGGCGAAGGCCTCTTGCTGCTGAGTACCCCACTCGAACCCTCCGGTGCCATGCAGTGCCTTGAAGAACGGAAGGGACTTCTCTCCAGACTTGGAGAGGAAACGGCCGATGGCCGCCAGTCTCCCCGTCAGCCTCTGGACTTCTTTGACGTTCCTGGGAGGGGCCATGTCTATTATGGCCTGAATTTTTTCGGGGTTCGCCTCGATGCCGCGCTGGCTGATGATGAACCCTAAGAACTTCCTCGAGGAGACGCTGAAGGCACACTTCTCCGGGTTGAGCCTCATGTTGTGGGTTCGAAGGATCCCAAAGGCCTCTTCTAGGTCGGCAATGTGGTACTGTCCTTACTGACTTTTGACGAGCATGTCGTCAACGTATACCTCCATGTTACGTCCGATTTGATCTTTGAAGACTCAGTTGACGAGTCTCTGGTAGGTGGCACCGGCATTCTTCAGCCCGAAGGGCGTGACTCGGTAGCAGTACAATCCCCGGTCTGTGACGAAGGACGTCTTGGCGATGTCGAGAGGAAACATCCGGATCTGGTTATAGCCCGAGAAGGCATCCATGAAGGATAAGAGCTCATGGCCCGAGGTGGCATCGATCAGGGCATCAATGCTGGGGAGAGGGAACAGATCCTTTGGGCATGCCTTGTTGAGGTCGGTGAAATCTATGCAGATCCTCCAACTCCCGCTCGCCTTCTTGACCATGACGACGTTCGCTAGCCACTCAGGGTAGCTGACCTCTTGTACGAAACGTGTGGACAAGAGCTTGTCCACTTCTGCGTTTACTGCCTGCTGTTGCTCTGGAGCGAACTTGCGCCGCTTTTAGACAACTGGTTTCAACCCGGGGATCACGCTGAGTTTGTGCATGATGAGATCCTCGGAGATCCCGGACATGTCAGAGGGCTTCCAGGCGAAGAGGTCGACATTGCGGCGAATGCAGCCGATCAGGGCGTTCTTGAGGTCAGGCGCGAGGGAGCAGCTTACTCGGAAGTGCTTCGATGCATCCCCTGTCTCGAACGAGACATCTTCTAGCTCGTCTGCCGGCTCTGGTTCTGGTAGGGTCCTTTCGGGATCCAGCTCGGCGGCATCGAGGGGAAATTCACCGCTCCCGATCGCCGTCATGTAGCACGAACGGGCTGCTTCTTGATTTCCTCGGACAACTCTGACACCAATGTTAGTAGGGAATTTCATTTTCTGGTGGTAGGCCGAGGGAAACGCCTGGAGGGAGCAGAGCCCCGGACGGCCGAGTATGGCGTTGTAGGCTGCCTTGACATTCACAACCATGAAGTTCATGGACTCGGTCCTTCTGTTCGGGGTCTTGCCTGCCGTGACGTCTAGGGTGACGATCCCCTCTATTGTCATGGGGACGCCGGAGAATCCGTGCAAGGTGTATCTGGCCGGCTTTAGCTTCTCACGAGAGAGCTTCAAGTTCTCGAATGCTCCCAAGAATAGAATGTTGACCGAGCTCCCATCCCCTGTCTCGAACGAGACATCTTCTAGCTCGTCTGCCGGCTCTGGTTCTGGTAGGGTCCTTTCGGGATCCAGCTCGGCGGCATCGAGGGGAAATTCACCGCTCCCGATCGCCGTCATGTAGCACGAACGGGCTGCTTCTTGATTTCCTCGGACAACTCTGACACCAATGTTAGTAGGGAATTTCATTTTCTGGTGGTAGGCCGAGGGAAACGCCTGGAGGGAGCAGAGCCCCGGACGGCCGAGTATGGCGTTGTAGGCTGCCTTGACATTCACAACCATGAAGTTCATGGACTCGGTCCTTCTGTTCGGGGTCTTGCCTGCCGTGACGTCTAGGGTGACGATCCCCTCTATTGTCATGGGGACGCCGGAGAATCCGTGCAAGGTGTATCTGGCCGGCTTTAGCTTCTCACGAGAGAGCTTCAAGTTCTCGAATGCTCCCAAGAATAGAATGTTGACCGAGCTCCCGTTGTCCACGAGGATTTTTCGGACCTCAAAGTTCGCCATGCTGAGGCAGATGACAAGTGCGTCACAGAGAGGGAGCCGGACTCCCTCCAGGTCCTCCCCTGAGAAAGAAATAGGGAGTTGCTGGATTTGAGGGGAGAGAGGGCCCTGGACGGTGTTGACATCCCAGACGAATGCCTTGCGGGAAGTATTGGATTCTCCTCCCATGGACCCTCCTTGGACGCAATACGAGATTGCCTGATCCTCGGGCTCCTCGGGCTCCGGATCCCGCTCGGGTCTCTGTCGGGGCACTCGAGGAGGAGGGGAATCCCTCCTGTTTCTAGTATCCCTCTGTTCCCGGACGCCTTCTCTTTTGAATTCCCGGAGATACCCTTATTGGATGAGGGCCTCGATTTCGTCCTTCAGGGCACGACAACGATCTGTGTCGTGCCCGTTATCCCGATGGAAGCAGCAGTAGAACCGTTGATCCCTCTTCTTGCTGGTGTTATTGGACGGTCGAGGTGGGTACTGCACGAGATCGCATTTTGCATCAGCGGAGTTTTGCCTCTTCAATCGCTAAGAGGATCGTCGACACGTTTTGCGTCAGTGGAGTGTACCTCTCGAAGCGGGGGACCGGAGGAACCTTCTTCGCGGTGCCCCCGTTTCTCGGAGCTTTCTTCGCCGGCTCGACCTTGTCGGCTTTGCGCTTCCCCTTCCCGAAAACTTCTTTCTGGTCCTCTGGATTCAGGGCCTCTTCAGCTCGGATGTACTTTTCACTCGGTTGAGGAGGTCGGGGAAGTCTATCGGGGGCTTCTTTGCCAGGGAGGCCTTCAGCTGTCCGTATCGGACGTTGTGACGGAAGGCTGCCGAGGCAACCCCAGGGTCGAGGGAGGAAACCGACTTCGCCTCGGCGGTGAACCTTCGGACGAACACCCGGAGTGACTCCCCTTCCTTCTGCCGGAGGCCGAGTAGGGACGCACTTGTTCTTTTGGCCTTTCGGCTGGTTACGAAGTGGGCGAGGAAGTTGCCCTCTAGCTGGTCAAAAGAATAGATGGAGCCGGGGGTGAGCTTGGAGAACCGTTCCCGAGCCGGACCCCGGAGGGTGGCGGGGAAGGCTCGGCACAGGAGGGGATCCGATGCGCTGTGAATCATCATGAGGGTTTTGAAGCCCTCCATGTGATCAGCAAGATCGCCCTCGCCATCGTAGGTCTCGAATTGAGGCGAGCAGAAATTCCGGGGTATCTCCGCCTGCAGGATGTGGGCGGAGAAAGGAGGTCGAACAGGCCTGTACCCCTGAGCCGTCCTTGGGCCGCCATCGCCGAAGTGGTCGAGGCGATCCTCCATTTCTTGGAGGCGCTTCAAAATGTCGTCGTCATAATTCGGTGGGATTGTTGAGGGGCGAGACACGCTGGCCTCGGCATCCGACCGTGTGTGAGAGCAGCGGACGTTCTCATCGATGGGGATCCCTCGGATGGCCCCCATGATTTCCTTTCGGATGTCCTGGAACTCCTGGTGAGTGATCGGGGCTCGCTCGGCCTGGTTTGGTTGAGCCGGAGGTTGCCGTCCGACACGGCTGAGCGCCGGCCCCCGTCCTTGGGATGGAGGCTTTGGATGGTTTGGGGCCGAGTTGAAAGTGGCCCCTCCCCTGCTGTGGCTAGCCTGTCGGTTTAGGATTACCCCCCGCAGATCGGGTTGGATCGGATGGGAGGCACCCGGTTGAAGTCTGTGACTGACCCCCGGGTTGTTGGATGCTTGAGCGTCGGCGCCGACGCCCTGTGGAGGCACGTCCAGCCGACGCGCTGAGGTAACAGCTCTCGTGGCTTTGGGCACCATGTGAGCTCGGGTTGATGGGGTACTGTTGACGACTGAGCTCGGACCGGCGTCTGCAACAGGTTTCCCACAGACGATGCCAACCTGATGTGGTTTGTTTTTGGGAGGCGTGTGGATGCACCAGGTGTGAGTTCCTACTCGATTTGTATTGATGGAGGAAGCTTCTATGCAGGCGGCCCTCGGCCGGGCAAACGGTACAGAGGTAGGTGGTATTGAGGTGGAGACTGGATGCTCGGCTCGGATCGGGGGGCTCGGATCCGAGGTCTCGTGTACCTACAGATTGTCTCGGAACACCGGGGTTGGTCCCGGTGGCAGATCCTCCGACGATCTAGTCAGCCACTGAGAGAGAGTAACAGTAACTAGGGTTTTGGTGGGAAAAGATCGATTACCTGGAAAAGGAGTAGGGGTCTGGTATTTATAGAAGATGCCAACCGGGTCTGGACCCAGTTGCCCGTGGGGTTGAAGCGGTGGGAACCCGGGCGGTATAGGGCTGACGTGGCAAAGGCCCGGGCTGTTTCCAGGCTGACGTGGCAGAGGCCTAGGTAGTTTTCCAGTGCTGACGTGGCAGATCTAGATGATCTAGAGGCGCGCGCATTTTGAGGGGGATCCTGTGGCCCAGGAGGGGCCACGTCATCCAACCCATATCACGAACCATTTTTTTTCATGTGGCAGCTTTGATATTCCATTATAGTGAGAGGCAACTTATGATTTTTCCTACCTTCCGGTCATCGTTGATACTTATACCCAAGCTTTCAAGTTCAAGAGCAATTGTATCAAAGCGAGCCAACATTTTATCTATATTTTTACCTGGAAGCATGCGAAATACATCAAACTCATAATAACATAAAGCAACTTTTATTTTTACTTCAATGCGGTTCCCTCATGATGCCTTTGTAAGTTGTTCCATATTTTATATGCAGTTTTGCACTTAACTTCATGATTCAAGCCTGCACTTAACTTCATGATTCAAGCCTGCATATAATGCGGTCATGGCTTTGGAGTTGACATGCTTTAGTGCATGTTTTGTTTTGGTAAAGGAATTCATTCCATCAGGAGAGAGGGGGGGGGGGGGGGGGGACAAGACCGTAGTCTTCACACAGAAACACACACACACAAATGCTCTTATATCTTGATCTTTAACAAATGATAAGTTCTGAAGTATTGTGTCAAAAGATATAAAGAAAAAATATTATTGATCCCCCTCTATAAATAAGAAATTAGAATATTTATTTCTAAAAGAAAAATATTCATTTTGTTTTTTGAACTGACAGTTGACCGTAAATATTGATGGTCAACTGTCAGTTAATCTTGAGAAAGTCAAGAGAAATTGACAGTTGACCTTAACCAATTTCAAATTGGTTTGACAGTCGACCGTGATGCACAGTTGACTGTCAAATCATGTGGTCGACTACTAGTTCAAAAAATGTAATTTTTCGGGAAATCAATAATTTATATTTCCGAACTTATCATTTGTCAAGAATCCGTTTACATAATAATTCTCACGAAAATAAGATTAAAAAAGATCATTTCTTGATATGTTTGATTCTTGATTGCACATTTCTTTTTCTTATAGAATTCTTCTGATTTGATCGTCTTTCTATATTAAACATGATTCTTTCTCCCGTGTTCATATTTGTTTCTTTATAATTAGATGCTGAAATATTTTTGTTTTGATATTTAAATTTCATCTTTTTTTAAAACATTTTCCTGTAAAAAAATTTCAGATTAAAATCTTAAATAATATGTGCATATTCTGTACGCACCAAATATATGGTCAACAATACCTCTTAAAAAGGGTTGAGTCTCAAGGCTAAGAAAATCATCAATAAACTTGGTCCAACACAAGCACGTGTATTGTATGTATTTCTTAATAACTATGGTAGCAAAATATAATTTCTACATAATATAAGTACGGTGTGGCAATATTGTTAATACTGAACTTAAGAAGTGGCAATATTGTTAATATGAGACTAGGTAAGGGCCTTCTTTCACGAAGTTGCCTTGAGATGGGTATGAGGTTGGGCTCGGAATGTAATATACTGCTGTACTAAATAAATATGAAAGAAAAAAGAGCAAGAAAGGAATGGTGGGGCCCACAGGGGCATGGCTGATTCTGGTGCTGGTCGGAGGGACGAGCCGTATATCGTATTCCGTATACGGCCTCCTCTCTTACGGTAGACAAAAGAGAGGGTGAGAATAACGAGCCGTTAATGGAATCGATATGATTGGTAATATTACCACCCTCCGATTTGGTTGATCGTCACACCTGAACCTAATCAGTAGTACTATGACTTTGTCACTATTAGCATCGGTTGGTCAAGAATATCCGGTTGCCGTACAATATTAGTTGGTGCTTAGCTAACTTCTTGGTAGTTAATTAACACCAAATAGTGTGATGGTTGAAGCCTAAAAATAAATTTCCCCAAGTTTACCCGAAATTTCCTTGGCGTTTTCGATCTTTTCATTGATCCCCTTTCTCACTGCCATGTCTACGTTAAGGGTCCGTTTGTTTTGATATTTTGAATAGAGTATTCTGAATTGAGTATTCTGAATAGAGTTATTCTGAATATGAGCCAAAAAGCTGTTTGTTTAGCCTATATTCTGAATATTGATATTCTGAAAGCTGTTTATCTGAAAAAGAGAGTTTAGAAGCTGTTCGATTATATTTCTAGCTGAAAACTGTATTCTGAAAGCTGTTTTTCTGAAAATGAGTGTTTAAAAGCTGTTCGGTTATATTTCTAGCTGAAAACAGTTATCTGAAAGCTGTTTTTCTGAAAAAGAGAGTTTAAAAGCTGTTCGGTTATATTTCTAGCTGAAAACTGTTATCTAAAAGCTGTTTTTTCTGAAAAAGAGTGTTTAAAAGCTGTTCGGTTATATTTCTAGCTGAAAACTGTTATCTGAAAGCTGTTTTTCTGAAAAAGAGAGTTTAAAAGCTGTTCGGTTATATTTCTAGCTGAAAACTGTTATCTGAAAGCTGTTTTTTCTGAAAAAGAGTGTTTAAAAGTTGTTCGGTTATATTTCTAGCTGAAAACTGTTATCTGAAAGCTGTTTTTCTGAAAAAGAGAGTTTAAAAGCTGTTCGGTTATATTTCTAGCTGAAAACTGTTATCTGAAAGCTGTTTTTCTGAAAAAGAGTGTTTAAAAGCTGTTCGGTTATATTTTTAGCTGAAAACTGTTATCTGAAAGCTGTTTTTCTGAAAAAGAGAGTTTAAAAGCTGTTCTGCTATATTTCTGACAATTTTGAATATCAATTTGAATATCAATTTTGAATAAGCTGTTTTTCTGAAAAAGAGTGTTCAAAGGCTGTTCGGTTATATTTTTAGCTGAAAACTATTATCTGAAAGCTGTTTTTCTGAAAAAGAGAGTTTAAAAGCTGTTCTGCTATATTTCTGACAATTTTGAATATCAATTTGAATATCAATTTTGAATAATAATAATAATAATAATAATAATAATAATAATAATAATAATAATATCAATTATTATTTATTTTGAATAATAATAATAATAATAATAATAATAATAATAATAATAATAATAATAATAATAATAATAATAATAATAATAATAATAATAATAATAAATAATAATAATAATAATAATAATAATAATAATAATAATAATAATAATAATATATAATAATAATAATAATAATAATATATATAATAATAATAATAATAATAATAATAATAATAATAATAATAATAATAATAATAATAATAATAATAATAATAATAATAATAATAATAATAATAATAATAATAATAATAATAATGATAATAATAATAATATATAATAATAATAATAATAATATATATAATAATAATAATAATAATAATAATAATAATAATAATAATAATAATAATAATAATATATAATAATAATAATAATATATATAATAATAATAATAATATCAATTATTATTTATTTAATAATAATAATAATATATATAATAATAATAATAATAATAATAATAATAATAATAATAATAATAATATATATAATAATAATAATAATATATATAATAATAATAATAATAATAATAATAATAATAATAATAATAATAATAATAATAATAATAATAATAATAATAATAATAATAATAATAATAATAATAATAATAATAATATATAATAATAATAATATATAATAATAATAATAATAATAATAATAATAATAATAATAATAATAATAATAATAATAATAATAATAATAATAATAATAATAATAATAATAATAATAATAATAATAATAATAATATATAATAATAATAATAATAATAATAATAATAATAATAATAATAATATATATAATAATATACATAATAATATATATAATAATATACATAATAATAATATATATAATAATATATATAATAATATATATAATAATAATAATAATAATATATATAATAATATATATAATAATAATAATAATAATATATAATAATATATATAATAATAATAATAATAATATATATAATAATAATATATATAATAATAATATATATAATAATAATAATAATAATAATAATAATATATATAATAATAATAATAATAATAATATATATAATAATAATAATAATAATAATAATAATAATAATATATAATAATAATAATAATAATAATAATAATAATAATAATATATAATAATAATAATAATAATAATAATAATAATAATAATAATATATAATAATAATATATATAATAATATATAATAATAATAATATATATAATAATAATAATAATAATAATAATAATAATAATAATAATAATAATAATAATAATAATAATAATAATAATAATAATAATAATATATATATAATAATAATAATAATAATAATAATAATAATAATATATATAATAATAATAATAATAATAATAATAATAATAATATTCTGAATAGAGAGTAAAGGAGGTGTGAGAAGAGAGTAAAGGAGGTGTTTTGGAAAATAGGGGGTATGAGTATTCTGAATAGAGATTGGGAATAAGACTTAAAACAAACGCCAACTCAGAATAGAGTATTCTGAATACTCTATTCTGAGTTGCAAAACAAACGGACCCTAACTCGTTTGACCATATCTCGTTACTATATACTAGTATTTTCCACGTGCAATGTACGTTTTGATAAATAGTTGGAGTTAAACGTGCGATACACGTAAGTCAACAGTAATTAGCACTTGCGATGAACGTCTTAATTTTAAAAAATGGAGCTAAACGGGCAATACATATATATTTTTAAAATTAAGAAGAAAAAATTTTGATGTGTACGTGCAAAGCATGTGTTGAAAAATAGATCTGGTGTTGCACGTGCGATGCACATGTTTATTTGGTGACAAAAATGGAGTTTCTTTTATGACAAAACAATATTAAAATTGTTTATTTGTGACAAACTCTTCCATTAAATAGCACTAGTAATTTATACGTACGATGCACGTCTTTATAAATATATTTTTTTAACAAAAAAATTTCGCCGTTGTCTGGCATCGAACGTGAGATATCTTTTATATTAGTTATGCATGTGCATTGCACGTGTTTGTTTTGTTACAAATTGAATTTGTTTGGTAACAAACTCTTCCATTAAAATAGTAGATTATTTATTTGTGATAAACTCTTCCATTAAATAGTAAGTAGATATATTATATTAGAGATAGATGGATGAATAGTAATTTACATATGTGATGTATGTTTAATATTTTTAAAAAATTAAAGTAAAAAACCTGACATAGTGAGGACTCGAACCTGAGACTTCCTTCATATTAGTTATGCATGTGTGATGTACGTGTTGGTAGATTGACAAATGACACTAAGGCCTGCTCCCATTATAATATTATAGAAGTGTTACGGGGTCGTTACTATATAAGAGTTACGGGGCACTCTACGCTATGGATCTAGCTAGATCTTGGTGTGGCTTGCGATGTCCATAAAATTTTTCATAGTTAGATATGTTGAAGATATACAACTAGGCTAAAGATTTTTCCTACTTAAGAGTAAATAATATGTACTCAATAAGTAAAAGACCAATGCTAAAGTAAGTGAAATTTAACTCAGAAGAAAAGAATGACCATGAGAGAGAGAGAGAGAGCAAGAATGACCAAGAGAGTTAGAGAGCACGATGGTGAGCGTCGTCCGAATAAGCGTTATGAGGAACAACCAGCGGCCGGCGGCATAGTCAGAGGTAGAGACCATGCAAGGCCACGCGACCCTCGATCTGATTAAAGAGACCGATCGAGAGAGATGTTAGAGGTCAAGGAGGCAAGAAGGCAGGATCTGAGGGAGAAGTGGCGTCCAACTGAGCTATACTACACTACTCATCGATCATCGGAGATCAAAAGGAAAACCTACGCTGAGGCTATTCGGAGTGAGTATAGAGGTTTTGATGAGCATAGAGCTCATCGAAGGGCTCAGTCGCCGAATAGAGAGAGTAAAGAAATGAGAAGACAAGGAGGGGGAATGGGTTCTTGTGAAGTCGAAGAGGTTGAAGAAGGCAGAGAAGAGCCCCAAAAGGAAGGCAAGCCTCAGTTCGTTAGAATTGGCCAAAGTTGAGTACAAGAAACAATGCCACAAGTGCGCTAATTGGGGCATTTCAATCCACTTTTGCACAAACGAGTGGTTCTGTTTTGCGTGCAAGAGCTACGACCATATTTCGACGGAGTGCTAAAAGTGGAAATCAACAACGAAGGAGTTAGCCAAAGCTGCAAATTCTTACAACTCAGGCCAGAGTAGGACTCAAGAGAGCGTCACTGGCACGAGGAAAGTGATGAAAGCAATCATTACCCCGACTCCGATCATGGCAGAGTTTGAGAGAAGGTGTAAAAACTGTATCATGGTGAAAGCGCAAACAGGAAACCCAAAGAGCCTAGAAATTGCTGAAATTTTGATGAAGAATATCAAGGTGACGTCGAACTGGAAATGCGAACCGCAACAAGTTAGAGAAAACAAATTCTTCGTCCACTGTCTGAACGAGGATAGAGTGCAAGAGGTTTTGGATCTGTAAGGTCTTGAGGGTCCTGACTTTTACATCACCTTCAAGTGGTGGTCTCGCAGCGTCGGGGCTTTCAAGGCAGATGCCATGCCGTCTGTGTGGATTAGAGTTTTTAACTTCCCCTATTATTGATAGGTGTGCTTGGATTTTCAAATTTTGGTTAGAGGTTTTGGCTGCATCATATACATCAATAAGAATACCTTGCTGCACTCTCATCGAGAGTACGCTCATCTTCAAATCATCATTGAGAGCAAGGAGGATATTCTGTCGCTCATCCAAGTTGAATTTGAGCAGAAGTTTTATGAGGTTAAGGTTATCACGGTGAAGAAGAAAAGCAGCTCGTTTAGTGGAAGAGCAGAGCCTGCGCACGTTGGGGAAGATGAACATTCGAAGAAGACGAAGGGTGAAGAGATAATCCACCCGTTGAATGCTTCTAGATTAGATCTCAGCCACTCATCGAAGGGATACAACAAGCATGATCTGTAGCTGCTAGATCGAAAACAAACTAATCTTGAGCGTCCATTTCAAATTAAAGAGAGACAGGTTTCGATGTAGAGTTGGCGTAAGAAAGCGGTGGAGGACAGCTATCGCAATGTGAGAGGGCTAGAGTGTAGGGATAGGCGGGAGGATGTGAAAGGAAAGGGACATATTGTAGAGTTGACTGCAGTGCAAAAAGGGGGTATTTTGAAAAAAAGAATTATGGCAGGATGTAAGGCGGAAGAGGTGATGGCGATCTCATCGATGTGGACATGTTGTCATTGTCCAAGGTAGAGTTCGAGGACACTGTCAAAGAGGTGGTCGGTAACTTATTAAAGAGAAAATTTTTGGGCCTTTGTGTTGGGCCCAAGTTGTCTTTGGGCTTCAAAGAATCTACTAAAGAATTGTTAGTTAACCAAGGGACTGAGGTGGAGATAAGCCAGGAGCAAGGCAGTGGAAAACCTGTTGGCGCTAGGGTTGAGTCTATAGATTTAGGTGGAGATCAGGAACAAAAAAATCTAGAGGTGAATGAATATGAAGATGGCGAAGGGGGAAACTTTGGCAGCGAACTCACAGAGGAGGGACAACACTCTTATAAGGAGAGGATATGAGTGTTAGATGGAGTGAGAGAAGACAACTTTATTTATGACACAGATACTGATGTAGGGGGGAAACAGGCAGAGGAAGCCGTGGAAGGAGGGGGAACGAGAAGCATTAATAAGAAAACACTAGAATATCATAGAAAGAGTAAAAGGCAATTGGACAAATGGGGATCTCAAGGTCCGAGCGAAGATGATTTAATCAAGGCCGCATCAAAGGAAAAGGATCCCGCATCTGCTTGTGGAGGTACATCGAATAGTTATTTATCGATTCTAAATTTATTAAATGATGATTCTCTTATTTATTACACAACTTTTTACGGTCTAGCCATGGGATCCAATAGACTCGATCAATTACAATAAGTTAATTTCATCAGAGGAGAGTCCGTGTTGGGGGGTCTGTAACCTTGAGGTTACCCTCATTTGGGGTAGATGTTAGATGTCTATTTACTTATTTTATGATTTACATCTTTTTGAATGTTAGAGGAATGAGGCAGAAATCTAAGATAAGACTTATTAGTGAAACGATTAGTATAAAAGAACCATCTATTTGTGCGTTTCAAGAATCCAGGATTGAGCATCCTTCGATCGAAGACTTTCAACGCCTTAAGGGGGGGGTGTGAATTTTGACCGGAGGTTCAAATCTGCCAACGGGTTTTCAGGGGGAATTGTTATTTGCGTTGACCGTACTTTTTTTGAGATTGTTGAGGAGATTATTGGAACATTTACAGTCTCAGTTAGAATAAGGCAGAGGAATGATGATTGGGAGCATCTGGTGACTTCAGTCTGTGGCCCATATGATTCTAGATTGCGAGGACATCTGTGGAACGAGTTACGGGATATCAGAGGTAGGTGGGGGGTCCTTGGGTGATTGGGGGAGATTTCAACATTACGATATTTCAGAATGAGCACAAAGGAAGGGGAGCCAGTACTCATGACAGAGATAACTTCAATTCCACCATAGACGACTTAGAGCTTATGGAAATAGAGCCCAGAAAGGGGATTTACTTGGACGAATATGCAGGCTTACCCGATTCTAGCTAAGCTGGATAGAATTTTTGTGTCCTTTAGGGAGATGCTTTCCCGTTAGCAGGCGTCAAATCTATTAATATAGATACTTCCGATCAAGTTTCGCTAGCCTTTGATTCTGGTGATGGACCTAGGATTGTTTGACATCGTTTCAGGTTTGAGAAAGCTTGGACTCTGTGCAGTAGCATCCGCAAGACTATTAAAGAATCATGGACGGCCAATACCATCGAACTTTCTGCGGTTGGAATATGGATTGAAAAAAATGAGACGACTGCGTAAGAGGCTTAAGGAGTGGGCGAGACAATAATTTGGTCAAATTTGATGTAGGAGAGAGGAATTGGGAATTAGAGTTCAGGAATTGGAAATTCTAGAGGAGGACAGGGACTTACTACGGTCTATGGTTGAGGAGTTAGCAAATAGTAGGTCTCAGATTCAACACATAGGAGACATGGAGGAGCAATATTAGAGGCAGCGGTCAAAGGTGCAGTGGTTAAAAGATGGAGACGCAAATACGAGTTTCTTTCACTAGTTGGCTAATGGAAGAAGGAGGGAGTATCGCATTACTGGATTGTTTGTGGGAGAGGCATGGCAAGAGAATGAAGAGGTGATTAGGCAGCATATAGACGACAGGTGTAAGGATCTTTTAGGGAGCTACAAAGCTAATAGATGTAATCTAGTTCTAGATATGTGGAGTTCATCCAGGATAGATGGAATTGAGGGGATCAAAAACATGTTTACATAAGATGAGGTGCTACACGCGATTAAAGGTCTGGGCCAGGACAAGGCGTCTGGTCCAGCCGATTTGCCTATATTCTTCTATGGACATTACTGGAAGATCATCAAGAAGGACTTGATGAATATTTTTCAAGCGTTCTTTGACGGATTGCAGACTTTGATAGGATTAACTATGCAAATATCATTTTAATTCCAAAGAGGAACGAGGTGTTAAGAGTTGAATATTTAAGACCGATTAGCCTGTTGAACGACTCATTCAAGATCATCACCAAGGTGTTGGCACAAAGATTGTCATCGCATATGAACGATGTTGTGGGAGAATCGCAGAGTGGGTTTATTAGGGGAAGGGATATTATGGACAGTGTGGCATCTGTTCACGAGATCGGCTTTAGGGGGGATAAAGAAGGGGCAGATGGGTTCTTATTAAAACTAGATTTTCAAGAGGCTTATGACTCGGTTGAATGGGATGCTGTAGACGAGGCATTACGGCTCAAAGGGTTTGGGTCCAAGTGGAGAACGTGGATTAAGTCATACGTCCGAGGGGGAAAATCATTTGTTCAGGTGAATGGAATCTTAGGGAAAGAAATCAGATGACGTAGAGATCTTAGGCAGGGGGATCCTCTGTTGTCTATTATTTACCATCGTGGCGGATGGTCTTGTGGAAATGATTAAGAGAGGTAGAGAGGATGGCGCTATTCGCGGAATTGTAGTTAGAGGAATCCCTGACGCAATCTCAATTCTCCAATATGTGGACGACACACTTATGCTCGGTTCGGCGAATGAAGATGAGCTTATTGTGTTAGGCATGGTTCTGAAGTGTTTTGAGGCATGGGCTGGGATGAAAGTTAACCTTAACAAGAGTTGTGGTCAACCTATCAGCGAGCAGTTATCTATTCCTATCTCTACGATCAAAAGTTATATCGGTTACGAGACTGGTCAATTTCCGCTCATATACTTAGGAACACCCATTAGGCCGGGGATAATGCGTACAGAATATTGGCAACCGTTAATTGAGAAGATTTAAAAAAGATTAACTGGATGGAAATGACATTTTCTATCACTTGGAGGAAGAATCACACTACTTAATTCGGTCCTTAGTAACATCTCGTTGTATCTGATGTCTATCTATGAATCCCGAAATGGGTAATTAACAAAATAGACAAATTCAGAAGAAGATTCCTATGGAAGGGGGCAGATGAGGCCAACAAAGGATTTCATCTCGTTAAGTGGGGTACGGTCTATAAGAGAAAAGAATTCGGGGGGTCTTGGAATTCTGGATTTAAGAGATATGAACAAAGAATTGATGAGTAAGTGGTGGTGAAAAATGAACCGGAGATGCAACATTTGGTGGTGTAAATCTTTTGAGGCTTATCGATCCAGAAAAAAATTAGATTTGGAGGGATAAGTAAGCACCAGAAAACTTCAACTCTATGGAAGGGAGTGGCGATGGTGGGGGATATCTTCCTTGCTAATACATGATGCAGGATTGGAAATGGAAAGGATACCAGATTCAGGAAGGACAAATGGTGCGGGGATAACACTCTCATTGGTTTTTTCTCGAAAGCTGCAGCAGCTGTAACGAATTCCGATATGCTTGTCGCCGTTGTTTGGCGTAATGGTAGACTTAAGATTGAGGTTTTTCAACAGCTTTCATAGGAGAGTATTACTCAATTACAAAACCTTAATAACTTTATCCGGAATGAAGGAAGGTATACTGAAGAGATGGAAGATGTGAGAAGCTGGTGCTTAGATTTCACTCACACATTCTCAGTTTCATCCATGTATCGATGGGTCAACGATGGAGGGTTAAGATGTCATGAAGCCAACATTATCTGGAATATTAATGCTCCTCTGAAAGTCAAAGTGTTTATATGGTTGGTAAAGAATGACGTCATATTATCGAAGATTAACCTACAGAAACAAGGTATGCAGATTGATGTCAAATGCTCAAGATGTAACACTGCCAATTAGGACACTAAGCACTTATTATTTAACTATCCTAAAGCGATGTGAGCATGGGAGGTGGTGTGTTTAGGATTTGGGAGCTTTGATTTTCCTAGGTCGATCTTTGATGTTTTGGGATCTTAGAGGGTACACATCATTAGAAAAGATGATAGATTAGCTTGGGATATATCGGTTGCGGCTACTCTGTGGGGTCTATGGCTAGATCGTAACGACCCATGCTTTTGCAATATTAATAATAGATTTCCTGCCATGATGCATAAGTTTTTTTTCCTTTATTCTCTTTTGGGCAGGTCAGGCAGGGGCCAAGAAGAGGCTCTGTATGGAGGAGTAGAGCATAGAGACGAGCGAGGGTCGAGTATATTATGGCCATAGTGTCAACTCAAATTGTATCTTTATTCTGCACTTATGTCGGTAGTTGCTTTTCATTTCCATGTTGTAAGCTAGATGTTTAGCTATGTTTTTTGTACTTCTCTGTTTCGTTAATTTTGCATTAATGAAGCGATGGCGGGGTCATCTTTTATCCAAAAAAAATGTACTCAATAATTATTAGGTAAAGTCTCTCGGATAGTTGACTATAGTAAAACTCCATAACATATATGTTTTCGTTAATGAATATGCCATATGATGTATCCAAATTGGTGCAATTCAACTTATAAGTAGGATAACATCCCTCGAGTGCTTCGTGTGTTATTAGTCTGTATATAAGTGATATGGTGTAGATGATGTGGTCCCATCAGGGCCATCAGAACCCCTCAGATTCTGCTCATCCATGATCATCAGGTCAGATAAAGTCTAACGGGCTTCTACCAACTCAGGCCCACAAGAAAATGGGTCCGACCCGGCCCGTTAGGGTCCCAGACCCATTTACCCATGCCTATAAATACTAGACCCCCTCCTCCTTGCCCAAGTTAATAAATCTTTCCCCACCTAAACCCTAGCAATTGTTGCTTTCTCAGTGATTGACTAGATCGTCAGAGGGCCTGTCGCCGGGACTTCTCTCGGTGTTTCTAGGCAGTGTGCAGGTACAAGAGTCCGAATCGAGCCGCGAAGATCTAAGCCGAGCATATACCAATAACATATCGAGAGATTTTATAACAAGAAGGTCTGCCCCACCGACATCAAGTGAGGTGATCTCGTGCTCAGAAAGCTGGCAGTATCCAACCCCAGCAAAAAGAGAAAGTTGGCCCCTAATTGGGAGGGCCCGTATAAGGTCTCCGAAGTGGTACGCCCTGACACGTACCGACTCGAAGACATGGGGGGCAGGATAGTAAAGAGACTGTGGAATGCGGAACACCTCATCAAGTTCCTCGAACTAAACTCCTTTTGTAACCGAACTTGTGTAAACAGGACCATGGCCCATCCTTTTTGTGTAAATAATAAAGTGTAATATTTGTTTCTTTCCCTTTTTTTATATTTATTTATTGTTTTTGTTTTGTACAAATTTCTGTGCTTTTCTCAAGCATGGGGGCTTGACAATCGGCATTGACCTCGAGCCACGCCCCAGCTTTCTCAAGCTGTATGGGTTCGGCGCTCGGCAATAACCTTGAGCCATACCATAGTTTTTCTCACAAACATGGGAGCTCGACAATCTGTATTGACCTCGAGCCACGCTCCAGCTTTCTCAAGCTGTATGGGTACGGTGCTCGGTAATGACCTCAAGCCACATCGTAGCTTTTCTCACAAGCATGGGGGCTCGACAATCGGCATTGACCTCGAGCCACTTCCTAGCTTTCTCAAGCTGTATGAGTTTGACGCTCGGTATTGACTTCGAGGCACACCCTAGCTTTTCTCACAAGCATGGGGGCTCGACAATCAGCATTGACCTTGAGCCACGCACCAGCTTTTTCAAGCTGTATGGGTTCGGCGCTCGGCAATGACCTCGAGCCATGCCCAAGCTTTCTCAAGTATGGGGGCTCGACAATCGGCATTGACCTCGAGCCACGCCCCAGCTTTCTCAAGCTGTATGGGTTCGGCGCTCGGCAATGACCTCGAGCCACACCCTGGCTTTTCTCATAAGCATGGGTGCTCGACAATCGACATTGACCTCGTGCCACGTCCCAGCTTTCTCAAGCTGTATGGGTTCAGCGCTCGACAATGACCTCGAACCACACCCTAGCTTTCTCCAAGCATGGGGATTCGGTGCTCGGCAATGACCTCAAGCCACACCCTAGCTTTTCTTACAAGCATGGGAGCTCGACAATCGGTATTGACCTCGAGCCATGCCTTAGCCTTTTCAAGCTGTATAGGTTAAGCACTCGGCAATGACCTCGAGCCACGCCCCAGCTTTCTCAAGCATGGGGGCTCGACAATCGGTATTAACCTCGAGCCACGCCCCAGCTTTCTCAAGCTATATGGGTACGGCGCTCGGTAATGACCTCGAGCCACACCCTAGCTTTTCTCATGAGCATGGGGGCTCGACAATCGGCGTTGACCTCGAACCACGCTGTAACCCCTGTTTTCCATTTTCTTTATTTTGGATGTATTTTCTTTTTCTGAGTATTTATTCATATTGTACTCTTCTGTTTCTTCTGGACCGTGTATTTGTTCTTCGTTCTCTATAATAAATCTATCTGTTTTGACTTTGACTCTATTTTGTGGCCTTGAATATTTTCTTAATTTGATTTATCTTTCTGTCCCAAATTTTTTTGTCTCTGATTTAATTCGTTTAATTCCGATTAATTGTTGCTCATGGCCTATTTTATTTTTTGACTAATTATATGTCCTATTATCTTTACTGGATCTTCTTTTAAAACCCTACAACCCATTAAACTCCTAACTCTATATCACTCTCTCCTTATTGGGTTTGAAATCCAATATCCACTCCCCGTTTACCTATTTCACCCATCACCCACTTTAACCCTAACTCATTCCCCTTATATATATATATATATATATATATATATATATATATATTCCCACTGTTTATAACCCTATTATACAAAACCCTAGACGCTATATTTCTTTCCCTGCTCTTTTTGTCTCTCCCGATCCCTTCCCCTCTGTGTGCAAACCCCCCTGTCCTCCTGCACCCTCAGCCTGACCCAGTGCCAGCTTCCTCCGAGCACCCAACGACAGCCGCAGCGCAGCTCCCCCATGTTGTGCCTCCCCGTCCCGATGTCAGCCAGCAGCCCCGCAATGTAGCTTCCCTGCGTTGTCTCCTCCCGAGCGACGCCAACCGCTCAGCAGCACCCTCTCCCTCCTTCTCTTGCTCTTCCCCGATGCCATTCAGACAGCACAGCAACGACAGCTGCATAGTCAGCCACTGCTGCCGCCTACCGTCGCTCAAGCCGTCGCCCGTGCCCCCGATTGCCTTCCTCTCTCTTTGTGTGCATGTGTTTGTTCCGCATGTTGGGTTCGTTGTTATTGAGTTCGTTCCCGGGAATCCGTTCCCGTTATTCTCGTTCCTTGCAAAGTTTTCATCGTCAATTTCAAGGCAAGTAACTTGTATTCTTTTTTTTGTATATACAAGTACTGAATACTGCCTGTAGTGTGGCTTTTGTGTCTAGATTCATTCTCATGGAAAATCCTTGTAGATCTTGTCTCTATTTTTTGATCCATCCATAGTGGTTTCTCGTTACACACGACATGAAACAACTTAGAAATAATTAATTCTTATTGCATATGTGTATGTTATTTGTGATCCATTACATGTTGTATGAATCTTGCATGCATGATGTGTTAGTCGTAGAATTCTTGTTGTAGGCTTGTTAAATAACCCATACCATGTTGTTTTGGACATCTATTATACCATGCTTGTGTTTCGTTTTGATTTGGATTTGTTGCATATGAACTATTTGATTTAATAACAGATTTATGTTTTTGCTGCTTTCCCGTTTTTGTTCAGTATTTTAGACCCTATTGAGGTCAGTAAATCAAATTAATTTGCGATTATAAATCGTAGATCTCGCTGTCTATTTTTCAGAATTTCAGACAGATCTCAGTTTCGATTTGTGAGTTGCAAGTTATGGCTGTTTTACTACAGAGGTGTGGAAAATTTCAGATTTGGTTTTATGTGAATTCTGTAGAGTTATTTATTTTCAAATTTGACGTTAAACATAAAATTTGGATCTAATATTTTTCTGAGTATAACTAGACTTGAATGGGATTAACCCCAAAATTTTTTGGATTTATTTGATGACATCTAAAAACTATTCTATGCTTGCAAACAACTACTATACTTCCAGAATTTTCATGCTGTTCTGTAAAGAACCTTAATTTCTACCTGATTTTAGTTGTTATTGATAAAAACCTTGTGAATATGAAATATAGCTTATTATATCTATTTTATCACCCTTTTGACGGATTTGGATTTGGATTTATATTTTGTAATCTATTGTTGTTTTAGCACTGCTATGTCAAGAGTTTCAGATTTACAAATTTACTGCATTTTGCGATCTTTTGATTTTATTTGACCATACTATCCATGTTGGAATATTATGAAATTATATTTTTTGATACTAGACATACTAGGGAATACCCCAGATTTTTCTTGGGTTTAATCGGTAAGTTTTTATACTGTTTTCCTGTTCATGAATACAACCTTGTAATTTCTGGCTAAACATATTTTCTAGATATAATTCTGTTTTGAGCCCTATTTCTGTGATTATTATATGACTTATATATATTTGTTGGATTTGGTCGGAAGTCTATTTTCTATATTTTTTGACGGATCCAGATTTTGATGTCCGTGGCAACGGAAATCCCAGATTTGGTGTAGTACTGTCTTGCTGTCCAGAACTATAATTTTCGTTATCTTAGTCTATTTTGAGTCATTCATCACCCATTCGTGTCCTTTATTCAACTTATACTTTTCCTTTGTCATCTTACCATGTTTCTTGACTTGTTTGTGCACGTCCATTCTTGCTTTAAATAATAATAACAAGAAACTAAGCCGGGATTTAAAGGGAAAGATCTAATAGTGGAGAATACAGAAACGTGTACTTGAACGAGGATCCATAGATCCTACTTGGTACTTGGAGCTTGATACTTGATACTTGGAGCTTGACACTTGATACATGCTACATGACACTCGACACGTGATTACTTGATACTTGCACACTTGACACGGGATACTTGATACTTGGAGTTTGATACTTGATACTTATCCCTGAGTACACTGCCCTCTATGATCCACTATCAAATCTAAAACGTAACTTGTTTGAATGTAGCAACTATGTGGTAAAAATCTAGGACGCATGAAGTGCTACCTAGATAGGACTAGATACAAGACTTGAAAATAATATGATCACTTGACACTTGCTACTTGTTCCTTGTACATGATACTTGATACTTGACACATGTTACTCGTTACTCATTTGCATGCCACTTGATACTTGTTACATGTCACTTGCACTCGTTTATCTTGCCATGCTAGTCGTTTCTGTTCTTGATTTAGAGTTAGTCCTCTATTTTGTTGTTACATCATTTCCATGCTATACTTGCTTCTGCTATTACGCTATTCTTGTCCATTTATTTTTCCTGTACTTGTTGCATGCAATATAAGCGGTCCGTAACTTGCATTGACAGGCGTTTTGTTTCTCTTTCCTTTTTCTGCAATTTGTTAAATTGCAAACTTTGATGACCAGCTGCCCGATGGAGTAGGTGATCAAAGATTCTAGTTGGCTGGATTCTTGCTACATTTATTTTTTTTCTTGTTGCTTATTCTTGAATAATTTGTAATTCGTTACATGGATATTTGTATTGGGCGTTTTGTCCCATACTTGTATTTTGTTCCAGAGTTGATTTTTTGAGATTCAGTATTCTTGCTTTCAAGTAATCGTGTTGACTATATTGATTCAGTTACTCATGCGTGGTTGATTATTTCTCTTGCATATCTCTTATTTATTCTTATATATGTTGTAAAGATCGTTACAGCTTATGAATGGCGAAAGCCATTCGCTGGACTTGTGTCACGTACTCATATTCTGTATTCCTTTTTGGCAAGCGAGGCATGACACACACCCCAGCTTTCTGAAGTTGTATGGGTTCGGCGCTCGGCAATGACCTCGAGCCACACCCTAGCTTTTCTCACAAGCAAGGGGTCTCGACAATCGGCATTGACCTCGAGCCACGCCCCAGCTTTTTCAAGCTGTATAGGTTCGGCGCTCGGTAATGACCTCGAGCCACACCCTGGCTTTTCTCATAAGCATGGGTGCTCGACAATCGGCATTAACCTCGTACCACGTCCCAGCTTTCTCAAGCTGTATGGGTTCAGCGCTCGACAATGACCTCGAACCACACCCTAGCTTTCTCCAAGCATGGGGATTCGGTGCTCGGCAATGATCTCAAGCCACACCCTAGCGTTTCTTACAAGCATGGGAGCTCGACAATCGGTATTAACCTCGAGCCACGCCTTAGCCTTTTCAAGCTGTATGGGTTAAGCACTCGGCAATGACCTCGAGCCACGCTCCAGCTTTCTCAAGCATGGGGGCTCGACAATCGGCATTGACCTCGAGCCACGCCCCAGCTTTCTCAAGCTGTATGGGTACGGCGCTCGGTAATGACCTCGAGCCACATCCTAGCTTTTCTCACGAGCATGGGGGCTCGACAATCGGCGTTGACCTCGAGCCACGCTGTAACCCCTGTTTTCCATTTTCTTTATTTTGGATGTATTTTCTTTTTCTGAGTATTTATTCGTATTGTACAAGATTCGAGCCAAGCATCCAGCCTCTACCTCACTCCTGCTATCCCCAAGCCGGTCCTACAGCCAAGGGTGAGATCATCGCCAGTACCACTTCTTCCGCTTCACAAATTACAAGAACTCGTACCTGCTGCTGCCACCACACCCAAAAACAAGCAGCATAAATAAGTACTCACTAATCATTTTGTCTAATTATACCTTTCAGTCAATATTTCATTCAAAACCTATATAATTGTAGTACAGTGAATTATTTATTTATTGTTTTCTTGCACAGAATCTATACTTCGTTTACAAACCATGATTCCAAATTAGGGAGAAAAAAATAATAATAACAGTAACTTGGTCTCGGACAGAAACTACTTGGAATCTTAATTCTTAAACCAATTTTCCCCAAGGCACTGTTTGGTTGGAGGGGAATGGAAGGGAGGAAAGGGGAGGGAAGGGGTTTTTTAATATTTTTCTTGTTTGGTTCATTTTTTAGGAGGGGAGGGGAGGGAAATGGGGGGTGCAACACCCCTCCTGAGCCAATTTTGGCTTCCCTCCAAAAGTGGGAGGATTTGGAGGGAAGAGAAAATAGGGCTAATTTTTTAAAGTGACTGGACTAAATTGCCCTTTAAACATTCAAGAGTAATTATAAACACAAAAACTTATAATTAATAAATTGATCAACACTCTATATTTAGCAGCCAAAACATTCTTTACAATGACAAAGTTGACATCTGTAAAGATGCCTTGTTCTGCAATAGCCCACCGATTGCAGTCACTAGCTTTCCAATCCTATCCTGTAAGTTCAGATATATAAAACCATAATCTAACCAACTCATTTCTGTAAAAAAATTCGATGCCATGTTGAACTACATATAAGAAAGATAATGTGATGGCTACTTTTTTACATTATGCATCCAACTAGTGCATTTTAAAATGCATAGCCCCAATCCTATACTGAAGTATCGAAATGCATAAAGATAAGATTAGAAAGCTAAAATGCGGAGAGCTTTTCTTTTCCCACATCCATATTGTGCTCTTAAACCCTTACAACTGAACATCCACGAATCAAGCAGCCTACGAATCATCGATCATATTCCTTCAACAATATCCTTTCTATAAGTAAAGTCATCTGACATTTTTACTCTCAAACATTGAGTAATCATAGTACCTGAATAAATCCTGTGCTCAGGGAAAGATGACATTTACTTTTGATTGTTCTTTTGATTGATACATCAACATATTTTCCTCATAAATAGTTCGTTGTTGTTTCAATTCTTATTGTATGAAGTGGTTGTATGAATTTCTTATTATATGCAAAAGGGTATAAAAGTAATTTTATTATAAAATCCATTCCCTCCCCTTATGAACCAAACAAGAAAATAATTATTTTTCCTCTCCTCCCCTCCTTTGAACCAAACAGAGTTTTCATTAAATTCGTCCCCTCCCTTTCCCTCCCCTTCCCTTCCCTCCATTAAAATTTCTCCCCTCCCCTCCCCTTCCCTGAACCAAACAGACCCCAAGTAAATCGAGAAGTGGGAGTGGCAATAGCGGAACAATCTTAAAGCAGGGTGATGGAATCATTGAAGAGACAAAGGGATGGCTCCAATCCGCAGACTGTCAACCCCCCACATGCCACTTGTTCTTGCAACACAGGTCAGCCATGATTCCTAGGGTTTGCTGTTTGCATTTCCTTCACCAATTTGAGCCAAAATATTTGAAATAAATTCTACAGTGTCTGTGCTTCATGTACACAATGTAATGATATGATATGGCCAGATAGATCAAAAACCTTAGTGTATCTCTTCTATGATCCAAGTTTACCTTATAGAACTCGTTCTGTTTCACCTGTAAGAGACACCGCTATTTTAATTAATGCAACATTGCTGATGTTTTTGATCGATCGTACGTATTGTTGCAGTTTGCATGACGAGCCGAGCATATACATTCATGTTCTCATTCTGCGGTGCTCATAGAGATTCTACATGGAGGGTGCACTATAGAAATTCTTTTGTTTTTAATGATCGTAACGCATACATAAGGGGACAAAGGAGGCCCATGCCAATAACTTTGGCCACTCCTTTACAACTCACATCCAGTGCTATATGAATAATGTACATGTGCACATTGATCTATGTACGTACAATTTTTTCTGTGTGGGTTTTGGCTGCTATATATGTATATATATCCAAAATGCAAGTAGATTTGTTTGCATTGATCTTATTTGAATGACAAGGAAGTTGTTCTTGTTCACCCACCCTAATCAAATGACACGTTCAATTTTGTCTGTGGGTTCTCTCCAAATTTGTCACATCACCATTTGTAGTTTCTAGTTGGTCGGGTCAGGTTTGTGTGTACCAAGATTTGGATCCAAGTTCCTCACCCACGTGAGAAAACTATACATAGTTAGCTGATGTATCGATCTTTGATTGGGTATAACTCGATTTTAGTTGCTGATTTACGAAAGTGGGTAAATACATCTCTAATCTCTAATATTATAATGGGAGAAGGGCTTAGTGTCATTTGTAAATATTTATTATTTTGTCAACACGTGCAGTGCATGTGTTGGTAGATTTTTTTTGTCCTTTTCATTCCCTCCCCATTTTCCCACGTGCAACCCACGTGTATAATACTAGATTTTTTTTTGTCATTTTCATTCCCTCCTCCCCATTTTCCCACATGCAACGCACGTGTATAATACTAGTAATATTATAATGGGTGTAACACACGTGCATAATTATTATAAAGGAGGTCCTAGGTTCAAACCAAGACTACATCTAAATTTTTATTTTAAAAAACTATATTTATTAAAACGTGCATTGCACGTGTAAACTACTAGTGGGGTTAAATTGGAAAAGGTAAGATTAAGGATGCTTTTGGATTGGATACAAACCGAATATAAATTGGCTATACCAACATTTGCATATACAATCTAAAGACGGATTGGTACTAACTCGGAAAAAGAAAAATCAGATTCTTATAATGAAATTTTGGATTCGGATGAAAATCCGATACAAATACGATTTCGGATATTAAATTAATATTATATAGAATAACTGTTCAAAAAGAAAGGGTAACGTTACATCTACTATAAATTTTACTATTTTTCTTTTCATTGCCTTAGTGCACCCACACCAATGGACCTCTCATTTGGGTTGGCATTTTCATTTTTGGCAACCCAAAGGACAACTTTGCCAAAAAATGAGAGGTTGTTCTACACCCATGAATGCCATTTTGGTTGTCAAATATGTATAATAGTATACTAGTATTTCCCTGTGCAAATTGCACATACTAAAATAATTTTGAGGGACTCATAAAATTATATATTACTTAAAAATTTAGAAATACCTCTTAGCTATTTCAATTACAATATAATCAAAAGATGACAAATCTACAAATTAACTAATTCACACTTTCAAATCAACCAACATCATTCTATATTTTTATTCAATTAAAAGAAAATAAAAAAAATAGTTGAATAATTACCGAAATTTAGAAATGCTTAGAAAGAGACTTACAATCTTGTCAGATTCCTCTGTTCTAAAGCTTGCTTACAAATACTCATATTATCTGCGAAGTTCCTCAATATTTCCCTCCAACTGTTCTATATTACTCCTTAGTTGTGTCTCTATAAAATGATCAAACTATAAAACACACATACTATAGTAAATTCATCAAAACTTTTCAAACAAAACAAAAGATGTAGAAAAGATACAAAAGATGTAGAAAAGATGTAGAAAACACACATACAATCTGCCAGTTGTTTCCCTTCTGATTCCAGCATATTCCGAAGCTTCTCTTGCTTCATCAAATTTTCATTTTCTCATTTCATCAACCATTTGATGCAAACCTTAGCTTTCTTATATATTCACTCATTTGTTCACTTTACACTAAAAAAATAAAAAAAAATAAAATACAATAATGATAAAATGGACCAAACTATTCAACTTTCATGCTTTTTACCATCATCTACAATTCATCATTCTTTGTAATTGAAAAATTACTGATAATATTACTTAGAATGCAAAAGTCCAAATAAAAACAGATAACAGTTAGAATAAAAAGCCCTCATATGCAAGTCAGTTCGTTTCAATCTCGTACTTGATGATCCCCCTTCTTCTAATCCAAAACCCTACATTATTAGGTTTCCATCTGATCCTGAATCTCAAAACTTGACCATACTATCATAAAAAAGCAGAAAACTACTCAAACATAATCAAATTAAATATTACCCAAAAAAGGATATAAAAACTGAAACAGCAATTCTAATTGAAGAAAGATTGCTAAAATAATTATGAGAGATTGCTAAAAATAAATGAAAAGCTCAAGAACTTAACAAAAGTAATTTTTCATGAGAAATAATTATAAGAAGTGGTGAACACAATTACCATCAAACTGAAGAATAAAAGTTGATCTTCAGGTAACCTACATTTGGGCCAACTGCAATGACGACATGACATACATGCCTAACTGCCATCTCCGTAATCTTTAGGAGTACACATTGGAGAGAGTAGTGTAAATCAGTGAATATATATATATATATATATATATATATATATATATATATATATATATATATATATATATATATATATATATATATATATATATATATATATAATAAACACTTACATTACCTCTTACATTCCCACTGTTTATTCTATCCTTCATTTCTTCGCCTTCCGAAATCCCAATTTCTACCATGTCCTCTAAAATCTAATTTATTTGGATCTGACGAAACAAAAAATCAAGAACAGAACATTAGTTAGGATTTGGTATAAAAATAACCAATCTTTATTTTTAAATCCATAATTAGGGTTTGGATTCTGAAATTTCAAGAATTGAAACACCCTAATTAGAAATCAAAAGTAAAAAGCAGGGGGTAAATTAGGGTTTCATGAATACAATATTACAAAACAAATTAGGAATTCAAAAACCCTAATTTCTCATAGGAGAACTCTTACTAATGGTTTCATCACCCATGGCGGGCCAGCGAGCGTCGACGGCGAGAATTTGGGTGGGCTGGAAAACGACGACCGCAGAGAATTGGGGAAGGAGGGTTAGCGGGATTTTGGGAGAGGAGGAGTTGGAAGAGGAAGGGTTTTTTTTTTGTTTTTTGTATTTGTATTTTGTTTTATTAAGTAAAAAAATATGGTGTGCATGTGTCAAGATAAGTGCGATTTCCTACTTTTGCTCTTCTTTCTCCATTTCAAAATGGAAAAATTAGAGAGGGGTAGGCCTATTAGCTTAAGATATAGTATAATTATAAAGTGTATATATACATAAATATATATGTATAATATATCTACACTATATATATATATATATATATATATATATATATATATATATATATATATATATATATATATATATATATATATATATATAAATAGAGAGAGAGAGAGAGAGAGAGAGAGAGAGAAAGAGAGAGGTTTGGGTGAGAACCATTCCCTGGGGTGAGAACCTAAGGGCCTATCCCAGCCATTCATCTGTGTAGTCTTAACGGTCAAGATTTTTTAAAATTAAACAATAAGATTAATTAATTTCTGCATTAAGATGTCAATCCCTTTCATTAAGGGATGGAGACCGCGTAATAAAAGGAATGAAAGATCACAGATTATTAGGCAACATATATTGCCTTTTTTTATTTTATTTAAAAGGAATGTAGATCACAGATTATTAGGCAACATATATTGCCTTTTTAATTTTATTTTCAGCCGAACCACAATCTTCATCAGGATGAACAACATTTGTTGCTACGTACAATGTTACTAAATATGAAATTTTTATCTACTTACAATACAGTCAGTTGCTATATAGTAAACGAATTAGTGAAGGAACGAATTGGTGATGATTCTGAAGTTGCTATTAAGTTGGGATACAAAATCTTCTCGAATAGCAACTGTAATAATTATAAATAGCAACTGTAATAATTATAAATAGCAACTGAAATAATTATAAATAGCAGCTGAAATTGGTGAAGGAATACTATAAATAGCAACTGAAGTTAAAATTATAAATAGCAACTGAAGTTGCTATTGTATCTACTTACAATACAGTCAGTTGCTATATAGTGAACGAATTGGTGAAGGAACGAATTGGTGATGATTCTGAAGTTGCTATTAAGTTGGGATACAAAATCTTCTCGAATAGCAACTGTAATAATTATAAATAGCAACTGTAATAATTATAAATAGCAACTGAAATAATTATAAATAGCAACTGAAATTGGTGAAGGAATACTATAAATAGCAACTGAAGTTAAAATTATAAATAGCAACTGAAGTTGCTATTGTATCTACTTACAATACAGTCAGTTGCTATATAGTGAACTAATTGGTGAAGGAACGAATTGGTGATGATTCTGAAGTTGCTATTAAGTTGGGATACAAAATCTTCTCGAATAGCAACTGTAATAATTATAAATAGCAACTGTAATAATTATAAATAGCAACGGTAATAATTATAAATAGCAACTGAAATAATTATAAATAGCAACTGAAATAATTATACAGCAAAACCTGACCACTTAAACAGCAACTGTAATAATTATAAATAGCAACTGTAATAAACAGTAACTGTAAGGAACGAAATGGTGAATGATTCTGCAGTTGCTATTAATTTGGGAAACAAAATCTTCTCCAATATTTTACAGGAATAAATTATTTCTCTCTCCAATTTTACCAAATTTGCCTTAACCGTCGCACACAAAAAAAGGCAATTTATAATTATTCCTTTTATTACGCGGTCCCCATCCCTTAATTAAAGGGATTGACATCTTAATGCAAAAATTAATTAATCTTATTGTTTAATTTTAAAAAATCTTGACCGTTAAGATCACACAGATGAATGGCTAGGATAGGCTCTTAGGTTCTCACCCCAGGGTTGGTTCTCACCCGAACCGACCTATATATATATATATATATATATATATATATATATATATATATATATATATATATTGTATATCAAATGTGGTGATGGGACATATAGCAATATATGGGTTGCCAAATTTAACAAAAGAAATAGCCATTTCTAAATTTGGCAACCCAAATGAGAGGTTGGTGTGAGAGGGTTTTGCCATTTGGATTGCCAAATTTAAAAATGACAACCTAAAATGGCCATTGGTATGGATGCTCTTAGGTGCCACACTCCTGTTGGAGAGTTCTACCACCTACTCTCCAATAGAAGTGTGCCATCTAAGATAGTGAAGAGATTGGTAGTTGAATTGGTGGTGGGTGTGGTATTATCACAAAAGAAAAGGAAAATAATATTGGATAGAATATGACAAATTGAATAAGTAGAATAACCATTGAAAAAGAAAATAATATCGGATAGAATAGGGCAAAATTTTAACTTAATAATATATTAATCACAAAGCAAAAGAAGGGTGCTTCAGCTATTGAAGAAATTTTTTAAAAAATGATTATAATTTAATGTAGTATATGAGTTTAAAAGAGGGTAATAATTAATATTTTAATTTTTAGGGGATATAAACGCGTTTAAAGATTATATCAAACTTTTTCTTTTTGAGGGATATATGTAATAACTATGAGAAATTTAAAAAAAAGGTGGGAATAAAAAAAATGTTAAGCCCGAACTAGGGGTCCAATTAACTGTATTGAAAAAAAAACCTGACAATTGCAGGCCTAGTTTCGAATATTAGGCAACACGGCAGCATAGCAGCATAGTCACAGAATTCGCCAATATTTCGCGAATGGGACGAGACGAATGGATTCTCCAATTATTCATTCATACGCGAATAAATCGCAAGAGCCGCGAATTCTTCGAAAAATTCGCAAATAGAAGTGTAACACCTGTATTATTCAACTATTTTCTATTTTTAAGATAGAAATTGGAGCAGAAAGTTAAAAGAATTGGGGTTCTTCATGGGTTTGGTTGGGTTATTTAGAGCATCTGTAGTCGTTTGAACCAAAAATTTGGCATTTAGAAGTAGGAAATTTGTGTTAGAGTTGTGATCGTTTGAACCCAAAATTTAGAATTTGATTTTAAAAATAGACCAACGGTAAATGAAGTCTCGTCCTGTAATTTTTTTTTAATTAAAAAAGTATCGAACGATAAATCATTTTCCGTTTGACTTATTTTTTAAAAAAAGTTTATATAATAAAAAGCACCGGACCGTGCCAACCGAGAGCTTTTTTATTCAGAAATCTTAATTAAATTTTAATTTAATTCTAACTAAATCTTAATTGAATTTTAATTAAATACTAATATGTATGCATAATAATTCTATAGGTCTAATTTCATAGAATTTTTTAATGAACATTTGGAAAGAAAGATCAATTTTTTTTTAAAGATGATCAGGACGACAGATCATTTCCTGTCTGATAGTTTTTTAATTTAAAAAAAAGTAGAGATGAAATATCATCATTCGTTTAATACTTTTTTGGGATAGAATGTTGAACGGAAGAAATATAATCTTTCGTTAGCTATATTTTGCAAATTGCTATTTCTCCTCCCAAATATAGCCGACTACTATTCATCACAAATTAAAATTTTGAGTATTTGGCCAACGACTGCAAGATATATTTTTTTTCTTCAAATTTTGTAAAATTTGACAAAATAGTTAACGACTATCTATATAATAAAACACAAGACAATTTGGAAAAAACCATCAAGTGGTTCCCCTTCAATTGAAACAAAATCAACAGTTCAGATTCACCCTCCCAAAACATATTTATTCTCCAAAAAAGTTCCCCCCCCCCCCCCCCCCCCCCCGGCCAAAGTAACCAAAGTTTTTCCAAAAAAAAAAAAAAAAACTCATTACTTAATTACTATATCTCTCTCCCTCTCTCTGATTCTTTCTCTATTTATTTAGAAATTTAGATTTTCAAATTTTAGGTTTGTAAATTTTCAGATTTTTTATGTTTCTTTATTGCTCATGTTACATTGAAAATAATAAATATATCATCAACAGTTAAATTTCATCATTTTTCACCCTCAAAGTTCTAAGAAGTTGGATTTACATTCCTATTTATAATTATTTTTCTACATATACTAATGAAAATATAGACTTTTTATTTGCAACTAATTATTATTCTACTATTCAAACTTGGGCTATATAATTGTTATTTTACTGTTTACAATTTTTTTCATATAACGTACACCCACGTACAAATCTTGTATATGCTCATAGAAGGTTGAGGAAAATATAGCTTTACCCATAACTCCCAACTTTTAGCTAATCAGATAATAATAGTACGGAAAATTATTTCCACACCCAAGTATGAAACAAACTTTTCGTAGATTAGTTAATTTTAAGATACTGTGAGTATTCCTATTTCCTACCTTACATAAATACATATAAGTACATACATATATTACATCTATATAATAAATTAGAATGCAATTTAAAGGGAAAAAAAAAACCTACTATTAAGGGCCTTTCTTTCAATTGAAACAAATTTAGTGGCTCAGATTCACCCTCTCAAAAGACGACCCCCCCTCAAAAAAACAAATTCATCATCACTTTATTACTATATCTCTCTCCTCTCTTCACTTTTCAAATTTCTCTCTTTCTCTCTCTCTCTCTACCAAGAAATTTTAAATGTTCATATTTCAGATTTTGTTGTAAAATAATCAATAACTCATTATTTTGCTCAGCAACAAGAAGACAAGATATCAAATCTCCGTATTTTGTAAAACCCTTTTCGCGGTATTGTTGTTGCAAGAGCACATTAGATACATGAAACGTGGATAATGTTTTTTCCATCATATCAGAATCAGTAACAGTTTCACCACATAATTTCATTTGTGAACTGATTCGAAAAATAGCCGAGTTATACTCACTAACAGATTTAAAATCTTGAAAACGGAGATGCATCCAGTCGTAACGTGCTTTCGGAAGAATCACAGTTTTCTGATGATCATACCTCTCTTTCAGTGATTTCCAAAGATCTGCAGGATCTTTGACCGTGAGGTATTCAACTTTCAACCCCTCATGAAGGTGATGGCGAAGAAATATCATTGCCTTCGCCTTATCTTGGTCGGATGTTTCTTTTGATTCATCAATTGTCTCCTTGAGACCTTTAGCATCCAAATGGATCTCCGCATCCAACACCCATGACAAATAATTCTTGCCGGTAATATCAAGAGCTTTAAATTCAAGCTTGACAAGGTTCGACATGATGAAACTATATGTATATAAAAAAAAATTGCAATTAGAAAAAAATTTAGATCAAACTATAACTTTTCTGATACACAAGATCCAAATGAATGGCGAGTGTGGAGCATACTTAGTTATAGTGACCTTAATATTATAATATGAGTATAAAAAAAATGCTATAACTTTTCTGATACACAAGATCCAAATGAATGGCGAGTGTAGAGCATACTTAGTTATAGTAATCTTAATATTATAATATGAGTATAAAAAAAATGCTATAACTTTTCTGATACACAAGATCCAAATGAATGGCGAGTGTAGAGCATACTTAGTTATAGTGACCTTAATATTATAACAGTATTAAAAAAATACCTCGAATAGTTGATGTAGAGCCTCGTGCTGATAACGTGTTGTAAAATAATCAAGACGATGCTAGAAAGTAAAAGAGACAAGAGAATGGAAAAATCATGAGTCTCGTCCTACTGGCTCTGCTCCATTCTCTGAAGTGAATGTGATAGCATTCAATAATAATCATGGTCGTGTTCGTGGCAGAGGCCGCGGACGTGGACGTGGACGAGGAAGAGGAAGAGGTTATTTCCCCGGTGGTCGAAGTAACCACAATGTTAGGGATGAATCACGAGGAAACAATGATGGTGGCATGAATAAGAAGATGAAGGAAAGTATCTGCCACCGATGCGGGATGCAAGGCCATTGGTCGCGTACTTGTCGTATTCCCAAGCATTTTGTTGATCTTTATCAAGAGTCGTTGAAGAACAAAGGAAAGAATGTTGAAGCAAATTTCATTGCTGACGACTCCAATGATTTCACCGAAGGCCTCGATGATTTGATGCACCTGGATGCAGCTGATTTCCTTATCCATCCTGAAGATGGAAGTGACCAGAAGTGATCAAGATGCTTATGATATTTGAAGTTTCTTTCAGCTTGTTATTCCGTTTCTATGTTTAAGTTTGCTATGAACTATGTTTTATTTCAGTTTGTTTCAGTTTTGCTAAAGTTTTTCTTTAGCTTAATTTTATTTTCAAATTAATGTCATTCTTCGTTATTGTATGCTTTATATTGCTTTCAAGTTTATTTATGCGCATTTTTTTCTTCTTTCTTTATCTAGATTATGAATATGTATCAATCCAAGATCCAAGTTGGGGATATATGTCTTGCAGACAGTGCTACTACCCACACCATTCTTAAAGATAAGAAATATTTTTCTAATCTGAGAAATGATCAAGCACATGTCAATACCATATCAGGCTGTGCAAAGATAATTGAAGGCTCCGGAAGAGCAAATTTTATGATGCCAGAAGGCACAAAATTCATAATTGAAAATGCATTATTTTCTCCTAAGTCTCAAAGAAACTTATTAAGTTTTAAAGATATTCGTCTAAATGGATATCATATTGAGACTATGAATGAAAGAGGTATTGAATATCTTTGTATTACCTCAAATATGATGGGCAAAAAGTGTGTGTTAGAAAAATTACCAGCTTTCTCATCTGGATTGTATTATACAACTATAAGAATAGTTGAATCATATAATACAATAAATATGAAGTTTACAGATATATTTAAGGTTTGGCATGATCGGTTAGGTCATCCCGGTTCAACGATGATGCGGAAAATTATCGAGAAATCATGTGGTCATTCATTGAAAAACCAGAAGATTTTTCAATCCCATGAATTTCCTTGTGTTGCTTGTTCCAAAGGAAAGTTAATTACAAGGCCCTCACCAGCCAAAATAAAGAACGAATCACTGTCATTTTTTAAACAAATTCATGGTGATATATGTGGTCCGATTCATCCCCCATGTGGACCGTTTCGGTATTTTATGGTTCTAATTGACGCATCAACTCGATGGTCACATGTGTGTTTATTATCATCTCGTAATTTGGCTTTTGCAAGATTACTTGCAAAATAATTCGGTTGCGGGCACATTTTCCTGATTATCCGATAAAGACAATTCGTCTTGATAATGCTGGTGAATTTACATCCCAATCTTTTATGAATTATTGTATGTCAATTGGGATAAAAGTGGAACATCCAGTAGCCTATGTTCACACTCAAAATGGTTTGGCAGAATCATTTATAAAACGGATCCAATGGATTGCTAGACCAATGCTTATGAAATCAAATCTCCCCGTTTGGGCCTGGGGACATGCTGTTTTACATGCAGCACAACTTATACGCATCCGGCCAACCAGTTATAATGATAATTCTCCCTTACAATTGGTTCATGGTCAGGAACCAAATATTTCCCATTTACGAATTTTCGAATGTGCGGTATATGTCCCAATTAATCCACCACAACGCACAAAAATGGGACCTCAAAGGAGGACGGAAATATATGTTGGGTATGAATCTCCATCTATAATCAAGTATATTGAACCGACAACTGGAAATTTGTTTACTGCAAGGTTTGCAGATTATCACTTTAATGAATCACTATTCCCAACATTAGGGGGAGATAATAAACAGTTGGAAAAGGAGATTTCATGGAATGAATTATCATTGAAATGTTTAGATCCTCGAACAAAAGAAAGTGAATTAGAAGTTCAAAGGATAATTCATTTGCAAGGTATTGCAAATCAACTGCCAGACGCATTTACTGACCACAAAAGAATAACAAAATCTCATATTCCAGCTGTAAATGCTCCTATCAAAATTGATGTCCCTGAAGGACAACCTATAATTGCTAGTGAGTCTAAGGCACGCTTGAAGCGTGGTAGATCACTTGGTTCCAAAGATAAATATCCTCGAAAAAGAAAAGGAGCAAATAACCATGATTGTCAAATCGAGGATGTCTCTCCAGAAGAGACCATTGACATAGTTAATAATGAAGAGAATCAGGTACCTGAAATTAATGAAAATGAAGAGATCTCGATTAACTATGTCATTACGGGAAGAAGATGGGACCGGAATAATATAATTGTCGACAATATTTTTGTATATAATATAGCGCGCGATATCATAAATGAAAACGAGGATCATGAACCTACCTCTGTGGAAGAGTGTAGAAATAGAAATGATTGGCCAAAATGGAAAGAGGCAATTAAGTCTGAATTAGACTCGTTTGAAAAACGAGGAGTTTTTGGATCTGTAGTCCGAACACCAAAAGAGATCAAACCAGTAGGCTATAAATGGGTATTTGTACGAAAAAGAAATGAACGAAATGAGATTACCAGATATAAAGCACGGCTTGTCGCACAAGGTTTTACCCAGATGCCTGGTGTTGATTATGAAGAGACATATTCTCCTGTGGTGGATGCAATAACATTTCGATATTTGATATGTCTGGCAGTGCATGAAAGACTTGAAATGCGTCTCATGGATATGGTCACAGCCTATTTGTATGGTTCGTTAGACCATGATATATATATGAAAATCCCTGAAGGATTTAAAGTACCAGAAGCACATAATGATAATTCCCGGGAAATTTACTCAGTTAAGTTAAACAAAGCATTATATGGATTAAAACAATCAGGACGGATGTGGTATAACCGTCTAAGTGAATTTTTAATAAAAAAGGGTTATAATAATGATCCTATATGCCCATGTGTGTTTATAAAAGGTTTAGGATCAAAATTTGTTATAATTGTTGTTTATGTTGATGATTTAAATATCATCGGAACTCCTGAAGAGTTATTACAAGCCGTGCAATGTTTAAAGAGAGAATTTGAAATGAAAGACCTTGGAAAAACAAGATATTGTTTAGGTCTTCAAATTGAACATTTGAAAGATGGGATTTTCTTGCATCAATCCACTTATCTGGAAAAAGTACTTAAAAGGTTTTACATGGATAAAGCTCATCCCTTAAGTACTCCCATGGTAGTGAGGTCATTAGATGTTAATAAAGATGTGTTTAGACCTCGTGAGGAACGTGAAGAACTAATTGGTCCTGAAGTACCATATCTTAGTGCCATTGGAGCATTGATGTATCTTGCTAACAATACACGTCCTGATATATCTTTTGCAGCAAATTTATTGGCAAGATATAGTTCCTCACCAACTCGAAGACATTGGAATGGTGTGAAACATATATTTAGATATCTTCGAGGGACCATGGATATGGGCTTATATTATTCTAACCTGTCCAAATCAGATTTAATTGGGTATGCAGATGCAGGATATTTATCTGATCCACATAAAGCCCGATCTCAATTAGGATATGTGTTCACCTGCGGAGGAACAGCAATTTCATGGCGTTCTACAAAACAAACACTAGTAGCAACTTCAACTAATCATGCAGAAATATTGGCAATCCACGAGGCAAGTCGTGAATGTGTTTGGTTGAGGTCGATATCTCAATATATCCGGGGAACGTGTGGCCTTTCAGTCGATAAAGATATCCCCACAACCTTATTTGAAGATAATACAGCATGCATAGCTCAGCTAAAGGATGGCTACATCAAAGGTGATAAAACGAAGCATATCTCACCAAAGTTCTTCTTCACTCGTGATCTTCAACAAAAGGGTGAAATAAGTGTTCAGCAGATAAAGTCAAGTGAGAATCCAGCAGATTTGTTCACTAAGGCTCTACCCACGACAACATTTGAAAGGATGGTAAACATGATTGGGATGCGTCGTTTGAAAGATCTAAAAGGATGATCTTTTCAGGGGGAGAAAAGATATGCACTGCACTCTTTTTTCCTTCACCAAGTTTTGTCCCATTGGGTTTTCTTGGTAAGGTTTTTAATGAGGCAGTATCGAGACATATTCTTATCCACAATTACGAGACATTCAAGGGGGAGTGTTAAAAATCAATTAATGTGAATGTCTCTCCATTATCCCATTTTCTCCACTAACCCCATGATCTCCATGTTCTCCACTCACCATTTACTCCATGTTTGTCCTTTCAACTTCTTTTGTAAGCCTATAAATAGGCCTTTAGATGAATCATTTGTGTGTGCTAAAAAAGAAAAGGAAATCATTGGAATACAAATTATACTCCATTCTCTTGTCTCTTTTACTTTCTAGCATCGTCTTGATTATTTTACAACAGATTTGTAAATTTTTGGATTTTTCAAATTTTTAATGATTCTTTGGATTACTCATGTAGAAAATTTTACTGAGTACCCTGATTGATTTCAAATACAATGAAAATTTTAAATAGAGAATTTTTTGCTTTATTTGATTGCTCATGTAGATATTCATTGAATTTTTTCCTAAACCGACCTACTTTTTGAAAGTTTTTTCCAAGCTGACCAACTTTTTTTAAAAAATCCCTAACTGACCTACTCGCTATCTCAGACAGCAAGTTTAGGCAAAATGCACTCGCTATCTCAGATAGCGAGTTTGCTGAGAGGATTTCTTGACAAAAATAAAAAACTAAACAAGTGTAGACTCGTTATCTGAGATTGCGAGTGTGTTTACACTAGACTCTACGTTGAGAATATTTTTTAAAAATTGGGTTTGCACGGGGTGTGTTCAAGTTGGCTTGGCATTCATGTCTGCAGGACATGCCGGCACACAAGCCGTATGTAATCCTGTCCGAGATCTGCACACCCTCCCCCCCCCCTCCCCTCTTTTCGCGCACGAAAGAGAACCCTTGACTTGCTATCTTACAATGCTAAGAAAGAGTTTAATATATATACCCTTCTAATTCCTTTGATTTTTCCGATGTGGGACTAAAAGTCCTTCAACAAATTTTCAAACATCAAGTGTATCATTTTGGGAGACAATATCTCAGTCACCCATTAAACGTTTTGAGTAAATAAATATACGATTTTGATCTACTCACGAAGGAGAACACAAAACCATCAAGGTCTCTCACTAATTCATAGAGGATCTTACTCAAAAATTTTCTCAAAATCTGGTTCGTAAAAAAGGTTAAGTAACTCATTTTCTAACAAGTACACGAATCCATCAAGTAACCCAATTTACGAACAAGTTTTTGAGCAATTTTTTGAGTAATATCCTCTATGAATTAGCGAGAGATCTTGATGGGTTTGTGTTCTCCTTCGTGAGTAGATCAAAATCGTATATTTATTTGCTCAAAACGGTTATCGGGTAATTGAGATATTTTCTCCCAAAGTGAGATACTTGATGTTTGAAAATTGGTTGAAGGACTTTTAGTCCCACATCGGAAATATCAAAAGATTTAAAAGGGTATATATATTAAATTCTTTCTTAACATTTTAAGATAGCAAGTCAAGAGGCTCTCTCGCACGCGCAGGGGGGGGGGGGGGGGGCAGACCTCGGACCGGATTACATGTGGCTTGTACGCCTGCACGTCCTGCGGACACGAATGCCGAGCCGACTTGAACACACCCCGTGCAAACCCAATTTTTAAAAAATATTCTCAACGCGAGATAGCGTGTCTAGTGTAAACACACTTGCTATCTCAGATAACGAGTCTACACTTGTTCAGTTTTTTTGTTTTGTTAAGAAATCCTCTCAACATAGACTCGCTATCTAGGATAGCTAGATAGCGAGTGTATTTTGCCTAAACTCGCTATCTGAGATAGCGAGTAGGTCAGTTTGGAATTTTTTTAAAAAGTGGGTCAATTTGGAAAAAACTTTCAAAAGGTGGGACAGTATGGGAAAAAATTCATGTTCACTTGGGTAAATTTCATCCTCTAAAGTTAAACTGAAAATAGCAAATATCTCCTCAAAAGTTAAATTTCATCATTTTGCATCCTCAAAGTTCTGAGAAGTTGGATTTTACACCCCATTTATAATTATTTTTCAAAATATACTGATGGAAACATGGACTTTTATTTACAACTAATTGTTGTCTTACTATTCAAACTTAAGTTACATAAAATCCATGATGGAAGTTTCAGATTTATGCATCCGAAAGGCTGAAAAGTAAATGTATCTAGTATTATACATGAACATTATTATAGTGTACATCTTAGAAAGTATATTAATATCTGATGGTAGAATACACTCAGAACACCAGAGTTAATCGTTAAATTTTTTACCTCCTTGACGTGTTGGAAAATACTTTACTGGTGGATTGTCTTATGGTTGGGCTTATGTGGTTTGTGTGAATCACTCTATGTACTTATTTTAGGGAGTTGGGGCTAATGTTGTCGTCTCTGTTGTTAGTTATATCGACATATAACTATTTTTTTTAATCTATAACTATATTCTCTGTTTTAATTATATCTGTTGTTAGTTCTATATATATATGTTGGCTGGAGCCTTGATGGCTCTATTCGTATGATATAAAAAAAAGAATTTAGAGATACATATGTGGAATTTACAGAAGCAAGATAGAAGATACAAACTTCATATATATGTACGAGTATTCTCCCATCATCTTTCTGCCAATCATTATAGACTCGTATAGACTCCTTACCAAACAAAGGTATAGCAAACATCTCAATTCTTTGTGAGCAAGAGGGAATGAAACCTCTTTTTTCAGGGCTCTGTTGCAGGTATTATAATTTATTTATGTTTGGTAGTCTCTGTACTTTGGCCCAATACTCTGAGTATGTTTTGTTACAATCATATTGATGAAATAGGGTGGCTATACTCCACATTTTTCTTTAAAAAATAAACAAACAAACAAACAAACAAAAGAAAAGGGAAGAAAACCTCTTTTTCTTCTTCCTCTTGACCAAAATATGGACATATTGTAGAGTTTCTACATATTGTGTGTTTCTAAGGATTTTTCCCCTTCTTTTTGTAATTTGTGAGATCATGATCAAACGATGAAACGAATATATTGTTTCTATGGCGATCTTCCTTTTTGTCGAAGGAATTTCTAGGTTTTCCTCTATTTTCCTTCCTTATATGTGTGTGTTCAGTAGATGCAGTACTGTAATGTGATAATTCTTCTAGATGCAGTCTCTTTTATAATTGTTGCAGATTTATTTGGAATTTTCATTTCAATAGTTTGTTTTAAATGCATATATAATTTATGTTATTAGATAGCATATTAGATGAGAGATGTTAGTTTAGTCCAATCTCGAATAATGTTTCAGTTTAGTCTTCCATTCTCTCCTATATATAAGAGACATATTATACTCAGTTAATCCAATCAATAAGAATCCAATAACTCAATAAACTATTTTTTTTCTATCCCTAAATCTAACATGGTATCAGAGCCTATACTTCTATAAGGCATGTACTATTTTTTTTCTTGTCATCGACGTGGAGTGGTTCCCGCCTTCATCGGAATCACTCCACCTCTCGTCGACAACTTCCCCCTCTCAGTAAAATCCCAAAATTTTCCTAATCAATCCTTAATCTACAACAAACCATAATCCCTCTCCATCAACAACCGCCACCAGAGTCAACAACAGCAAGATCCAAAAACCCTAGCCACCATCATCAATAGCAAGCGGCTACACCAACAACTTCGTCAACAACTGCGACATACAGTACGGCACATCGTCGGCACCATCATCATCACCTCCTCTGCTGCCTCACCTCATCGTCAACACCCTCATCCCCAGCAAATAGCAAACAACAATACAACATCACCTCCTCTGCTGCCTCACCTTATCGTCGGCACCTTCATTCCCAGCAAGCTTCCTCCGCTACATCTCCTCCTCGCTGAAACCCTACTTGCTGCTTGTAGTGCCCCGAATTTCCAAAAAAATAAAATTAGAAATACGTGTCACAAATTCCAAAATCAACCTCAATTGTAATCATAAACATAGCATCCAAATGTAGGGAAATTTAAAACTTTTATTACATCAATTCTTTTACAAAGCACAGCGGAATTTAAACATCTTGGATTACAATTTTGTTTACAACACAGCACCATAAATACAATTTTTCTCTTTACAATCAATCCTTTTACAAGATATGCATAAACATTTATAAATCTACCACATGCTCCTAACTCCATGCTAATGGTACTTATTTCTAAAATATGAGGCTAGAGATAATCCTAACCCCTAAAACTATAGGGGTCAGCCATAATGGTGTGAGTAATATTCAAAGGAAATACAAACTTAATGGAAACACAAAGAATAAAATCATAAGTCAACAAGTGAAACATATTAATACATTAATAACAGATGGAACATGAAATTAGAATAAATGAAGCATAAATCATTAGGCGAAACTAAGCTAAGTGTCAAGTGTAAGAAAACAGAAAATAAGCATGCATAATACAAGTCAAGAAACACAAATGCTTATGATGATTTCTAATGCATACTTGTCGGATTCTATGCATCCTGATAAGATAAATCAGAGAGAAATGAAGACAATACTGAATATTGAATTGAGAAATAACTTAGTACAATATCTCCTATATATAGGAGGAACCAAATACAAAACTAGTCAACTACCCAATGTGGGACTATAATATCTAACACCCCCTCTCAAACTCACGATGGGTCAAACAATGTGAGTTTGTCTACTAAGTGTCGGAATCTCTGAACAGTACGGGATTTGGTGAAGAAGTCTGCAGTCTGCTGGGAAGAGGTAACACAATAGAGAGAGATGGTCCCTGCCTCAAAAAGCTCACGAACATAATTACAATCAATCTCAATATGCTTTGTTTGCTCATGAAAGACCGGGTTGCTTGCAATGTGCAATGCACTCTGGTTATCACAATAAAGTGGAGTAGCTCCTGTAAGAGTGACACCCATATCTGATAACAGCCAACGAACATAAACAATCTCTCTAGTAGTAACTGCCATTGCTCTGTACTCAGCCTCGGTGGAAGAACATGCAACAACTGCTTGTTTCTTGCTCTGCCATGAGATCAGCGAATCATCAAGAAATAGACAAAAACCTGTGGTAGACCTTCTAGTAGTCGGATCACCTGCCCAATCTGAATCAGAATATGCACTGAGCTCTAGTTTGGATGTAAAAGGCATGAATAATGAGCGAGTGATAGTGCCTCGAAGGTATCTGAGGATCCGAAGAAGAGCACCGTAGTGAATTGATGTAGGAGCAGAAACAAACTGACTGACAATATGAACTGCATGAGTAATATCGGGTCTGGTCAAGCATAAGTAGACAAGCTGTCCAACAATCTACCTGTATCTAGTGGGATCAGGAAGGAGCTCACCATCTGTGGGACGAAGCTTCACATGAAGCTCTAAGGGTGTATCAACTGATCGACTGTCAGAGAGACATGCAGTAAAAATAATATCTGATGTGTAAACTGCTATGAAATGAGTATCCCCTGAGATCCATGAGCAATCTCTAAATCCAGAAAGTAACGTAGCTTACCAAGGTCTTTCATATGAAACTACTGGTGAAGGTATTTCTGGGTGGATGCAATGCCGACGGAGTCATCCCCAGTAATGATCATATCATCAACATATAGTAGTAGAAGTACCCTCCCCTGTGGTGATGACCGTATAAACATAGAATGGTCCTGTGAACTCTGATGAAAGCCAGCCTTGGTGATGATAATTCGAAAACACTTAAACCAGGCTCGCGGGGCCTGTTTCAGACCATATATAGCACGACGAAGTCTACAAACATAACGAGGAGGAGTAGTAAGGCCATGAGGAGGATGCATATAAACTACTTCAGATAAGGTACCATGAAGAAAAGCATTCTTCACGTCCAACTGGCATGGCGGCCACTGACGAACGGCTGCAACAGCAAGAAGAGTACGAACTGTAGTTATCTGAGCCACTGGGGCAAAAGTCTCATCATAATCAATGCCACGCTCCTGAGTAAATTTCCGGGCAACTAGACGAGCCTTGTGCCGCTCAGTGGAGCCATCAGGTCGATATTTGACCTTAAAGATCCACTTGCAGCTAACAGGCTGAACACCCATAGGAAGTGGAACAACATCCCAAGTACCAGTCTGATCAAAGGCACTGAAATCCTCTGCAATAGCTTTCCGCCACTCGGGGTATTGAACAGCTTCCTTATAGGTTCTTAGCTCACGTGTAGAGCGTATAGCAGTGAGATATGCATGAAACTGGGGTGAGTAAGAAGCTAGTGTGGCAAAACCAAATTGGTCAGAGGGACCAGTGGCATCAGGTGTGTAGCGGGGTGGTGGGACGCCCGCAGTAGAATGTGCAGACTGACGCACTGGTGGTGGAAGGACAGTATGTGGAGGTGAGGTAGGTGGTGTGGGTGTAGGTAACTGTGGGGATGCAGGTGGTGGAGAAACATGGGGTGTCTCTGTAGGAATAATGGGGGGACAGTCTATAGCAGGAGTGAAAGGAGCCATAGGAGTGGGATCAAAAGGAATAAGTGGAGTGGAAGCAGGCCCAATTGGTGAAGGATCGAGAAAACTAGTGTCCTGAGGAGAGGTTAAGTAGTAGGGAGAGTCTTCTACAAAGGAGACATATCGAGAAATACGAATACGACCTGCCGCAGGATCAAAACAACGATAACCTTTATGTTCAGGACTGAGACCTAGATGAACACACTTAGCGGCGCAAGCAGTGAGTTTCGTGTGCTCAGTGTGAGGAAGAAGGACATAACATGTACAACAAAAAATACCGAGCATGTTGTAGTCAGGGGATGAGTGATAGAAGGCCTCATAAGGAGTGATGCCAGAGAGGGCAGACGAAGGAGTAATGTTAATGAGACTGACGGAAGTCATGACAACTTCAACCCAGAAAGAGTGAAGAACAGAAAAGGAGAGTAGAAGAGCACGAGCCGTCTCAAGGATGTGACGATGCTTGCATTCAGCTACACCATTCTGTTCATGGGTGTGGGGGCATGATTGCTGAAAAAGAGTGCCATGGGACTGAAGAATCGATCGCATTGTAGCAGAGGTGTACTCACGTGCACCATCTGAGCGAAAAGTTTTGATACGAACCCCAAACTGGGTGTGAACCATGGTCGTAAAGCATCGGTAAATGTCAGGTATCTCAGAACGTTGACGCATAAGAAATACCCATGTGTGTCTAGTGAAATCATCGATGAAACTAACATAATAGAGATAACCTTTTTGAGAAGGTGTGGGAGATGGACCCCATATGTCAGAGTGAATAAGTTGAAAAGCATGAGTAGAATGAGAAGTGCTTTTATTGTTAAAAGGGAGGGCTAAGTGTTTTGCCAACTTACAACCCTGACAAACAGACAATGAAGTAAAATTAAAACGACTAAGAGCACCAATATGAATCAAATCTTTTAAACGTGACGCACTAATGTGACCTAAGCGTCTGTGCCACAAATCGGCATCAGAACTGACAACACCAGCAAAACTAGAAGTGGAATCATGAGCATGAAGAAAATCTAGATGATATAGACGTCCATGTCTGCTAGGGCGTCCAATCATATGACCAGTCTGAGGATCTTGTATGGTATAGTCCAAAGAAGTAAAGGTAACGGTAAGGCCACTATCACATAAAGCACTAATGGAAATAAGGTTCGTAGATAAACGAGGAGCATAAAGGACAAAAGGTAAAGTGAGAGTTGGAGTGTTAATAGATCCAGAAGTAGTGAGAAGTAGTGAACCATCGGCAGTGTAAAGTGATGGTGAATGAGAGGTGAGTGGAGTGCGAGTGGTGAGAAGTGTACAATTTCTAGTGAGATGATGTGAAGCACCAGAATCTAAAAGCCAGGAAGAAGACATACCAGGAGTGAAAGAGAAAGCAGAGGCAGATGAACCAGCATTGATAGACTGATCCGAGTTCTGAAGATCCAGCTGGGCTAGACGGTGTTGTGGAACATCATAGGGAGCAGGAGAAGGCATGGCTGGAGTGACGACCATCGCACCAAGTGTGCGGAGAAGAGGCAAACCTAGTTACTGTCTGCGCTGTTGTGCCTGAGCTAGGAGCTGAGGATGAAGAATAAAACAGTTACTATGAATATGACCATCCCGCTGATAGTGGGTGCAATGGGAACGACGATCAGGAACACTGCGATGAACAGAAGGAGTAAGTGTAGAGCTGGGGTGAGGCTTGCGTGAGAAGGATGGACGATGAGCAACGGCAAGGACACTTTCACTGGTAGAGGATGAGTGAGAAGTATGAGTTGGGAGAGCACGTAATCGGGTTTCTTCAGCAACAAGCTCAGCAATAGCAACTTCAAGACGAGGAACCGGATCTCGATGGATCAATTGACTGCATAAAGACTGATATTCTGGTCGAAGACCCATCATGAAGAACATAAACTGATGACGTTCACGAGTGACATGCACCTCACTGTTCTCTAGTTGCTGTAATTCGCGCCAGATATTGCGCATGGCTGTGTAATGTTCCTGAATACTGCGATCACCCTGCCGATCAAGAACGGACTGAACGAGGAGCTGATACTCACGAGCCCCACTACTCTGAACATACTGGGTAACCAAGTGTTTCCAAAGAGACTTGGCAGGACGAACTTGAAGAAGATCAGCACGAAGGCTACGGTCAATATGAGGAAGAAAATAACTCGACGGTCATGATCATCCCAAGTGGTTTGAGATGTGTGAATCAATTGCTTATCGGCAGCAGAAGCGGTAGTATTGGGATCTTTGGGGCGAACAGTGGAACCATCAATGTGTCCCCATAAAGGATGGCCGAAAAGAGTGGTCTCAACAGAAGCAGACCAATCAGTCCAATCCTTAGCAGAGGAAAGAAGGAAATCAGTGGAGACTGGAAGGTACTGGCGAAATTGAGGCTCCATGAGAGATTCAAGTACTTGCAAGAAGAAAAAAAAATTGGTTTTTTTCTTGGTTTTTTTTTGTTTTTAATAATAATAATAATAATAATAATAATAATAATAATAATAATAATAATAATAATATGTTACAAAATGATTTGTTGAGATTCAAGTACCATTTGTTGAGATTCAAACACCAGGGGAGAGGGTTTGTGAGGACAGAGGAGGACGCCGGAGGGATTTGGCAGTGCGAAGAGGACGCCAGGGGGAGTTGTTGAAGAGGACGACGGAGTGGATTTGTGTTCCACTGTTGTTGAAGATGATGTCGGAAAGGGTTTATGAGGACAGAGGAGGACGCCGGAGGGATTTGGCAGCGTGAAGAGGACGCCAGAGTGGAGTTGTTGAAGAGGATGCCGGAGGGAGTTATTGAAGAGGATGCCGGAGGGAGTTGTTGGAGGGAGTTGTTGAAGATCGTGAAGTGGACGCCGGAGGTGTGTTGAGATCACGACGACTGGATCTCTAAGGATGGCGACGACTCGATCTGAAGAGGATGCCGGGCGGCGCGAAAAGGACTGGATCTGAAGAGGATGGCGACGACTGGATCTTCAACAGTCGGGAGGATCTGAAGAGGATGGCGACTTTGGATGGAGAAATTTAAGAGAATAAAATTTGTATAATTGGCTCTGATACCATGATAAGATAAATCAGAGAGAAATGAAGAAAATACTGAATATTTAGTTGAGAAATAACTGAGTACAATATCTCCTATATATATGAGGAACCAAATACAAAACTAGTCAACTACCCAATGTGGGACTATAATATCTAACACACTCTACATAGGTCCGGTGCAAGCCCTTATCGTTCTCCACTTTTATAGGGTTCAATCTCACGTTATGCAATTAATCCTACTACAGTGATTACTTTAAGATTTAGATTATTCTATGAGTATCTAGCCTATGCCCCGATAATTCTGGAGGTTAATCTCTATCCACAGATAATTTCGGAGACTATTTCACTCGCACTTGGGAATCTTCGAGAATACCCCACACCGCCAACAATGGCGCATCATCACACGAATATCCCATGAGCGTCGCCTCGATCCCGATAATTCCGGAGATCGATCCCACACCGCAGGTAATTCCGCAGACTATTTCACTCACACCTCGATAATTTTGGGGATTATCTCACATCGCAGATCATATGAGACCTCCCTACCCATGTTTGCTCTCATTTCATTACAACTCCAACTAGTGTCTGTCCTTAGGTTGATTATTATTATTAATTAAGACACAATTCTCCCTAGAGTTGGTGTACCCTGTGGACATAATTCAACTAATTCAACAACAAGGCCCCACTGGCAAAAATATCCATAAAGTCTCAACCGCTGACATATTGAGGTCCCACTCAACCTCTAGTCTCAAAACTTAAACACCATCTCAACATTTCTTGATATCTCATAAATCCAATTAATCCAACTCATAACGAGTTTCCCTCGAAGCCAATAGTTAATAAAACCAAATACTTCTCAAGCTCAACTGTATAATTTATCAAACTGAAATGGAGTGCAAACAAAACTAAGATCTTATACTCTCAAAACAGCGAAGAATAAATTCAATATAATACTTTTGGAAATCACGAAACGTTCACTTTTCGAAACCACAAGAATTAGAATTAAATACTTGATAAAATTTGAGAACACATATTCTCTGAAAGTGATGAAACCTGAGTTCAATTATTGCTAAGAATCAGAGAAAGTAACTTTGCAAACTGAAATAAACCATCGTTCGAAGACCAACAAAATTCAGCAAACAGTGTACAAAAATCAATTTGACAGTCGACTGTCATATACAATGTGAAAAATGGCGGTCGACTGATAGCGTTCAAGGAAAACAATTCTCAAAAACATGGCAGTCGCAATAGAGAATACTGTAGTTCACTACACAGGGAAAATTGGCAACGGATCAAACATGACAGTCGACTGCACTGCACATTCATTTGAACTGTAGTCGACCGTCAGATGTACTGTGGTCGATCGTGCAGTCGACTGGCATGCCCAGTCTGCTACAGCCAAGTGACTTCTCAACTCTTTCAAAACTGATATACATTTAAAACTTCGAATATATGATTTCATTTGCTAAAAATCTGTAACAACACAAGTACATCATTGGCCAAAACAACTTAAGTTATGCATCAAATCAAATTCTCATTAATTTCACAAAAGAAGCAATTTTCCGAAATTCATATGATTGCAAAAATCAAGATTTTGAAGAATTTCTCATATGAATATTTAAACTTTTACAAATGCAGTCGAAATCTTCTTCATATATAGAGAACACAATTCAAACCAGTTCAAAACTGAAAGTAATCTTATTTTACACATTCATTGGTCAAAATATCTCCATCCATCTAACTCAACATCAAATTCTTTCACTTTTTATTCAATCCCAATCCATCCAACTCAACATCAAATTCTTTAATCTCAAAACAGCGAATACAAAAGCAAAATAGCAACTTAAAGGTTCTTTGTTCATCCATGTACATATATGATGTTACTATTCCAATTGCAATCAACTCATACACTCATAAATTCAATAATTTCTCATACAAGCACTAGTTTGTTTGATACCGAATTAAATAAAAATTCTACAATCTCATATGCATTCAAGTAAACATGATTTATTCAAGCATGGCATAAGAAAGTGAAGATCTTTGTATATTTAAGCATAAAAATTACTCATAAATTTATATTCCCTCATGAAAGTTATTAAGTGGTTATTCATACATCAAAATCTATATTTACTCATCATATCCTATAATCACACAACTTCTAATCATGCATTATACTTGAATGATTTATAATCCTACAACAACAAGTAATAAGAAGTATCACTCACCTTAAGAAGATTAAATTGAAGCACAAAAGAAATAATAAAGAAAAGCCCCTTCCTTCTCCTTTGCAAAAATCCAAGATTATCCAAGCTTTAAATTCCAAAAAAATAATGAGAAAATATATTTTTGAGTTCACCACAGAGAAACAACGGCTGCTACTGCCTCTATTATAGGCCGGGATCCAGTTTTAGGGTTTCACAAGTTTACAAATTTACTCCTCAAAGAATTATTTATTTACATATATGAATCCTTCCAATTATTAGTTAATCAAATTAATTTAAAATAAAGTAAAATTAAATCCCTTTACTCTCTAGAATTGTCCGTCCAACATGCATAGCCCAAAAAACCAAAATCTTGAGTTTTTACTCTAAGTGGTAATTTTGCACAAAAGTCCTTCATTTTTGAATATTTACAAATATGTCATAAATCATTCATAAAAATCAAAAAAATTATAAATAATATCTACTAATAAATGTTAGATTTTCCAAATAGATTTTCTGACTTTGTGTTTTCCAAGAAAAACATTTGCACGTATTTTGCATGTGCAAAAAGATAAATTTCAGAAAATGTTTATTAAATTACAAAAATTTATTTTAATTCATTTATAAATTCTGAAATGTTATTTAAAATTCCAGGTTGTTACACTGCTCCTTTTCTCCCTTAACCCGAAAATCCTAGCCGCCACTTCAAAATGCCAAACCACCTCTCTCATCATCTCCTACCTCATGTCCTCATCTCCCCCGAAACCAAATCCCTAAACCCATTTCTGACCACCTCTTGCTGCAAACAGCCGCCACCTATCTTCACCCTAACCCTAACCCTATTCTCTTATTCTCCTTCTAAAGCAACAGCCCATAAACACCCCCATCGACCTCACCAGTCCCTCTACTCCACCTTCCCGCCACCGACTACTACCCGAAATCCACAGCCACCACTCTCATTCATCACTATTCTAAACCCTAACCCAACAAATACTAAACCCAATACCCAAACCCGAATCTATACCAAAAACTTTAAACCCTAATACTGACTTTTCCTATACCCAAATCCAAACTGGTACCCGACCCGTTTTCAAAACCCTACCCGTATCCAACCCATTTTTCTTCTCACAAAAAAATTCCAAAAAAACTCGAATCCAAACCCAAATTCAGAACCCCGAATCCAAACCCAAATCCACACCCATATCCAAATCCAAACCCATTACACTTATCAACCCGTATCCTACCCTACTCCTACCCTAATCCTAACCCTATCTCTCCTTCCCCTTCACTATTTGCTACTGCCGACCACTGTTCTTCCCCACCCTCGACTGTTATCGACCGCCTTCATCATCGTTTTTTTTTAATCTGCATGTTCTACAGATGTCATCCCGATCCTGAGAGCTTTCGATACTTTGCAACAAACTCACACTGAGTTTGAAAGAGGGAAATATCGACATCATCCCAGTTCCCGTCTCCTTCATCCCTCCTTCACCCACCAACTTCCGCATCTAGATCTCAATACAAACTCACACTAGTTAATTGATCGTGAGTTTGAAAGGGAGAGATCTTAACATCATTCCAGATCCTGATGTCCATTTCGATGCCATTTCGTACTTCCTTCCTTCACTACTACTACTTCTTAGTTCGGGGTGAGATCCTAACATCTCATCTCTGTGCGCCACCAATACACTACTTCCTTCCTCTGCTACTACTACTTCTTAGTTCAGGGGTGAGATCCCAACTCTTACTTCCTTCCTCCATTACTACTTCTCATTTCGGGGGTGAGATCCCAACATGAGCCGCTACCGTGCACCACCAACACACTACTTCCTTCCTCTACTACTACTACTACTACTTCTCAGTTCAGGGGTGAGATCCCAACTCAGTTCGCCATCTACCGTGTGCAACTCCTTCTACAATTTCCTAGTTTTACACCTTTCAAGATCCAACTACTACTACAACTTCTTCAGTTTCAGGAGCCGACACAAATTCCTACAATTTTCCACTTCTATACCTTTCAAGATCCAAGAGCCGGATTGTCCATGCGCCATAGTTCGTCGTCCCATGAGCCATCTACTTGAGCGCCTTCCCCACGCCATGCTTCGCCACCAAGTACATCACCGTGAGCCATCTCTGCCACCTAAACATCGTCAGTATTCCAAATTCATTTTGTTTGAACCAACTTGAGTTTGATAGGGGAGTTAGATATTATATTAGATGAGAGATATTAGTTTAGTCTCATATCGAATAATGTTTCAGTTTAGTCTTCCATTCTCTCCTATATATAGGAGACATATATTGTACTTAGTTAATTCAATCAATAAGAATCCAATAACTCAATAAACTATTCTTCTTTATCCCTAAATCTAACATATATAATATCATGAATTGTATAGTACGAATGAATATAGAATGAGTTGAACACGTGTGTGACTATGTAAATTGTAGGGTAGATGTATGTGAACCTTGGGAAGTTGTTCTACACCCATGATTGCCATTTTGGTTGTCAAATATGTATAATAGTATACTAGTATTATCCTGTGCAAATTACACATACTAAAATAATTTTGAGGCACTCATAAAATTATATATTACTTAAAAATTTAGAAATGCCTCTTAGCTATTTCAATCACAATATAATCAAAAGATGACAATTCTACAAATTAACTAATTCACACTTTCAAATCAACCAACATCATTCTATATTTTTATTCAATTAAAAGAAAATTTAAAAAATAGTTGAATAATTACCGAAATTTAGAAATGCTAAGAAAGAGACTTACAATCTTGTCAGATTCCTCTGTTCTAAATCTTGCATACAAATACTCATATTATCTGCGAAGTTCCTCAATATTTCCCTCCAACTGTTCTATATTACTCCTTAGTTGTGTCTCTATAAAATGATCAAACTATAAAACACACATACTATAGTAAATTCATCAAAACTTTTCAAACAAAACAAAAGATGTAGAAAAGATGTAGAAAACACACATACAATCTGCCAGTTGTTTCCCTTCTGATTCCAGCATATTCCGCAGCTTCTCTTGCTTCATCAAATTTTCATCTTCTCATTTCATCAACCATTTGATGCAAATCCTTAGCTTTCTTATATATTCACTCATTTGTTCACTTTACACTAAAAAAATAAAAAAAATAAAATACAATAATGATAAAATAGACCAAACTATTCAACTTTCATGCTTTTTACCATCATCTATAATTCATCATTCTTTGTAATTGAAAATTTACTGATAATATTACTTAGAATGCAAAAGTCCAAATGAAAACAGATAACAATTAGAATAAAAAGCCCTCATATGCAAGTCAGTTCGTTTCAACCTCGTACTTGATGATCCCCCTTCTTCTAATCCAAAACCCTACATTATTAGGTTTTCATCTGATCCCGAATCTCAAAACTTAACAATATATGGATTGCCAAATTTAACAAAAGAAATAGCCATTTCTAAATTTGGCAACCCAAATGAGAGGTTGGTGTGAGAGGGTTTTGCCATTTGGGTTGCCAAATTTAAAAATGACAACCTAAAATGGCCATTGGTATGGATGCTCTTAGGTGCCACACTCCTGTTGGAGAGTTCTACCACCTACTCTCCAATAGAAGTGTGCCATCTAAGATAGTGAAGAGATTGGTAGTTGAATTGGTGGTGGGTGTGGTATTATCACAAAAGAAAAGGAAAATAATATTGGATAGAATATGACAAATTGAATAAGTAGAATAACCATTGAAAAAGAAAATAATATCGGATAGAATAGGGCAAAATTTTAACTTAATAATATATTAATCACAAAGAAAAAGAAGGGTGCTTCAGCTATTGAAGAAATTTTTAAAAAATGATTATAATTTAATGTAGTATAAGAGTTTAAAAGAGGGTGGTAATTAATATTTTAATTTTGAGGGGATATAAACGCGTTTAAAGATTATATGAAACTTTTTCTTTTTGAGGGATATATGTAATAACTATGTGAGATTTAAAAAAAAAATCGGAATAAAAAAAATGTTAAGGCCGAACTAGGGGTCTAATTAACTGTATTGAAAAATAACCTGACAATTGCAGGCCTAGGTTCGAATATTAGGCAACACGGCAGCATAGCAGCATAGTCACAGAATTCGCCAATATATCGCGAATGGGACGAGCCGAATGGATTCTCCAATTATTCATTCATACGCGAATAAATTGCAAGAGCCGCGAATTCTTCAAAAAATTCGCAAATAGAAGTGTAACACCTGTATTATTTAACTATTTTCTATTTTTAAGATAGAAATTGGAGCAAAAAGTTAAAAGAATTGGGGTTCTTCATGGGTTTGGTTGGGTTATTTAGAGCATCTGTAGTCGATTGAATCCAGAATTTAGATATTTAGCATTTAGAAGTAGTAAATTTGTGTTAGAGCTGTGGTCGTTTGAACTCAAATTTTGGGTTTTAATTTTAAAATATAGACCAACGGTAAATGAAGTCTCGTCCTGTAAATTTTTTTTAATTAAAAAGGTATCGAACGATAAATCATTTTCCGTTCGACTTATTTTTTAAAAATTTTATATAAAAAAAAGCATCGGACGTGCCATCCGAGAGCTTTTTTATTCAGAAATCTTAATTAAATTTTAATTTAATTCTAATTAAATCTTAATTAAATTTTAATTTAATACTAATATGTATGCATAATAATTCTATAGGTCTAATTTCATAGAATTTTTTAATGAACATTTGGAAAGAAATATCAATTTTTTTTAAAAGATGATCAGGAAGACAAATTATTTCCCGTCTGATAGATTTTCAATTTAAAAAAAAGTAGAGACGAAATATCATCTTTCGTCTAATACTTTTTTGGGATAGAATGTTGAACGGACAAAATATAATCTTTCGTTAGCTATATTTTGCAAATTGCTATTTCTCCTCCAAAATATAGCCGACTACTGTTCATCTCAAATTAAAATTTTGAGTATTTGGCCAATAACAGCAAGATATTTTTTTTTCTTCAAATTTTGTAAAATTTGACAAAATAGTTAACGACTATCTATATAACAAAACACAAGACAATTTGGAAAAAACCATCAAGCGGTTCCCATTCAATTGAAACAAAATCAACAGTTCAGATTCACCCTCCCAAAACATATTTATTTCCCAAAAAGTTTCCCCCCAAAACCAAATCCCTTCCCCCCGGGCAAAGTAACCAAAGGTTTTCCCCAAAACAAAAAAAAACTCATTACTTTATTACTATCTCTCTCTCTCTGATTCTCTCTCTCTCTGATTCTCTCTCTATTTACTTAGAAATTTAGATTTTCAAATTTCAGGTTTGCAAATTTTCAGATTTTTTATGTTTCATTATTGCTCATGTGATATTGAAAATAATAAATATCTGCTCAACAGTTAAATTTCATCATTTTTCACCCTCAAAGTTCTAAGAAGTTGGATTTACATCTCTATTTATAATTATTTTTCAACATATACTAATGGAAACATGAACTTTTATTTATAACTAATTATTGTCATACTATTCAAACTTGAGCTACATAATTATTATTTTACTGTTTGTAATGTTTTTCATATGCTGTATCGTTCCTAAGACGTGTCGTAGTCACGTGACCACGTACAAATCTTGTATATTCTCATAGAAGGTTCAGGAAAAGATAGCTTTACCCCTGACTCCCAATTTTTAGCTAATCAGATTATAATAGTAAGGAAAATTATTTCCATACCCAAGTATGAAACAAACTTTTCGTAGATTAGTTAATTTTAAGATACTGTGAGTATTCCTATTTCCTACTTTACATAAATACATTTATGTACATACATATATTACATCTATATAATAAATTAGAATGCAATTTGAAAAACGAAAAAAAAAGAAAAAAAAAACTATTAAGTGGCTTTCTTTCAATTGAAACAAATTCAATGGCTCAGATTCACCCTCTCAAAAGACGACCCCCCCTCGAAAAAAAAAAATTCATCATCACTTTATTACTATCTCTCTCCTCTCGTCACTTTTCAAATTTCTCTCTCTCTCTCTCGCTCTCTCTTTATACTCAGAAATTTTAAATGTTCATATTTCAGATTTGTAAATTTTTGGATTTTTAATGATTCGGTTGATTACTCATGTAAAAATTTTTTACTGAGTACCCTGATTGATTTCAGATACAATGATAATTTTAAATAGATATTTTTTATGCTTCATTTGATTTCTCATGTTGATATTCATTGAACTTTTTCCCAAACTGACCCACTTTTGAAAGTTTTTCCAAGCTGACCAACTTCTTAAAAAAAATTCCAAACTGACCAAATCGCTATCTCAGATAGCAAGGTTAGGCAAAATGCACTCGCTATCTCAGATAGCGAGTCTGTTGAGAGGATTTCTTGACAAAAATAAAAAAACTAAACAAGTGTAGACTCGTTATCTGAGATAGCGAGTGTGTTTACACTAGACTCTACGTTGAAAATATTTTTTAAAAATTGGGTTTGCACGGGGTGTGTTCAAGTTGGCTCAGCATTCATGTCATCATCACTTTATTACTATATCTCTCCTCTCTTCACTTTTCAAATTTCTCTCTCTCTCTCCCGCTCTCTCTTTATACTCAGAAATATGTTCATATTTCATATTTGTAAATTTTTGGATTTTTAATGATTCTGTTGATTACTCATGTAAAAAATTTTTACTGAGTACCCTAATTGATTTTAGATACAATGAAAATTTTAAATAGAGATTTTTTATGCTTCCTTTGATTGCTCATGTTGATATTCATTGAACTTTTTCCCAAACTGACCCACTTTTGAAAGTTTTTCCAAGCTGACCAACTTTTTTAAAAAAATCCCAAACTGACCTACTCGCTATCTCAGATAGCAAGTTTAGGCAAAATGCACTCGCTATCTCAGATAGCGAGTCTGTTGAGAGGATTTCTTGACAAAAATAAAAAACTAAACAAGTGTAGACTCGTTATCTGAGATAGCGAGTGTGTTTACACTAGACTCTACGTTGAAAATATTTTTTAAAATTTTTTGCACGGGGTGTGTTCAAGTTGGCTCGGACAGGATTACATGTGGCTTGGTGCGTCTGCACGTCCTACGGACACGAATGCCGAGCCGACTTGAACACACCCCGTGCAAACCCAATTTTTAAAAAAATATTCTCAGCATGAGATAGCGAGTCTAGTGTAAACACACTCGCTATCTCAGATAACGAGTCTACACTTGTTCAGTTTTTTTGTTTTGTCAAGAAATCCTCTCACATAGACTCGCTATCTGGGATAGCGAGTGCATTTTGCCTAAACTCGCTATCTGAGATAGCGAGTAGGTCAGTTTGGAAATTTTTTTAAAAGTGGGTCAATTTGGGAAAAACTTTCAAAAGGTGGGACAGTTTGGGAAAAAATTCATGTTCACTTGGGTAAATTTCATCCTCTAAAGTTAAACTGAAAATAGCAAATATCTCCTCAAAAGTTAAATTTCATCATTTTGCATCCTCAAAGTTCTGAGAAGTTGGATTTTACACCCCATTTATAATTATTTTTCAAAATATACTGATGGAAACATGGACTTTTATTTACAACTAATTGTTGTCTTACTATTCAAACTTAAGTTACGTAAAATCCATGATGGAAGTTTCAAATTTATGCATCCGAAAGGCTGAAAAGTAAATGTATCCAGTATTATACATGAACATTATTATAGTATACATCTTAGAAAGTATATTAATATCTGATGGTAGAATACACTCAGAACACTAGAGTTAATCGTTAAATTTTTTTACCTCCCTGATGTGTTGGACAATACTTTACTGGTGGATTGTCTTATGGTTGGGCTTATGTGGTTTGTGTGAATCACTCTATGTACTTATTTTAGGGAGTTGGGGCTAATGTTGTCATCTCTGTTGTTAGTTATATCGACTACATATAACTCTTTTTTTAACCTATAACTATATTCTCTGTTTTAATTATATCTGTTGTTAGTTCTATATATATATATGTTGGCTGGAGCCTTGATGGCTCTATTCGTATGATATAAAAAAAGAATTTAGAGATACATATGTGGAAATTACAGAAGCAAGATAGAAGATACAAACTTCATATATATGTACGAGTATTCTGTTGGAATTAATTTTTGCAGTTTTCCGGGCCGGATTCCGGCAGGCTCCGGCCACCGGTGGCACCGGAAAATGAGTGGATTGCGATCCTCTCGTCGAGTACTATTCCGTAGTATACTCACTTGCCAAAAACGAATTCCGTATGAATGAGAAATGTTGATCCAAAGTTGGGTACTTGAAAGGTACTAACTTGGCAACTGGGAGAAAATAGATAGTCCCATATCGGAAATTGGAAATGATTTTGTCTAGTATATATACTAGAAAACTGGACTAAAGGGCGTGGCCCGGGGGTTACCACTAACGTGTAGTGGAGAGAGGACTTAGCCAAAATGACAAACACACACGCGCGCGCGCGCCCGGCCCGGCCCAGCTCCGGCTCCAGGAACTAACAATCTCTGTTTCAACCAATTTCAGAACAAACAAATCAGATCGTGGAGAACGCACCCACTGAAATTGCTACTGGGCTTCTCAGTACCCAGACACCGGTGACCCAAAATGTGACTGCACAATCGGTTGCGGCACATTCGGTCGTTCTGCCCACGCACATAAGCGTGGGAGAAAAACCGGAGAAGTTCAATGGAACTGGGTTCAAAAAGTGGCAGGGGAAGATGCAGTTCTACCTGACCACATTGAAGCTGGATAGATTCCTCAATGAATCTGCCCCGATGCTGGCGCCAATGGAAGCACACTCCGTTGCTGCAGTTGACGCGTGGACTCAGGGCGACTACCTCTGCAGGAACTACATCCTGAATGGCTTGGTAGACTCTCTCTACAACGTCTACTGTGTCTTCAAGACATCCAAACTCCTGTGGGGGTCCCTGGAAAAGAAGTACAAAACAGAAGACGCCGGGTCCAAGAAATTTGTTGTCGGCAAATTTTTGGACTACAAGATGATTGACTCCAAAACAGTGGTGAGTTAAGTCCAAGAACTGCAGGTTATAATGCACGACATTGCTGCAGAGAATATGATGCTGTGCGAACCATTCCGGGTTGCAGCGTTCATTGAAAAACTTCCACCTGGGTGGAAAGACTTCAAGAACTATCTCAAACACAAACGAAAGGAGATGTCTCTTGAAGATCTAATTATCAGGTTGCGGATCGAAGAAGAGAATCGCAAGGCTGAGAGGTCCTATGGAAATCAGTCCATAGAAAAGGCTAATGTGGTGGAGCATGAACAGAAGGGCAAGAAGAGGAAGTTTCTGCCACAGGCCTCCAACAAAAAACCTCTTGCAAAGAGGTTTGCTGGGAAATGCCACAAGTGTGTTAAGTTGGGGCACAAAATTTCTGAGTGCCGCAGTAAGGACAGTAATTATTCAAAAACAGGACATGTAAAAGGGAATGAAAAATCCCACGCACACATAGCTGAGAACTTGTCCACTGGTATCTCTGACCTGGACCTCTGTGCTGTTATGTCAGAGGTCAATCTTGTGGAGAGCAATCCTCGTGAATGGTGGTACGATACTGGGGCCACCAAGCATATTTGCTCGGACAAGGAAATGTTCACCTCTTACCAGAAGTGCAACAAAGATGAACAGCTGTTCATGGGAAACTCTTCCACCTCCAAAATTGAAGGAACAGGGAAGATAGTGCTGAAAATGACTTCAGGCAAAGAGCTAACACTCACAAATGTGCTGCATGTCCCAGACATTAGAAAGAACTTGATATCAGGTTCTTTGCTAAGTAAGAATGGGTTTAAAGTTGTACTTGTTTCTGATAATTTTGTACTGTCCAAGAATGGGGTATATTTGGGTAAAGGATATGTAAAGGATGGACTGTTCAAGTTTAATGTAATGACAGTCATCCCTAAAACTATTGTTCCTCCCAAAGTTAATGAAATAACTCCTATTGCCTATGTTGTTGAGTCTTCCTCTGTTTGGCATGAAAGACTAGGCCATGTTAAGGTAAATTCTATGCGTAGATTAGTTAACATGAATTTGCTACCAAAATTTAAGGTAGATAACTCAGAAAAATGCGAAGTTTGCACGGAGGCCAAACTCACTAAAACTCCATCGCGTTCTGTAGAAAGAAACACAGAAACTCTAGGTCTAATTCACACGGATCTGTGTGACTTAAAATATGTGCAGACCAGAGGTGGCAAAAAGTACTTTGTGACTTTCATAGACGATTGCACAAAATTCTGTTATGTATATTTGTTACATAGCAAAAATGAGGCTTTGGAAAAATTCAAAGAATATAAACTTGAGGTTGAGAATCAACTTGGAAAAACAATTAAAATCGTTAGAAGTGATAGAGGAGGAGAATATGATGCACCATTTAACATGTTCTGCTCGAAATATGGAATAGTTCATCAGACAACTGCTCCCTACTCACCCGAATCAAACGGTACTGCCGAGCGCAAAAACCGAACTCTAAAGGAGATGATGAATGCCTTGTTGTTGAATTCTAGCTAACCCAAAAACATGTGGGGGGAAGCATTGCTGACTGCCAACTACATTCTCAACAAAATACCTCACAAGAAAACCAGCAAGACACCATATGAACTATGGAAAGGTAATTTACCTTCGTATAAATACCTCAAAGTGTGGGGGTGTCTAGCAAAAGTGGCAGTACCTAATCCAAAACAGGTCACCATCGAACCTAAAACGATCGATTGCATATTCATAGGCTATGCACACAACAGTAGTGCATATCGGTTCTTGGTATACAAATCGGATATACCGGATATCCATGTAAATACAATAATGGAATCAAGAAATGCTTTATTCTTTGAACACGTATTTCCGTGCAAGGATACTACGTACCCCAAATGTACACATGAACAAGGGGAATGCAAGCACTTCAGTTGATGAACCAGAACATGATACTGATGAGCCTAGACGAAGTAAACGGGCTAGAACATCAAAATCATTTGGTCCTGACTTTGTGATGGCCTTTCTGTTAGAGAATGAGCCCAGAACGTTCAAGGAAGCCATGTCTATGCCTGATGCTCGTATGTGGAAGGAAGCAATCAAAAGTGAAATAGACTCCATTATGCAAAATTATACATGGGAGTTAGTCGATTTGCCTTCTGGATGTAAAGCTCTAGGATGCAAATGGATTTTCAAACAAAAATTGAAACCAGATGGTTCAATAGAGAAGCATAAGGCTAGACTTGTGGTTCAAGGATTTAGGCAAAAAGAAGGCCTAGATTTCTTCGATACATATTCCCCAGTTACAAGAATAACATCCATAAGAATGTTGATAGCTATTGCAGCTCTACGTAACCTGGAAATACATCAAATGGATGTTAAAACTGCATTTCTAAATGGGGACTTAGAAGAAGAAATATACATGAAACAACCTGAGGGTTACATAGTTCCTGGACAGAAAAATAAGGTGTGCAGGCTTGTAAAATCACTGTACGGCCTGAAACAAGCTCCAAAGCAGTGGCATGCAAAATTTGACAATGTTATGATGTCAAATGGTTTCAAAATAAATGAATGTGATAAATGTATCTACATCAAAGATACTCCAAACGGATACATTCTAGTCTGTCTATACGTAGACGACATGCTCATTATTGGAAGCAATAACGACATTATCAAACAAACTAAGAGCATGCTTAGTGGCAAGTTTGACATGAAAGACTTGGGAGTTGCAGATGTCATACTAGGAATCAAAGTTTCCAGGACATCTGAGAGGATTACTTTGTCTCAAGCTCATTATGCTGAGAAAGTACTTGAAAGATTCAAGAATTATTCCAATGGGACAGCAAAAAGTCCCGTCGATCCCAGTCTTCACCTGTTCAAAAATACAGGCGAAAGCATATCACAACTGGAATATGCACGTGTAATTGGTAGTCTGATGTACCTAACAAATTGTACAAGACCGGACCTAGCACATTCGGTAAACGTACTGAGCCGATACACGAGTAATCCAGGACGAAGTCACTGGAAAGGAATAACTAGAGTATTGAACTACTTGCGACATATTCAGAGTTATGCGCTGCATTACACCAGATATCCAGCAGTACTGGAAGGCTACAGTGATGCCAACTGGATATCGGACTCAAAGAACTCAAAATCCACAAGTGGATATGTTTTCACACTTGGTGGTGCAGCTGTGTCATGGAAATCCTCTAAACAAACGCTATTGGCCAGATCCACCATGGAATCTGAGTTTATTGCTTTAGACAAAGCGGCAGAGGAAGCAGAATGGCTTCGAAACTTCTTAGAGGATATTCCAATGTGGGAAAAACCAGTGCCTGCCTTATGTGTACACTGTGACAGCCAATCGGCTATAGCACGGACACTGAGTTGTATGTATAATGGTAAGTCTCGCCATATCAGAAGGCGACACAAAACCATTAGACAACTGCTCTCAAATGGAGTAATCTCTATAGAATATATAAAATCGGCCGACAACCTAGCGGATCCATTTACTAAAGGTCTGTCGCGAGAGCAGGTTGTGAGATCATCAAGAGGAATGGGTTTAAAGCCTATGACGAAAGAGGATACTTGATAGAAACCCTACCTAGGAATTGGAGATCCCCAGATCTAGGTTCAAAGGGACAACTAAATCTTGTTGAATCGACGAAAGCACTGAGAGATTAACATCTCATACCCATTCTTAGGATGATAAAACAAGTGCTTCCTGCAAATAGTTAGGATAAGCTTGGCTTTTAATGATTCCCATAGCTTTGAAATAAAAGTGGGGTATATCAGGATACTCTTTATGGGCAATCACCTTGTGAGTGTGAAATGGGGCCGTTTCTAGGAGAATAAAGAGAGGCTACATTCTCCAAGTTCACTCATGATTAACCAGGGATGTTCAAGGCCAAAATGAACACAACAAGAGAACTTAGTTCTGTGAGGAGATGAAACTGTGTGATAGTTATTGTCTAGGTTCACATGAACGCCCGGGTAGTTCAAGACATCATGATCACTACCTGGTCAAGTGAATCCGATAGCTAATTACTAAGGGTGGTTCAAAGTTGAAAAATTACTACCATTCCTGATGCAGTGATTTTCCGATTGTACTCTCAGAGTCTTTCTGTCATGTTTTTTGTTTTTCTGTCGTGTCTCGATTACAGGGTCTGGTAATTTCCATTCATGTGGGGGATTGTTGGAATTAATTTTTACAGTTTTTCGGACCGGATTCCGGCAGGCTCCGACCACCGGCGGCGCCGAAAAATGAGTGGATTGCGATCCTCTCGTCGAGTACTATTCCGTAGTTTACTCACTTGCCAAAAACGAATTCCGTATGAATGAGAAATGTTGATCCAAAGTTGGGTACTTGAAAGGTACTAACTTGGCAACTGGGAGAAAATAGATAGTCCCATATCGGAAATTGGAAATGATTTTGTCTAGTATATATACTAGAAAACTGGACTAAAGGGCGTGGCCTGGGGGTTACCACTAACGTGTAGTGGAGAGAGGACTTTGCCAAAATGACAAACACACACGCGCACGCGCGCGCGCGCCCGGCCCGGCCCGGCCCGGCTCCGACCCCAGCCCCGGCTCGGCTCGGCTCGGCTCGGCTCGGTTGGGCTTGGTCTGGTCTGGCTTAAATTTTTTATTTTATTTTTCCCAGACAAACTCTTCCCCTACTGAACTGAAAAAGGCTTTTCAGATTCAGTAACTGATGCCCATTACTCTGTAACAGCAGAGTAATGGCTCACCAGTTATGAATCTGAAGAGTCCCCATTACTCTGCTGTTACAGAGTAATGGCAGCTGCTGAACAGTCTCCAGTCCAACTCTTCTCTATAAATCCAGACATCAACTCCTATACAGAGATAGAGATTTTTTTGACATTTTCTTTTCTTCTTCTTCTCCTCTGAGTCAGTGTCACTGAGAGTACACCACAGGCAGAAGTTCGTTGTCACTGAAGGAAGGGTGCTGCATTCTTCAGAGAAGGTACAGTTGTATCCTGGGAAGCAATTCGCCGGTAACCATCACACTACGGGGCGAATTTTGCTTTAAGGACAGAGATTCTAAAATCTCGACTCTGTACAAGTTCTTTACTTACTGTTTTCCTTCCTGTATTTGATTTCTTCACAATTTTGTTGGAATTTCCTATTATTTTATATTCAGGTTCTAACATATTCTCCCATCATCTTTCCACCAATCATTATAAACTCGTATAGACTCCTTACCAAACAAAGGTATAGCAAACATCTCATTTCTTTGTGAACAAGAGGGAATGAAACCTCTTTTTTCAGGGCTCTGTTGCAGGTATTATAATTTATTTATGTTTGGTAGTCTCTGTACTTTGGCCCAATACTCTGAGTATGTTTTGTTACAATCATATTGATGAAATAGGGTGGCTATACTCTACATTTTCCTTTAAAAAACAAACAAACAAACAAACAAAAGAAAAGGGGAAGAAAACCTCTTTTTCTTCTTCCTCTTGACCGAAATATGGACATATTGTAGAGTTTCTACATATTGTGTGTTTCTAAGGATTTTTTCCCCTACTTTTCGTAATTTGTGAGATCATGGTCAAACGATGAAACGAATATATTGTTTCGATGGCAATCTTCCCTTTTTGTCAAAGGAATTTCTAGGCTTTCCTCTATTTTCCTTCCTCATTTGTGTGTGTTCAGTAGATGCAGTACTGTAATGTGATAATTCTTCTAGATGCAGTCTCTTTTATAATTGTTGCAGATTTATTTGGACTTTGCATTTTAATAGTTAGTTTTAAATTCATATATAATTTATGTTATTAGATAGTATATTAGATGAGAGATGTCAGTTTAGTCCAATCTCGAATAGTGTTTCAGTTTAGTCTTCCATTCTCTCTTATATATAGGAGACATATTATACTCAGTTAATCCAATCAATAAGAATCCAATAACTCAATAAACTATTTTTTTCTATCTCTAAATCTAGCATGGTATCAGAGCCTATACTCCTATAAGGCATGTACTATTTTTCTTCTCGTCATCGACGTGGAGTGGTTCCCGCCTTCATCAGAATCACTCTACCTCTCGTCGACAACTTCCCTCTCTCAATCAATTCCCAAAATTTTCCTAATCAATCCTTAATCCACAACAAACCATAATCCCTCTCCATTACCAACCGCCCACCAGAGTCAACAACAGCAAAATCCAAAAACCCTAGCCGCCATCATCAATAGCAAGCGGCTACACTAACAACTTCGTCAACAACTGCGACATACAGTACGACACATTGTCGGCACCATCATCGTCACCTCCTCTGCTGCCTCACCTCATCGTCAACACCCACATCCCCAGCAAACAACAAACAACAATACAACGTCACCTCCTCTGGTGCCTCACCTTATCGTCGGCACCTTCATCCCCAGCAAGCTTCCTCCGCTGCATCTCCTCTTCGCCGAAACCCTACCTGCTGCTTGTAGCGCCCTGAATTTCCAAAAAAAAAATTAGAAATACGTGTCACAAATTCCAAAATCAATCTCAATTGTAGTCATAAACATAGCATCCAAATATAGGAAAATTTAAAACTTTTATTACATCAATTCTTTTACAAAACACAGCGGAATTTAAATACCTTAGATCACAATTTTGTTTACAACACAGCACCATAAAAACAATTTTTCTCTTTACAATCAATCCTTTTACAAGATATGCATAAACATTTATAAATCTACCATATGCTCCCAACTCCATGCTAATGGTACCTATTTGTAAAATATGAGGCTAGAGATAACCCTAACCCTCAAAACTACAGGGGTCAGCCATAACGGTGTGATTGATATTCAAAGGAAATACAAACTTGATGGAAACATAAAGAATAAAATCATAAGTCAACAAATGAAACATATTAATACATTAATATCAGATGGAACATGAAATAACAATAAATGAAGCACAAATCATTAGGCGAAACTAGGCTAAGTGTCAAGTGTAAGAAAACAGAAAACAAGCATGCATAATACAAGTCAAGAAATACAATTGCTTATGATGATTTCTAATGCATACTTGTCGGATTCTATGCATCCCACTCTACATAGGTCCGGTACAAGCCCTTATCGTTCTCCACTTTTATAGGGTTCAATCTCATGTTATGCAATTAATCTTACTACAGTGATTACTTTAAGATTTAGATTATTCTGTGAGTATCTAGCCCATGCCCCGATAATTTTGGAGGTCAATCTCTATCCACAGATAATTTCAGAAACTATTTCACTCGCACCTGGGAATCTTCGAGAATACCCCACACCGCTAGCAATGGTGCATCAACACACGAATATCCCATGAGCGTCGCCTCGATCCCGATAATTCCGGAGATCGATCCTACACCGCAGGTAATTTCGCAGTCTATTTCATTCACACCTCGATAATTTTGAGAATTATCTCACATCGCAGATCATATAAGACCCCCTACCCATGTTTGCTCTCATTTCATTACAACTCCAACTAGTGTCTGCCCTTAGGTTGATTATTATTATTAATTAAGTCACAATTCCCCCAAGAGTTGGTGTACCCTGCCGAACATAATTCAACTAATTCAACAACAAGGCCCCACTTGCAAAAATATCCACAAAGTCTCAACCACCAACATATTAGGGTCCCACTCAACCTCTAGTCTCAAAACTCAAACATCATCTCAATATTTCTTGATATCTCATAAATCTAATTAATCCAACTCATAACGAGTTTCCCTCAAAGCCAATAGTTAATAAAACCAAATACTTCCCAAACTCAACTGTATAATTTATCAAACTGAAACAGAGTACAAACAAAACTAAGATCTTATACTCTCAAAACAACAAAGAATAAATTCAATATAATACTTTTGGAAATCACGAAACGTTCACTTTTCGAAACCACAAGAATTAGAATTAAATACTTGATAAAATCTGAGAACACATATTCTCTGAAAGTGATGAAACCTGAGTTCAATTATTGCTAAGAATCAGAGAAATTAACTTTGCAAACTCAAATAAACCATCGTTCGAAGAACAACAAAATTCAGCAAACAGTGTACAAAAATCAATTTGACAGTCGACTGTCATATACAATGTGAAATATGGCGGTCGACTGACAGCATTCAAGGAAAACAATTCTCAAAGACATGGCAGTCGCAATAGATAATACTGCAGTCGACTGCACAGGGAAAATTGGCAACGGATCAAACATGACATTCGACTGCACTGCACATTCATTTGAACTGCAGTCGACCGTCAGATGTACTGCAGTCGACCGCGCAGTCGACTGGCATGCCCAGTCTGCTACAGCCAAGTGACTTCTCAACTCTTTCAAAACTGATATACATTTAAAACTTTGAATATATGATTTCATTTGCTAAAAATCTGTAACAACACAAGTACATCATTGGCCAAAACAACTTAAGTTATGCATCAAATCAAATTCTCATTAATTTCACAAAAGAAGCAATTTTCCAAAATTCATATTATTGCAAAAATCAAGATTTTGAAGAATTTCTCATATGAATATTTGAACTTTTACAAATGCAGTCGAAATGTTCTTCATATACAGATAACACAATTCAAACCTGTTCAAAACTGAAAGTAATCTTATTTTACACATTCATTGGTCAAAATATCTCCATCCATCTAACTCAACATCAAATTCTTTCACTTTTTATTCAATCCCAATCCATCCAACTCAACATCAAATTCTTTAATCTCAAAATAGTGAATACAAAAGCAAAATAGCAACTTAAAGGTTCTTTGTTCATCCATGTACATATATGATGTTACTATTCCAATTGCAATCTATTCATACACTCATAAATTCAATAATTTCTCATATAAGCACTAATTTGTTCAATACCAAATTAAATAACAATTCTACAATCTCATATGCATTCAAGTAAACATGGTTTATTCAAGCATGGCATAAGAAAGTGAAGATCATTGTATATTTAAGCATGGAAATTACTCATAAATTTATATTTTTTCATGAAAGTTATTAAGTGGTTATTCATACAACAAAATCTATATTTACTCATCATATCTTATAATCACACAACTTCTAATCATGCATTATACTTGAATGATTTATAATCCTACAACAACAAGTAATAAGAAGTATCACTCACCTTAAGAAGATTAAATTGAAGCACAAAAGAAATAATAAAGAAAAACCCCTTCCTTCTCCTTTGCAAAAATCCAAGATCCAAGCTTTAAACTCCAAAAAAATAATGAGAAAATATATTTTTGAGTTCACCAAAGAGAAACAATGGCTGCTGTTATCGCTGATTTCGGTGTGGGGATAAACAGATAGAATTTGTAGGTCCAAGAAAAACCTGAACAGTTGACTCAGCCTTCTTGCTCCTGCCGCAACCTGCAAGGAAGTGCGAAACACCGGGGTTGATTCCGGCGATGCACCCTCCGACGCTCTTGTCAGTAATCAGAAAAGATTAAGAAAGAGCTTAAGTGGTGAAGATGTGATTAACCTGGTCTTGGTGGTAGAGGGGTTGTATTTATAGTCGCCTTTGGAACGGTTAAGATCCTGATTTCCTGCCTAACAGCCAGAAGGAAAATCCTCCTATTCTGTTTTGGGAAATTAGGCCCTGATTCCCTGGTGAGAGCCAATCAGGCTTATTGATTTGATTTAGTCAAATCAGTGGCCTTGATTCTCCTCATGGCGAACTGGGCTTGTATCGGGTCAGGACCCGTGCCCAGTTGTAGTGGATCTATTCGCGGGTGGTTGGTCATGCCGCCGAAGAAGGCCCGATACCCGTTTTGGATCCATCTGTATGTGAAATTACCTTTTTACCCCCATGCTTCAAGATTCGTGCTCGATCTGGACGGTCTCGATTTACCCCCATTTTTAGCCATATCACGAGCCCCCCACTCCTAAAGACTGAGTGTGGTCAGACTTTGTGGAGTAGTATAGCTGTTTTAGTGGCTGGTGGAGTTGTATCGGAGTCCAAATGTAGGATTTTGAATCTAGAAAGGGGGTAGTGAGGTAATTTTTGATGCCGCTGGCTGTTCTCTTGGTCACATCGGGTATTTAAGGGTTTTTATCTATTTTTTCGGACTATTTATTTAATTTTGCGACGTCTTCACTAATCGTTCGGGGGTTTTTAACGGTACATTCTAGGTAATAATTGTTCGCTTAGGGGTTCGAAAATGTGCCCCCAAATTTCCAATTATTTCCCAAAATTTTTAGTCAATTTTCCCGAATTTTTAGCAATTTTTTCGCAATTTTAAATAAATAAAACGATTTAAATAAATAAAAAACGATTTTAAATACCGATTGATGACGTGGCTCGATCTGAGCCGTCGATCATGGACGAGCGCGGCTTTCGGAAAGATCTGATGGCTGTTACCGCTCGGCAGCGTTTTTCTCCGTTTACGAGCTCGGAAAGGCGCTTGCTCGGCTGCCGACCGGAGGTAGGGGGTTCGGCAGGCCGAGCGACGTGGCGCTATCTGAGCTGTCGGATGCTGGTGCGCATCTCGAGACGAGCGCGGTTCCCAAGAAAACACTATCTTGTCTTTTAGTGCACGTGGCGCAATCTGGACCGTTCATCATTGGGAGCGCGAATTTCTGAGAGATCCAACGGTTTAAGTAGCTCGGTGTCTTTTTTCTCCATTTACCAGCTCGGGAAGGCACTTGCTCGGAAGCCGACCGAGGGGGCGTGGCTTCGGTCGTCCGAGCGACGCGGCGCTATCTGAGCTGTTGGATATTGGCGCGCATCTCGAGACGGGCGCAGCTCCCAAGAAAACACTATCTTGTCTTTTAGTGCTCTCGACGAGATCTGGGCCGTCTGATTGAGATCAGGCGCGAAAGTTGAGGGGAAAGTGAGTTTTCTCCGTTTACACGCTCGGGAAGGCACTTGCTCGGCGGCCGACCGAGGGCCTGTGGTTTTTGGCGATCCGAGATGGCTCTGTTCCCAAGGGTATTAATAGTGCTTCGGGACTCGCGCGGCGTTCCGCCTTCCCAACGTCATTAAGGATAATTCCCTTAATTAATACGCGGCGTTTCAACTTCCGAGGGTCATAATGGCTGGTTCTTGGAGGCAGGCTATAAGTACCCCACTCCCCTTGTCATTTCAATCACCATCAGCATAGAGTTTCACACCTCGGAGGTATCTGCCTTGAGTAGCTTCTCTTTTGAGGTCCGGGGTGGTTGCTCTTCTGCCTAGTTTTCCCTTTGTTCCTGACGGCCCCAAAGTGGATGTCAGGAGCGGGGGGGAACGAGGCAGTAGTGGCGACGACCATAGTCCGGACCCGAGGGATGAGTTACTTCAGAAGGACGGGTGGTCGCCCTGTTGTCTTATTCTTCTCCCGTTCCTCACTGCTCCGAAGGGGATGTCAGGAGCGGGAGGGGATAAGGCAGTAGTGGCGACGACTATAGTCCGGACCCGGGGTGTGGGCTACTTCGGAAGGACGGGTGGTCGTTCTTCCACCAAGATCTTCTGCTTTCTTTGGTCGCTCCGAAGTGGGTGCCTAGGTAGGCGGAGATCTTGGTGGGAGAGGTGATGATCCATGTCCGAGGCCGATTTCCGGACCATCCGAGTCCGTTTGTTGCAACTGTGAAGGCGCTGTTGCCAGAGTCCTCTGACAAGCCGAGCCTTCCAGTTGCAACCAACCAGCTCGGAATGGTGCGCTTCTCCATTATGAGTCATGGCTCGGGCTTTCGGACCGTCCGAGCCCGTTGTTTGCAGCTGTGAAGGCGCTGTTGTTAGAGTCCTCTGACGAACCGAGCCTTCCAGTTGCAACCAACTTGCTCGGAATGATTCGCTTCTCCTGATCTCTGAGTGTTGATGGGCCCCCTCCCATCTCTGTCTTCCTTCCGGGCTGATGGCTTCTGATGGATGTCAGCCCGGAGGAGTTAGAGATGGGGGGAGTGCCGATCTGTTTTTGACCGGGGCCCGTGGGTCGGCGGAATACCTACTGAGGCGCGGGACCCGGGGGGTGCTCGCCGAGGGCGGCGCCTTAAAACTTTAAATCAAAATTTTTCTGGTTCCTTTAGTCATAGGTGGGGCATCCGAGGGTTCAATCGTCCGAGCGATGTGGCGCACCTTGAGCCGTTGGATGATGGCGTGCATCTCGGGACGGGCGCAGCTCCCAAGAAAACACTATCTTGTCGTTTAGTGCTCTCGGCGAGATCTGAGCCGTCCGATCGAGATCAGGCGCGAAAGTTGAGGGGAAAGTGAGTTTTCCCCGTTTACACGCTCGGGAAGGCACTTGCTCGGATTCCGACCGGACCCTATCGCCGCATGTTCGGATTGCTTGTAGCTTGGATTTAGATTCCCCGGAGCCGAGCTAGTTGACTTGGTGACGGAGATAGTGGTGATGGGCCTTCGCGACGTTTTGAGAGCAGCCCAAAAGTCGCAAACTTTCGCTTGGAAGTCCAAGGGACGTCCCAATTTTACTATAAATCTTCACCCCCCCTTAGACCAAGTCTCACTTTTCACTTTTACTCTCTCTCTTCAGTTTTTACTTTGCTTCGAAGCTTTTAGCTCTCTGGTGGCGTTGCTAGCTGTCGCGGTAGCGTTCCTAGTTTTCGGCGAACTTTCCGACCGCACCTGTCACTTCAAGGTCAGTCTCTTTCCCCTCTCTTTTAGGAAAAATGGTTAAGATTTCGGCTGAGACCCCCGCCTCGGAACAAGCTGTTGGCCGAGGGGATAAAGGGAAGGGAGTAATGGAGCCGAGCGAGCAAGAAGTCGTTCGTCCGGATAAAGAGGGTGAAGTGGCTGAAGTGCCCGAGGAAGTCGTGGCGGAGTCCCGAAAGGGTAAAGCTGTGATCACGATAGTGGAAACACCGAAGAGAGTGGGGGCGTTTGGTCGGTAGCCCATCGCCGTGTCGAGCGTGGGAGGTGTTCGGGATTACGCCGAGGATACCTTGGAGAGAGTTACTCAAGGTACGGCTAAGCTGGTGGAGGAGAACGAGCCTAGGGAGCTGTCCGAGGTGGATCATAGGATCTCGACTCTTACCGAGACCGATCTTCGTATGATCCGAGAGGGTTTCCAGATCCCGCTTGAGTATGTACTGCTCCTTCCCGGGCCGGGATTCCGAGCCAACACAAAGTCCTCATCGGACGTATGTGTCTTTCCGGTCGACTCCCTCATTGCCGGACTCCGCTTTCCCCTCCACCCATTCGTGGTCGAAGTTTTGGTTTGGTACGGTTTGAGTCCTGCTCAACTGATGCCGAATACATGGAGGCACGTCGTGGCGTTCGTCCTTCGATGCCAAGAGGTCGGCGCCAAGCCAACTATGTTCCTCTTCCGGAGTCTCTTCCGACCTTGCCAGCCGAGGTGGGACGAGCAGAGGTTTTTCCTTTCTCCTCGGACGGGAGTTAAGTTGATCGAGAACCCGGACTCGATCAAACATTGGAAGGATAAGTACTTCCTCGTCCGGACTCTGACGCCATGGGTGATACCGACGGTTTGGGCGAAGGAAGGTCTGCCCAAGCGGACCAAAAGAGAGGTGCCGCTGAGTGATGAGGACAAGGAGGTCCAGAAGAAGCTCCTCGCCCTGCCAACGCTAAGCTGGAAAGATATCACGGAGGAGCATCTGTTCCGTGGGGGTCTCAGCCCGATCGACCCTCGTATGCTTATGGTATTTATACTCTTTGTTTAAAGTTCATGAAAAATTTTCTAAGTCTTTTCATTCGGCTTTTGCAGAGACGATGAAGCTTGACTACAAGGCTCTGGTGACGAAGGGCAGGGCTGAGCAGGAGAAGAAGAAGAGACCGTCGGCAGCGCCTCAGGACAGTCGAGCTTCGAAGAAGCCTTCGGTTGTGAAGGCTGCCGACCAACCGAAGGTCGCGGTCCTCAATGAGGGGGAGATCGAGGTCCTTGTCTTTCCGACGAAGGCCGCGGTCCCCGAGCAGGGGGGGGCGTGGTCTCCGATCCCCTCGCCTCGGATGCACCTGCACCGACCCCGGAGGCGGGTGCTCCCGGTTCGTCGAGCAGCGTGTTCGGGGTGAAGGACGCGCTGTTCCTCCTAGTTCCGCCCCTTACCGCCGATGCGGAGAAGATCTTGACCGAGCGTCATAAGCAGATCTTCATCCCCGACTGGCAGGTGATGAACGTCGATGGCTTTTTGGGCGACGGGAACATCAGCATGGAGGCGGTGAGGCACCTGCCGACTCCGAAGGATCGAGCGACCCTGAAGGCCGGGATGGCAGGGGACGCCGTGATGCAGATTGCCCGGAATACCATGTCGGTAAGCAGGCCAAACTCTTCCTCGTCCACATTTCTTCCTTGGAATTTCTCTAAGTTCTTGGGTTCGGATTTTAATGTGTTGTTCTCTTTCAGACCCTCTGCCACTTCAATTTCCTGGTCGAGGAGTTGGCGAATAAGGATCAGGAGAAGGACCGGGAGAGGGCGGAGCGCATCAAGGTCGCGAAGCAGCTTGATGACGAGCTGCTTCTCTCGACGAAGAGAGCTGCTGAAGTAGGAGGGTTGAAGAAGCAGCTGGCCGATGCCGTTCAGCTGTCAAAGGACACGGCGGCCAAGCTCGAGGCCTCGGAGAAGGAGGTGGCCGAGCTGAAGGATACGACGGCCAAGCTGGAGGCGTCGGTGAAGGAGGCGGCCGGGCTGAAGGAGGAGCTGGCCAAGGCTCGGTTGGAAGCGGAGGAAGCTCGGAAGAGGGCCGAGAAGATCAAGGCCAAACACCTCAGGAAGGTGAAGAGGGTGAAGAAGGCCGTGCAGGAGGAGGCCGCACTGCACATGCTCCAGAACATGGTGGATGCCTACGGCCGAGCCCTGCAACATGTGGTCGCCAAAAACCTGGGCTTCGACACGTCCTCCTACAACTTTTACGACCTCGTGGAAGGGGAGGAGGGTGTTCCCGAAGGGTTGCTCGACCCCGAGGGGGAGACGGAACCCGTCGAGGACCCATGGAAGGCCGAGGCCGAGGAGGAAGAGGAGGACGACTCCGAGGAGGAGAGCAGGAGCGAAGGCGGAGGCGGGGGCGATGGCGAGGAGAAGGCCGAGGGGTCGACGGACCCGAACGACAAAAAGGTCGACCCCTGACTCGGTTGTCTTTTTTCTTTTTTCTTTTTGCTTTTGTAAGCCTAACTGCGGACTGGCCACCGCTGTTGTAGAACTTTCTCTTTGAATCTTGAATGAAAAAATATTTTGTTTGGCCAAAATTTGTCCAAGTGTTGAATCTCGGATTTAGTGTCTGATTTGGCGTAAATTTCTTTAAGTGTTGGGCCTCGGATTTATCTCTGCTTTTCAGGTGAGATTCGGTCCGATCACGGAGGTTGTATACCTTCGGAAAGAGCTGGCGAAAACGAAGGACGAGCTCTTTCAGAGCCGGTATAATCGATATCTCCTGCTCGGCAGGCTGGAGGATACGAAGGCAGCTCTGCGGAGGTATTGTCGCGAGCTGTGGCAACTACGGAAGCGCCCCCTAGCTCCTTGTCCCGAAGGCGAAGTCGAGAGTCTCCGTAGAGAGCTCGCTGCCGCCGAGCAGAAGAACGACGATCTCTTGGCTGAGGTCCAATACTTGGAGTTAGCGGAGAAAGAACGTTCGGCGGAGAGAGAGAAGCTGACTTCCGAACTGGGGAAAGCGTCAACCGAGCGCAAGAGGCTATCGGCCGAAATTGACAGGCTCAGAAGGATCACAATAGATAGGGGGATTGAGGTCACCCATTACCGACGGCTCGCGACTAATAGCGCCAATGCCTCGGGCTCGTTGAGGGCCCCTCGACCGAAGAAGTTGGCGAAGGACGATGTCTTGAGGGATAGAATTATCGAACTGGAGGAGGAGATCGCGTCGCTCAAGCCCGTGCCGGAGAGGGCTAATGTCCGCAGTACGTCGTGCACTCGCGAGGAGAGCGAGAGAGGGATTACGTTTTACGAACTTGCGACGCGCTCGCCTATGACCAGGCGGAGTCCGGCCGACGCTCAAAGTAGCGCGGCTGTCTCGTCGAGCGGTGCCTCGGTCGGCGTCGCTGTTAGGACCGGCAGTGAAGGGGGATCACGCTTCGTTGGTTTAGGGTCGAGCTCGGAGGGCAGGCCTCGTCGTCCTCGCATTTCCCTAAACCGAAGCGTTCCCCTTCCGAAGAGGCCCTGATCATGTCGTTTTCCATTTTTGTTGGTTGTTGTAAAAACCTAATTATGGGGTCGGTCTGGCTGTCTGTAACACTATTATGTCTGAATGCGAATCTTTTTGGAAAATTTTCAAGTGTTAGACATCGGCAGTGTATTGAAGTTGTGTTATTCGTTTTCCCTTTCTTTCAGCTCGTGGTGACGATCCATGGCTCGGACTCCGAACGTTCGGATGATGACTCCGAATCCGAGGCCACCTCTGGGACGGTGGTTCTGAGCCCTAGGAGCGCCGATCTGAAGTTACGCCGGGCTGAGAGTGAGTGGGCCCACCTTTCGTCCGTCCTCAGTCTTCGGGAAGCCGAGATCCAACGCTTGGAGAATAGGATCGTCGAGCTGAGCCCCGCAGGAGAGGATGAAGACTCGCAAACCGCGTTCAGCAACGCTCTTCGGGTCAAATGCATTCGGCACAACCAGTCGAAGATTATTGTCGAGCGGGATGACTTGCTTTCGGAGATTCGACACTTACAGGCTGTGATGGCGAAGCTCCGGGGGGACGCAGAGGAGCTGCCCGCCGAGGAGGACGAACAGTCTAGTGAGGATGTGTCTATATGAGAGACAAGTGTAGTGGGTCGGGCGTTGTGTGTTTTGTTTGCCGACACTTTGTAATGGAATGTTTTGTATTATGCGCCGACCATTAATAAAATTCCCTTTCATTGCTTTGCATATTTGTCTTTGCTTATAACTGAGTCGGTCGTGCCGTGATCTTTGAACCGAGCGTGTTTGTTTAACCGAACAGGTCCCCATGGGTATTTTGTCGTTTAGCGGCTCTGACGCGGTACGGCACAAATTCCTAGGCAGCTCCGCGCCCAAGAAAGTGCTATTTTGTCGTTTAGAGCAGGTGGTGAGATCTGAGCCGTTGAACGTGGGCACGAATCTCGAGGCGGCTCAGTCTCCAAGAAAACGTTAACTTGTCGTTTAGCGCAGGTGGCAAGATCTGAGCCGTCTGATCGAGATCATGCACGAAAGTTGAGGGGAAAGTGCGTTTTCCCCGTTTACACGCTCGGGAAGGCACTTACTCGGGAGCCGACCGAATGTGTGGGTCTTCGGGCTTCGGCTAATAGTTAGGAGAGTTCGGATTATGTGTTCCGGACCTTGGGTATAGTTCAACGACTGTGGGAGCAATTCCGAACGGCGATCTACCCCTGGTTCGTCCGGAGACGAGCCGAGGAGGTAAAGTCGAGCCGAGTCTTGGACTCCGAACCATCGGTATAGTTCAACGGCTGTGGGAGCAATTCCGAACGGCGATCTACCCCTGGTTCATCCGGAGACGAGTCGAGGAGGTAAAGTCGAGCCGAGTCTTGGACTCCGAACCATCGGTATAGTTCAACGGCTGTGGGAGCAATTCCGAACGGCGATCTACCCCTGGTTCGTCCGGAGACGAGCCGAGGAGGTAAAGTCGTGCCGAGTCTTGGACTCCGAACCATCGGTATAGTTCAACGGCTGTGGGAGCGATTCCGAACGGCGATCTACCCCTGGTTCGTCCGGAGACGAGCCGAGGAGGTAAAGTCGAGCCGAGTCTTGGACTCCGAACCATCGGTATAGTTCAACGGCTGTGGGAGCAGTTCGGAACGGTGGTCTTCCTCTGTTCCGTCCGGAGACGAACCGAGGGAACGAGGCCGAGCCGAACGTGGACTCCGAACCATTGGTTGAAATCAAAATATAAAAGGCAGGTGATAAGAGGGGAGAAAAACATGCGGATTCACAAACATAATAGGGCTTTCTTTATTGATATTTGACGGCGAACCGTTTTACATAGTACAATTTATGAAAAAATGGGTTACAAGTCGGAAGACCGGAATGGCTCGATACTCCTTGTTACTTAGAGTGGCGTCGGAGCGCTCTCTTGGTATTTTAGGAGGTGGTCGGCATTCCAGGTCCTCGGAAGCTCTCTGCCCTCTAGGTCTTCGAGGCGATATGTTCCGGGCCGAACTACCCTTGTGATCCTGTACGGCCCTTCCCAGTTTGGAGCGAGCTTGCTCTTCTGACTGGGGAGGGATATAGCTAGCTTTCTCAAGACCAAATCTCCTTGCTTAAGGTTGGCAGGTCGGACCTTCCTGTTGTACGCCAATTCAACTCTTCTTCGGTAGATCTGCTGCCGAATCGATGCCCTTTCCCTCAGCTCGTCTATCAAGTCCAATTCTGCTCTGAGGTCTCTGGCATTCTGTGCTTCGTCAAAGGCTGTGAGCCGAGGGGATGGTATTCCGACCTCAAGAGGTATCACGGCCTCGGACCCATAGGTGAGGTTGAAGGGGGACTCGCCTGTGGGGGTCCGTTTGCTCGTGCGGTAGTTCCACAGGACGTTGGGGAGTTGGTCGACCCATAAGCCCTTGGAACTTTTGTCGAGCCTTTTCTTGATACCTGCGAGGATCTGCCGATTGGCATTTTCTGCCTGTCCGTTCGACTGAGGATGGGAGACGGACGAGAAGCGCTGCTGAATGGCCAGGTCGTCGCATAGAGCTCGGAACGCTGTGCCTGTGAACTGAGTCCCGTTGTCCGTTACGAGGACCCGGGGGACTCCGAACCTGCATATGATGCTCTTCCAGAAGAACTGTACCACTTTGTTCTCGGTTATAGTGGCGAGGGGCTCGGCCTCGACCCACTTCGAGAAGTAGTCGATGGCTACGACCAAGAACCTGAGCTGACCTGGAGCTGGAAGGAAGGGCCCTAGTAAGTCCATGCCCCACATTGCGAAGGGGATGGGACTTGATAGGGAGGCGAGGTTGGCCTGAGGGAGGCGTCGGATGTTAGAGTGTCTCTGACAGGAACTGCATTGCCGAACGTGTCGCTTGGCGTCTTGAAGAAGGGTCGGCCAGAAATACCCATAATTCAAAGCTTTTCGGGCCAAGGACCTAAATCCTGAGTGCGCCCCTCCGATGCCTTCGTGGAGCTCTCGCAGGGCATATTCGGCTTGATCCGGAGAGAGGCACCTTAAGTACGGTCGGCCGTCTATCTGAGAGAAAGAACGTTTGTACAGGATACCCTCGATTAGGACAAACCGCTCGGCCCAGGTCCTGACCCGGCGAGCTTCTTTGGGATCCGAAGGCAGAACTCCATCCCTTAAGAATTCTATCAATGGCCTCATCCAATCGTCTTGTAGCATGACTGGCAAAGACTCCGCCGAGGCGGGCGACTCATCTTCGATACTCGGCTTAGAGAGGACTTCGATCAGCACGGTCTGTTCGAGACCTTGAAGTGAGGACGAAGCCAACTTGGAGAGGGCATCGGCCTGTGAGTTTTCTTCCCGAGGGACTCGTTCGATGGTGGCCTCTTCGAACCGGTTCAGGAGGTCCCGGACCTTGGCGAGGTACTTCGCCATTCGCTCGTCTCGGGCCTCATATTCCCCCGAGACCTGGTTCACGACTAGTTGGGAATCACTGTGAATCCGGAGGCGCTGGGCTCCAGTACTTCGGGCGAGACCAAGCCCGGCGATGAGGGCTTCGTACTCCGCCTCGTTGTTCGAGGCTCTGAAGTTCATGCGGATGGCGTACTGGAGGACAAAGTTGTCAGGGCCGTTCAGTATGATTCCGGCGCCGCTTCCTTCATTACAAGAGGATCCGTCCACAAAAACTGTCCAAATGGGGGGCCCATTCGGGACGTGGCCGACCTCGGGGATAGTGAACTCTACGATGAAGTTGGCGAGAGCCTGTGCCTTAATTGCCGTCCGGGGCTGATAAGAGATGTCATGCTGATTTAGCTCTATGGACCACTTCATCAGCCGGCCCGAGGTCTCAGGCTTGTGGAGGATCTGCTTGAGGGGTTGGTCGGTGAGGACGACGACGGAGTGGGATTGAAAGTACGGCCGAAGCTTTCTCGCAGCCATGACCAGGGCATAGGCTATCTTCTCTATCCTCGGATAGCGGAGCTCGGCGTCCCGGAGCACCTTGCTTACGTAGTAGATAGGCCTCTGGGCCCGGTCCTCCTCTCTCACTAAGACATCACTTAGGGTCTGCTCGGAGGCTGCCAAGTAGACGAAGAGAGTCTCGCCCGGGACCGGTTTGCTGAGCAGGGGGGGTTCACCAAATAGGCCTTCAGCTGGTCGAACGATTCCTGTTGCGGTTGGCCCCATTCAAAACCTTTGGCCCCCCTGAGGGCTTTGAAGAAAGGAAGGCACTTTTCCCCCGACTTGGAAAGGAACCGACCGATAGCAGCGAGCCGGCCAGTGAGCTTTTGCACCTCCTTGATGTTCCGAGGCGGGGCCATGTCTAATATGGCCTTAATCTTCTCGGGGTTGGCTTCGATCCCTCGCTGGCTTACCATAAAACCGAGGAATCTTCCCGAGGAGACTCTGAACGCACACTTGTTTGGGTTCAGCCGTATGCTGTGCTTTCTCAACACGCCGAAGGTCTCCTGGAGGTCGGCTACATGATCGGTGCCGTGGATGCTCTTGACGAGCATGTCATCGACGTACACCTCCATGTTTCGGCCGATCTGGTTTTGGAAGACCTTGTTAACGAAGCGCTGGTAGGTGGCGCCTGCGTTCTTCAAGCCGAACGGCATGACTCGGTAGCAGTAGAGGCCTTGGTCGGTGACGAAGGAGGTCTTCGGAATGTCCAGAGGGAACATTCGGATTTGGTTGTACCCCGAGAAGGCGTCCATGAAGCTTAGGAGCTCATGGCCCGAGGTGGCGTCGATAAGGGTGTCGATGTTCGGGAGCGGGAAGGGGTCCTTCGGACACGCCTTGTTCAGGTCGGTGAAGTCAATGCATATCCTCCACGAGCCATTGGACTTCTTGACCATTACAACATTCGACAGCCACTCGGGATAATTTACCTCCTGTATGAACTTGGCCTTTAGAAGTTTATCAACCTCCTCCTTGATGGCCTGCTGTCGCTCGGGAGCGAACTTTTGCCTCTTCTGCTGGACCGGTTTGCACCCCGGTTCGACACTTAGGCGATGGACGAGGAGCTCCTCGGAAATCCCGGGCATGTCCGCGGCCGACCACGCAAACAGGTCACGGTTGTCCCGGATGCACTTAATCAGGTCCGAACACAATGCGGTCGGCAAGGATTTGCTGATGAGGAATTTCCGGCTCGGATCCTCTTCCGAGAAGAGCACTTCTTCTAACTCGTCCGCCGGTTCGGACGTCTGGCGGTCCTTCGGCTCAGGGATTTCCAGTGTCTCGAGCGAGAGCACTAGTCCCCCGGTGGAAGTCATGTAGCACTTCCGGGCTGTTTCCTGGCTTCCCCTGACTTCCCCTACTCCCGACCGAGTGGGGAACTTCATCTTCAAATGGTATGCCAAGGGGACAGCCTCCAGGGCGGCTAGGCCGGGGCGGCCTAGGATGACATTATATGCTGCCGGGACGTCGACGATCATGAAGTCCATCGGCTCGGTCCGGGTGGTAGGGGCGCTTCCCGTAGTAATGTCTAGGGTTATCACCCCCTCGACGGTTACCGGGACCCCCGTGAACCCGTGGAGAGTGTAACCGGCCGGCTTGAGACGGTCTCGGGACAGCTGCAGGCCTCGGAAGGCCGAGAGGAAAAGGATATTGACCGAACTCCCATTGTCCACCAAAATCCTCTGCACCTTGAAGTTGGCCATGCGGAGGTCGATGACGAGGGCATCGCAGTGTGGGGTTCGGACCCCTTCAAGGTCGGCGTCGGAGAAAGACACAGGGACGCCGAGACCTTTCGGGGGAGGGGCACTATGGACCGAATTGACCTCTCGGACGAAGGCCTTCCGGGAGGAATTAGAGGAACCACCCATGGGGCCTCCGTGGATCAAGTGCAGAACCCGTTCCTCCTCGAACTCGGGTGTCTCTTCGCACCGCTCGGAGCGCTTGTTAGCCCCCCGAGGCGGAGGGGAGTTGCGATCTGTCCGATCGTTACCCTTCACGAACTTGGCCAATTGCCCCCTCCGAATGAGGGCTTCGATCTCATCTCTCAAAGCCCGGCAGTCATTCGTATCGTGCCCGTGGTCTTGGTGGTACCGACACCACTTATCTTTGTCCCTCCTCTTCGCCGGGGTGTGCATCCTCGGAGCTGGAGGGATGACCCCCTCCTTCTCCACCTCCATGAGGATAGTAGAGACATTAGTGGTGAGGGGAGTGAACTTCTCGAACCTGGGGGGAGGGCGGCGCTGACCGCCCATGTCCTTCTGAGCTTTCTTGGACCCTTCTTCTCCCGTCGCCTTCCTTTTCGACCCTACGGAGGGCCCACCAAAGCTTGGAAGGGCTTCGGCCTCTTCTGCTCGGATGTACTTCTCGCACCTCAGGAGGAGGTCGGCGAAGTCATGCGGGGGCTTCTTGGCCAGGGATGATCAGAGGTTGGCGTTAAGGACGTTCGACTGGAACGCCACGGTGGCCACGGACTGGTCTAAGGAGGCAATAGACCTGACTTCTGCGGTGAACCTTTTCACATAGTCCCGCAACTTTTCTTCCTTCTCCTGTCGCAGGTTCAGTAGGGAAATACTTGTCTTCTCGGCTCGCCGTCTACTCACGAAGTGAGTAATGAACAGCGTCTCGAACTGCTCGAATGAGAAGATGGATGAGGGGGCGAGCCTGGAATACCATTCCCGAGCCTACCCCCTGAGGGTGGCAGGGAAGGTCCTGCAGAGCACTGCGTCGGAAGCTTGATGGATCAGCATCAGGGTCTTGAAGCTTTCGACGTGATCGACCGGGTCGGATTCCCCTGAGTATGTTTCAAACTGCGGCGGTTTGAAACTCCTCGGTATGTGGGCCTCCATGATCGACCGTGAGAAAGGGGGTCGGCTGGGACGGAAGGTTCCTGCTCGGGACTCTTCCTCCCTGTCCATGCGGCCGATACGCCTTTCCACCTCATGGAGACGGCGGATGAGGGCGTCGTCCCTCCGCTGGTAATCGTATGACCCCCCAGACTCCTCTTCATAGGAAGGGGAGCGTGGACTGCGGCGCCGGTAGTCCTGGGACCGGCGAGGGCTTTGTTCCCGCTGCTGGCGGCTGGGAGCCGGGGAAGGGCTCCGGGTTCGGCGCCGAGGACTGGGATTCCTGGGGGGCGTCGGAGCCCTCTGAGCATTCTGGGCGTTCTGCCGAAGATTGAGAGCTTGCAGAACGGTCTCCTGAAACTGGAGGAATTCGGCTCGACTGATAGGTACATCTCGGTCCCTCGGACGGCGTCGATCCCCGGGGGAGCGGGACCTCCTCCTTCGGTGCTCGGGGGACGCTGCTCGGCCTCTGCGGTCCGGGGACCTTCTGGTGTCTCGGCGACGTGGGGACCGCTCACCCTGACGCTGGCGGGAGGCTCCCTCTCGGGCCCGCCTCTCGTCAAGATGGGTGCGGAGGTCGTCGTCCTTCTGGCGGTTCAGAAGTGTGATACGGAGGTCGGGATGATGAGAGGCCATCGAGTCCGAGGACCCATTATGGACCGAGACATGGCCCGGATTGAGGGGCTGCTTCTCCTTCCGACCGTTATGACCGGACGGACCATTGTTGGGCTGCTGCTTGGGAGGAGGAGGTGGGACCTGCTGGGCCGTCGGAGGTAGGTCGGACTGAGGAATGGGATTGACTGGGGCTTCATTCGCCGGGTCGGCGAGGTTGCCCACACGGTTCGACCCTCTGGATCTGACCTTCTTCGGCGGCATGACTGTCGAGGACGATGGAGAATGGGCTGAGGCTGTTCGTGTGGTTTTCCCACAGACGGCGCCAATCTGTTACCGCTGATTTCGGTGTGGGGGTAAACAGATAGAATTTGTAGGTCCGAGAAAAACCTGAACAGTTGACTCAGCCTTCTTGCTCCTGCCGCAACCTGCAAGGAAGTGCGAAACACCGGGGTTGATTCCGGCGACGCACCCTCCGACGCTCTTGTCAGTAATCAGAAAAGATTAAGAAAGAGCTTAAGTGGTGAAGATGTGATTAACCTGGTCTTGGTGGTAGAGGGGTTGTATTTATAGTCGCATTTGGAACGGTTAAGATCCTGATTTCCTGCCTAACAGCCAGAAGGAAAATCCTCCTATTCTGTTTTGGGAAATTAGGCCCTGATTCCCTGGTGAGAGCCAATCAGGCTTATTGATTTGATTTAGTCAAATCAGTGGCCTTGATTCTCCTCATGGCGAACTGGGCTTGTATCGGGTCAGGACCCGTGCCCAGTTGTAGTGGATCTATTCGCGGGTGGTTGGTCATGCCGCTGAAGAAGGCCCGATACCCGTTTTGGATCCATCTGTATGTGAAATTACCTTTTTACCCCCATGCTTCAAGATTCGTGCTCAATCTGGACGGTCTCGATTTACCCCCATTTTTAGCCATATCAGCTGCTACTGCCTTTAATATAGGTCGGGATCCAGTTTTAGGGTTTCACAAGTTTACAAATTTACTCCTCAAAGAATTATTTATTTACAGTGAATCCTTCCAATTATTAGTTAATCAAATTAATTTAAATAAAGTAAAATTAAATCCCTTTACTCTCTAGAATTGTCCGTCCAATATGCACAGCCCAAAAAACCAAAATCTGGAGTTTTTACTCCAAGTGGTAATTTTGCACAAAAGTCCTTCATTTTTGAATATTTTGCAAATATGTCATAAATCATTCATAAAAATCCAAAAAATTTATAAATAATATCTACTAATAAATGTTAGATTTTCCAAATAGATTTTTTGACTTTGTATTTTCCAAGAAAAATATTTGCACGTGTTTTGCATGTGCAAAAGATAAATTTCAGGAAATGTTGATTAAATCACAAAAATTCATTTTAATTCATTTATAAATTCTGAAATGTTATTTAAAATTCCAGGAAGTTACACTGCTCCTCTTCTCCCTTAACCCAAAAATCCTAGCCGCCACTTCAAAATGCCAAACCACCTCTCTTATCATCTCCTACCTCATGTCCTCATCTCCCCCGAAACCAAATCCCTAAACCCATTTCTGACCACCTCCCTCCGCAAACTGCTGCCACCTATCTTCACCCTAACCCTAACCCTATTCTCTTATTCTCCTTCTAAAACAACAGCCCATAAACACCCCCATCGACCTCACCAGTCCCTCTACTCCACCTTCCCGCCACCCGACTACTACCCGAAATCCACAGCCACCACTCTCCTTCATTACTATTCTAAACCCTAACCCAACAAATACTAAACCCAATACCCAATACCCAAACCCGAATCTATACCCAAAACTTTAAACCCTAATACCGACTTTTCCTATACCCAAATCCAAACTGGTACCCGACCAGTTTTCAAAACCCTACCCGTATCCAACTCGTTTTTCTTCTCACAAAAAAAATTCCAAAAAAACCCGGATCCAAACCCAAATTCACAACCCTGAATCCAAACCCAAATCCACACCCATATCCAAATCCAAACCCATTACACTTACCAACCCGTATCCTACCCTACTCCTACCTTAATCCTAACCCTATCTCTCCTTCCCCTTCACTATTTGCTGCTACCGACCACTGTTCTTCCCCACCCTCGACTGTTATCGACCGCCTTCATCATTGTTTTTTTTTAATCTGCAGGTTCTACAGATGTCATCCCGATCTTGAGAGCTTTCGATACTTTGCAGCAAACTCACGCTGAATTTGAGAGAGGGAAATATCGACATCATCCCAGTTCCCGTCTCCTTCATCCCTCCTTCACCCACCAACTTCTGCATCTAGATCTCAATACAAACTCACACTAGTTAATCGATCGTGAGTTTGAATAAGAGAGATCTTAACATCATTCCAGATCCTAACGTCCATCTTGATGCCATTTCGTGCTTCCTTCCTTCACTACTACTACTTCTTAGTTCGGGATGAGATCCCAACATCTCGTCATTGTGCGCCACCAATATACTACTTCCTTCCTCTGCTACTACTACTTCTCAGTTCAGGGGTGAGATCCCAACTCGTACTTCCTTCCTCCACTACTACTTCTCATTTTGGGGGTGAGATCCCAACATAAGCCGCTACCGTGCGCCACCAACACACTACTTCCTTCCTCTACTACTACTACTACTACTTCTCAGTTCAGGGGTGAGATCCCAACTCAGTTCGCCATCTATCGTGTGCAACTCCTTCTACAATTTCCTAGTTTTACACCTTTCAAGATCCAACTACTACTACAACTTCTTCAGTTTCAGGAGCCGACACAAATTCCTACAATTTTCCACTTCTACACCTTTCAAGATCCAAGAGTCGGATTGTCCATGCGGCATAGTTCGTCGTCCCATAAGCCATCTACTTGAGCGCCTTCCCCACGCCATGCTTCGTCACCAAGTACATCACCGTGAGCCATCTCTGCCACATGAACATCGTCAGTATTCCAAATTCATGTTGTTTGAACCAACTTGAGTTTGATAGGGGAGTTAGATATTATATTAGATGAGAGATATTAGTTTAGTCTCATATCGAATAATATTTCAGTTTAGTCTGTCATTCTCTCCTATATATAGGAGACATATATTGTACTTAGTTAATTCAATCAATAAGAATCCAATAACTCAATAAACTATTCTTCTTTATCCCTAAATCTAACATATATAATATCATGAATTGTATAGTATGAATGAATATAGAATGAGTTGAACACATGTGTGTGACTATGTAAATTGTAGGGTAGATGTATGTGAACCTTGGGGTGGAGAAATTGGATACTAGCCCTACTATTAAGCCACCATATTTGACAACTAAGAATGTGAAAAACATGAGGGGAGAAGCTTCTACCTTAAGATGAAAAACTTGACTGGAGAGAGTATCTTTTTCCAAATATCTAAGAGTCTAGGTTAGGGGTTTAGGGAGGAGGAAATTAGAGAGATAATCAACGAAGGGGATTAGAATGAAAGCTATATAAAGCCATCAATTGTGAAGTTTACAGAAGCAAGATAGAAGATACAAGAGAAATCAAAAAAGCTTGTAGAGGCAATCTCTTAAAATCCATCAATTCTTCATTTATAATTGTTGCCGCTAAATTCGGTGTGGGGGCAAACAGATGAATTTGTGAGTTCTTTGGGGAAACTGAATAGGAGAACCTGTATACCTGTTCCGTTGAACTCTGATCGTCGCTCCCGCCGTGCACCTGCAAAAAGTGCGAGACACCGGGGTTGTTCCCGGCGACGCACCCTCCGACGCTCAAGTCAGTAACCAGAATTGATTATGAAAGAGCGTTTAGCTAGAGAAAGATTGATTACCTCTTAATGGAGATGGGTGGGGGGTATTTATAGGCGTCTTAGAGAACAATTTAGGAATGTAATCCGCGTAGTCTGATATAGAACAATCTCCTTGTAAACAGATTGGGAAAGTAATCTGATAAGGTATATTCTGGTAATCAGATAAGGAATTTTAATCCCTAAATCCCAGTGTAAAGATTGACGTGAATCATGGCCGTTGATTTAGATCTAATCAGGGACCTTGATTGTGTCTTGCTGGATCGAGTTGGCAGCGGGTTGAAACCCGTGCCCAGCTGTGGTGGATCCGTTCGCGGGTTATTGGATCTGTGAGAAGGAGACCCAGTACCCGCTTCGGACCCGTTTGCATGTGAAATTACCGTCTCGTCCCTGAGCTGTAGGATTCGTGCCCCATTTGGACGGTCTCGATTGAATCCCTTGTTTTGACCATATCACGAGCCCCCCACTCCTAAAGACTGAGGGTGGTCAGTCTTTGAGGAGTAGTTTGACTAACTCAGTGGTCGGTGGAACTGTATCGCATTCCGAATGGGTGATTTTTGAATCCTGGAGCACGGGGGTAGGCTAGTTCCTCCTTCTTTGATGCTCCGAAGCTGTGTCGAGTTTTTATCTATTTTTCCGGATGATTTATTTAATTTTGCGATGTGTTGGCTAATTGTTCGGGGGCTTTAACCGCGTATTCTAGGTAATAATTGCTCGTTCGGTGGCTTAGAAATATTCCCCGAATTTTTAATTATTTCCTGGAATTTTTAGCTAATTTTCCCGAATTTTTAGCGATTTTTCGCAATTTTTTAAATAAATAAACCGATTTAAATAAATAAAAACCAATTTTTAATACCTATTTATGGCGTGGCATCATCTGGGCCTTTGATCAAGATGGAGCGCGAATTTTGGAACGATCAGACGCCTCCTGCTCCTCGGAAGGATTTTTTCCCAAAAACGAGGGTCGGTACCTCGGCACCGCGGCCCGGATGCGTAGCACCGCGGCTAGGGGGATCGGCGACTCGGTTGGAAGGGTCGGTACCCCAGCACCGCGGCCCGGATGCGTAGTGCCGCGGCTTGGGGGGTCGGCGACCCGGTTGGAAGGGTCGGTACCCCAGCACCACGGCCCGGATGCGTAGTGCCGCGGCTTGGGGGGTCGGCGACTCGGTTGGAAGGGTCGGTGCCTCGGTTGAAAGCATCCGAGGTACGTGGCATCATCTAGGCCGTCCATCTTTGGCGTGGATCCCCATAAAACGCTATCTTGTCGTTTTGTGGACGTGGCAAGATCTGGGACGTCCATCATGACGAGCGCGCTTTCCTACGAGATCCAACGGCTCCTGAGGGCCGGAAGGATTTTTTCCCAAAAACGAGGGTCGGTACCTCGGCACCGCGGCCCGGATGCGTAGCACCGCGGCTAGGGGGGTCGGCGACTCGGTTGGAAGGGTCGGTACCCCAGCACCACGGCCCGGATTCGTAGCGCCGCGGCTAGGGGGGTCGGCGACCCGGTTGAAAGGGTCGGTACCCCAGCACCATGGCCCGGATGCGTAGTGCCGCGGCTTGGGGGGGTCGGCGACTCGGTTGGAAGGGTCGGTATCCCAGCACCACGGCCCGGATGCGTAGCGCCGCGGCTAGGGGGGTCGGTGACCCGGTTGGAAGGGTCGGTCCCTCGGTTCGGATCATCCGAGGTACGTGGCATCGTCTAGGCCGCCCATCTCTGGCGTGGATCCCCATAAAACGCTATCTTGTCGTTTTGTCGACGTGGCAAGATCTGGGCCGTTTATCAGGGCACGCATCACGAGGATGGGGTTCAGATCACGAGAAAACGCTATCTTGTCGTTTTGTGGGCGTGGCGCAATCTGAACCGCTCATCGGATCCTGACGCGAATTTTGGAGAGATCCGACGGTGGTTTTGATTCGGGAGGATTTTTTGCCAAAAACGAGGGTCGGTATCTCGTCACCTCGGTCCGGATACCTCGCGCTGTTTGCCGGGCGCGGAGTTGGGTATTTTTGGGCGAACTTGGTGGCTCGGCTCGGTGGGCCGGAGGCCGAGTCGTTTACTTGTCTTCCTGATGGTTCCGCCATTCCGTATTAAGTGGCTCGGTTGCTCGGCTGAGCTGTTCGGTAGCTCGACCGACCAAGCCGATGGCAAGCGGTTTGGAAGGTCTGCGTGGACGGATCTGGGCCGTTCATTTTGGCACGCATCACGAGGATGGGGTTCAGATCACGAGAAAACGCTATCTTGTCGTTTTGTGGGCGTGGCGCAATCTGAACCGCTCATCAGAACCTGGCGCGAATTTTGGAGAGATCCGACGGTAGTTTTGATTCGGGAGGATTTTTTGCCAAAAACGAGGGTCGGTATCTCGTCACCTCGGTCCGCATACCTCGCGCTGTTTGCCGGGCGCGGATTTGGGTATTTTTGGGCGAACTCGGTGGCTCGGTCACTGAGCGTTTCGTTCGATAGCTCGGCTCATTAGACCGGTGGCCGAGTCGCAACTTGTGTTTTTTTGGGGAGTTCCGCCATCCCTCTCATACCGCCGCCTCTCTCTTGTAGGGCGTTTGGGATTCTTAGTGGGCCTTTGGGATTCCCAAGGAGGCCCGTTATCAGTTGAGGTTATAAGTTACCATTCCTTCACCCCTGAGCTCATTTCTCACTTTTCACTCTACGAATTTACTTTTGTTCCCTAAGTCTTCTGCTAGCGGCGCTCTTGCTCCACGGTGTTGTCGTTAGCTGTCGCGTGGGCCAGGCGATTTCCGGCGAGCATTCTCCGACCGTGAACGTCACTTCAAAGGTTAGTTTGTCTTTGCCTTAGCTTTTTCAAAGGATGTCAAGGGTAAGCTCGGGTAGTGGTGCCTCGTCCTCGGGCGGTGATGGCGCCGGGGAGAGGAGTAGGGCGGAAGCTCGCAGGAAGGGGAAGCAGATGGCCGAACCGCTGGCTGTCGAGTCGAGGGTCGGGAAGAAGAAGAGGACAGGGGAGACCCCGCCCCCCATGGTGGGGGTGATTGTGGAGAACCCGAAACGAGCTCCCGAGATAGGACAATATCCTTCCGTCCTGTCCGGGCATTCGGGAGTCAGGCAGTACGAGGGTGATCTTCTGGAGAAAGCGATCTACGGAAAGTCGAAGATCGTCGAGGAGCCTAATCCGTTCCATCCCTCCGAAGCTGACGAGCTCATTTCGTCGCTGACCGAGAAGGATCTTCTTCGGATCAGGAAGGCTTTCGCTATCCCGTCGGAGTACAAGCTGATGGTCGCTGGCCCCGGGGTGCGAGCAAACACTAAGTTGCCTTCGTCGGACATGTGCATGTTTGACGTCGACTCCTTGAACGCGGGACTGCGTTTTCCGCTGCACCCTTTCATACTTCAGATCCTCGGCCGGTATTGTCTCGCCCCTACTCAGTTCAGTCCAAACACTTGGCGTCATGTGAACGCATTTTTGCTTCAGTGTCACCGAGCCGAGGTAGCGCCGGATCTGTCAGTTTTCCGGGGCCTCTATCGGATAAACAAGCAACACGGCTCGGAGTACCGGTACTATTTGGGGCCGAGGAGAGGTGTTAAGATTGTAGAGAATCCCGACTCTCTTAAGGGTTGGAGGGAGAAGTATTTTATCGTAAGGGGCGAAGCGATTTGGCACATTCCGTCCCGGTGGAAGGTGGAAGTGCCGAAATTTGCGCGGGGCGACCCCGCACTATCTGAGGCCGAGGAGGAGGTAGCGAGGAGGATCACGGCCCTTCCGGTACTGAGTTGGAGGGAGTTGACCGAAGAGGTGTTGTTCGGGTCCGGACTAAGCCCCATCGACCCGAGTACGCTCTTGACATCTCATTCATTTTTTTTCTAAGTCTTCAATTCGTCTGTTTTGATTCGGTTTTCTCCCCCTCCTTTTTTTTTGTTGATGCAGAGTCGATGAAGATTGACTTTAAAGCTATGATGGCCGATAGGTCCAAGCTGACCGGGACCAGAAAAAGGAAGAGGGCGGCCGAGGGTGCGTCTTCGGGTGTTCAGCCCGCGGTCGCCACTAACGTTGCTCCGCCTCCCCCGGCTACCGAGGTGCCTTCGGAGGTAGTGGTGGTGGAGGAGACCTCGGCCCCTGTCGCCCCGTCCGTGAACGAGGGTGTCTTTGATGTCAATGCGGCGCTGGCGCTCGAGCTTCCCCCACTGACTCAGAATGCCGAGGAAATCCTGACCGAGCAGCACAAGCAGTTGTTTGTGCCGAACTGGTTGGTGAGGAATCATGATGGTTTCCTCGGCAACTCGCAGATGTCAATGCAGGTCGTCAAACACTTGGCGACCCCGAAGGATAAGGCCGCGCTGAATGCGGGGAGGGTCGGCGACGACACTTACGAAGTCGCCCGGGGGCTTGTTTCGGTAAGTGTTCGCAAATTTCTTCAAGTTTGTTACTCGGTGCGTACTTCGTACTTATCGTTGTCTTCGTAGGCCACCGTTCACTTCGGCCATCTCATGGAGGCGTTCGCCGCGCAGGAGAAGGAGCTGAAGTCCGCCAGCGAGAAAGACAGGCTGGCGAAGGTCCGGGCGGTCAAGGATCTCGAGGCCGAGCAGAGGCGGGCCGAGGCTCTGGACGTTCGGGTGGCCGACCTTACTGCCGACCTGAAGAAAGCGAAGGAGGGCCTCGAAGCGGAGTCCGCCAAAGCTGCCAAGGCCGCCCAAGATCTTGCCGCGGCATTGAAGTCCTTGGCCGACGAGAAGGCGGAGAGGGAAGCGCAGGCCGCGAGGATCCGGGCGGAGGTCGAAGCCGAGATTGAGGCAGAGGCGAAGAAACATATGGCTGAGAACATGGAGCGATCCTACCAGACGGCCCTGGACCATGTCCAGGCTCGTGTCCCCGGCTTCGAGCGAGTCGGTTATCGACTGTGGCCCGAGTCGCCCGTGGACGACGAGGAGGGGGATGCCGAGGACGAGGTCGAAGGCGAAGACGGAGGGGGAGAGGATGACCCGGCTAAGGGAGAGATCGAGGGACCGCCCGTCGATGCGTCCGGGGCGGGAGCGGAGACGCAGGTGGACCCTTGATTCTTTCGTTAATCTTTTTGTAGTTTCTGTTCTGCTTTTTCTTCCGAGCTTTGTAACGCCTTTTGCGGACTGGCCACCGCTTTTTGATAAATGAAAAAACGTTTTGTCTTTGAAATTGTCTAAGTGTTTGGTTCGGTGGTAGGGTAGGCCCCCGTCACTACGATGGCTCGGCGACAAGTAGAGCTGTTCCACCTATCTCTCGTGAAACGCCTTGAGGGCGAGATCGACCTGACGAGGAGGATGCTGTACAATATGGAGATGAAGAACGGGGATCTGTTGGCCGAAGTGTACCACTTGCGGATAGCCGAAGCCGAGCTATTTGCTAAGGAAGAAGAATTGGCTTCTGTTTTGGCCGAACGAGATGAGCTCGTGAAGAAGGTCGAGCATTTGCAAAGGGTGACAGTCGACAAGAGTATCGAGGTGACCCATCTGCGTCGTGTCATATCTGACAGCGCCGAATACCCTGGATCGGCGAAGCTTCCTCGGTTCAAAATTGTCGTGAAGGACGAGGCACTGAAGGACCGGATCGTCGAATTGGAGGAGGAGGTCGCTCGGCTCAAGCCTCAGCCGGTGAGGGCCAACGTCCGGAGCACCTCGTGTACCCGCGAAGAGATCGAGCGAGGTATCACGTTCTACCAAGCGGCGTCCCGGACTCCTATCATCGGGGCGTCAGCCGCCGATGCACAAAGTGGTGTGGCGGTGTCTTCAAGTGGCGCTTCGGTTGGGGCGACTGTGAGGCTCAGCGGCGAAGGGGCGTCCCGGTTCGTCGGCCTGGAGACGAGCTCGGAGGCTAAGAAGCGCCGACCCAAAGTGTCGTTGAACCGGAGTGTCCCCCTTCCTCGGAGGAAATGAGCGGGTCATGCCTTCTAATATTTTGTTGAACTCGCTGTTGTAATCTTTTTGTAAACTCGTCCAAGTCATTAATAAAATTGGGGTCGATTTATCCGAAGTGTCTTCTATTGGCTGTTCGTCGAGTCTTTTGTCGCAATTCTGATCCTGTCGCTCGGCTATTGACGCCGGTCGACGTGGGGTGTCTACAATCGTTGGATGGTGGCGTGAATCCAGAGGCAGGCCCAAGTCCCAAGAGAACGTTATCTTGTCGTTTTGTGGGCACGTGGCACTACTGGATCCACTCATCACGCTTTGGCACACAATTTGAGAGGATCTAACGGCGAGTTGACCTCGGGGTGATTTTTTCCCAAAACGAGGGTCGGTACCTCGTCAGCTCGGCACAATTGATGGCCGAAACGAATTCTCCAACAATGTGTTGTTCTGACTCCGCCGTTCGGCTCTTGGTGCCGATCGACGCGGGGTGTCCATAACCGTCGGATGGGGGCACGAATCCAGAGGCAGGCACGAGTACCAAGAAAACGTTATCTTGTCGTTTTGTGGGCACGTGGCACTACTGGATCCACTCATCACGCTTTGGCACACAATTTGAGAGGATCTAACGGCGAGTTGACCTCGGGGTGATTTTTTCCCAAAACGAGGGTCGGTACCTCGTCAGCTCGGCACGGTCTACGGTCGGGACGGGTTCCGGACCGTTTAAGGACGAGTCGGAGAGATAGAGTCGAGCCGGAGGAAGGATCCGGTCGTTAGATTAGTTTAAGGGATGTAGGAGCAGTTTCGAATGGCGAGCTACTTCTAGTCCGCTTAGGAGCGGACTTGCGAAGCCAAATCGAGCCAAGTGTTGGACTCCGATCCATTCAACGGCTGCAGGAGCAATTTCGGACGGCGATCTGCCCCCGGCCCGTCTGAAGACGGACCGAGTAGGAAGAGTCGAGCCGAGTGCTGGACTCCGAACCATTGTGTGATAAGTTTGAGAGATGCAGGAGCAGTTTCGAATGGCGAGCTACTTCTAGTCCGCTTAGGAGCGGATTTGCGAAGCAAAATCGAGCCAAGTGTTGGACTCCGATCCATTCAACGGCTGCAGGAGCAATTTCGAACGGCGATCTGCCCCCGGCCCGTCTGAAGACGGGCCGAGTAGGAAGAGTCGAGCCGAGTGCTGGACTCCGAACCATTGTGTGATAAGTTTGAGAGATGCAGGAGCAGTTTCGAATGGCGAGCTACTTCTAGTCCGCTTAGGGGCGGATTTGCGAAGCAAAATCGAGCCAAGTGTTGGACTCCGATCCATTCAACGGCTGCAGGAGCAATTTCGAACGGCGATCCGCCCCCGGCCCGTCTGAGGACGGGCCGAGTAGGAAGAGTCGAGCCGAGTGCTGGACTCCGAACCATTGTGTGATAAGTTTGAGAGATGCAGGAGCAGTTTCGAATGGCGAGCTTCTTCTAGTCCGCTTAGGAGCGGATTTGCGAAGCAAAATCGAGCCAAGTGTTGGACTCCGATCCATTCAACGGCTGCAGGAGCAATTTCGAACGGCGATCTGCCCCCGGCCCGTCTGAGGACGGGCCGAGTAGGAAGAGTCGAGCCGAGTGCTGGACTCCGAACCATTGTGTGATAAGGGAATTAGAGGCGGAAGTACGCGATAATGTAAAGAAAAACTATATTTATTTATTAATGTCTAATGGTCGGCTGCTTCTAAAGTTGCTAGCCGTTTATTACAATGAAAAAGAACAAAGGAAAAATTACTAGTAGCAGGATTGGTTGCCCGACATCTCGAGTTACTTAGATAGGCGGGGTTGCCTTCTCTAGGTATTTCAAAAGATGGTCGGCGTTCCAAGTCCTGGGAATTTCTCTACCCTCAAGGTCTTCTAGCTTGTACGCACCGGGGCGGATCACTTTGGATACTTTGTACGGTCCCTCCCAATTTGGGGCCAATTTGCTCTTCTGTCCGGGGAACGAAATGGCCAGCTTTCGGAGGACCAGGTCCCCCTCTTTCAAGTCGGTTGGGCGGACCCGTTTGTTGTAGGCGAGTTCGATTCTTCTTCGGTAACCTTGCTGCCGTATGGCGGCTCTTTCCCGAATCTCGTCTACCAAATCTAGGCTCGTTCTGAGCTCCCTGGCATTCTGTTCTTCTTCGAAGGCAATCAGGCGAGGAGAGGGTATTCCAACTTCTAGTGGGATGAGGGCCTCGGCCCCATAGGTGAGATTGAACGGACTCTCGCCCGTCGGGATCCGCTTCGTGGTTCGGTAATTCCACAACACATTGGGCAGCTGATCGACCCACAATCCCTTGGAGCATTTGTCGAGTCTCTTCTTGATGCCGGAGAGGATCTGTCGGTTGGCATTCTCGGCTTGGCCATTTGACTGGGGATGAGAGACTGAGGAGAAGCGGTGCTGTATAGCTAGGTCTTGACATAAGGCTCGGAAGGCAGCTCCAGCGAACTGCGTACCGTTATCCGTAACTACGACTCGGGGAACACCGAAACGACAGATTACACTTTTCCAGAAGAATTGGACGACTCTATGTTCGGTAATTGTAGCCAGGGGCTCGGCCTCGACCCATTTCGAGAAATAGTCGACTGCCACGACTAGAAACTTCAACTGTCCGGGGGCCGGTGGAAATGGCCCGAGTAGATCCATCCCCCACATTGCAAAGGGGATCGGACTCGACAAGGAGGAGAGTGGTGCTTGTGGAAGGCGTCGGATGTCGGAATACTTCTGGCAGGCGGTGCATTGTCGAACGTGTCGTTCGGCGTCCCGTAGGAGAGTGGGCCAGTAATACCCGTAGTTTAACACTTTACGTGCCAAGGCTCTGGAGCCGGAGTGGGCTCCGCCGATGCCCTCATGGAGCTCTTGCAGGGCGTAATCGGCTTGTCCGGGGGAGAGGCATCTTAGGTAGGGTCGACCATCCACCTGGGTGAAGGAGCGCTTATACAGAACGCCTTCGACCATTATGTAACGCTCGGCCCGGGTCCTTATCTTTCGGGCTTCCTTCGGATCCCTTGGTAGGAGTCCGTCTCTTAAAAACTCGACGAGGGGCTTCATCCAATTGTCTTCGAGGGGGAGCGGCAGTGTTTCGACGGAGTTGAAAGCCTCGTCCTCTATGCTGGGCTTGAGGAGGACTTCTATCAGAACGGTTTGTTCGAGGCCTTGCAGGGATGAGGAAGCTAGTTTGGACAGGGCGTCGGCCTGGGCATTTTCCTCTCTGGGGATTCTTCGGATGAGGGCCTCGTCGAAGAGCGCCATAAGGCTCTTCACTTTGGCCAAGTACTTTACCATTCTGTCATCGCGGGCTTCATATTCGCCGAGGACCTGGTTGACGACCAATTGAGAGTCGCTGAAGATCTGCAGGCGTCGCGCCCCTGCGTTTCGGGCCATCCCGAGGCCGGCTATGAGTGCCTCGTATTCGGCTTCGTTATTCGAGGCTTTAAAGTTTATCCGGAGGGAATATTGAAGGACAAAGTCGTCTGGGCCCGCCAGGATGACTCCAGCCCCGCTCCCCTCGTTGCAAGAGGATCCATCGACATATACAGACCAGATAGGCGGTCCCTTCGTCGTCTGCTCGGAGTCGGGGATAGTCGTCTCAACTATGAATTCGGCCAGCGCCTGCGCCTTGATTGCGGTCCGAGGCTGATAAGTAATATCATGTTGGCTCAGCTCGATCGACCACTTCATGAGGCGGCCGGAAGTCTCTGGCTTGTGAAGGATCTGTTTTAACGGCTGGTCGGTAAGGACGACCACCGAATGAGACTGGAAGTATGGCCGAAGCTTTCTTGCAGCCATTATCAGGGCGTAGGCTATTTTCTCAATTTTCGGGTATCGGAGCTCGGCGTCCCGAAGCACTTTGCTGACGTAGTAAATGGGCTTCTGAGTTCTTTCTTCTTCCCTGACTAAGACCGCACTTAGTGTCTGTTCCGAGGCTGCCAAGTAGAGGTAGAGGGGTTCGCCCGGTATGGGTTTGCTGAGAAGGGGCGGATTGACGAGGTAAGCTTTAAGCTGGTCGAAGGAATCTTGTTGTGGCTGCCCCCACTCGAACCCCTTAGTCCCCCTCAGGGCTTTGAAGAACGGGAGGCATTTCTCCCCGGACTTCGACAAAAAGCGCCCAATGGCGGCTAAACGACCTGTCAGTTTCTGAACTTCTTTGACGTTTCTGGGCGGGGCCATGTCTAGTATGGCCCTGATCTTCTCCGGATTTGCCTCTATTCCTCGTTGGCTGACCATAAAGCCGAGGAACTTGCCCGATGAGACGCCGAACGCACACTTGTTCGGGTTGAGTCTCATATTGTGCTTTCTCAAAACATCGAACGCTTCTTGGAGGTCGGTCTCATGATCAACGCCTCGGATGCTTTTCACAAGCATGTCGTCCACGTAGACTTCCATGTTCCGACCAATCTGGGCCTGGAATACCTTGTTGACGAGACGTTGATACGTTGCCCCTGCGTTCTTCAGGCCGAACGGCATGACTCGGTAACAATAGAGTCCTTGGTCCGTTACAAAAGACGTCTTCGGAATATCCGGGGGGAACATCCTTATCTGATTGTAACCCGAGAAAGCATCCATGAAGCTGAGGAGCTCATGTCCCGAGGTTGCGTCAATCAGGGTGTCGATGCTCGGCAGAGGGAAGGGATCTTTAGGGCAGGCCTTGTTGAGGTCAGTGAAATCAATACAGATTCTCCATGTCCCATTGGATTTCTTCACCATGACTACGTTGGACAACCACTCCGGATAATTCACTTCCTGTATGAATCGGGCTTTCAACAGTTTGTCTACCTCCTCTTTGATGGCGAGCTGGCGCTCGGGGGCGAACTTGCGCCTCTTCTGCTGGACCGGTTTGGACCCCGGATCAACGCTGAGGCGATGGACCAAGAGTTCTTCGGAGATACCGGGCATGTCCGCTGCTGACCATGCGAAGAGGTCCCGATTGGCTCGGATGCATTTCACAATATTTGAATGTAGGGCGGACGGGAGTGCCTTGCTGACATAGAACTTACGGGTCGGCTCCTGCTCCGAGAAGAGTATTTCCTCCAGCTCATCTACCGGCTCAGGAGTCGGCCGAGCTGCATCTTGGGGGATCTCGAGTGTTTCTAAGGAGAGGACGGGTCCGAGCGTGGAGGTCATGTAACACTTGCGGGCCTGTTCCTGATTGCCCCTAACTTCTCCCACTCCAGCCCGAGTGGGGAATTTCATTTTGAGATGATAGGCAGAAGGGACGGCTTCAAGGGCGGCTAGGCCGGGCCGACCCAAAATGACGTTGTAGGCCGCGGGGACATCTACAACCATGAAATCCATTGACTCCGTGCGGGTAGTAGGAGTTTTGCCTGCTGTGACATCGAGGGTGATCACCCCTTCGATCGTCACCGGCACTCCCGTGAACCCATGGAGCGTATACCCGGCGGGCTTCAGTCTGTCTCGGGAGAGCTTCAGCCCCTTAAAAGCATCGAGGAATAGGATGTTAACGGAGGAGCCGTTATCCACTAGGATTCTTTCGACTTTGAAATTGGCCATGTGAAGGTTGATGACGAGTGCGTCGCAATGAGGGGTGCGGACGCCCTCGAGATCGTCGTCAGAGAAGGTGACGGGCACTCCGAGTCCTTTGGGGGGAGGGGTGGCCCGGACAGAATTTACTTCCCTAATAAAAGCTTTCCGAGAAGAGTTCGAGGAGCCCCCCATTGGACCCCCATGGATAAGGTGGAGGACTCGCTCTTCCTCGAATTCTGGCGTCTCTTCCCGTTCCGGACGTTTGTTAGCCCCCCGAGGCTGGGGAGGAAGTTCGGCCCCGTCCTTTCTTACAAACTTCGCCAGCTGCCCCCTCTGGATGAGGGCTTCGATCTCGTTTCTCAGAGCCCGGCAGTCGTTGGTGTCATGCCCATGGTCCCGGTGGTAACGGCACCATTTGTCTTTATCCCTCCTTTTGGCTGGGGTGTTCATCTTTGGAGCTGGAGGCAGGACCCCTTCTTTTTCGACTTCCATGAAAATGGCGGAGATGTTTGTGGTGAGGGGAGTGAATTTTTCAAACCTAGGGGGAGGCCGGCGCTGGCCCGCATTATCCTTCTGAAACTTTTTGGGTCCCTCTTCTTCCGTTCCCTCCCTCTTAGACCCGGAGGCGGTTGCTTCCCAGTTGGGCGGTTCCTCGGCCTCTTCAGCTCGGATGTACTTTTCAGTACGGAGGAGGAGGTCAGAAAAGTCATGTGGCGGTTTTTTGGCGAGGGAGGAGCGGAGGTTAGAATTTAGGATGTTGGATTGGAACGCCGCGGTAGCAACGGATTGGTCGAGGGATGCGATAGTTCTGGCCTCGGCTGTGAACCTCTTCACGTAGTCCCTCAATCTCTCCCCCTTCTGCTGACGGAGGTGCAACAGGGAAATGCTGGTCTTCTCGGCCCTTCGGCTGCTGACGAAGTGGGTGATGAACAGGGTCTCGAACTGTTCAAAGGAGAATATTGACGCCGGGGCAAGGCGAGAGTACCATTCTCGAGCTGGGCCCTTCAGAGTTGCAGGGAATGTTTTGCAGAGGAGGGCGTCGGACGCTTGATGGAGGAGCATCAAAGTCTTAAAGCCTTCGATGTGGTCAACCGGATCGGTCTCTCCCGTATAGTTCTCGAACTGGGGAGGTTTGAAACCGAAGGGAACAGGAGTATCCACTATGGTCCGGGAGAACGGGGGTTGGCTAGGACGGAGGGTCCTCCCCCTGAGTTCTTCTTCCCGGTTTATTCGTCCCAAGAGTTTTTCCACCTCGTTCAGGCGGCGGTTCATGGTGTTATCTCTCCGGCGGTGATCTGCCGAGCCACGGGACTCGTCTTCGTAGGATGGGGAGCGAGGACTGCGGCGATGGTAGCTTCGGGAACGACGAGGACTTGGGGTGCGTCTGGAATTGGTAGGAGCGGGTCGAGGAGAAGGGGAACGTTGGCGAGGGCTCCGGACCGGACGAGGGGAGGGGGCCCTTGGCTCATTGGGATTTTGACAGAGATTGAGGGCCTGTTGTACCATAGCTTGGAATTGCTGGAACTCGGCACGGGTGATGGGTGCCTCATTGTTCCGATGCTGCTGCCGACCTGCTGGTGAGTGCCTCCTTCGGTAGTGATCGGGGGAGTCTCTTCTCCCTCTTCGGGCGGGGGACCCCCTGTGTCCCCGGTGTCGGGGGGATCGTTCTTGGTGGGAGGCTTCTCCCCGAGCCCGCTTTTCGTCCAGATGGTGACGAAGGTCCTTATCTTCCGGGCGTCTGGGATGGGCATCGTGGCGACCAGAGGCTCGGGGATGATGGGAGGCCATGGAGGCACTGGAGGCAGTGTGGTTGGGTATGTTCTCTGGATGAAGAGGCTGTTTCTGGGGGTTAGGCCCCTTCGGATCAGGATGTGGAGGGTTTCGCTGGAGCGGCTCTTCCACGGTAGGAGGGAGCTGCCCTTGTTGCTGAGTGGGATCAGGAAGGACTTCCTGCTGGTCAGGGATGGGCGCTCGATTGGAGCCCCTAGATCTGACTTTGCGAGGCGGCATGGCTGGAGAAAACCTGTTCACCGGGAAGAGGAGAGGTCTCTATTCGTTAGTTTCCCACAGACGGCGCCAATCTGTTGCCGCTAAATTCGGTGTGGGGGCAAACAGATGAATTTGTGAGTTCTTTGGGGAAACTGAATAGGAGAACCTGTATACCTGTTCCGTTGAACTCTGATCGTCGCTCCCGCCGTGCACCTGCAAAAAGTGCGAGACACCGGGGTTGTTCCCGGCGACGCACCCTCCGACGCTCAAGTCAGTAACCAGAATTGATTATGAAAGAGCGTTTAGCTAGAGAAAGATTGATTACCTCTTAATGGAGATGGGTGGGGGGTATTTATAGGCGTCTTAGAGAACAATTTAGGAATGTAATCCGCGTAGTCTGATATAGAACAATCTCCTTGTAAACAGATTGGGAAAGTAATCTGATAAGGTATATTCTGGTAATCAGATAAGGAATTTTAATCCCTAAATCCCAGTGTAAAGATTGACGTGAATCATGGCCGTTGATTTAGATCTAATCAGGGACCTTGATTGTGTCTTGCTGGATCGAGTTGGCAGCGGGTTGAAACCCGTGCCCAGCTGTGGTGGATCCGTTCGCGGGTTATTGGATCTGTGAGAAGGAGACCCAGTACCCGCTTCGGACCCGTTTGCATGTGAAATTACCGTCTCGTCCCTGAGCTGTAGGATTCGTGCCCCATTTGGACGGTCTCGATTGAATCCCTTGTTTTGACCATATCAATAATAACAAATACAAACATGTTTAGGAGCTTATCTTACTTAAAATCCATAGTAAATAGAGATGATTTGCCGAATTGATGGTTGATTCTATTACCGTTTTTTTTAGAAAGAAAGAATTTAGAAGAAAGGGGAAGAAGATAAAGTAGTTAATTGGGTTTGGGTCAAGTTTCGGGTCGAACACGGATGGGAAAACCCAACCCGAAATGCATTAGTTGCAAATCCGGGAAGTGAATAAGAGAAATGGAGAATTTTTATTATACCCAGTCTTGTAAACATATTATTATTTAGTCAATTTCTTTAGTTAAGACCCTATAAATTATTGAAAAATTATGATAAAATTCTAAATAATATTATAAGCTTATTGATAGTCTTAACTCTTAAATAGAATAAAGTCATAAAAGATTCTAGTTTTTTTAAATACTTTAATACAATATCGTTATTATTATTGAAGGAATTGTTGAAGACTTATTAAAATAGAATATTTGGATATCCCGGTGAGTACAATGACTTCTCCTCATTAGTATGTTTTATATTATATTATGTAAAATATTTATCGTACTATTTACTTGTGACAACTATAAAGTATATTATTTTAGTTATATAAAACCAGATCAGACATGTTGAGGTTTTTGTATGAATATACTATTGGAATACAATTATGCCAATTGGTTAATCCTAAAAGTTGAAATGTTTGCTTATGAAAATACGAGGTAGTTTAACTACCTTCAAAGATTCTGATTTATCTAGAATGACCTTTCATAAAGATAATTGATTTAGCAAGAATTCATGTAACACAGACAAAATATTATTTGATTTCCCTATCTTATTGTCTAGAAAACGAGGATAAATATGATGAATTAATTTAAATTTCTAAAATAAAAAATCTGAAATGTAATACCCCGCAAAATAGCATATGGCTATTTTGCACTGTAACCCGTGCATTGACTAAGTATTGCACACGATTACATTTTCTCTTAGAAATTATCAGTTAAATTGAGAGATTTCAGACATACGGGCTGTTCTGAATCCGATGAAGTAAACTCGGAATATCGTCTCGATTAAACTGTAGTTTTGTCCCGATTGTTTTGACCAAGACAATTGTGGGATGAAATTATAATTTCCATGAAACATGCATTTTATAGGATTTTAGTATATATGTATTGGTTATTTTTAATTAAAGCTAGTGCTTGGATTAAATATAAATTGTATTTGTGCACTAGGGTTAGAATGGCAATATGGTGACCTAGGGTTCCTTGACCTAACCTAGGGTTAGGAACCCTAGCATCACATCATGGCTTAGATCTTGATGAGATCCAATGGTGGGATTAATTCACCATGTGTAGGTTGACTATGTGAATGGGAAGCTTCCATGAAGTTTCCAAGGAAGCTTCCATGAAGCTTCCACATGATTTGTTGGCACTCAATCCACCCTTCATTCCTCCACCCATCCTACTCTCCATCTCAACCATACACCTCACCACCATCCACCCCTCCTTGGCCGGCCCATATAATCCCCCTCCCATTCTCACTCCACTCCATTTTCCAAACTCCATTTCATTCTCCTCCTAGTTTTCTCCATTCCTCCTTGATCAAAAAAATAAATAAATACATGTATATGTAGGAAAAAGGAAGAAGTCTATTAGAATAGAAGGAGTAGTAGAGAAGGAGAAGAAGAAGTGTAGGAGAAGGTGTTGGCCAAGGTACACAAGCACAAGGAGCAAGACAAGCAAGCAAGCAAAGATAGGAGCTAAGCCTACAAGGAGTGTTCTTGCAATTTCAAGTGGGTGATCCTTGAACTCCTTTGTATTTATTTTTGTTTTGGCATGAATGGATGTGTAGTAGTGATAGGTATGATTTGTTACCATGTTTGAGTATGAGAAGTACTAGGGAAGAATAAATTGTATGGTAGAGAATTATTCTTTTGAGTTTGATTAAGTAGCATGATTGTGAGGGTGTATTGGGAAATTTCTTACGCCCAAACGGTTTGGAATCTTGGGCGAAAATTCTGGGGTATTGTTCTTCTATGTATGTAGAGTATCCATGATTTTTTTCATAATATTTGGATGCATTTTAGTAGCCCAAACAGCGGGTCCAAGTCCGGACAGTAAGCAGCCAGAATGGCTGCTGGCTGTGATGATTTTTGGGTGTCTTTCCGATTTTATATCTCGGAATTGACAGGGCATTTTGAGTTGAAAATTTTTGTGGATGCTTTTGTATGTGTCTAAAACCAGATTCTTAAATTTCGTAATTTTCCAAGGTCGTTTGATGCCCTGAAAAAATAGTAGAATGCGACTGGTCCGTAGGTGTCGGCTGAAGCTGACTGTGCTTTGGGCTGAAGTTCAAAAAGCCGTAACTTCGTGTACGTTTATTATTTTGCTACGAAATTTTGGGAGTAGCTTGGGGTATGAGTCTATTTGATGAATCTCAAATTTTTAGAATTTTGATGAGGTTTCAAGGGTAATTGGTGAGGGGCAGTAAACACCCTGCTGGAAATAAACAGCTGAAATATAGCTATGTTTGAGGAGTCGTAGATCGCTGTGTGAAATGAATTTGAATGTGATTTTTGGACACGATGAAATGGTATATGTGTAGATAGAGAATCTCAAATTTCATGATCGTTGGACTTAGGGATGATTTACTATTGAATTTTAAAGTAGGGTGCGTTCAGCCTGGTACGAGTCGTCTAGTTCGTGGAGATAGACATTCCTAGGCTTATCTGTTAAGAATTTGGGCGACTGGCCAACTGGAGAATTGCAGTAGGGAATCGTAACTTTCTAACCCAATTAGGATTTGTAATTCCAGGTTGTAGGCTATAACTTTTCAAGGTGGACAGATTCGGCTTTGTCAATGAAATGTTGCTAGAAAAATCAACCCTTCCCTTGTGATGCACCCAATGGAAATTGGTGTCTGTGAGAACATTAAGAATTGAATCTGAGGACGTATCCAAATAGGAAGTTAAGGTAGACAATCTCACCTTCCCATGGGACCCGGAATTGAGTGATTTCGATAACTAAGCGAACTCTTATGATATTGGACAAATGCAGCAAGTGTGAAAATGAACGTACTACTAAGAGTATATGAGGGATATTGGATGTCGAGATGATTGAAACTGAGGAAATAGTCAACTGAAAAGTTATAGACTAGGATCTTACCTTTCCAGAATGGGAGGTACCAAGCAATTCTGACTTGTGTGCTGGAAACTATGGACATGATGAGCTTAGCAACCTATTGTCTAGACTGACTTCAAGCTTTGAGTTAACTCGAGGACTTGAGTCCTATAAAAGGAAATTGAGGGAATCATCGACTAGGGGATGGCAACGGATCTCCTCACCCCGCTAGAAAATTCTGAGCGTATTGGTTTCCGATGAGTGTAGCTGGGATCACAGCTACTGGTATTTCTTGATTGTTCCATCGGACAATTGATGAGGAACCCTCTGCCTACCGCAATATGGTGATCGTGAGCTATCAGATTTAAAAGATGGGTTTTTAGCATTTTATTCGGAACTTAGGCAAGTTCCTGTGCATGTACTCATGGCGGACATGAGTGAGTGGGGTATAGCTCTGTTGGATTGTATTGGGCGTCTCGATGCCTGAGTCTGTCAATAGTCAAGAATAGATTATTATGTGCGTGCTTACCTTCACTAAATTGTATTACACCATCAGGGCGTCGTTGGACCACTCGCTGAGGGTCACGGGCCGGGATTATTATGAGTTACTGACCTATGAAGGTATGGGGAATCAGTGGATGTGATTCCGGGATGGTTGCTACCTTGACAGACCATTCAGGCTCGACTTTATTGATTGACACCGAGTATGATTGAGTAACATATTTTTAGTGAACTGTGTTGATTAGTTTTCTTTTATTGTTTCGCTTGAAGACCAAATTGGTGTTATGGGTGATTCCCTATAATCCAACTTGTTCTGAGAGTTAGCACTAAGTGGTGATACTGGTTGTCTCTTCCTGTCATTAGGGATACGCACTGCGGTGCGTATCTTGCACTGTTAATTTCTGAAGTACCATGGCAAGAACGGGATGTTGATATCCTGGCGGATCGGGGGTATTTTAGGACCTCCGAGGTCGTCATGTTCTATGTTGGTGGACACGAACAGATCAAAAAGGATCTTAGCGCAATGGATATACTTGCGGTATATCTGTAAGTTCGTCACAGCTTTCGAGGATGGTTCGACGCAGTAATTATTGGTGACTTCGGGATAGCGCCCCGCATTATTTCTTTATTTTATTTTCACCTCCTCAACCATGTCATACTATCAGGAACAGGAAGTAGACCAAATTAGAATGCATTGCATAGCGAGGGTTCTAATCCCTAAACATGGAGACAACAGCTTGATTTGGAAAGTATGTAGTATGGGATGCATACATTTCCAAAGTCTCGCTTGCATTAGAATAAGTACATTGGCTGGACCTGGGTCACATGTAGTATGGGATGCATGTGCACCCAAAATCTTGCTGACATTAGATTAAGTGCATCTGTTCCATATTCTGTATTGTTGCATTAGACTCGGGTCATGGCGTACACAAACACTAGGAAATTAGGATACACGTTCATTTTCCATTTAAGATGAAGTATGAGTGTGGAAGTGATGTATTGCGAGACATGATGAGATATGTCGTAAGAAATGAATGAATGCGGTGTTATGTGGTAGTTTGAGGATCGCTGTTTCCTTATCAGCATTGCGTCAGTAGAATTACTGACGTACCCCACCTTTTAGGTACATGGATATCAGGTCACGAGTATAGGAGAGCCCAAGATCAGCAGGGCATCCAAGTAGTGGCAGTATGCACGTCTACCCTTCGAGCAGGTGCAGAATTATCAGGGTCGCGTAGCAAAAGGCTCAAGCCGAGGGACAGGTCCCAGAGGGGGGCAGATAGACCCCTCAACGGAGTTTCGGCAGTTACCAAGGGATTGCCGATCTGAAAGACAGCCAATGGCTTCACAAGAAATGTTTAAGTATTCTTGTAGTCAGTTGTAATAAAGTATGTAATTTGTATTCCTTGTTCAAGGACAATTTGATATTTGTAATTATTAATGTAACAACTCTGATGGCAATAAATATGTTTAAATTTCCACGTTATTTACTGTGTTGAGATGCATTTGAAGGCAATGATCTTGGTGATGTCACGGATGTCCGATAACGGGGATCCGGGGTGTTACATGAAAAGATAGATAAACCCTTATGAATCCAACTATGTTACTGTTATTGTGAGTTTGCCATATAGTTATTATGAGTGCACGGTTACTGAACCCCGGACATTTATTGACTTGGATGTATTGTTAACCGCCTTTAGGAATTTATCGACTTGCAATTTTACTGGCCTTCGAGAAAACCTATGACAATGTTAGTGCACTCATCCTTGGGTGACCTTTATTTTTTATTTTTTATTTTTTATTTTTTATTTTTTGAAGAAAAAGGTGGAGTATGGCCACCATGTTTCATTAATAAGGAGTTAATAAAACAAAATCACTCAGAGTACTGAGCTAGATACAAAACCTAAAATACATGAAAGAAAACATAAATCCTCCCGTAGCATGGGGGGTGGGACAACAGGAAGGTACATATATACGTTTACAGAAGAACATCAAAGCATCTAACTCTTCCCAACAAAAGTATTACCCAACACAACATCTACTCCCCCAACAAAGCCCTGGGGTGGTGGGGATCTATGAACAGTACTACCACGTCACTCAGTCGATCGTCGCTCCGATCTCGATCTCCTCGTCGTTGTACTCCTCTGACTGGAAGACCCCGAGTTATTGTTACTATGTCCATGCTACTAGGCTATAATTTGTAGCCATAGAAAAGATTAGTCGAGGGGTATTTCGGAACTGAACTATGTATTCTAAATTGTTTATGTTCTGTTACTATATGAACTAGCACCATATTTTATTTCTTGAACTAGTAAAATTTGAATTTAACACATTATTATAAATGCATTCTGAGATACCGTTATCACTTAACCCAAATTAATTATTGCTTTGAAATCACGTTATATTGCATAATTCTATAACGGCATAACAACTTTCTAATAATGTTGTTATTAACATAATTACATCAAATTCATGTTTATGACTATTGTGCATTCTAAACTGATATAAGATTATGAATTATTTTTATACAACTTGTCTGATCCACTAGTGAGGCATTGCCATACTCATTGGGCGTGTAGCTCACTTTGTTTTTTCACCATTTTTCATGAACCGATTAGAGTTATGGAGCATATTTTTGAAGTACAATACTAATGGAGAATGCTATTATTATTTTCCCTTGGATTTGAAGATTGATCTATTTTAGTAGAATAAGTTGGAAGACATTTGACAAATATTGTATTATTCAGCGCGACTGATTTAGCTTATGACATTAGAGTTATGTATTAAGTTGAATATGAAGCTTTAGTTATTAGCTTATTTTAAATATTATATTCTGTTTTGTACTATTGAAAGACTTAGCATGGGTATGAGATACAATGTTGTACGGGTGTTACCGTTGTTACGTTCCCAATTTAAGCTGTATGATTTTGGGGCGTGACAATATAGATGACCACAAGTGATTCATCAGACTTCTACTGAAAAAAGCTCGTGTCGCTGGTGGTACTCCATTAGTTCTGAGGCCACCATTTTGTCTGGATGTCCTTGTGTTAAGAAGTCTGAATGTCATGGAGTATTTTCTACTCTCAATTCCTCAATTTCCTGGTCAACTTCTACACTTTTACGTTGAGTTGTGAGATGAACAATCTTTCTTAGATGGTGAAAGTAAGTCACTTTCATTTTGTGCTTTCATCTCGCCAAACATCAATACTAGTAAACGTGGGTTCACTCAGAGACGAAGCTTAGTGGGGGCAGGGGAGGCCTGGATCCCTCGAAAATTATGAAAACCCCCCTTAATACTACTGAAAATTTTGAAAACCCCTCTTAAATTTATTAAGTTTTATAGATTAGCCCCTCTAAAACTTAGAAAAATCCCCTATATATCTATATATAACCATATGAATTTTCCTTTCCCTCCAACGAAAATTGTCCTGGCTTCATTCTTGGGTTCACTCTCATGCTTTGCCTAGCTCATCAAACGATAATAGATGTTGAAGAAAAGATATTTTCTCCAGAATATAGCTTCAGTTAGAACATCTATAGTCGTTGACCATTTTTTCAAAATATGCAATAAATGGCACACAAAAAAAATGAGCTGCAGTCGTTGGCCATTTTTCCAATTTTTGGTTGGAAGTGAACAGTTGCTTGCCATAATTGAGAGAGGATATGATATTTGCCAAAATTTGACAATCGGAATATGATATCCCTTCCGATGACAATCGGAATATTTTATTTTTAATTAAACATATCGGACGGGATATGATATGATATCCTGTCCCAGTGTTTTTTAAAATTAAAAAAAAATTCTCGGAAAGGGAGACAATATCCGGTCTGAGGCCATTCCTTCTCCATTTTTTAAAAATAGCCTATACATTTAAGCATATAGAACTTATTATGGGTCCATTCACTCTTTAATTCAATTTTTTTTCTCGGACGGGATATGATATCCCGTCCCTTATTTTTTGAAATTAAAAAAATATATTTGCTCCAACAGAAAATGATCTTCCGTCCATCTATTTGTTACATTGAAAAGCTGAATTTTGGGTTTATACTTTATACGACTCCAACTCGTAATTTTTTTTTTCTGTTTGCCAAATATCTAAATTTTAACTTTCAACGACTACATATGCTCTTATCATATTCAACCTAACTCCACTTCAAGGAACTTGACAGAACTTGAAAATTTTCATGTACAAATTAGGGTTCAGACAAGTTTAGTCCCATGACCATGGGGTATGAATTCGGGTAGGACCCTCCAAGATACGCTTGATCATTTAAACCCACTAAGCATGTGTATAGAAAATGAGGTTTTTGAGGAACATACAAGATCCAACTCTGGTCAAAATTTGGGTATGATTCGGCTCATTCCTGTCTGAATTTCCAGGTTACTGTGACATCTTCTTCAAACCATGATTGAAATGAGCAACTAAATCGATAACATTTTTCCCTTGGTACACTGAACAACAATCTTTTAACTATATATATCTTGTTAGGAAATTCGTTATTGAGTTTAGCGACAACCGATCCGATGACCAACAATCAAACAAGTAGATTAAACCAATTACACAAAACACACAATGATTTGTCCCGGTTCGGACGAACCTAAAAATATTATTTTAACTAGAAAAGATGCAAAGTAAGACACTCTCACCAAGAACCTATCTATCTCTCAAGCCTCACTAGAAGATAACTAGCTGTTTACAATGAAAAACTCTCAATTATATTTATCAATGAAGTACGCTCTCTTGTCTCTCAAAGGCGGCTTTCACAAATAGAGATATAGAGAAACCTTAGGTTGTAGTCTTGATACATAAGTCGTCGGATATATTCCGAATAAAGAGACACAATAGGAGACGTATGATCTAACTTGAAGATGAAGTTGGACCTTGAAAGATCTCCCAGACCTAAGCCCAATAATTGCAACCAGACGCTGTCGATCGACTGTCAAGATGGACAGTCGACCGTGTTTGTCCAAAATGGAAGTCAAATGTACAAGCCTATGTTCTGGCTGGTGGTGCTGATGCTTCTTCTCTCGATGCATCAACCTGATCGCTTCATCATCTTCTACTCATCAAACTATATATAAGTATGCAAGACATAAATCCAACATAACTATCATGTGAAATTGCCACAGTTCTCTCTCAAAATGCATTGTGTTTCGGTTGATGATTGGAATTGAGAAGGATACAGATAGCATATACATATAGCACTCCTACTTTCCTATTGCATTTTTCAGCTTCTAACTAGTTTTCTAGCACTTTACCATCACCTTTAAATACATTTATCAAACAAAAACTACAACCTCAAAGGTTCCAATCACAGAAAGAAACCAGAACATTGTATAGTCTTCCGTTTATTTGCATAAGAGGAATGTTTTGCCAACGCAAGTATGAGATGATAAAACTTTAGGGTACGAAAAACTTTGGTTACGGCGAATAAAGCGAGATATCTCATACACAAGTGTTTTCCCTGTATAACTTCAGCCTCTTCATGGGGTCATACCAAGTCTAGTCCATACTTCACCTAAGAGAATCTGACTTATTAGTTCTGTGCTTTATCTCAATGAATTAAAGGAGATTATTCCAACTCCAAAAGTGACAGGGGATAGATATGTCTCCTATCACCCTTCATGTATTATCCTCAATGCTGATCAAATCCTACGAGAAAATTTTACTCGTCAGATTTCCTCATAGTATTTAAACGATAAATTCGGCAAACAGAACTCTTGTTTCAGATAGAATTAGTAGGAGGGAAAACTAGGAAGAATAAGAATTTTTGTTTTGCTTTAAACTGTTGGTCGAAAGTATATCTCAAATTGATGCTTTTGGTAGTGCATCTGCACGTTCACATGGAAATTGATGTTCCCGCAGATGCTTGCTAGCGGTCAAAGGATCTGAAACCCTATAAAATAAGTGCACATTTATTCACTACTTTATACAAAAGGGATCTAGAATCTGAGGATGGAAAGCTTGTGCTATCTCCTTTTTTGGATTGCTTTTGATGGATCTAAACGAGCATGACCCAATTGTTTGTATCATGGCATCATGATCATATATTATATTTAAATGATATATATATATATATATATATATACAGATTAGCTAGATCGGGCACGAACTAGAATGAAGAATACTAAGCATGAAAACAAGATGAATTATATAGAGGAGGTATTGTAGGTAGAACAACGAAATATAGTGTAACAAACAATCAAAAACTTCTTGACAGCAGGTTTGTCAGCATACAATTAGAAAGAGAAGAGTGACGAGATTAGGAAGTAAATAAATATCAAAAAGGGCTCCTCATTTCTGGAATCATATTAATTATAAGAAAATGCAAACATGCTAAAGTACGAAGAAAATTTAAGATGCTACGAACAAAAGGTGCATTTGGATGTATATGCCAAGTCGCAAATATTAAAGTGAAGCCAGAAGGACAAAGAGAGAAGCTCGATCGACGAAAACTCAATGATGATTCTATTTTCGGAGGGCAACGGGTTTATAGTGACATAACTTTCCTTCCCCCTTAACATTCCTTCAAGATAGTACAAGGAAATGTAGAGTTAGTAGTGATGACATGGAATATTTGTACTCATCGATCTTTCTTCATCTTCCTTTTGACCGAGTATCTTTCCAAGGCAAGAATTTGAACAAATTTAATCGACATAAAACAGGCTATTTTAAGGAATACAAAGTATAAAACATGCATCTACAAACTACTCTTTAGAGACCTCATTTGTTAGTAGACTAAACTCATCTGAGAGCGAGTGGACTAAATTCAAACAATAAATCACATTAATGTAACACACGTTACAATTTACTGCCGAGTTTTGCGACACTGTCAGTACGAACAAACCACCAAGTAAATAATAGATCAAACTAAACACACAATTCTATCCCAGTTTGACTACGCCTAACTCGGGAGAGAATTAACCAGATATTATTCAACTAAAGAATAGTTACAACCATTCTCACCTCAACCCTATCTACCTCTCATGCCTCACCATAAGGTACTTGTTGTTTATAGTGGAAAACTCTCAAACTGAAACTCTCATATGAAGTACTCTCTCTCTCTCTTTCTTTGCACTTACTCTCAAAGGAGACCGTTACAATGCATATATTAGCGATCTAGAGAACCCCTAGTTTGCTATCTTGATACAATAACCATCTGATATATCTTGAAGAGATAATCAGACGTTGAGAGGCGTACGATCTAACTTGGAGATGAATTGGGCTTCAATCAGATTACCAAACTCGATACTCATAAGCTTGTCGGATATATAGGTATATTCTCACTATATGAATAATATTATGTGTAACATTATATGGGTAACATGTGTGTTACACGTACTAATTGTATGGATATCGGAACACAGATTGAGTGGGTTGAGAACCCAGTACCCATACCAGTATTTATACTGGCTTGTGATAGTAGTCTAGGTATTCTAATTTTGATACCTAGGGTAAATATCTCAAGCACCTTAGTCTAGGATATTAACCCTAATTTTTATTGTTATAATCTCTCATAATCTGTAACAATCTTGAGATATTTATGAATTAATTTGAAGATTAAGAGAACAATTGTCGAAATCTGATCGGGTCGTCCAAGTGCCCGTTCGTCGGATTCGGCAGCCGCAGCCGCTGGGCACCGTCACTGGGCGCCATCGCTAGGTGCCGACTCTGGACGGCAACGCAACCACCGATGCCCCATGCCAGCCGCCAGCGCACCCACGACCTTCTCCTCTTTCCCGAACAATGAACGGGATCTGGATATACTCAGATTGGGTTTGGGTTAGATAAGATCCTATCTTCCTATTGGATGGTTTTGGTGTTCTGTGCTCAGGCACAGGAGGAGATCTGGGTGCAATACTTTAGGCTCAAACCCAAACAAGATGAGGTGAGCTCTTGCTGTTGTGTGCTGGTGCTTGAGGATCGGATGCTTTTGCATGCTATTGTGTGTTGGTGCTTGAGGATCAGATATTTGCTGTGGTGTTTGGATTCAGACCGAGATTCAATTGAGAGGATACTTGTTGTTGTGTGTTCGGCTAATAGCATCAAATCCTCTAATACTGTACTATGTTGTGCATCCAAATTGCCGCTTGATTTTCATCAATATTTGGTCCAATCTAAACTTTAAAATATGTGCTACTCCATTTAACTAAATTTATGTTTATTATTTATTACACAGTTTTACAGAAAAACTCTTCATTTTACTGAAATTACGCTAGTAGTAATTATTCAGAATAAACTCTCTAGATTTTAAAATTTTTGTTTATTCCTTAAGATGGAAAAACTTAATCGTGCGTAAAAGATTTTGAAACTTTGATAGTTCTGAATTTAACAGTTGAAAGAGAGCACAATATGAGATGTGGATGCAGTTGGTGAAAGCAATAAGGATGCTGTTAAGACTAGATCCAATTATCTTTGGACTGGATCAGATCTAAATTAAAGATAAGTTCTTTACCTGCATATATATATATTTTAATTATTTGTTGTTGCTTAGTGCTAAAGTTTTAAAACCGTGTTGATCATTGGTTAATTAAATACAAGTTTGAATAATTATTTTGGCTATGTGCTAAGGATCAAATATTTATTTTGATAAGTTAAATTATAAGTTTTGATAACAACACTGTATCTCCAATTAAATTGTTCTTAGAATTAAATAGAGCTAATAATTCGTTTAATTGGCTAATCTTTAACAATTTAATGAATGTAGGAAATTCAAAGTTACTTACAAATTGTGTGTGTTGGAGACGATGGATATGAATCACGATTGGATAAGTCTGCACTACGCAGGCTTCTCCATCAAATTTGGAAAACATTTCTAACTTGAAGTGTCGGTATGATCTACTTTAACCTTTCTTAGTATTTTCATGTGATGAATGTGTTAACATTTTGTACGTTTGATCACATGATTGAGAGTTTTAAATCATAATTATTCTCATTTTGAAACTAGCATGTTTAGGGTTGTCAAATGTGCATTGTCATACTATGTGTATAGACATACTGGCTAAATCCATCATTTGCAGTTTGTGTGAGATTGTATGTTTACTTCTCTAATAAAAGTCAATATATAAGGTGTATAACAAATGTCTGTAACTTAGAAGAGAGCATTGTTTAGTGCATAATATGACTCCATTAGTTACGTTTTGTTCTTTCTCGTTTATTGTACTGTGTGTGCAAAGTTGAATTATAACATGTTAATCATTATCTCATTTAGCATTATGAAGATAATGAAGAACGAATAAAGAAAATTTTGCTTATTGTGTTTGAGCAAGTGGACATTGTTAGAACTATTAGAGGAAGCAAACAATTTTGTAAAATGTGGTAGAGTAATTTTGTAACTCTTATAATGTGCATATATTGTCAATCACATGTATAAGTTGAGTTTGACAAATGAGACAATTAATAATAATAGTTCTAATTATGTATAGTGCTTGAACATAGCATAATTTGCTAAAATATTAGAACTATATATTAAATTGTTGGTTTTTGTTAAAACTTACAATGCTGCTAAATGACTCTTCATTAAAATTATGACAAATGTGAAGATTGAACTCAGATTATGATCACTAGAAAATCATTTTATATGGTCTCTAGGAGTTTATTCAGATATTTGTGATCTCAGTAGCTTTGTGACTAGACGAGATAATTGTTGGTCATAAGTATTTACTCGCTTTTGTAGATGATTAGTATAAGTTTGTCATATATATGAAGAATGAAGCACTCGTTATTCTTAATGAATTAAAATATACAGTTAAATGCTAAAAATCAAGGGTTCAGATTTGATAGAGGTAGCGAATATGTTTCAATGATTTTAGAGAAGTTTGAATATGGCATAATCTCTACTACACTCTATTTACAATAGTCAAACGGTATTGATAAAAGTTAGAATCAAACACTTAGTGGAATGTTGAATTCTATAATATTGACCGTTGTTTGTCTTATGTAACTATGAGTGATGTTGTATTGTTAATCATATCTCCAATGTGTTACTACATTCTAAATTGAATACATCTTGTAGATCATGGCATGAAAACACAAAGAATTTTGTTAAAGTGAAAATATGTGTTGTGATACATTTGTTGAAGTACATGACCCTAAAAGGCTTAAAGTAGGACCTACAACAAATATTTGTATGTTAGAAAGTGCAGAATGTAGTTTTGTGGACAAATATTGGATCTATCTAATTTGTGTTAAAAGAATCTAGATTTGCAGAGTTCTTTGAAGATGTGTTCATCAAAGATAAATATATGAAATGATCTATTTCTGCAGACACGGTCAATGATTCACAGTTGGAATCAAGAACCATTCTTACTGATACTTAAAACTTATAGCAAATGAGCCAAGAAGAGTCTTCAGTAGACAATGAGATGAATTTGTGTCACGTCCCGCTTCCCAAAATATGGGAAAACGGGTCCATGACTGAGCCCCAGCGAATGATGCGAATACACCATTCATAAGCTATACAGGTAACTCAACAACAAGATAACAACAAAACCATGCAGGCATGTAAAATCACAATAGGATAATGAAAGTACATGACATAGTCCATAATATAACCAACAGCTGAAAGAACAAAATAGTTACGGGTCAAACATGCCCGGAATACAATAAAGAGTAGCATGAATAAAACATGAACTAAAGTAACATGATAATTAATAAGACTAAAACACTTGATCAGCAACACCTTCTGGTAACTCTCCATCCGGGCCTGCAAGTACATTATTACAAAAAGAAGAAACAAGAATATACCCGTTAATGCAAGTCACGGGCCGCAAGTAGTACAAGCTAACAGGACAAGTATAAAAACAAAACAAGAAGCAGAAAAAATATCATGGAGTCATGAATCATGTAATAGGAAAAATACAATATGTAAACAGGATCATGAACAAGACATCATAAAACAAGTGGCATGTAAACAAGTAATCGAGTAAAAAGGTCAACAAGAACATGTAATATGTAATTGGATTATGCAAGTACATGCGTTAATCTTATGTCTTTTATTAACCTAACTAGTGCAGCAATCATGCGTCCCATACAACATGTTTGATACACGCAATCAAGTGAACGTTTAGACTTAGTGGTGGATTCTATAGGTCACGTACTCGAGAAAAAAATGTACATTCAATCTTGTATCGAGATACGTGCAATGTGAAACATGTAGAGTGTAAACTTGTAGCGTGAAACATGTAAACTTGTAATTTGCAACTTGCAACTTGTGAACTTGCAACTTGCATCGGAAAACCACGAGCTCCCGTCCGAGTACGCTCTTCTATATTGCCCACTACTAGATCTTTACCCTTATACCCCGACTTGTTACTTTTATTAATTTTAATCAGCAATAACAAGATATCATATTTAAACTACTATCACGGGTAAAACAATCATGCACATAATCATGTATAATCCTAAGAGTATATATGTGTGTATCAATCGTGTTCATGTAATGCATGTGGCAACAAAGTATTCACGATCATATGCGAATACGGGATCGACGAATTTTGTATAGCAACAGATTTCAATTCGACCGAAAAATACGAATTAGAGTCAAAGAATATACTAGCGGTATTTTTCAGAGGAAGCTTGTACGAGAAAAAATGAGTTGTACAAGAGGATACTTGCCTGATTAGACGATTCCGATGTGAACGAGAGAATAACAGGATCGGAATCCCGAATAATAAAGGACGAACATGGGGAAATGCAAGCACGTGCGCTCTACGTGCAATACAATAGCAACAGTAACTCACTTCACAAAACAGCAACACACTGGATCTAATCCCAAACTCCAAACAACAAAACACAGAAACAAACACCCACTTCACAAAACAGCAACTCACTGGATCTCTGGATCTTCTACACCCAAACACCGTAACCAATTCCTTCTCTCCTTCACAACCGCAATGGCAGTCAACCAAGGAAGAGAGAGGGAGGAGGATGGCGGCGTCGGTGAGCGGCTGAGGAGGCAAGGATGGATGTGCAGGTGGTCGGGATTGCGATCGGGAGCGGTGGAGGCAGGGAACTGCGGTGGGGTTGAAGATGAAGGCGATGAGCACAGGAAAGAGACGAGGAGAGGTGAAGATGGCGGCGGGACTCAGAAGTGGAGTCGCGAAGATGATGGGGGGAAGCTCGATGGTGGGGCGCTGGCGATGCATCAATGGTGATGAGCGACGGGGTGGAGGTTGCAATGGCAGAAGGCCATGGCAAGGAGGTCGGTTGGAGGAGCAGGGAGAGCGACAGTGGGGCGTGCGACGAGTGGTTCTCAGAAGATTCGAGCGGAGGACGGGGTGACAGGATGGTGAGCACGAGGTCGGAGATGGTGGAGGAGGACGACGAGGAGTCAGGGCTTCTGTGGCCGAGCGGCGTGGGAGTCGAGCGGTGTTGCGAGAGGCCAGCGAGAAGGGAAGCTCGGGGATGGAGGAGGTGATGAGGCGAGGTGGCTCGACGGGGTTGAGGGTGAGTCGAGCAAGATGAGGAAGACGACGGAGAGGGTGGGTTTCTCTGTTTCGATTTCGAAACAGGGGAGAGGAGATAGAACACAGTGCAGGAGAGAGAAACAGAGTGGGGAGAGAGAGAGAACGGGTGAGGGTTTTAAATAGGAAATAAACATATAATATAATAAATATAATAATTGGTAGTTATTATGAGATAGTGGGGGTTATGGGGTTAAAGGAGGTGAAGAGTGGGGGGAATGTGAGGGGATTTGTATACGGATAGTTAAATTTGGGTAGGGTAGGATAATGGGTTAACGGGTTGGGATCCAATAGATATGGGTTTGGGTTGTAAACTTGGGCTTTATATTTGAGCTTCACAAATTAGAATAAATAAGGATAAAAAGAATGTGAAATTGGGCTTCAAAAGAGTAGAATACAGGAAAAGAAAAAAAATATACAAATCCGTATAAACGGGAATGGGGGTTACAATTTGTGTCATACAATTATACTTTAAATTAGTTGATCTGCCGAAATAGACTAAAACTATAGTAAGTGTGGTTTTGTAGAAGAAACTTAATTTTGATTATTCAGTAGCAATTTTAATGCATTTTAGTAGCTAACAGATTAACTAAGAATAATGGGGTAGATTTATTTGATGTTTACTCACATTTTTGTCATATTGGTACAATAAGTATTCTTCTTAGCTTTATATCTATTGAAAATTTTGTTATTCATAAAGGATATTTAAACTGTTTTGTACTAAAAGTTTTGTACTTTATGTTTTGTACTGAAAAGTTTGGTACTGAAAAGTTTTGAATTAATATGTTTAGTGAACAAGATTTACAATTTAGTAAAATCGTATGTTCGTAAATCATGTATAGCCGACCAATAAATAATTTGACAAAATTCTTAAAGAGCCTAGTATATGAATCAAGTAATTCAGATCAGTGTCTTTAACTTTGTGTGTCAAATATAATGGCTATTATTTACTTGTTCTGTTGATAAGCTTGTTCTTGGAAGTGACCTCTTTGTTACAAATGAAGTTAAAAATTGTGCTATCCAAAGAATTCAGCATAAAACACCTAGGTATTGTGAACACCATAGGTATAAGGGCGAGTTTCGGTTGGCAAGGGATAACCCTTAGTCAAACTCATCAAATCAATAATGTGTTTCAAAAGTTGGGATATTGTGATTGAAAGTGTGTTTTGAAATATCTTATGATTATGATAAAAGGTTGACACATAATGATGGTGCAACTATGAAAAAGGTAGATCATTCTAAAGAAATTGAAAGTCTCATGTATACAAAGATCTGCACTAGAATAGACATAGCCTTTGAGGTGGGTATGATCTGCAGATTCACTAATAATCTCATACACATTTAAGTGCCCTTAAGATGCTAATGAGAAACCTGAGTGGTACTCAAGAGTTTGCTTTGTGCTACTATAGTCATTCTTCGAATGAATGGCTGATATGATGCATTATGATGTTCAGAATTTAGTGAAAGTCGATAACTAGTGGATATGTATTTATGTTGGATATATAGGTATATTCTCACTATATGAATAATATTATGTGTAATATTATTCTATAGGTAACACGTGTGTTACACGTACTAATTGTATGGATATCGAAACGCGGGTTGAGTGGGTTGAGAACCCAGTACCCAAACCAGTTTTTATCCTATAATAACTGGCTTGTGATAGTAGTCTAGGTATTTCAATCTTGATACCTAGGATAAATATCTCAAGCACCTTAGTCTAGGATATTAAGCCTAATTTCTATTGTGATTATCTTTCATAATCTCTAACAATCTTGAGATATTTGTAAATTAATTTTGAGATTAAGAGAGAGAAATACCTGACCATCGTCGGATCCCGTCGCCGTCTCTAACTAGAACCGACGCCGCCACCGTCGTCGGTGCCGTCACAGGCTGAAGGCTCACCCCGTCCCGAGCAGGCCCTTCATCCTCTTCTTCTTCCTTGTTGATTGATTGGGTTTGTGTGTCAGATCCAATCACACCAAACCCTAATCCCGCGCCGACTGCCTCAAAAACCATACCTCCTCCATCAGCGCCCTCGTCGGCAACAATGTGGTCGGCACCGACACCGAGATGATCGAATCTCTTCCCAACCTCGAAATCATCGCCTCCTTCAGCGTCGGGCTGGATCTGACCAGATCCGATTTGTTCAATGGAGGATTTGGGTGTTGTGTGTTTCGGTTCGAGGAGGAGGAAGAAGAAGCTACAATGGAAAGTATATGTAGCTCGCCGTCTCTTTCTTCTCCGGCGATGGGGCTGCTGATACAGTTGCGGGGCGAGGCTGGAGGAGTATCCAGACTGTGCGAGAAGGGCGTTGTGGGTCTTGGTGGAAGTGGCACGGAAGGTGATTGGGAGCGTGATTGCAATTTGGATTGCTGTCTCCTTATTCCTTGAGAACTATGGGGTTGGAAAGTTAGTAGTTGTATCTGCATTTCTGAGTGCAACAATGGCTACAATCATGTTGCTTGGACTAGATCCAAATGTGAACTGACTAGATTAGATCCAAATTGAAGATAAGTTCTTTAATTTCATGTACCTAATTAAAATTATTTGTTAAATATTTTGCTATGTGCTTAAAAGCTCAAAAACATTTGTTTTGAGTCTGTGTTTTGAATTACAATATTGATATGTTGTGCTAAAGTTCAAGACTTTATTATTCATTTGCTTAATTAGTTCAAGTTTGAATAATTGTTTTTGCTTTGTTCTAAACATCAATCATTGATTTTGATAAGTTCAATTATAAGTTTTGATTATAAAGTTGTATCTCCAATTAAATTTTTCTTAGAATTAAATAGAGCTAATAATTCATTTAATTGGCTAATCTTTAACAATTTGATGAATGTAGGAACTTCAAAGTTACTTACAAATTGTGTGTGTTGGAGACGATGAATATGCATCACGGTTGAATAAGTCTGCACTACGTAGACTTATCCATCGAATTTGGAAAACACTTCTAACTTGAAGTGTCGTATGATCTACTCCAATCTCTTAGTATTTTCATGTGATAAATGTGTTAACGTTGTGTGCGTTTGATCACATGTTTGGGAGTTTTAGATCATAATTATTCTCACATTGAAACTAGCACGTTTTAAATTGTTTAGTGTGCCTCGTCATACTATGTGTATAGATATATTGGGTGACACATTGTTTGCAGTTTGTGTGAGATTGTATGTTTGCTTTTCTAATAAAGATTGATGTATAAAGTGTATAACAAATATCTGTAACTTAGGAGAAAGCATCTTTTAGTGCATGATATGACTCCATTAGTTACGCTTTGTTCTTTCTTGTTCGTTGTACTGTGTGTGCAAAATTGAATTATAAAATATTGGTCATTATCTCGTTTAGAGTCTCGAAGATGATGAAGAACGAATAAAGAAAATTTCGCTTACTGTGTTTGAGCAAGTGGACATTGTTAGAACCATTAAAGAAAGCAAACAATTTTCTAAAATGTAGAGTAATTTTGTATTAACTCTTATAATGTGCATATATTGTCAATCGCATGTATAAGTTGAGTTTAACAAATGAGATAATTAATCATAATAGTTCTAATTGTGTATAGTTTTTGAATATAGCATAATTTGTGTACGTTTAGAAAGTGCATAATATAGTTCTGTGGACAGATATTGGATCTATCTAATTTGTGTTAGAAGAATCTAGACTTGTAGAGTTCTTTGAGGATGTGTTCATCAAAGATAAATGTATGAAATGATCTAGTTCTACAGAAACGGTTAATGATTCATAGTTGGAATCAAGAACCAGCCTTAATAACACTTAAAACTTGAATGATAAATGAGCTAACAAGAGTATTTAGTAGATAAAGAGATGAATTTGTGTCATACAATAATACATTAAATTAGTTGATCTGCTGAAATGGGCTAAAACTATAGTAAGTAAGTTTTGTAGAAAAAACTTAATTTTGATTGTTCAGTAGCAAATTTTAATGTATTTTAGTAGCTAACGGATTGACTGAGAAAAATGGGGTAGATTTATTTGATGTCTACTACATGTTTGTCATATTGCTACAATAAGTATTCTTCTTATCCTTACATCTGTTGAAAACTTTGTTATTCATAAAGGATATTTAAACAGTTTTGTACTAAAAGTTTTGTACTTGATGATTTGTATTGAAAAGTTTTGTACTGGAAAGTTTTGAACTAATATGTTTAGTGAACAAGATTTACAATTTAGTAAAATCATTGTATATTCTTAAAATATGTATAGCAGACGAATAAATAATTTGACAAATTTCTTAAAGAGCCTAGTATATGAATCAAGTAATTCCGATCAGTGCCTTTAACTTTGTGGTGTGTCAAATATAGTGCCTATTATTTACTTGTTCTGTTGACATGCTTATTCTTGGAAGTGAGCTCTCTACTACAAATGAAGTTAAAATTTTGCTATTCAAAGAATTGAACACGAAAAACTTAGGTATTGTGGACACCATAGGTATAAGGGTGAGTTTCGGTTGGCAAGGGATAACCCTTAGTCAAACTCATCAAATCAATAATGTGTTTCAAAAGTGGGGATATAGTGTGTTTTGATTATGATAAAAGGTTGACACCTAATGATTAAAAGTGTATTTTAAAACACCTTATGATTATGATAAAAGGTTGACACCTAATGATGATGCAACTATGAGACAGGGTGATCATTCTAAAATAATTGAAAGTCTCATGTATACAAAGATCTGCACTAGAATAGATATAGCCTTTGAGGTAGGTATCATCTGCAGATTCACTAATAATCACATACACATTTGAGTGCCCTTAAGAGACTAATGAGATACCTGAGTGGTAATCAAGAGTTTGCTTTGTGCTACTCAAAGTTTAGTAGAAGATGACAACTAGTAAATATGTGTTGAAACTAGGAGGAGAAGAAAATTATGGAGATTAAAAGGCAAACAAGAATTGTGTTCTCATCCAAGAAATCAGACCTTTATGTGTTATCATCTGCATGGGAAGAGGCTGAGTGGATTGAATGACTTGTTGCTAATCATCCATTGAGAAATTTAATGTAAATTCTCTAATTCTGTTATTTGACTATCAAGCTACAAGGCATTATAGCTCATAACTCACTTTATAATAGTAAGAGGAGTATATTAAGGCTGAAAGAAGCCTAATTGAACTTTCTCATAAATAAAGTGCAATTGAAATAAAATATAGCTAATGCTCTTGCTAAGAGACTTGAAAGTGATCCAGTAATCAAAACTGTGGAAAAAATAGAGTTAAAAGCATTGAGTCAAGGCTTTAACATCCTAATTGTTTTGAAATTTATAATCCAATTGGAGTCATAGAGAAGTTCAAACTTAAGCATCAATTTTAGGCAGTTGACATGTTTTAGATAATTTTGATGCTTCCACATAAATTCTACAATATATAATGTCATTCCAATTTTGATGGTATTATATATCTAAAGAATTTATTTAGAATAATCATATTATTCCAATACGAAACATGAAAACATGTCGATATGTTTTCGATGTTTAGAATGTCATTATATCATTCCAATTTTGATGATAAATCTTTTTTATGGAATCTTGTTTCATTCCAATTTTGATGAGTCAGAATTAACCATAATTGATTTGAGTGTTCTATCATTCCAATATGAAACATAGTATAGTTCTAATGTAAAAACTATAATAGTTCTTGTTCTTTATTTAGTTAAAGAAACTTGATTGTGATACTTGCGTTATATTTTTGCTAAGCTAATTATGAATTATACTAAGTTTTTTTGTGGAACTAGATACTTTGTTAAATTCATTGGAATTCTTAGAGATGTGTCTCTTGATATTCTTATTTTCAATAAACTAGAAGAGATGGAGGAGTTGAATCTGTCAACCTAGATTTTAAAATAATGATTTGCTCAAAATGGAGGAGTAAACATAAAGCAGTGTGCAAGGATAGAGTTTCAGTTTATTTCTTTCGAGAATAAATTAGTCACTTGCTTGGTAAAACTTCTGTTGAGTTTAAGACTCTTTTGTTCATTGAGCTTAAAACTCTTATTTTGTTCTTGAAGTTTATTTGCTTTGTTTGATTTTGAAACTATGACAGATTACTCCAGTTGGTTTAGTTATTGTGAACTATTCTGTTGTGAAATGGTTTGGGAACTATTTAATTATTTTGGTTTAGTCTTTTTGAACTATTCGGATTTATAATTGATTTAGTCCTTATGAACTGTACATTGTGTGATGCATTTCTTCTATTTAAAGACTGCTATCAACCAGTCAGCTTCATGTTAACTGATGAGATAATCCAGTACGTTTACATATTGAAAATATAGAAGGAGATTGTTGGATATATAGGTATATTCTCACTATATGAATAATATTGTGTGTAATATTATTCTATGGGTAACACATGTGTTACACGTACTAATTGTATGGATATCGAAACGTGGGTTGAGTGGGTTGAGAACCCAGTATCCAAACCAGTATTTATCCTATAAATACTGGCTTGTGATAGTATTCTAGGTATTCCAATCTTTATACCTAGGGTAAATATCTCAAGTACCTTAGTCTAGGATATTAACCCTAATTTCTATTGTGATTATCTCTCATAATCTTTAACAGTTTACACTAGGAGGAACAGAAATGTTATGGAAATTAAAAGACAAACAGACATTGTGCTATCATCCATGAAATCAGACCTCTATGTGTTATCCTCTACAGGAAAAAAGGCTGAGTGGATGGAAGAATTTGTTGCTAGTCATCCATTAAGAAGTTTAAGTAACTCTTTAATTCTGTTATGCGATTGTCAAACTACAATGCACTGTAGCTCATAACTCACTCTACAATAGTCAGAGGAGTATATTAAGGCTGAAAAAGCCTAGTTGAACTTTCTCATGAATATAGTGCAATTGAGACAAAATATGGCTAATGCTCTTGCTAAGAGACTTGAAAGTGATCTAATTATCAAAATGTGAATGGAGTTAAAAGCCATTGAGTCAAAAGCTTTAACATCCAAGTTGTTTTGAGATTTAGAATCTAATTAGAATTATAGAGAAGTTCAAATTTAAGCATTAATTTTAGGCAGTTGACATGCTTTAGATAATTTGAAAAGTTCAATGTAAATTTTGTCAATATATAATTTCATTCCAATTTTGATGATGTTATATATTTTCATAATTTACTTAGAATCATCTTATTATTCCAAAAGAAAGTGTGAAAACTTATCGATGTGTTTCCGATGTTTAGAATGTCGTTATATAATTCCAATTTTGATGATATATATCTTTTATGGATTCTTATTTCATTCCAATTTTTATGATTCAAAATTAACCATAATTGATTTGATTGTTCTATTATTCCAATATGAAATATAGTATAGTTCTTTGTAGAAACTATAATAGTTCTTATTCTTTAATTTGTTAAAGAAACTTGAGTGTGATGCTTGCGTTACATTTTGCTAAGCTATCGTTGAATTGTACTAAGTTTTTTAGTTGAACTAGATACTTTATGAAATTAGCTAGAATTTTTAGAGATGTGTCTCCTGATATTCTTGTTTTTAATAAGATAGAAAAAATGGAGGAGTTGAATATATCAACATAGATTTCAAAATAATGATTTGCTCAAAATGGATGAGTAAACATTGATATGGTCAAAACAAGGGATTCAATCGAGACCGTCCAAATGGGGCACGAATCCTACAGCTCAGGGACGAGACGGTAATTTCACATGCAAACGGGTCCGAAGCGGGTACTGGGTCTCCTTCTCACAGATCCAATAACCCGCGAACGGATCCACCACAGCTGGGCACGGGTTTCAACCCGCTGCCAACTCGATCCAGCAAGACACAATCAAGGTCCCTGATTAGATCTAAATCAACGGCCATGATTCACGTCAATCTTTACACTGGGATTTAGGGATTAAAATTCCTTATCTGATTACCAGAATATACCTTATCAGATTACTTTCCCAATCTGTTTACAAGGAGATTGTTCTATATCAGACTACGCGGATTACATTCCTAAATTGTTCTCTAAGACGCCTATAAATACCCCCCACCCATCTCCATTAAGAGGTAATCAATCTTTCTCTAGCTAAACGCTCTTTCATAATCAATTCTGGTTACTGACTTGAGCGTCGGAGGGTGCGTCGCCGGGAACAACCCCGGTGTCTCGCACTTTTTGCAGGTGCACGGCGGGAGCGACGATCAGAGTTCAACGGAACAGGTATACAGGTTCTCCTATTCAGTTTCCCCAAAGAACTCACAAATTCATCTGTTTGCCCCCACACCGAATTTAGCGGCAACAGATTGGCGCCGTCTGTGGGAAACTAACGAATAGAGACCTCTCCTCTTCCCGGTGAACAGGTTTTCTCCAGCCATGCCGCCTCGCAAAGTCAGATCTAGGGGCTCCAATCGAGCGCCCATCCCTGACCAGCAGGAAGTCCTTCCTGATCCCACTCAACAACAAGGGCAGCTCCCTCCTACCGTGGAAGAGCCGCTCCAGCGAAACCCTCCACATCCTGATCCGAAGGGGCCTAACCCCCAGAAACAGCATCTTCATCCAGAGAACATACCCAACCACACTGCCTCCAGTGCCTCCATGGCCTCCCATCATCCCCGAGCCTCTGGTCGCCACGATGCCCATCCCAGACGCCCGGAAGATAAGGACCTTCGTCACCATCTGGACGAAAAGCGGGCTCGGGGAGAAGCCTCCCACCAAGAACGATCCCCCCGACACCGGGGACACAGGGGGTCCCCCGCCCGAAGAGGGAGAAGAGACTCCCCCGATCACTACCGAAGGAGGCACTCACCAGCAGGTCGGCAGCAGCATCGGAACAATGAGGCACCCATCACCCGTGCCGAGTTCCAGCAATTCCAAGCTATGGTACAACAGGCCCTCAATCTCCGTCAAAATCCCAATGAGCCAAGGGCCCCCTCCCCTCGTCCGGTCCGGAGCCCTCGCCAACGTTCCCCTTCTCCTCGACCCGCTCCTACCAATTCCAGACGCACCCCAAGTCCTCGTCGTTCCCGAAGCTACCATCGCCGCAGTCCTCGCTCCCCATCCTACGAAGACGAGTCCCGTGGCTCGGCAGATCACCGCCGGAGAGATAACACCATGAACCGCCGCCTGAACGAGGTGGAAAAACTCTTGGGACGAATAAACCGGGAAGAAGAACTCAGGGGGAGGACCCTCCGTCCTAGCCAACCCCCGTTCTCCCGGACCATAGTGGATACTCCTGTTCCCTTCGGTTTCAAACCTCCCCAGTTCGAGAACTATACGGGAGAGACCGATCCGGTTGACCACATCGAAGGCTTTAAGACTTTGATGCTCCTCCATCAAGCGTCCGACGCCCTCCTCTGCAAAACATTCCCTGCAACTCTGAAGGGCCCAGCTCGAGAATGGTACTCTCGCCTTGCCCCGGCGTCAATATTCTCCTTTGAACAGTTCGAGACCCTGTTCATCACCCACTTCGTCAGCAGCCGAAGGGCCGAGAAGACCAGCATTTCCCTGTTGCACCTCCGTCAGCAGAAGGGGGAGAGATTGAGGGACTACGTGAAGAGGTTCACAGCCGAGGCCAGAACTATCGCATCCCTCGACCAATCCGTTGCTACCGCGGCGTTCCAATCCAACATCCTAAATTCTAACCTCCGCTCCTCCCTCGCCAAAAAACCGCCACATGACTTTTCTGACCTCCTCCTCCGTACTGAAAAGTACATCCGAGCTGAAGAGGCCGAGGAACCGCCCAACTGGGAAGCAACCGCCTCCGGGTCTAAGAGGAAGGGAACGGAAGAAGAGGGACCCAAAAAGTTTCAGAAGGATAATGCGGGCCAGCGCCGGCCTCCCCCTAGGTTTGAAAAATTCACTCCCCTCACCACAAACATCTCCGCCATTTTCATGGAAGTCGAAAAAGAAGGGGTCCTGCCTCCAGCTCCAAAGATGAACACCCCAGCCAAAAGGAGGGATAAAGACAAATGGTGCCGTTACCACCGGGACCATGGGCATGACACCAACGACTGCCGGGCTCTGAGAAACGAGATCGAAGCCCTCATCCAGAGGGGGCAGCTGGCGAAGTTTGTAAGAAAGGACGGGGCCGAACTTCCTCCCCAGCCTCGGGGGGCTAACAAACGTCCGGAACGGGAAGAGACGCCAGAATTCGAGGAAGAGCGAGTCCTCCACCTTATCCATGGGGGTCCAATGGGGGGCTCCTCGAACTCTTCTCGGAAAGCTTTTATTAGGGAAGTAAATTCTGTCCGGGCCACCCCTCCCCCCAAAGGACTCGGAGTGCCCGTCACCTTCTCTGACGACGATCTCGAGGGCGTCCGCACCCCTCATTGCGACGCACTCGTCATCAACCTTCACATGGCCAATTTCAAAGTCGAAAGAATCCTAGTGGATAACGGCTCCTCCGTTAACATCCTATTCCTCGATGCTTTTAAGGGGCTGAAGCTCTCCCGAGACAGACTGAAGCCCGCCGGGTATACGCTCCATGGGTTCACGGGAGTGCCGGTGACGATCGAAGGGGTGATCACCCTCGATGTCACAGCAGGCAAAACTCCTACTACCCGCACGGAGTCAATGGATTTCATGGTTGTAGATGTCCCCGCGGCCTACAACGTCATTTTGGGTCGGCCCGGCCTAGCCGCCCTTGAAGCCGTCCCTTCTGCCTATCATCTCAAAATGAAATTCCCCACTCGGGCTGGAGTGGGAGAAGTTAGGGGCAATCAGGAACAGGCCCGCAAGTGTTACATGACCTCCACGCTCGGACCCGTCCTCTCCTTAGAAACACTCGAGATCCCCCAAGATGCAGCTCGGCCGACTCCTGAGCCGGTAGATGAGCTGGAGGAAATACTCTTCTCGGAGCAGGAGCCGACCCGTAAGTTCTATGTCAGCAAGGCACTCCCGTCCGCCCTACATTCAAATATTGTGAAATGCATCCGAGCCAATCGGGACCTCTTCGCATGGTCAGCAGCGGACATGCCCGGTATCTCCGAAGAACTCTTGGTCCATCGCCTCAGCGTTGATCCGGGGTCCAAACCGGTCCAGCAGAAGAGGCGCAAGTTCGCCCCCGAGCGCCAGCTCGCCATCAAAGAGGAGGTAGACAAACTGTTGAAAGCCCGATTCATACAGGAAGTGAATTATCCGGAGTGGTTGTCCAACGTAGTCATGGTGAAGAAATCCAATGGGACATGGAGAATCTGTATTGATTTCACTGACCTCAACAAGGCCTGCCCTAAAGATCCCTTCCCTCTGCCGAGCATCGACACCCTGATTGACGCAACCTCGGGACATGAGCTCCTCAGCTTCATGGATGCTTTCTCGGGTTACAATCAGATAAGGATGTTCCCCCCGGATATTCCGAAGACGTCTTTTGTAACGGACCAAGGACTCTATTGTTACCGAGTCATGCCGTTCGGCCTGAAGAACGCAGGGGCAACGTATCAACGTCTCGTCAACAAGGTATTCCAGGCCCAGATTGGTCGGAACATGGAAGTCTACGTGGACGACATGCTTGTGAAAAGCATCCGAGGCGTTGATCATGAGACCGACCTCCAAGAAGCGTTCGATGTTTTGAGAAAGCACAATATGAGACTCAACCCGAACAAGTGTGCGTTCGGCGTCTCATCGGGCAAGTTCCTCGGCTTTATGGTCAGCCAACGAGGAATAGAGGCAAATCCGGAGAAGATCAGGGCCATACTAGACATGGCCCCGCCCAGAAACGTCAAAGAAGTTCAGAAACTGACAGGTCGTTTAGCCGCCATTGGGCGCTTTTTGTCGAAGTCCGGGGAGAAATGCCTCCCGTTCTTCAAAGCCCTGAGGGGGACTAAGGGGTTCGAGTGGGGGCAGCCACAACAAGATTCCTTCGACCAGCTTAAAGCTTACCTCGTCAATCCGCCCCTTCTCAGCAAACCCATACCGGGCGAACCCCTCTACCTCTACTTGGCAGCCTCGGAACAGACACTAAGTGCGGTCTTAGTCAGGGAAGAAGAAAGAACTCAGAAGCCCATTTACTACGTCAGCAAAGTGCTTCGGGACGCCGAGCTCCGATACCCGAAAATTGAGAAAATAGCCTACGCCCTGATAATGGCTGCAAGAAAGCTTCGGCCATACTTCCAGTCTCATTCGGTGGTCGTCCTTACCGACCAGCCGTTAAAACAGATCCTTCACAAGCCAGAGACTTCCGGCCGCCTCATGAAGTGGTCGATCGAGCTGAGCCAACATGATATTACTTATCAGCCTCGGACCGCAATCAAGGCGCAGGCGCTGGCCGAATTCATAGTTGAGACGACTATCCCCGACTCCGAGCAGACGACGAAGGGACCGCCTATCTGGTCTGTATATGTCGATGGATCCTCTTGCAACGAGGGGAGCGGGGCTGGAGTCATCCTGGCGGGCCCAGACGACTTTGTCCTTCAATATTCCCTCCGGATAAACTTTAAAGCCTCGAATAACGAAGCCGAATACGAGGCACTCATAGCCGGCCTCGGGATGGCCCGAAACGCAGGGGCGCGACGCCTGCAGATCTTCAGCGACTCTCAATTGGTCGTCAACCAGGTCCTCGGCGAATATGAAGCCCGCGATGACAGAATGGTAAAGTACTTGGCCAAAGTGAAGAGCCTTATGGCGCTCTTCGACGAGGCCCTCATCCGAAGAATCCCCAGAGAGGAAAATGCCCAGGCCGACGCCCTGTCCAAACTAGCTTCCTCATCCCTGCAAGGCCTCGAACAAACCGTTCTGATAGAAGTCCTCCTCAAGCCCAGCATAGAGGACGAGGCTTTCAACTCCGTCGAAACACTGCCGCTCCCCCTCGAAGACAATTGGATGAAGCCCCTCGTCGAGTTTTTAAGAGACGGACTCCTACCAAGGGATCCGAAGGAAGCCCGAAAGATAAGGACCCGGGCCGAGCGTTACATAATGGTCGAAGGCGTTCTGTATAAGCGCTCCTTCACCCAGGTGGATGGTCGACCCTACCTAAGATGCCTCTCCCCCGGACAAGCCGATTACGCCCTGCAAGAGCTCCATGAGGGCATCGGCGGAGCCCACTCCGGCTCCAGAGCCTTGGCACGTAAAGTGTTAAACTACGGGTATTACTGGCCCACTCTCCTACGGGACGCCGAACGACACGTTCGACAATGCACCGCCTGCCAGAAGTATTCCGACATCCGACGCCTTCCACAAGCACCACTCTCCTCCTTGTCGAGTCCGATCCCCTTTGCAATGTGGGGGATGGATCTACTCGGGCCATTTCCACCGGCCCCCGGACAGTTGAAGTTTCTAGTCGTGGCAGTCGACTATTTCTCGAAATGGGTCGAGGCCGAGCCCCTGGCTACAATTACCGAACATAGAGTCGTCCAATTCTTCTGGAAAAGTGTAATCTGTCGTTTCGGTGTTCCCCGAGTCGTAGTTACGGATAACGGTACGCAGTTCGCTGGAGCTGCCTTCCGAGCCTTATGTCAAGACCTAGCTATACAGCACCGCTTCTCCTCAGTCTCTCATCCCCAGTCAAATGGCCAAGCCGAGAATGCCAACCGACAGATCCTCTCCGGCATCAAGAAGAGACTCGACAAATGCTCCAAGGGATTGTGGGTCGATCAGCTGCCCAATGTGTTGTGGAATTACCGAACCACGAAGCGGATCCCGACGGGCGAGAGTCCGTTCAATCTCACCTATGGGGCCGAGGCCCTCATCCCACTAGAAGTTGGAATACCCTCTCCTCGCCTGATTGCCTTCGAAGAAGAACAGAATGCCAGGGAGCTCAGAACGAGCCTAGATTTGGTAGACGAGATTCGGGAAAGAGCCGCCATACGGCAGCAAGGTTACCGAAGAAGAATCGAACTCGCCTACAACAAACGGGTCCGCCCAACCGACTTGAAAGAGGGGGACCTGGTCCTCCGAAAGCTGGCCATTTCGTTCCCCGGACAGAAGAGCAAATTGGCCCCAAATTGGGAGGGACCGTACAAAGTATCCAAAGTGATCCGCCCCGGTGCGTACAAGCTAGAAGACCTTGAGGGTAGAGAAATTCCCAGGACTTGGAACGCCGACCATCTTTTGAAATACCTAGAGAAGGCAACCCCGCCTATCTAAGTAACTCGAGATGTCGGGCAACCAATCCTGCTACTAGTAATTTTTCCTTTGTTCTTTTTCATTGTAATAAACGGCTAGCAACTTTAGAAGCAGCCGACCATTAGACATTAATAAATAAATATAGTTTTTCTTTACATTATCGCGTACTTCCGCCTCTAATTCCCTTATCACACAATGGTTCGGAGTCCAGCACTCGGCTCGACTCTTCCTACTCGGCCCGTCCTCAGACGGGCCGGGGGCAGATCGCCGTTCGAAATTGCTCCTGCAGCCGTTGAATGGATCGGAGTCCAACACTTGGCTCGATTTTGCTTCGCAAATCCGCTCCTAAGCGGACTAGAAGAAGCTCGCCATTCGAAACTGCTCCTGCATCTCTCAAACTTATCACACAATGGTTCGGAGTCCAGCACTCGGCTCGACTCTTCCTACTCGGCCCGTCCTCAGACGGGCCGGGGGCGGATCGCCGTTCGAAATTGCTCCTGCAGCCGTTGAATGGATCGGAGTCCAACACTTGGCTCGATTTTGCTTCGCAAATCCGCCCCTAAGCGGACTAGAAGTAGCTCGCCATTCGAAACTGCTCCTGCATCTCTCAAACTTATCACACAATGGTTCGGAGTCCAGCACTCGGCTCGACTCTTCCTACTCGGCCCGTCTTCAGACGGGCCGGGGGCAGATCGCCGTTCGAAATTGCTCCTGCAGCCGTTGAATGGATCGGAGTCCAACACTTGGCTCGATTTTGCTTCGCAAATCCGCTCCTAAGCGGACTAGAAGTAGCTCGCCATTCGAAACTGCTCCTGCATCTCTCAAACTTATCACACAATGGTTCGGAGTCCAGCACTCGGCTCGACTCTTCCTACTCGGTCCGTCTTCAGACGGGCCGGGGGCAGATCGCCGTCCGAAATTGCTCCTGCAGCCGTTGAATGGATCGGAGTCCAACACTTGGCTCGATTTGGCTTCGCAAGTCCGCTCCTAAGCGGACTAGAAGTAGCTCGCCATTCGAAACTGCTCCTACATCCCTTAAACTAATCTAACGACCGGATCCTTCCTCCGGCTCGACTCTATCTCTCCGACTCGTCCTTAAACGGTCCGGAACCCGTCCCGACCGTAGACCGTGCCGAGCTGACGAGGTACCGACCCTCGTTTTGGGAAAAAATCACCCCGAGGTCAACTCGCCGTTAGATCCTCTCAAATTGTGTGCCAAAGCGTGATGAGTGGATCCAGTAGTGCCACGTGCCCACAAAACGACAAGATAACGTTTTCTTGGTACTCGTGCCTGCCTCTGGATTCGTGCCCCCATCCGACGGTTATGGACACCCCGCGTCGATCGGCACCAAGAGCCGAACGGCGGAGTCAGAACAACACATTGTTGGAGAATTCGTTTCGGCCATCAATTGTGCCGAGCTGACGAGGTACCGACCCTCGTTTTGGGAAAAAATCACCCCGAGGTCAACTCGCCGTTAGATCCTCTCAAATTGTGTGCCAAAGCGTGATGAGTGGATCCAGTAGTGCCACGTGCCCACAAAACGACAAGATAACGTTCTCTTGGGACTTGGGCCTGCCTCTGGATTCACGCCACCATCCAACGATTGTAGACACCCCACGTCGACCGGCGTCAATAGCCGAGCGACAGGATCAGAATTGCGACAAAAGACTCGACGAACAGCCAATAGAAGACACTTCGGATAAATCGACCCCAATTTTATTAATGACTTGGACGAGTTTACAAAAAGATTACAACAGCGAGTTCAACAAAATATTAGAAGGCATGACCCGCTCATTTCCTCCGAGGAAGGGGGACACTCCGGTTCAACGACACTTTGGGTCGGCGCTTCTTAGCCTCCGAGCTCGTCTCCAGGCCGACGAACCGGGACGCCCCTTCGCCGCTGAGCCTCACAGTCGCCCCAACCGAAGCGCCACTTGAAGACACCGCCACACCACTTTGTGCATCGGCGGCTGACGCCCCGATGATAGGAGTCCGGGACGCCGCTTGGTAGAACGTGATACCTCGCTCGATCTCTTCGCGGGTACACGAGGTGCTCCGGACGTTGGCCCTCACCGGCTGAGGCTTGAGCCGAGCGACCTCCTCCTCCAATTCGACGATCCGGTCCTTCAGTGCCTCGTCCTTCACGACAATTTTGAACCGAGGAAGCTTCGCCGATCCAGGGTATTCGGCGCTGTCAGATATGACACGACGCAGATGGGTCACCTCGATACTCTTGTCGACTGTCACCCTTTGCAAATGCTCGACCTTCTTCACGAGCTCATCTCGTTCGGCCAAAACAGAAGCCAATTCTTCTTCCTTAGCAAATAGCTCGGCTTCGGCTATCCGCAAGTGGTACACTTCGGCCAACAGATCCCCGTTCTTCATCTCCATATTGTACAGCATCCTCCTCGTCAGGTCGATCTCGCCCTCAAGGCGTTTCACGAGAGATAGGTGGAACAGCTCTACTTGTCGCCGAGCCATCGTAGTGACGGGGGCCTACCCTACCACCGAACCAAACACTTAGACAATTTCAAAGACAAAACGTTTTTTCATTTATCAAAAAGCGGTGGCCAGTCCGCAAAAGGCGTTACAAAGCTCGGAAGAAAAAGCAGAACAGAAACTACAAAAAGATTAACGAAAGAATCAAGGGTCCACCTGCGTCTCCGCTCCCGCCCCGGACGCATCGACGGGCGGTCCCTCGATCTCTCCCTTAGCCGGGTCATCCTCTCCCCCTCCGTCTTCGCCTTCGACCTCGTCCTCGGCATCCCCCTCCTCGTCGTCCACGGGCGACTCGGGCCACAGTCGATAACCGACTCGCTCGAAGCCGGGGACACGAGCCTGGACATGGTCCAGGGCCGTCTGGTAGGATCGCTCCATGTTCTCAGCCATATGTTTCTTCGCCTCTGCCTCAATCTCGGCTTCGACCTCCGCCCGGATCCTCGCGGCCTGCGCTTCCCTCTCCGCCTTCTCGTCGGCCAAGGACTTCAATGCCGCGGCAAGATCTTGGGCGGCCTTGGCAGCTTTGGCGGACTCCGCTTCGAGGCCCTCCTTCGCTTTCTTCAGGTCGGCAGTAAGGTCGGCCACCCGAACGTCCAGAGCCTCGGCCCGCCTCTGCTCGGCCTCGAGATCCTTGACCGCCCGGACCTTCGCCAGCCTGTCTTTCTCGCTGGCGGACTTCAGCTCCTTCTCCTGCGCGGCGAACGCCTCCATGAGATGGCCGAAGTGAACGGTGGCCTACGAAGACAACGATAAGTACGAAGTACGCACCGAGTAACAAACTTGAAGAAATTTGCGAACACTTACCGAAACAAGCCCCCGGGCGACTTCGTAAGTGTCGTCGCCGACCCTCCCCGCATTCAGCGCGGCCTTATCCTTCGGGGTCGCCAAGTGTTTGACGACCTGCATTGACATCTGCGAGTTGCCGAGGAAACCATCATGATTCCTCACCAACCAGTTCGGCACAAACAACTGCTTGTGCTGCTCGGTCAGGATTTCCTCGGCATTCTGAGTCAGTGGGGGAAGCTCGAGCGCCAGCGCCGCATTGACATCAAAGACACCCTCGTTCACGGACGGGGCGACAGGGGCCGAGGTCTCCTCCACCACCACTACCTCCGAAGGCACCTCGGTAGCCGGGGGAGGCGGAGCAACGTTAGTGGCGACCGCGGGCTGAACACCCGAAGACGCACCCTCGGCCGCCCTCTTCCTTTTTCTGGTCCCGGTCAGCTTGGACCTATCGGCCATCATAGCTTTAAAGTCAATCTTCATCGACTCTGCATCAACAAAAAAAAAGGAGGGGGAGAAAACCGAATCAAAACAGACGAATTGAAGACTTAGAAAAAAAATGAATGAGATGTCAAGAGCGTACTCGGGTCGATGGGGCTTAGTCCGGACCCGAACAACACCTCTTCGGTCAACTCCCTCCAACTCAGTACCGGAAGGGCCGTGATCCTCCTCGCTACCTCCTCCTCGGCCTCAGATAGTGCGGGGTCGCCCCGCGCAAATTTCGGCACTTCCACCTTCCACCGGGACGGAATGTGCCAAATCGCTTCGCCCCTTACGATAAAATACTTCTCCCTCCAACCCTTAAGAGAGTCGGGATTCTCTACAATCTTAACACCTCTCCTCGGCCCCAAATAGTACCGGTACTCCGAGCCGTGTTGCTTGTTTATCCGATAGAGGCCCCGGAAAACTGACAGATCCGGCGCTACCTCGGCTCGGTGACACTGAAGCAAAAATGCGTTCACATGACGCCAAGTGTTTGGACTGAACTGAGTAGGGGCGAGACAATACCAGCCGAGGATCTGAAGTATGAAAGGGTGCAGCGGAAAACGCAGTCCCGCGTTCAAGGAGTCGACGTCAAACATGCACATGTCCGACGAAGGCAACTTAGTGTTTGCTCGCACCCCGGGGCCAGCGACCATCAGCTTGTACTCCGACGGGATAGCGAAAGCCTTCCTGATCCGAAGAAGATCCTTCTCGGTCAGCGACGAAATGAGCTCGTCAGCTTCGGAGGGATGGAACGGATTAGGCTCCTCGACGATCTTCGACTTTCCGTAGATCGCTTTCTCCAGAAGATCACCCTCGTACTGCCTGACTCCCGAATGCCCGGACAGGACGGAAGGATATTGTCCTATCTCGGGAGCTCGTTTCGGGTTCTCCACAATCACCCCCACCATGGGGGGCGGGGTCTCCCCTGTCCTCTTCTTCTTCCCGACCCTCGACTCGACAGCCAGCGGTTCGGCCATCTGCTTCCCCTTCCTGCGAGCTTCCGCCCTACTCCTCTCCCCGGCGCCATCACCGCCCGAGGACGAGGCACCACTACCCGAGCTTACCCTTGACATCCTTTGAAAAAGCTAAGGCAAAGACAAACTAACCTTTGAAGTGACGTTCACGGTCGGAGAATGCTCGCCGGAAATCGCCTGGCCCACGCGACAGCTAACGACAACACCGTGGAGCAAGAGCGCCGCTAGCAGAAGACTTAGGGAACAAAAGTAAATTCGTAGAGTGAAAAGTGAGAAATGAGCTCAGGGGTGAGGGAATGGTAACTTATAACCTCAACTGATAACGGGCCTCCTTGGGAATCCCAAAGGCCCACTAAGAATCCCAAACGCCCTACAAGAGAGAGGCGGCGGTATGAGAGGGATGGCGGAACTCCCCAAAAAAACACAAGTTGCGACTCGGCCACCGGTCTAATGAGCCGAGCTATCGAACGAAACGCTCAGTGACCGAGCCACCGAGTTCGCCCAAAAATACCCAAATCCGCGCCCGGCAAACAGCGCGAGGTATGCGGACCGAGGTGACGAGATACCGACCCTCGTTTTTGGCAAAAAATCCTCCCGAATCAAAACTACCGTCGGATCTCTCCAAAATTCGCGCCAGGTTCTGATGAGCGGTTCAGATTGCGCCACGCCCACAAAACGACAAGATAGCGTTTTCTCGTGATCTGAACCCCATCCTCGTGATGCGTGCCAAAATGAACGGCCCAGATCCGTCCACGCAGACCTTCCAAACCGCTTGCCATCGGCTTGGTCGGTCGAGCTACCGAACAGCTCAGCCGAGCAACCGAGCCACTTAATACGGAATGGCGGAACCATCAGGAAGACAAGTAAACGACTCGGCCTCCGGCCCACCGAGCCGAGCCACCAAGTTCGCCCAAAAATACCCAACTCCGCGCCCGGCAAACAGCGCGAGGTATCCGGACCGAGGTGACGAGATACCGACCCTCGTTTTTGGCAAAAAATCCTCCCGAATCAAAACCACCGTCGGATCTCTCCAAAATTCGCGTCAGGATCCGATGAGCGGTTCAGATTGCGCCACGCCCACAAAACGACAAGATAGCGTTTTCTCGTGATCTGAACCCCATCCTCGTGATGCGTGCCCTGATAAACGGCCCAGATCTTGCCACGTCGACAAAACGACAAGATAGCGTTTTATGGGGATCCACGCCAGAGATGGGCGGCCTAGACGATGCCACGTACCTCGGATGATCCGAACCGAGGGACCGACCCTTCCAACCGGGTCACCGACCCCCCTAGCCGCGGCGCTACGCATCCGGGCCGTGGTGCTGGGATACCGACCCTTCCAACCGAGTCGCCGACCCCCCCAAGCCGCGGCACTACGCATCCGGGCCATGGTGCTGGGGTACCGACCCTTTCAACCGGGTCGCCGACCCCCCTAGCCGCGGCGCTACGAATCCGGGCCGTGGTGCTGGGGTACCGACCCTTCCAACCGAGTCGCCGACCCCCCTAGCCGCGGTGCTACGCATCCGGGCCGCGGTGCCGAGGTACCGACCCTCGTTTTTGGGAAAAAATCCTTCCGGCCCTCAGGAGCCGTTGGATCTCGTAGGAAAGCGCGCTCGTCATGATGGACGTCCCAGATCTTGCCACGTCCACAAAACGACAAGATAGCGTTTTATGGGGATCCACGCCAAAGATGGACGGCCTAGATGATGCCACGTACCTCGGATGCTTTCAACCGAGGCACCGACCCTTCCAACCGAGTCGCCGACCCCCCAAGCCGCGGCACTACGCATCCGGGCCGTGGTGCTGGGGTACCGACCCTTCCAACCGGGTCGCCGACCCCCCAAGCCGCGGCACTACGCATCCGGGCCGCGGTGCTGGGGTACCGACCCTTCCAACCGAGTCGCCGATCCCCCTAGCCGCGGTGCTACGCATCCGGGCTGCGGTGCCGAGGTACCGACCCTCGTTTTTGGGAAAAAATCCTTCCGAGGAGCAGGAGGCGTCTGATCGTTCCAAAATTCGCGCTCCATCTTGATCAAAGGCCCAGATGATGCCACGCCATAAATAGGTATTAAAAATTGGTTTTTATTTATTTAAATCAGTTTATTTATTTAAAAAATTGCGAAAAATCGCTAAAAATTCGGGAAAATTAGCTAAAAATTCCAGGAAATAATTAAAAATTCGGGGAATATTTCTAAGCCACCGAACGAGCAATTATTACCTAGAATACGCGGTTAAAGCCCCCGAACAATTAGCCAACACATCGCAAAATTAAATAAATCATCCGGAAAAATAGATAAAAACTCGACACAGCTTCGGAGCATCAAAGAAGGAGGAACTAGCCTACCCCCGTGCTCCAGGATTCAAAAATCACCCATTCGGACTGCGATACAGTTCCACCGACCACTGAGTTAGTCAAACTACTCCTCAAAGACTGACCACCCTCAGTCTTTAGGAGTGGGGGGCTCGTGATATGGTCAAAACAAGGGATTCAATCGAGACCGTCCAAATGGGGCACGAATCCTACAGCTCAGGGACGAGACGGTAATTTCACATGCAAACGGGTCCGAAGCGGGTACTGGGTCTCCTTCTCACAGATCCAATAACCCGCGAACGGATCCACCACAGCTGGGCACGGGTTTCAACCCGCTGCCAACTCGATCCAGCAAGACACAATCAAGGTCCCTGATTAGATCTAAATCAACGGCCATGATTCACGTCAATCTTTACACTGGGATTTAGGGATTAAAATTCCTTATCTGATTACCAGAATATACCTTATCAGATTACTTTCCCAATCTGTTTACAAGGAGATTGTTCTATATCAGACTACGCGGATTACATTCCTAAATTGTTCTCTAAGACGCCTATAAATACCCCCCACCCATCTCCATTAAGAGGTAATCAATCTTTCTCTAGCTAAACGCTCTTTCATAATCAATTCTGGTTACTGACTTGAGCGTCGGAGGGTGCGTCGCCGGGAACAACCCCGGTGTCTCGCACTTTTTGCAGGTGCACGGCGGGAGCGACGATCAGAGTTCAACGGAACAGGTATACAGGTTCTCCTATTCAGTTTCCCCAAAGAACTCACAAATTCATCTGTTTGCCCCCACACCGAATTTAGCGGCAACAAACATAAAGTAGTTTGTAAGGATATAGTTTTGGTTTATTTCTCTTGAGAATAAATGTGTCACTTGCTTGATAAAACTTCGGTTGAGTTTAAGACTCTTGTGTTCATTGAGCTTAAAAACTCTTACTTTGTTCTTGAAGTTTATTTGCTTTGTTTGATTTTGAAACTATGACAGATTTCTCCTGTTGGTTTAGTCATTGTGAACTATCTAGTTGTGATATGGTTTGAGAACTGTTTAATTATTTTGGTTTAGTCTTTTTGAACTGTTCGAATTTATAATTGATTTAGTCCTTACGAACTGTACATTGAGTGATGCATTTCTTCTATTTAAAGTTTTCTATCACCCAGTCAGCTTCATGTTGAACTAATGAGATAATCTAGTACGTTTATATATTGAGAATATAGGAGGAGATTGTTGGATATATTAGTATATTCTCACTATATGAATAATATTATGTGTAACATTATTCTATGGGTAATACGTGTGTTACACGTACTAATTGTATGAATATCGGAACGCGGATTGAGTGGGTTGAGAACCCAGTACCCAAACCAGTATTTATCTTATAAATACTGGCTTGTGATAGTAGTCTAGGTATTCCAATTTTGATACCTAGGATAAATATCTCAAACACCTTAGTCTAGGATATTAACCCTAATTTCTATTGTTATAATCTCTCATAATCTCTAACAAAGCTGTCGTTGCTCACATGCGGTCGACTGCTCTTAAGGGCAGTCGACTGCAACGATCTGACCCCAAGTCAGAGAAGCTCAGCGGTTGACTGCCCTTTGGGGCAGTCGACTATCCTGTTGTTGCCTCATAGCTACTACTGCTCCTTCTTCCTCCATCATCTCTTTGAACCTCTTCTGGCTTTCCCCATCTTCATTTTTAATGGATGTCGTATATGCAAGACATAAACCCAACAACACAAGAGAGTGATGTGTCTTAGGCGCGAAGCTTGAGAACTCTACCACCCATCCTGGTCTATAAATAAGAGTTATTGCTGGCTCGCCAATTTCAACTCCCATTTGCTAGACTATCTGATAACTATTATTCAACAAAGAGCTGCAATGGATAATAGGGGTGATTCCTCAGAAACTTTGAGGTAGTTGTTGCTTCTTGATTTTTTGGTCTCTTTATTACATGCATACTACTTCCAGTATCTATAAACCATTCACTAATACATTCTGCATTAGTTCCTCACACATAATCTTTCAAAATGGTACTCATGGTCTTTCCGTATAATTCATTCACCTTCGCTTGGATATAATGGAAAATTTAACATGGATCCCCATTTCTTTAAGAGAAATAGTCTCCTTCTCTAACTGATCAGTAATTTATCTCTACAAGGAACAAGTGTGCAGCTTGCTTTAGGCAATATAACAAGATGGAGCATCTGGTGGAACATATGAGGGTTTCATTCCACTCAGTTCATGAACCCCAGTGCAGGGTTTGCCAAAAGCACTGCCGATCATTTGAATCACTAAGGGAACATCTCATAGGTCAGTAATAACTCTTAAAATACTTTAATTACCATTGTTTAACTTGGTAATTGAGCTTACATATATAATTTCCTTCACTATCAAGGTCCATTGCCGAAGCTTGAATGTTCGAAGGTTTTCAGTGTTCGAGGGTGCAATTTGTGCTTGAACATTTTTGAAAGCCAGAGTACGCTAAGATATCACCGAGGATCGTGCCAGTTATCTCGTAATACTGCTGTAAGTAATAAGTTAAGGGAGATAACTATGAGTTCTAAAACTTAAAAGAGCAACCAGTACAAATTTGAAAATAGAACAGGAAAAAGAGAAAACTAATAGAATAATGAAAGGGAAAAAAAAGATAAAGCAAGATAAACAAACGAATTGCAATTATACCAGGGGAATATTAAGTCCTCATACTGTCAATACAAATCAGGCTTCCAAGAGGGGGGCGAGCTAAATAACTGGTGTATAAGAGCATCTGCAGTTGTTTGATGTCATATTTTGGATATTTGGCAAATGAAAATGGGAAAAATGGATTTGCGTTGTAGTCGTCAAAAGCCAAAATTTGGCTCAGACGGAAGATTATCTTTCGTCTCAGAAATTTAATTCAAAAAATATACAAATACTAGATTTGCCCGTGGGCACGTGCCTACGGCACGTCTTCGGAACGATATAAAACACGAAAAGCCTGTAAACGGTAAAACAACAATTATGTAGCTCAAGTTTGAATAGTATGACAATAATTAGTTGTAAAGAAAAGTCCATGTTTTCATTAGTACATGTTGAAAAATAATTATAAATGGGGTATAAAATCTAACTCTTAGAACTTTAAGTGTGGAGTTGAAGAGATATTTACTATTTTTAATATAACATGTGCGAAAAAAAATATTAAAAATCTGAAAATCTAAATTTCTAAGTAAATATATAAAGAAAGGGAAAGAGAGATAGGGAGAGAGAGAAAGAGAGAAATATGAAAAAGTGAAAAGAGAAGAGAGAGATAGTAATAAAGTAATAAGTTTTTTAGTTTTGGGGGAAAAAATTTGGTTTTGGGGTTTGAAATTTTGGAGGAAAAATATGTTTTGTGAGGTTTGATCTAGACCTTTGATTTTAGAGGGATTGATTGTGAGCCACTTGATAGCTTTCTTTGTAATTTATTATATAGATATATATGAATGCATTCAAGTGAGGGAAAATGACAACAAAAAATTTTAAAAATTTTTAAAAAGTTAACAGAATCACTAAAGGACAAAAAAAAAACGAAAAAAAAAAATTCAAATCTGCCAAATGCCTTGGACGGTTCATTATGTACCGTCCTAGGCAAATGGCCTTTTGGAAATTTGGTCTTGGACGGTACATCCGTCCAAATTATTATTATTTTTTTAAAATTTAATTAAACAGACGGGGGATTATCTTCCGTCTGTCGCTTTTGTCGTATACAAAATTGCAGCAACGATGTATTGTTCGTTGTCCGTCAATTCGGACGAAAGATTATCTATCGTCCTGCTATATTTTGGCAATTGCCATTTCGATTGTCAAATATAGCCGAGTCCTGTAGCGATCAAACCCAATTTTTGGGTATTTGGCCAACGACTACAGAGGTTTTTTTTCCAAAATTTGAAAATTTTGGGTATATGGCAAACGACTACAGATGCTCTAACAACAACAACAAAAAAACATTTTTCCCAACTATTTGGGGGCAACAAAACATTTTTCCCAACTATTTGGGGTCAGCTCATTTTTCCCAACTATTTGGGGTCGGCTCCATGAATCCTGGTTTTTCTATTCTGCTCGGTTTACCGCAATATTTTCTATAAGGTCACAAGCTATCATAATTTTTCTCACCGTTTTCACCAAAGTAAGTTTAGGTCTTCCATACCCCTAATTCTACCATCAATACTTATCAAATCACTCTATCTAACGGAGGCACTATTAGGTCTATGTGTAACATGTCCAAACCACCTGAGGCGATTTTCTCTTAACTTATCTTGGATTGGAGTTACCTTTAGCATGTCTCATATATGCTTGTTTCTAATTCTATCTTTTCTGATTTTACCACACATCCATCTTAGCATTCTCATTTCCGCTACACTCATTTTTTGAACATATTGTTCCTTTGTTGCCCAACACTCTGCTCCATACATCATTAACGGTCTAACAGTCGTCATGTAAAAAAATTTCTTCAACTTCAAAGGTATACGTTTGCCACACAAAACACTACTGACATTTTTCCACTTAAGTCATCCTGCTTGGATCCTATGTATAACATCTTTACAAATCTCTTCATCTCTTTGTATAATCGAGCATAAATATCGGAAACGGACTTTCTTAGGTATCTCTTAATCATCATCAAGCTTCACTACTTCCTCAGTTGTGTTCCGAATATCAATAAAATTACACTATATATACTTTATTTTAGTTCTGCTTATTCTAAAACCTCTAACTTCCAAAGTTTCTCTCTACAATTCTAATTTAACATTGACTCATGCTCTAGTCTTGTCCACTAAGACGATGTCATCAGCAAAAAGCATATACCAAAGCACCTCTTCTTGTATTCCTCGTGCCAATTCATCCATAACCAAAGGAAAGAAGTAGGGACTTAAAATCGAACCTTTGTGTAAACCTACTGTAATTGGAAAATCACTGTTCTCTCCTGTGGTTGTTCTAATTGTGGTCTTTGCCCCTTCATACATATCCTTAATTACCTCAATATACCGAATAGTTACTCTTTTATTATTTAACACCCACCATACTATATGTCTTTAGGGACTTTATCATATACTTTTTCTAGATCTATAAACACCATATGTAAATCTTTCTTATTCTTTCTTAGAGCTAAACAACTAGTCTAAGGATGCATATTGTAATCAAAGACTGCCAGAAATTTATAGAAGGTATTTTGAATCAGCAATTATATTTGCGTCAACTCTAACACGACATGGCTTAAAAGTAAAGTGCATGCTGTTAGGATTGTGGCCTCAAATACACGTAGGCACTGAGTACTTGAAGTTAGAGAAGAAGAGGAGAAAACAAAGACAGCATGAGACAACAGCAGCAAGTAGAAGATGTGAAGTCTGAAGAGTTGCGATCGACCGACCAGGGGTGCGGTCGACCGACCTTGACTGTAGGATGTTCTTCGAGTGTACATGGTTCAAAAGAGAAGGGGACGGTCGACCGTGCAGTCGGCCAGTCATATCTCGGGTGTGGGCTTTACACGTTGCAATCGACCGACCTGGGGGTGCGGTCGACCGACAGCGGCGCTGTGTTATTTGGACTGATGATCTAAGACCCAATAAGCTGGATTTGTGTTTATCTTTTAGGGTTTACTTAGGGGCTATATATATGGATGTAGACTCTAAGGTTTATATAACTGATTAGAGAGAATTGGTAAGCCGTTATCATTATTCAACTTCAAGAGAGGATTGTGCCGAGTGTTTCAAAAGTGAGGGAGAGAAATTTAAAGTTGTAATCTCTTTTGTAATCTTTATATTTTTTTGGGGATAAGAAGTATTGGTTATCTCTGCATATTGATTGTATTCTTGTGAGATCTTGTATATATTGTGGTGGCTTGTTCTTGGTTAATCTAAGTCTTGATAGTTTCTATTGCTTGTGGTATACTTCCGCTATTAGCACTACAAGTTATGGTAGATTCTTCAATGCATGCAATTCATGGTTTGAAGAAACTCAGCTACTTATATGCTATGGCCTTAATAGTTCTTTAAAATAATTAAAGAACATATAAATATTCTCCTTATTACTTTGCTAGAAATCACAAAATGAAAACTAAAGTGTTTATATAAATTATAAACTATTTCTTAACGTTTCTCTTATAGGGTCTTATCAATCGTATGTCGAGGTTGGGTTTACAATGCTCATCAGACTTTGATGCAAGAGCTCAGGGAGCCAGAGTGGTCGCATTGGGCTGTAAAATGGTTGGTGGAGGAAGCGATGGGACAATAGATCTCTGTGCTATGGCTTGCCTCATTGATGAAGAAGAAAACATCATCTTTCATACCTACGTCAAACCCCAGATACCAGTCACAAACTATAGGTACCCGATGATAAACCTCTTTATTAGATAGAAAATATTGAATTTTCAAATATATATATATATATATAGTAGTTTTATAAATGATATATCTGTGTTAATTTATTTTCTGGGAAAAAAAAGTTTTAGATATGGGCAAATGCTCCATTGCAAACGGATCTTTGCAAACGGGTATGTAAATCTCTAAAGTCGTTGTTGAAAATAACAGCTTAGCTTATAAATCTAAGTCGTCGTTTCTTAGGCCGTTATTCCGAATACATCCCAAGTCTTAGGTTCAAAAGAAACGAAGTCGTTGTTCCGAACAACGACTTTAGTTGTTTGCAATGGAGCATTTGGACAATCTCTCTTTCTTTGTCTGACTCGAATGTCAAAGAGTTAGAAAGTTTTAGAAAGTTAGAGAACAAGAGAAGAGACTGAATCAATTATCAATGAGAGTCAGTAATAGTTATGTCCACACTCCTCTCTTAATTAATTTACCCAATATTGGGACTAGACAGATACTAAAAGAAAAAGGGTAAAATACACCTATATTATAGCTAGGATCCAATACCATATTAAAACGACTAATAGCAAGTTGAATACTTATTGCATATGTAGGTATGAAACAACTGGAATAAGACCCGAGCACTTGAGGGATGCAATGCCATTAAAGCAAGCTCAAAGGAAGATTCAAGACTTCTTATGCAATGGAGAAGCAATGTGGAAAATTCGATCAAGGGGTGGAAGGGCAAGAATTTTGGTCGGACATGGATTGGATCATGACCTTGACTGTCTTGGGATTGATTACCCTCCATTTCTGATTAGGTTTATTTTAGTTTGATCGTTTGTTTCAAATTTCGATTAGAGTTTTCTAATAAAGAATACAATTGGAACATAGAGTTTTTAAAAGGAAATAGTTTCTTCTTAAACACAGGGACACTGCCACCTATCCTCCATTGATGAAAACAAGCAAGCTTAGCAACTCACTCAAGTACTTAACACAAGCCTATCTCGGGTAAGTACTCAAAAATCTTCTTCCTCGTAAAAATTTATTGTCTTCTTCTTCTAAGTAAAATCTTCCTAACATGCCATCAACATGATAAGTATATATCTAAGTGCCAGTTCACTTGGTTTCATGGTTTGTCCGTCACCCAGCCAAAGTAATGATATATACTATGATCTTACAAGGTTGAAGGTCGACAATGTAATGTACTTCTATAGTTTTCACAACTTGGAGTTGTGCCCCAGAGCTGCAAATAGTGTATAAAGTTATCCCGGGAACATGATCCAGGAGATAGACAGAAGATCACGAGAGGGATACAACAAAACTTGTAGGGTTCTAACTCTTTTGAGTCTTTTTTATCTTTACTTTCTAGCTAGGGACCATGATTTTAGGACCACAAGCAGGACCGTCACACACCTTGAGGCAGGTGAGGCAACCGCCTCAAGCTCCTAAATTTTTTGCAATTTTAGGAACCTCAAATTTGCATTCCTCTTGTAAATATAAGCACGTATTTTATGCGTAAAGAAATTATATGATTATTAGGAGCTCCAAAAAATAATTATTTGAATCTTTCGCCTCGGACCTCCGAAACCCAGAGGGCAGAGGATACCTTCTTCAATGCGGGCCCTTAATTGTTGGAATAATCTCTAATATTATAATGGGAGAAGGCCTTTTTTTTTTTTTTTTTTTTTTTTTTGAAGAAAAGGTGGAATAATGCCACCCTGTTTCATTAATAAGTGATTAATAAACAACCCCGAAGTCTCGGGAAAACAAAAGAGCAGTACAGGAAATAAAACATAGCCCCCAATACCACCCTGGGGGATGGGTTACATTATCCAGCCTAACGGCAACCAAAAACACAAATACAAACTACAAGGCCTGTTACAAAATAAGAAGAAGTGAGGCGGCTGTCCACTCATCAGTCCAGAGTGGGCTCGATCTCTATCTCCTCGTCGTCATACTCATCCACCTGGAACACCCTTGCAATTCTCCCTCTTGCTCCTGAAGCAGCAGCTGTAGCCCAAAAGAAAATAAGATGCATGATATGAGTAAGATTACTAGAAATTGAATTACATGAAGCACGGAAATAAAAATTATTCCTATCTAGCCATAACACCCATGTGGTTGCCGCAATGGCAATAAACCATGCATCTTTCATATCGTGACGGGATGAGGCAAATCTGGAGCCAACCCACAGTTCCTCATAGTCTCTTGGATAGTCACTTGTTCCTAGTGCTCTCAGCACCTCTATCATGATGGCCTTGCTTCTGGTGCAATGAAGAAACAGATGATTCAAGTCTTCCACGTGAACGTTGCAGAACCCGCAATTGGTAGCAATGTTAGGTTGCCTTTTGGCAAGGTTCTCTCTAGTAAGAATGGCATTGTTGAGCACAAGCCAGAGGAAGACTCTAATTTTCAGAGGCGTTTTGGTCTTCCATAGAACCGCTGCCCAGCTGGGCCTGCATCCTCGGTAGTGAATCCGGTGGTAAAGCGATCTAACCGAGAACACTCCTTTGTTCTCGAGACCCCAACGCAAGTGATCTGGGCCTTGGGCACATATCACCCCGGACTGGACAATGCGCATTTGTAGTTCATGCAGTTGGTGGAGCAAACTTGGAGAAAGAATTCCTCGGAACGACGGTCTCCAAGACCCTCTTTTCCATGTTTCCGCTACCGAGATATTCGGTCGAATCGTAATAGCAAATAATTCTGGGAAATCTTCCTTAAGAGTATGAGGACCGCACCACTTGTCCCACCAAAATCTGGTGGTTCGACCATTACCGATCAAAGATGAAGTGGCAGAGTTGAAAGGTCCGCTGGCTTTAGCAACTACTTTCCAGAAACGAGAGACTTTTGATCCCACGCGAAAGCCTAAGCTTCTTGTCCCTTTACCTCGAAGGTAAGGTTGGATAAAGTCCTGCCACCCTTCCCTGCCGTGATGAAACACTTTCCACCACCACTTTCCCAGGAGAGCCAAGTTCATATCTCTGAGGTCAATGATTCCTAGCCCTCCGTGCCTCTTTTTCATGCAAGCGATGTTCCATTTAATGAGGTGGTAGCCTCCCTTACTTGAGTCTGCACCTTTCCAAATGAATCTCTTCCTGATACGGTCAATCTTTTGGATTACCCACTTTGGGAGTTCAAAGAAGGACATGTAATAAATGGACAGATTGAATAACACAGAATTGATGAGTACCACTCTGCCCCCAAGAGAAAGTGATTTTTCTTTCCAACCGGACAGTCTGTCCTCCACCCTGTCAATAATAGGCAACCAGTCAGCTTTAGTAAGCCTCCCTGGACGGAGCGGAAGCCCGAGATATTTGATTGGGAATTCTTCAATCGCACAGTTGAGAATGGTGGCATGCTCCCGAGATTCAGCTTCTGTTAATGAGATAGGAATCAGCGCACTTTTGTGGAAATTAATTCTAAGACCTGACCAGGCCTCAAAGCAGTAAAGGACGCCTTTAAAGCAAATAGTTTCCGTTCTGGACCCATTTCCAAAGATAAGAGTGTCGTCAGCATATTGAAGGATCGTGCATCCCTGATTAGCAATACTGCTGGCCACAGGTGATATCCACCCTTTTCCTTGACAATTTTCTATCATTCCTCTGAGCACATCCGCTACAATAGTGAATAGAAGTGGGGACAACGGGTCCCCCTGACGGAGTCCTTTCTTGCACGGGAACGAAGAACCTGGTCTCCCATTCACTGAAATGGCCGTTTTGCTAGAGTGTAAACATTGTTTGATCCATCTAATCCATTTGTCCCCAAAGCCTCTCCCCTTTAGGGCCTCTAGCAAACATTCCCAGTCCACAGAGTCGTATGCCTTCTCAAAATCCAGCTTGAGGAGGAAGTTCTTGGAGTTGCTCTTGTGGCAGTGGTGTATAACTTGTTCAGCAGTAGCCACGCAGTCTAGGATACATCTGTCCTTAATGAATCCCGTCTGTGTTCTACTGATAATACTGTCCATAATGCTACTCAAACGGATAGCTAGTACCTTACTGATGATTTTAGCCGAGCAGTTTATCAGGCTAATTGGTCTAAAATCCCCAACGCACTTGGACTCCTCCCGTTTGAGGATCAACACAACTTCTGCAAAGTTGAACATCCCCAACCTCAGGTTATTGTGGAAAAATTCCATCATAACATCCATAAATTCTCCCTTAATTTCTTCCCAGAACACTTGGAAGAACATCATAGGAAAACCATCTGGCCCAGGGGATTTGTCAGCTCCCATCTGGTCAATGGCCGCTTTGACATCTGATTCCGTGAAGGGTTCCTCCAAAGGGGAAGCATTTTGACCTGGATCAATCTGATACTTAAGCCAGAAGTCCTCACCCATAGGGATCCTAAAATCATTCTTCTTCCCAAAGAGACCCTTATAGAAAGACTGGAAAGTAGAGGAGATCACCTTTTCATCCTGCGAAGATCCAGTCTATGTCTGAATAGATAGGATAAGATTGGATCTCCTTCTGGCACTAGCAACCCGATGGAAGTAGGCCGTATTTGCGTCTCCCTCTTTGAGCCACGAAATCCTGGACCTCTGTTGCCATTTGATCTCTTCTAGTCTATACAGATTGGCAATTTTATCACGGAGTTCTAATAGCCTGTTTCGTTCTTCCTGCGAGAGGACTCTAGACTCTTCCACCCTCTCAAGCTCATCAATTTCTTCCAGGTAGAACTCTTTATCACGCCAGATGTTCGAGAATCTAGACCGATTCCATCTACAGAGCCTCCTTCTAAGTCTGCGGATCTTCCCACACCATCTGGATGCTGCGTCCCGGCCGGGCAATGGGAGTGCCCAGTTCTCCATAACCATATGGTGGAATCCCTGAATTTCCAGCCAGGCCTTCTCAAATCTGAATTTCCTTGGCTTGCGGGGACCCCGATTGCCTAAATCGAGTAAGATCGGGGTGTGGTCTGAAGTTGGTCTAGGAATCGATCTGGCCGATGCAAGAGGAAATAGAGCTTCCCAATCCATAGATACTAGGATCCTGTCCAACTTGGCCATAACCGGAACCGCTTGCAGATTAGACCAAGTAAAAAGTCTATCATTGATAGGAATATCAATCAGTTCAAGTTCCGTGATAACTCTGTTGAATTCCTCTCGATGCCTGTCGCTAGCGCCTCTTCCCTTGTGCTCAAAAGCAAATCTAGTAATGTTGAGATCACCACCCACAATCCAAGGTCCCGACCAGCGCTGACGGATGTCGGCCAGTTCTTGCCAGAAGGCCTCCCTGTCTATGGCCACGTTCGGCCCGTAGACAACAGTCACCGTCTGCATCCAATCATCGGATCGACGCTTAGGTCGGGCAGTCAAAGAGAACGTACCACTATGCTCCTCTTCACATGAAAGAAGATCAGAATTAAACCCAATAGCAATCCCCCGAGGCACCGGCAGAGGGGCGCAACACCCACTCCTTGATTCTGTTACCACCCACTCTTTTGAGTTTGTGCCCATGTTGGAGTTTGGTCTCCTGCAGTCCTACAACATCTGCCTTGGAGTTGCTAATGACATCCCGCACCATACCCCTCTTACCCCTATCCCCCAACCCCCTAACGTTCCAAAATAGTGTATTCATTAGGGAACCAAATCTACAGAGATCGTTGTAGAGGGTGTGGGGCCGACCCCAACCTCATGGGTATCTGTAGGCCTCGTGCAATTCATAAGGGCATTGTCATGGCTAGTCTTAACCCTATCACATTCCCAACCCCTGATTTTATTAAGAAGTAACGCGCTCCGGTCTGTGTCCCAAACCTCTAACCCACAAGTTTCAGCTAGTAAAAAAACATCGGAGCCTGACATGAAGTTTAAAATAGATGCTAAAAAGTGAGTCGTACCTCCATTGTCGAATTTGGCGGCTTTGGCCGCCGCTGCCACTTCAAGGTAGTCATCCAAGGACTCCGCATGAGCCCTCTTTGGTGATCGGTGGACTCTGAACCCACCTGCCCTCAGCTTCACTCCAGAGTTGCCCACTGGGACTGAGTCTGGGAAAGTAGACAGAACCATCTCTGGGAAAAGCTCCTTCTGGGTGTTCGCAATGAACTCAAGATCCTCTGATTCGTCATCTGAGAGTGAGAATTCTACATCAAGATTGAGTCTCCCTTCTGGGTCGTCCTCACTATCTGTAGTAGCCTGCAGTGCAGACTCCACATTGAGCCCGCATCTAGGTGCTTCATTAATAATAGCTGCATCCTCCAATACGGTCCCCTCAGTGGGCCCGTTCCCAGTCTGATATAGTGCCTCAGAGCATGAAGCAGTAGTGAAAGATGGTCCTGAAACACTGGACGGCGCTATGGACCCCTTCTTGGGCCCATCTTTATCTATAAAAGGCCCATCCACATTCCAAATAACAGCCTGGTCCACAATAGTACCGGAGTTGTGCCTGCGGTCTAACACACCCTCTCCATCGAATACCGTGAGCTTAGCATTAATAGGCTGAGCGGTAAGCTCACCCTCCCTGCCAACTGTCGCCACCCCATTGGGTGACAGCGCGGCAGGTGCAGCGGTGAATTTACCGCTCGAGTGAGCTGGCGTGTTCTCATAGGATGGCACAGCGGCAAACACAGACGATTTGTTCAGATCTCGAAGTGCCTCTATACCACTCCCACTCGATCTCAACGAAGACAACTCAACAACCTCTTCGTCTTCTTGCCTCTTTTTGCCAAACTCCAACTCCGGAGCTTCCCTGTCTTCTTTCCCAAACTTGCCAACTTCTAAAAGCCTGCTCTTACCACCCACTCTCTCCGCTCTCGTCTCTTTTGAGACGAAGTTGCTGTTTTGGTGCAAGCCTGTGCTCGCCTCTTTCCCCAAACCTTCCTCTGACCCCTGAAAAGAATCCTTTTTGGATGCAAAGAAACTCTTTTGGACCCATTCTTTGGTCGAGAGTCTTCTTTCTTCTGTCGCATTCCCCAAAGTGGCATTCTTGACCACTAACCTCCGGTTCATAGCTTGCATGTCGCCAAAAACGGAAGTATTGCCATTAATGGGCTCTGACCCTGGCTCACCCCCCGTTGCCAGAGCATGTGTTTCCAAGAGAAGGCTGTTGACTGGGACCACCGCTCGATCCAGCGTGTTGAGGGTCTCTGATGACTCTTGACCACTGGATCTTGCGGGACGGTCCCGTCTCCGGTCGTCCCTGACCTTGGCGAGCTGTTCAGGAGGTTGGTGACGCTTCTGCTCCCTCGCTGCCTTGAGAATCTCCCGGTGGGCTCGCTCCACCTCGTGCGACCCATCAATGGTGAGGTTGTTGTTCGGAGATGCCACCTGCTTGAACGATCTGTGATCTGTGAGGGAGGTGGATGGTTTGGGAGAGGGGTGGTTCTGGTCCGGAGATGAGTCGACTCTCCTGTCTAACACAAACCTGACGAGGTACGACTCAACAAAGGAGTAGATCTTGGCGAAACGCGGCATCAAGGAGATGTCGACGCTTCGGATCAGGACCCTGGCAGAGATCAACTCCGATCGCCTCACCGTCTTCTCATCCACCTCTTCAATAGACCCAAAATCGGCGACCATTTCCTGAAGCGCCTCCCTCTTCCAAAAATATAAGGGAATGTTATGAATCCACACCCAATACTTATCTCCCTGAGGGAGCTCGGCGCCAAAGGTTGGCGACCACGCAGTGAACTCCACTTGAAAATGTCCAAAGTCGACTATCCCCATACCGACCACCTCTGAGACTTTCGCCGGTGAGGGGAAAGAAACCAAGAACTGCATGTGGCACAGCTTCTTGGCCAACCAATCTCGGTCGGCACGCATGGGCCATTTTAGAGCTAGCGCTTGAGTGAGGTGCACCTCCGATGGCCTGCCCGTCTTAACTTTGGCGACTGCACACCATTGTTTTAACCAGCTCTCTTCGCTTTTGATGGCTTCCAAGCTATTCGCCAGCTTAATAACCGTGATGGTCCGGCGATCTACCCCTGTACACCTCCCTCTCATCGTCACTTTTAGTATCAACCACGTTGGTACACACATAGGATAGATGGCCCCATTTCAAGCATTTGAGGCAACGAACTTCTTTCGTGCACTCACTCTTGAAGTGCCCAAGATCTCCGCAATTAAAACACGGCACCGGCTTCTTCTTACCCTTCCTCTGTTTCTTGAAGCCTGTGGAATTGCCCGGTTGGAGGTAAGAAGTATTCTTGGTTTGATTGTTTCTTTTACCCCTGACTACAATCCACTGCCCCTCCTCTGCTCCATCGTCGGTAGCCCCAGTTGTAGTCCCGTTAAGCACCTCCCCTTCGTGGGTATGTTTGATGTGAGATAACACTTGGCGGCAATCCGGAGATGAGTGCAGCAAGAGATGATCGGTGGTGGGTTTGATTGGGGCTTCTGTGGGTTGCAAATGCTGTTCGAAAGCTTCCCCTGCATCTCTCCTCTGTATGGTTGGATTTGAGTCTCTATGCATATCCGAAGAAGTGTTATGGTTAGAGGTGTATTGTTGAGGATGACTGGTTGGTTTAAAACGAATGCCAGTGTTGGATTTGTGGTATGACCTGGAAGCCAAGTGAGGACCACTAACAGTGCCATGCTTGTGTGCACCCCCATCGTGGGAAGTCCGATAATGGCCCCTTGGAGGGGTTTCTTTCCGCCTGAGAAGGCCTGGAAGGGGACCCCTTCGATGGGCCCTTCCCTCGTAGACTTCCTCACGCTGGCGGTGATGCCCTTGGTCCCTAGGTGATCTCACAGTAGAGCGATGATGAGAAAAATTCCTCTCCACGCGATGCTGTTGTGCACCTCTGTGCACACTCGTCGAAGAGAGAACTCCTCTGAGCTCCTTGTGCCCTTGCTCTTCCACCACTACTGGTACTGGTTGAATCAACGAATTAGCCGCAGGGGACGAGTTAGGAAGATGGGAGTATTGCATAGTGGTACCAGCTTTGTTATCGTTGCCTTTCGTTGCCTCTGGTTGGATTACAGGCGGAGACGGTGGGTGTCGGACCCTCTCGTTGGGCCCGCACCCACTGAGCTCAAGCAGGGACAGCATGGTAGGGAAATGGGGAAGGAGGAGGTCTGCTAGACGATTGAGGGAAAAGGTCTACAGACAGGGGAGAGGGGGGGTGGAGGGTGAGGAAATGAGAACTGGTATAGGGGTCGGGATTCTAGGTTGTAGATGGTTAGTAGCCAAGAAGATGAAGAGAGGTGGTAATGTCGGAGGGGTTGGTCGGAGAAGAAGGGGAGAAGGAGCAGATGGGAGTTGGTAGGGGAGTTGGTAGGGTCATCTTCTTGAATAAGTTGCCGGAGGAAATGTTAGTTTGTTGCTTGTGGTAAAACAACAGCTAGCGTCACAGATCAAAGTACAGCTGAAGTTGTTTCATTGTCATAGTACAGCGGGAGAAGGCCTTATTGTCATTTGTCATTGTGTCATTTTGTCAACACGTGCAGCGCACGTGTTGGTATTTTTTTTTTTTTTGTCCTTTTCATTCTCCCTCCCCATTTTCCCGCGTGCAACGCACGTGTATAATACTAGATTTTTTTATGTCCTTTTCATTCCTCCTCCCCATTTTCCCCACGTGCAATGCACGTGTATAATACTAGTTCAATATATAAAGTAACCTGGTAGCTTTTCTCACAAAAAAAAAAAAAAAAAAAAAAAAAAAAAAAAAAAAAAACAACAACAACGGGGTTGATAAATGAATTCCGGCACAAGAAAAATAGGTGGCATGCATGTTGTAGAATATCAAAGCCGACAAACCGATGCTAAAATATATCAATATAATTAGTACACGGAAAAATATGTACTTAATCCTGATGCACTTAACAAGTTTCATATATCACGACAAATGGTTAATGTCATCACAATATATAAATTTCATATATTTGAGCTTAAAAGAAAATACTCACTTGAATGTGTAGATATGAAATTCAGAATGGCATTCAAGATCCATATGAGGACTGTGTAGCAACCATGAGGCTTTATGTCAGGATGAAGTCACAGGCTCACCCGCGTGAATCTTCATCTGTGTCTGGCGATGCCCAAACTCGAAATAATAGGCAGAGGGATTTGGAGAGGATGAGTACTACTCCAGACGCCATTCTGGGGATTTCTGCATCCGATTATTACTGCTGGTGCTTGGACTAGTGGCTCAAAAAAAAAAAAAAAACTATGATAAGATTTACAGCGGCCTGTTAGCAAGCGTTATGGATGTTTGTGTGGTTTGATTATGTGCTTGTATTTATTCGCATTGTATCTTTTGGTACATCATCTCATCATCTGTCGTCTCCATGTCAATTTCCAATTTGTAAAAATAAATGGATTTATATTTGAATCTAATTTTCATTGTCATGGATCAAACAAGCCAGTATAATTAATTTGTTTTAAAATTTGGGATTATGTTGGTAAAACTTGAAGATTAAAGTAGTTGATCAATAGCATGATAAGCACTATGTTTCACCTTAGCTTTGAGTGAGAGGAGAAAAAAAATGAAATTGGGAAAGCATCTAGAGAGGGTCGGTCCTGAGGTATTTGAGGCCCTAGGCAGAAAAAAAATTGGGTCATTTATAAACACGCATGTATTTTTATATATATTAATAAAATATAATATAATGGCGGGGGACATAAAAACAATACCTAGAAAAATAAAGATTAGCTTTGTTTTGCTTTATGACACCAAATACTCTATATTTTTCATACCATTCCAAAGACTAACTCTTATGATTCATATCTAGAACAAAATAAGGCCATGTCATAGGAACCAAGCTTATCATATAAATAAGCTTCAAATTTCAGTTGGTCGCTAAGCTTGCCTAACAAAAAAATCAATTAACAATATTATCGTTGGAGTGAATTCTACCTCAGTACCTCCTAAACCCACAAGAGAGATTCCCAATTCTATTAATTAAAAAAAGTATGAGAGGGCTAAACTACCAGAGTAGTACTAAGAAAATCAACAACTCCTACAGTCCTACTAAGAAGACCAACAACTCCGACTTTGCCTCCGATACCCGAGACACCATGACTACAACTCCAACTATAACTCATGCTAAGAAAAAAACTCTGTAAAAGAAACAAACGAAAATTCTCAACTGACAATTTGAAGAAGATCTGAATGTGCCGAAAGGGGAGAGAAAGAGTGAGTGAAAGAGCGAGAGAATTTGAAGAAGAAGAACAAGTTGGACAAAAAAAAATTGAAGAAGTTGAAGTGACACTGGAAGAGAAAGAGAGATTACTAAATTGGGGCCTCCCCTAAAAATTAATTACAAACCCATTAATCCATTATATTAATTATAAGACAATTAATCTATTATACTTAAAAAAAATTTGGGCCCCTCCCCTGAAGTGAGCCCTTGGTGGTCGCCCAGCCAGCCCTACGCCAGGGCCGGTCCTACATCTAAATTACAAACAACAATTAAGAACAAACAGAAATTTATTGATCTATAACTCCTCACTACGTCAGAATTTTTATTTATAAAAAATATATAAATTTATTAAAATGTGCATTATACATAACTAATATAAAAGAGATCAGACAACCTCGAAATTTTTATCTTTTAAAAAAATATATTTATTAAGATATGTATTGCACGTGTAAATTATTTGTACAGTAAAGTTGATGCCTAATGTGAAAATTGCACGGAACACACACCTAAACGCAATGCACCAAATTTTCCTCCTTTCATGGAAAGTGCATGCAATTAAAATATACTATATTTATTCAATTTGTTTCCAACGATAAGAATTACTAGTATAAAAGAACACGCTATATTCCCTCCCCAAAGATCCCCTGGCTCTGAGCTGTAATATCGCCACTTTGCTCTCCTTTCATCTGACAAAGCTAACCCCCGAAATCCCCATTATACCCTCATTTTCTGTGTCCAATTTATTTCTAATCCTTCATTAACGGAACTTTTTTTACCGTATTAAGCCACTTTTTAAAAATATTTGCAATTATCAGACAGTTTCGAAACTATTAGTATTCGTGGACTACTTTGTGTAACGTCAGTAGCAGTCACTATTCTCATTAGCGGCATATGTTTTAAAATATTTTGAATTTTTAAATTTTGTCATATTCCCACTAGCGCCCGAAGTATATATAAGGTCGTTAATGAGATTAGCGACCTCAAATGAATGTATTGAGACACTTAGCAATTTTTAGAGAACTTTAATTTCTTGGGAAAATAAAATTAAAAATTGAGGTCGCTAATCCGAATAGCTACCTTAGTAGAGGACTAAATCTCTATGCTCTCGGTAAGATTTATAAAATAATCATCCAACTAAGGTCGCTATGGAGAATATCGACCTTAGTATACTTTGGTCACTATTCGCAATAGTGACCTCAGTAGGAAACTTAAACTCCTTATTCTTTGTAAAATTTGTAAAATAGTCACACAATTAAGGTCTCTATTCGGAATAGCTACCTTAGTATAATAAAAGCCTCTATTCGGAATAGCGACTTTAGTATAACAAAGGTCGCTATTCTGAATAGCGACCTCAGTTTTAAAAATAAATTGATTATTATTTTTTCAGGGAGCAAAAGCTTTCTAGTTTTTACTAAGTGTTAGAATACAGTTCATTGAAGGTCGCTAATCTCATTAACGATTTCATATATGTTTTGATCGCTAATAGGAATAGCGACAGTAAACAAAATTTTTTTTTTTTTTTTTTAAATAGAGGCCGCTATTTCCATTAGCGAACTCTAAATGGAACATACCGCTAAAGAAAATAGCGGCCGCTGCTGACGTGGTACCAGGTAGCCCACGAGCGTTAATAGTTTCGAAACTGGTCCCAAATCGTAAATATTTTCAATAAGTGGTCTAGTGCAGCAAAAAATTCCATTAACAATGGCTAACCTCGTAATTTCCTTCTACTCACTGATAGTCTACGGCCACCGTTCTTTGTCCCCAATCCCCGCCCAATTCCAAATAAAGAAAAAAGAATCTCAATTTCTCTCTCTCCGCGATCTGGTCACCGCTGATCATGCTCAGCTTATTCATGGCGGGCTTACGGCGAGTAACGGCTGCCGTACGGCGGAGGTACGTCCTCGCCGGCGCCATTCTTTTGACGGCCGTCGCCGCCGTTATCTTCAGCTTCGCCGCGCCGAGTGTGGAGACTCCTCGGATATTCTTCTCCACCGATGATTCGTCCTCTCTCAATTCTACTCTTGTTGACTTCAAGGTACTCAAATTTTTAAATTATAAATAATAATAATAATAATAATTTTGTGGTTATTTTTGAGTTCTTGAATTGTTTGTGTTTGTAGGAGTTGGAGGTGAATTCGGATGGTGGTCTACTAGCAGCGCCGCCTTTGGATTTCGAGGTGATTTTATTTTCTGGGTTCAAAGGAGTAATTAATTTATTGACAATTGACTGATTTTCGTTTAAAAAAAAATTATAATCTTAATCAGTTATGATTGAATCAAAGAACTCGGAGCGAGCAACAAGTAAAACAATGATGTGATTTAGGAAAATCAGCGAAAAAATTCGCACGAAATGATGGTGTTAGTGTTACTAATATTTGAAAAATGAATTGGTTTGCATATATTATGTGGGTGAAAATCAATATTAGATTGATTTCTCATTGTCGAGGCACAGTTAGTTACTTCTCTTCTCAACCTAATATTGTGAAACTACATCAAGTATTAGATTGATTAGACGCGGTTCCTATAATTCTTGACAAATGAACTAGTCCTCATAATTCGTCAATTTTCTATCTTGCCCCCTACATTGCGGCCGGTGACAAAAAAGTATGAGCATAACAAGTGTTTGTCATTGTCGATGCATATTCAAGTAATAATCATAAGAAACTAGTTAATTTTCTACTTTTTTGTTTAAATATGAATGATTGGACATTGTCAACTATGGCAAACCCTTCCTATGATCACGAATTTATTACTACTTTTTTGGCACTGGAATTTAGAGGAAAATTATAATTGAAGAATTTGTAGTTTTCTAAGTAATTAAAGGTTAAGATTTTTCTAGGAGTGATAGGTTTGACAAACGGATTTTTGGAAATAAGCAATTTGTGATACAGGTACGGAGGTGAAGTTACTCTTGTGTAATATATACTAGATGATTAACACGTACTCTGCATGTGATTTTTTCCCCTTAGGAAGGGTTACTGAGAGTCTCATTTATTCTCCTAAGACCAGAATAATGGACACAATTTCTAATGAGCACAAGAAATTAAGACAAGTGAGAATGCGCACCAATGGAGCAACAACTTCTCGTTCTTCCTCCAACTCTGAGTCCTGCTTTCGCTTTCTCTGTCCTTATTTTCAACAGCTATATCCTTTTGGTTTCCTGGTCTGCCTTACATGGAGGAGCATAGATATCCGTCTGAATGCCCAGTTGTAGCTCAATGCCCATTCTCTTGTTATAATAGTGAGGTTTTTTATTCGGGTTCGAAGTAACGAGGTGACCATGTATGAGGAAGAGAAATAAAATTGGGAGGGCGTACAGTCTCCCACAAAGTTCTTTCTCTGGAGGCTAACTCATTTGTAGAATCTAGAATCCCGCCCTGCTTGCCATGCTTCATTACACGAATATGGGCACAGAACATGAACACAACATTATATAGATACAACTACACAACAATTCCCCAATAACAGATATTAGGAATTATTTTTTTGTATAATTTAATTTGATAACTTATTAGTTGTATATACTATATATATAAATCATGGTTTCAGATTTCGGTATCGGAATTAGGTATCACTGCCATTTGCTGGTAAAATCGGGAATATTGGTCGGCAGATTTTTTATCCAACTAGACTAGTGTATCTGGATATCGGCAGAGATTCGATACCATGATATTATGTCAAGCGAGAAAAATTTGTATTGTTTGGTTTGCATCCAATAACTAATAATTTGACAAGTTATTAGACAAAAACAAATATCGCTCTATGTGTTATTAGATGTTTGGATTACTTTTCAATAGGCACCCCGAACCTTAAATAACCGAAAACCTTATCTAATTTAGCTCTCAATTCCTAATCATCTCTTATGTCACTTATTTTCCACTCCTCTCTAGCATGCCACTGTTATATCTCCACTGTCAACGATGATGCAAAGCAGTGAAGATGACCAAGACATGTCATGTCACTGGTCAGACATGTTGCTTCATGTTGAGTCTTGACCTGGATAGAAATTTGGTGTCAGATAAGTATGACAAGTATCCATGTCAAACGCGTTCAATATGGATACAAGATCCAATTTGAAGTGTCAGTGCAACATAGCTGGCATGCTGGTAGCCATGAACATCGGGAAGCGTATGTTCCCCTTTTGTTTTTCATTTTTTCATATGCAGAACATGGAACCTAATGGGATCTGATTTTATATTCCATTAGTTTCTTACATTCTTTCCTGGATTCTGTGTGTGTCCCTTTCTGATAAATTTGCTCTAGCTTGAGGGGGAAGAATATTCACTTCATGGAGCCTCATTTGCTCATTAGCTTTGAGCTCAGTCACTTTAGTAATAATATAATAGAAATTATAGGCAGATGCTATCAGTAGCTGAACTGCTGAAATCTTTAACCCACCCTTGAGTAAGGTCCGTTTGTAAAAATTTGTCAAATATTTTTTGTAGCCTTGGTGCTCAGTAAGCGAGCTCATCTTTTGGTAAGCGGCGTAAATGATGCTGATAATTATCCTTTTAGATAGTAAATAACTACAAGTCTCTGATTTGTGCAGGATGCTGTTATTTCTGAACAATCCGATGACATTGAGGTAACCTCTATTAAACTTTAATTGGGATTTATGTTCTTTCTGAGAGTATTGGTTTCAAATTGTCTATTATAAATCGAAAAGCTTGTGAGAAGCCAATCAATGTGAAGCAACCTTTATTAAATAGTGAGAAATATCATTAAATATCCTATACAACCATACTCCAAAGAAGGAAAAAAATGGTTTTCTACTTCCTTGAGAATGGTATAAGTTAACACATGTACCACACATGCATACGATATGTTTAATTATGCTTATTGTGCCACCTTCAGTATAACACACTTTTAAACTTTCTCTTGTTTGTTTCTCAGTTTGCAATTTGGATATTATTTCAAATTTTCTAATGACTAATTATTTCACCTCCTCTCCTCTCCTTTTGTAGGTAGTAATTAATTCTACTAGTATTACTTCTCCTGCACCTTCTCCCACTGAGATTTTCTCAGTGAATCAAGTGAAATGGGACTCCTCTGATACACAGCTTGAGGTATTTGATTAAGTATCTCATGCTTATCTTTCTTGATGTACAGTTGGGAAATAATTTGGTGGATTATTTATAAAATTTTTGCCCTGATATTAGTTTCTGAGAAATGTTTCCTTTCACAGTAAGAGTTTGATTGTTTATCTTTTTCTGTATTATCCATATCAATACTTCTTTCTAATTTTATCAGGTTCCACCTTCTCCTATTGAGATCTCTGATTCGAATAATCACGGATTTGATGCTGGTCACCCAGAGCGTCTGCCTCCAAAATCAAAGGTATCTTTTTTTAATTATTAAATGAGTAGTTTTTTTCCTGTTTCTGACAAATTAGAGATCCTTTAGAGGAATGCAGTTAAGGTTTTCTTTTTCTCATAATTAGTTAGCAATTGTATTTTTCACTAATATATATTATTGCTCTCTTGGATGCCTCCGTGGTCCAGGCCATCTCGTAGTAGAGTTGTAGAACTCTCATCTCGTAGTAGAGTTGTAGAACTACTTATCTGATTTACTGTTCAGTGTTTCTCTTTCCATCTCCCTTTCTTTGATAAACTGTAATATTTTGACAAAAAGAAAAAATAATAATGATCTACTTGTTTCTATAGTTGCCAGCAGATCTTGACTCCAATGAGGCTACATCTATTAGTGGAGGCCCAAGGGAACAACCTTTTCTGATAGAGGTACATAAGTTTTTCTCATAGTTCCGTCCTCAATAGAGGAATTTTTCTCCCTTTGTTTCTTGGTAATGAACTAAATGTGTTCTCAATCTGTTTAGAAACCTACCAGTCTGACGGAAACAGACTGGCAACTTATAGAGGCCAAAAAAGAGATAGATAATGCCCCAGTAATCTCAGACGACCCTGATCTCTATGCACCACTCTTCCAGAATGTTTCAGTTTTTAAGAGGTAAGGTTAACGATTCCCCCTGTCACTGATTAATGTCTCATCGACTTATTTTTCAGTTGAATCTCATTTCACTTTTTGTTGTTTTTAATCATAAATTCTGATACATGGTTCTTTATTTTAGGAAATAGGTCAGAGTTGTTTTTATATAAATAGCCAGAAGCTCTCAATGATCATTAATTGATTTCTTAAGAGTAAATTAACAGTGCTGTAACTTAGTATGATCCTTTTGGTGATTTCAATTTAATTTTTTATGTTGTTTGACTTTATTGTATCTTCAAAGCTAAAAATTGTTTTGACTCTTAGGGGTGGTTCTGTAGGACATGTTTTCTGAAGAAAAAACACTGTTCACAGCCTTATGCTGTTTGACGGTAAAAGATGTTGAATTTGATTTCGGCGGGCATTACTGTAGCACCTTTTGGCCCCATTGATTTCTGGCCAAAATGAGAGGAAAGGAGTGGGGGAGCACTATTCACATAATTGTAAATTGATTTCTCTCTCCTCTCGCCTCACATTATCCAATAAAGCAACCCCACAAACTCCTCTACAATTATTTTTTACTACTTTTTAAAATTTCTCTCTCTATCCTACACTACAGTAAAACTACGTCCAAACAAACTACTTTTTTAGAACTCATTTCCAAAGATTTCTTTTCCAAATAATAATTTCTAGATAGGATATATTTTACAACCAATCAAACCACCCCTTAGAGGGAAGGAAACCTTTAGTTTGAGCTTGCACTTGCCATCGAGTTACCGCCTTGTCACATCAACTAAAAAGGCATCAAGTTCTAAACGAAAATAATAAGACATCAAGAATATGCTTATTTATCACAAACCATTGTTCTATGCCTGGTAAATCATTATACTTCAATTTTTTTCATTCGTACCCAGTAAGGACTTTACTATTATTGTTATTTATCACTATTTTTTATTTATGGATTTGGATAGCACGGAATGTTTTAATTTGGAGCTTCTACTCTCATCGATGGATGAATTGTATGTATAAATAAATTGTCATACTTTGTTTTTTGTCTCTTGAAATTAGTGACTATAGAAGACAGTTGTCTGAAGGAATAACTGAATAAGTGGGTTCTCAAGTAAACTTTAGAATAACTGATTCGAAAGCTTCAATTTTACAATGATGTAGTGTTGAAAGTTCAGGCTGTACTGTCTATATTTCAATGTTTTAATGACTGTAGAAGACAGGTATCCTCATTATTAGTGAATAGGAACCCGGTAATATCAAGGCCTTGATAATTTTCTTCAATCAATAATGTGGGAAAGAAACATGATGATGGAAAGGAAAAAAAGATTTTTTTTCTTTTGGCTTTGGATAGACTGGTGATTTTTCTGCAGAAATCTGTACTGATTTGATAGTATATATAATTATGTGTTTATTTATTGTATATTCAAGTCATCTCAACCCTTCCCCCTCCCTATCTTTTGTATGCCTGTTTCTTCCATAGATCAATCGCAGTGTCTATGACCTTTCTCAGCATTTTTTCTATGTTGCCTCAAGCCACAATGACTTCAAAATATTCTTTTAATGAACACTGATGAACAAATCATACCTTTTGTCTTTTGAAATCAGTTAACTCGGAGTCCCTGACAAACAGAACCCAATTATATGCTTTACTTGTAGGAGCTACGAGTTGATGGAAAGTACATTAAAAGTTTACATCTACAAAGATGGACAAAGACCCATTTTCCACACACCTGTGCTTAAAGGTATTTATGCTTCTGAAGGATGGTTTCTGAAACTGATGGAGGCCAACAAAAAATTTGTTGCAAAGAATCCACACAAGGCACACTTGTTCTATCTACCATATAGCGCACGCCAGTTAGAAAATACACTCTACAAGCCTGACTCTCATAATTTGAAGCCTCTAGCTATCTTTCTGAAGAATTATGTGAACTCATTATCAGCAAATTATCCATTTTGGAATCGGACAAGAGGAGCTGATCATTTTCTAGTTGCTTGTCATGATTGGGTATGTTTTTTTTTCACTTTGACTGCCTGTTCAGTATTCATAATTGGCGCAGTGTTTTATTTTTGTGAATGAAGGTGTTGTGTGGAAGTACTTCAGAGTATTTTGAGTTGAGATTTTTTTCTGAGGGGGCGGGCACAACCACTTCTCTAAAAAGCTAAAAGTACCACTTGAAGTTTGGTGGGAAGAATCACAGTTTTAAAAAAGTTTGTTGAACCCAATACGTTTCACTAGTTCTTCCAAACATGCATGTTATGCCTTAGAGTGCTTTGAAGCTCCACTTGCAATTGCTTTTGGAGAGTGTTTTTAGGCTCAAAATTCACTTTTAGACTCAAAATGGGTGTTTGGTAAATTTAATTGAAAGAGTGAAAATCAAAAGAACTTTTCCAAAATGCTGATTTTGACCTTTTTCTCACCACACCTCAATAGGTGCTTTTGGCTTTTCCAAAAGTGTTTTTGCGTACTAAGAAAATTTGAAGTTATACATATTTTTACTTCAAAGCGCCCTGGTAAATAACATTTTTCTAGCACTTTTTGCAAACAGCAAAACCAAACATAGCCTTAGCCTTAGAGCATCCACAGTCGTTTGCTTGTTTACCATTTTTGCCTTTTTTTTTTACTGTAGCGCACACAGTCATGAGCTATTTTGCCATTTTTTGACAATTGGGCTACAGTAGAAAGGGAAAAGTAGTATTCGAAATAGCAAAATGCATATTATAGCTGACGAAACATCTGGATTATTTAATTATATTTTTAATTGATCGGACGAAACATCGTCCGAAGTAAAAAAAATTAAAAACCAAATAAAATAACCGGTTAAATGAATTTAAGGGTGGGAATGAACAAGATGTTTCGTCCCATGTGGGACGAAACAGAACAATCCAATTTATTTTTTAAAAAATTAATTTTTAAAATTAATTTTGTAAAATTTTAAATTGTTTTTGCAATTTTTTAAATTGATTTTGCAAATTTTTAAATTGTTTTTGCAAATATTTTTTACAAACTATTTTTAAAAATTGGTTTTGCATTTTTTTTTGCAAAAAAAACCCGGACGAAACATTTTTAAATTTTTTTCTTCTCTTTGGGACGTCCCGTATTTTTTATTAATATTTTCTAAGTTTCGGCCTGTATAAATTATTTTTTAATGTTTCGTCTGTTTCTTTTTTAACGAACTTATGCATTTTTTTGCCCTTCGACGACTGCAGCGTTTCGTCGAAATAGATTGTCAAAATATGCATTTTGCCATTTTTTACATTGAACGACTGTGGATGTTCTTAGTGTCTGAAAAGAACTTTGGGCTCTCCAAAACCAATAACAAACATAACTTGAAAAATACATGTTTGTTCATTCAGTCCATTCAAATATGATGGTTACCCTTCTAAATATTTATTACAGATCGTCTTCTAGTTCACCTTCTAAGCTCAATTTCTTGGTACTTCTGATAAAATTTTATGATAATTTCTGCTTGTTGATGAGCATTTTAGTAGTTTATAGCAGCACCTTTTTATAATGTGATAGAGATGCTATGCTTCCAGCGATTGTAGTCCATCAATCCTATTAACTGAATACATTGATTTGTGTACACTAAGCATTTTTTTCTCAGGCAATTAATATTTAACAGTGCTTTTTATATGATAAACATTAATATTGACATCAATATGCTTTTAGACATCCATTGTTGAGAGGATCAATTTGCTTTGGTTTTGTCATCTCATTTGTGTGACATTAATATGCTTTGTATATAAAGTTGACATATATGACATTATTATACAATATAATTCTTTGTCAGCTATCTTGACTTGACTCACCATTCTTCTTAAAAACTATCAGGGGCCTTACACTATACGATTACATCAAGAACTAAACAAAAACACCATCAAAGCCCTATGCAATGCTGATCTCTCGGAAGGATTCATCCAAGGAAGAGATGTCTCTCTCCCCGAAACCCTTATCGGCAACCCTAGGAGACCTCTACGAGATCTTGGAGGCAAACCTGTCTCCAAGCGAACCATCCTCGCATTTTTCGCTGGGAACATGCACGGTCGAGTCCGTCCTATCCTTGTCAACTACTGGAGTGGTAAAGATGAAGACATGAAAATCTATGGCCCGCTTCCAGCACGTGTCTCGAGAAAAATGTCATATGTTCAGCACATGAAATCGAGCAAGTTCTGCATTTGCCCTATGGGGTATGAAGTGAACAGCCCTAGGATTGTCGAGGCTATCTATTATGAGTGTGTCCCCGTGATAATAGCGGACAACTTCGCCCTTCCTTTTGGCGAAGTGCTGGATTGGAGTGCTTTCTCTGTGGTCATAGCAGAGAAAGATATCTCTAACCTTAAGGACATTTTATTGGAAATCCCTTTGAAAAAGTATCTTCTGTTGCATGAGAATGTGAAAAGGCTACAGCGACACTTCCTCTGGCATCCAAAACCAGTAAAGTATGATATATTTCACATGATTTTACACTCAGTATGGTTCAATAGGGTGAACCAGATGCAAGACTAGCAGTGATTCAAGAAAAAATGGCAGAACTGATCATATCGACTAATGCTAATGAGAAAGAGCATTGTGGTGATTTCATGGTGATATGCTCTTAATGAACTGGGAATCGAGAGTTCTTAGCAGTAAGATAACGCAGGATGCAGGTACCAGTGGTTCTTTTATACATGATTTCAGTTGTCGAATGGAATTTAAAAAAAAAAATACGATTTAATTAGGAGAAAAGAATCTGGGGGTTAATAGAAAGGAAAGGTTACTTCTTATTCATCCATAAGTAGATTAGTAATCATCTCCTTAATTACTATTTGTGGATAGCATCTTTCTTCTGTAAAAAGGTTGTGGCATGTGGTGTATGATTAGATACATATTTTGTTCTTTGATCCTCATGTATAGCTGATGTATACAGAATTCACATTTTTTTAGGAGGAAAAAAGACATGTGCATGCAAACCATTTCGATGTTGATAACTCACGAGATTTCGCGTTACAATAATTGGAGATAATTAATAGGAAAATCGAGTTAGCTTTTTAACTCTTCGTTCCTTTTTTCTTTTTTTTGGGCGGTTCTTTTTAATATTTGGTGTTTCTAATTTCAGGTTTCTAGGTGACAGAGGAGCTGTTTGGTAATGGCACTGATCCGTTGTAATTATTTTTTTTTCTCCATTGTAATTCTTTTGATATACCGATAAAACAGTCAGAGTTGAGCTTAGTAACCATCTGTTCGGATCTTGTGTTATGCTGTTACATTTTCACCTGTACATGATGAGTGCAAGCATAATGTCTCTGTAAAAAGTGATGGAAATTCTTGTGTAGGCATGTTCAGCAATAAAAAAAGGCTCATCCAGTTTATTCCTAGGGGTTACTCTCAGGAGTTCCATAGCAAAGCCTAATGCGTTTGGTGAACAGACCTCTTATCTTTCTTGCTTCAGATTTCATAGTACATAGCAAAGCCTAATGCGTTTGAACAGACCTCTTATCTTGCTTCAGATTTCATAGTAGTCTAGTTCCTATTGGCTATTGGCGTGGAAACTGAGAGGGGTTGCTCCTCAATGCAAGGACCTGTTTCCTTTTGTTGTGGTGAAGGGAATAGGAATTGCATTCTACAGTCAATAATTCTTTCCTTACCTGAAATACAATTTTCACTTGGCTTTAGAAATAAAGGTAAAGCCACAAAGGTAATGATTAAATCAACAGACAAAATTCTCGAGACCTCAGAAATTTTCTGAACCTTTGCTGATACAAAGGAAATGCAGGAGACGTCACAAAATATACTTGTTTGGTATGGATATTGAGAGGGGTTGCTCGGTTGCACCTCAATGTAGGCTATGTTTGTGTTTGTGGTGAGGGTGTAATTTTCACTTCAGAGTTCAGAGCTCTGAGCTTCAAAAGAGGCAAAGGTAGATTGATCAAATCAAGAGACATATTTCTCAAGACCTGGGAGAAGTTTCTGAAACTTTTGCTGATACAATGGAAATGTAGGGGACTGCGGACCTCCCGTAACATACTTTTTCTGGTTATTTCTGAAAATTAACCCATAAAAATGCACAAGATCTTTTTTTTTATATAAAAAGATAGAGTCAACCGATTCCAATATATATATATATATATAGAGAGAGAGAGAGAGAGAGCAATCTTCCATTGCAAACGTAAATATTGTGCAAACGCGTGCAAATCACTTAACCCGTCATTGTCAATGACGGGTTATGAAGATTATGTGTTTTCCCTTAACCCGCTATTGCCAATAGCGGGTTAAGTAGTTTACACGTTTGCAAATGCTACAGTAGCGTTTGCAATGGAATAAACCTCATATATATATATATATATATATATATATATATATATATATATATATATATATATATATATATATATATATAGAGTTAGTCTATTATGAGATGGTGAAATGGGCTCCTTATTGTGAGCGGGAGTTACCAGCCACCCGATCTACTTTGATTCCGATCGAATGGCTGAGATCAGATCCCGTTCTCCATCTGTTTTGTTAAGGGTAAAATGGTCAGGAATCCTCTTCTTTTCTTTCTTCGATATCGATCCCAGCTGAGTCCCGCTCTCTCTTCGATCGTAAGAAACCCTAGCCTCATTTCCAAAATCTTACTCCCGCGCTCTCCTTCTTCGATGAAACCCTAATCGTCTTAGAGAAACCCCCATTCTTATCTCTATCGATCTCTCTCTCTCTTCGAGATGAAAACTTCAGCTTACGATCGTGAGATCTCTCTCTCCCTTCGACGAGAAACCACACTGAGCATCTTCGATTCTCTCTCTCTCTTTTCGTCGAAGAACGGTTTCTTATTTCTACTCTCTTGGATTCTCTCACTCTCTTCGACGAGAAACCCTAGCCCCCAAATCCACTGGTCTCAGTGGTCTCTTTCTCTCTCTCTGCGTTCGAAGACCCAAATCGCCATTAGGTTGCGAGGCTCTCTCTCTCTCTCTCTCTTCGACGTCAAACCCAAAGTGCGATTAGGGTTTCGATTCCTCAGCGATTCGAATAGAATCCCTAGCAGCCCCCAATCATTCTTATCAGGTATTCTTAGTTTCAAATTACATTTCGTTTTCTTATTTCAAGTTTCATTATGAAAAATTGAGTCAATATGGCCTCTACTGTATATATATTGTAGAGGTGTATTTTTATCAGTCAATATGATATCTTCTCATGATAAGGAGAGGTATTCACAGCTATTTTTGGTATATCAGAAGAGGGCCCATGGCCATTTTTGTGTGTTGGTCTAGGCAATGATGATATGCACTACCTAACAAGCTAATAAGTTACAACTAGTTGGCGCGGCATAATAATGCAACCCTAGACACATTCTTAATGCTTGATTTACAAAATGAATATATAGAAGTGTGTTCTGAGCCTACGACTAATTCAGTTCATGTGTTGAAGACAACTATGATGATGAAAAATTTAGCTCTCCGAATAGGCTTGAGTAGAGCCTACATTTATTTAATTAATTTTGAGTCGATTAAGACCTTTTAAAAAAAAGGTAAAATTATTTATTAATTTGCCGGCAACAAATTTGTTTAGCAGGGAGATGGGGATTTTGGAGATGTTAGATGACCTCTTCTATATGTTTAATTTGTTGAGGAGCACACTATATGAGTTAGTCTATTATGAGATGGTGAGATGGGCTCCTTATTGTGAGCGGGAGCTACCAGCCATCCGATCTAGTTTGATTCAGATCGAATGGCTGAGATCATATCCCATTCTCCATCCTGTTTTGTTGAGGGTAAAATGGTCATTTACCCCCTCTCCTTATCTTTTGGCATGCTGGCTCCCAACTCACTCCCGCTCTCTCTTCGATCGTAAGAAACCCTAGTCTCCTCTCCTTATCTTTTTAGTTTATTCCCCTGTTTGGGTTATTAGAAGAGGTGCGAGGTGGCCTCTACTGTATAAATATTGTAGAGGTGTATTTTTATCAGCCAATATGATCTCTTCTCATGATAAGGAGAGGTATTCACAGCTATTTTTGGTATATCAGAAGAGGGCCCATGGCCGTTTTTGTGTGTTGGTCTAGGCAATGATGATATGCACTACCTAACAAGCTAATAAGTTACAACTAGTTGGCGCGGCATAATAATGCAGCCGTAGACACATTCTTAATGCTTGATTTACAAAATGAATATATAGAAGTGTGTTCTGAGCCTACGACTAATTCAGTTCATGTGTTGAAGACAACTATGATGATGAAAAATTTAGCCCTCCGAATAAGCTTGAGTAGAGCCTGCATTTATTTAATTAATTTTGAGTCGATTAAGACCTTTTAAAAAAAAGGTAAAATTAGTAGTTGCTGATATTGAGTCGATCAAGTTGATGAGGATTGCTCGCTCATCCAAAGAGATGTGCCAAAAGGTCAAAACATTAGTAGTTGCCGATATTGCAGAATTGCAACAAGATATGCCCCAAGAATTGCAAGCAAGAAGCACTTCCTTACCTAAATCAGTAAACATTTATGTACCGGATATTGCAAAGACCAAAGGTAGTGGGAAGCAAATTAAAGGAGGGAAGGAAAAAGCCATGGAGAAGGCCACGAAGCCATTAAGGAAGTGTCGTTTATGCAAGAAGCTTGTTAATCATGACAGAAGTTCTAATTTGAATGAGTCACAAGCTTCAACTACTTTTTCAACAATGGAACCCATAACGGAAGAAGCTCCAAATATTGCATGAACTTTAGTAGTTTATGTCAGTGGATTTTGTAGGTAAACGTTTTACATGATTATACTCATAATTTTTTGCTATATGTGTAATTATTTTTGAACCATTCTAAATATGTTCATATGTTAAATTAATCGTTATGTATTGACTGTTTGCAGGCAAATTGATGATGGGTATAATAGAAATGCATGTTTACTCGCCATCTTCAAAAAGTTGGTAAAATGATTTTGTTTATACAAATAATACCAAGTTAGTAGGCAGTGATGAAAAGTTTATGACTGATTTTGTTTATGCATGAATTTGTTGAATCATGAGTTTTCTCTACTGGACTGTGTAGGCAGTGATGACAAATTTATACAAGACAAGTAAAATGATTTTCATAATTTTGTTCTTAAACTGATTGAGTTGGAAGAGATGGAGATGCGAAACAACAATCTGGTTGGATCTAGTAGGCATGGCTTAATTTCACTCACTTATACTTGATTTTTGGAAATATTTCCAGGTCCTGTGTACGGTCCTACAAGTTATTGTTGTTCTGAGCTTACATATTTTTTGGTGGTGTTATGTTCAGAGCCTACACATTTTTTTTGATGTTGTTGTTCTAAGCCTTCAAGTTTTGTTGCCAAGTGTTGTTCTGAGCCTACAAATTTCTACATTTCGACTCACAATTTTTGATAAGTTGGCATTTTCTATGAGGAGTCAAATTACTCAGCAAACATTTTATTTTCTTTTTCCTTTTGACGTGAGTTTCGTGTCTCTGTTTTTTTTATTTTTCGTCAAGAGTTTGTTTACCTTTTTTATTCATTTCATTTATAAACTTGAAAAAGGGATCTGCATTAGCCAAATTGTACACAGCATTTAGGAAAATTCACAAGGAGAAGGATGCTGAACCCTTTGATAGCAAATGAATTCAATGTGGTGATTTTCATTTGCCACTCTTTGATAGAAAATGAATAATAAGGTTTAATTAGGATGCAGATATTTTGCAACTTATTTCACAGTTATTCTGATTATTTGATGAACAGAATGTCGGTGTGGTTGACTACTCCATGCACAAATCAAGTCTATATAGCATCAGCAAACTATTACTCTTGCATGTGTGAGTGCCATATTTAGATTTGTAAGTTGTAATACTAATTATTTCATGTTGAAAATAAATGTATTACATTGTGAATCGTATAACTAAATGAGACAAAACTACTCCAGCATACCACATTTTGGGGCATGCAGCATTCACACCTACCTATGTTAGTTTATCCTTCTAGTTCTGGGTAGCATAGCTGATTGGAATAATTTGCAATTAAACCATATTATTGTCTTTCCTATGTATTATAACACAAATATCTTTCCTTTAGATCAATGCCGATGGGGTTACGAAGAAATTCTACCCGGGTGATTCGCTCCCGCTGTGGCACGAGGAGCTGGAGGCAGTGAATTCTGTCTTGGAGATACCAGAGCCGATGGTCCAGTAGTGAATGCTTGTACCATTGATTCAGAAACATTACGCTTTAATTCATTTTGATCAGCCCGTATCAACTCCATTTTTTCTTAATGCTTTAGTATTTGAACTGAAAGTTGTAGATCTGTATTTCTGGCGTGATTTATATATTAAGAAAGATGGAATAACCTGGTTGAAGATGCACCTTTAATTTTATTATTTCCAGTTTACAGTATTTGGTCGTTGCAGTGTGCGTGAAATTAAAACTTCTAAACATGTTTTGACTTCTTGATATGATTGTGTTTCTTGCACGATACTGGATAGTTGATGCTCCCTTTCTATTCAAGGGGTAATGGAGGCTAGGGTGCACACAAACAGGATTGTTTTTTTTTCTTCCTTCCAGCTTTGCTCGCATGAAATGCAAATATATACAAAGGATGGAAAATCTCTGTACATCATTCATCAATGACTGACTTGAATCTCTTGATAGGTCAGAAGTGCTTTTCTTGTGTTTTCATTTGAGGACTGTCCCTTTTCCGTCCAGTGGGTATGATTTGATTAATAAAATGTTGTACTGAACCCGAGTTTGAGGAATTTTCTGACACTGAAATCCTCTAATTTGCACCAATGATGTTCAGTGGTGATGCAAAACTGTAAAACAGTTAAGCTCAGTATCCATAACTACGAAGGAGAAAATCTAGAAACCTTGCTCGAGAAATGATATCTGTACTTCAATATGAAGGAACAGATGAAAAATGTTTTGTTTTAAGAACAATGTTGCTCAATGCTTATTTTGAAACCAAAGTGGTATGTATCATGGGTACAGGCTTTGTTTATTTTCTTCTTTTTTGGTTTGTATCTTCCTCCTCTGCACTGTAATTGTTCGCTTCTAATTAGCATAACATATGTAACACTCCCGAAGTCTCTTTGAAATGATTGTTTCTAGCACTGCAGACCATTATTTCTCGCACACCATCTGCCAAAAACTATACATGTGGCTGACACTACATGAATTAGACCAAAGCACTGCTGATGTGTGTATTTCACATCTCGTTAATTTACTTTGTAAGATGGTTGGACATTCTACTTCAGCTGGAAAGTAAATGATGGTTTAGTATTGGAGATTTGGCACAGAAGAAAGTATATGTTTAATGTAACAGAAAGTGTGAAAGAAATATGTAGAGATTCTTCTTCATTTTATATAAAAAAAAAAGGCCGTGAAGTATGGCAACCTTTCTACATATACAAAATTTTACACCATCCTGACTCTATTTCCATATTTCTAGACTCTATAACACTGAACCGTCTTCGCTGTTGAGCTTCAACACTGTATCAAATGGAAACTGTGGCAAGAAGCGCCAGCTTCCTGAGCTGGCCCCGGCATAAGTGTAGGTATTCCTCCGACCAGAGTAGACTGGGTTGATAGCTGGAAAGTCTGCCGATCTTTCCAATTCTTCTGAAGGACTGGCAGCACTGCATTGAAGGCCGTTCCCCCTTGCATCCAATTCAATTGACACCTATAATAATAATAATAATAATCAAATATGGAGTAGGTGAGCCAGGATTACTTTGATAGGTATCTGAAATATTGTCGATGTTCTTACTTGAACTGAATGATAAGTCATTCAAATTGAGAATTTGTATACAGAATTTTGTATCTAGTTAAACTCTATAAATGGTCTAAATTTACGGAGGTCTATGGTCATTTGAATAACGAGGGAAGTCAAGCGAAATGGAAGATTTGTGAAGATGTGAGGTTTAGACTGGGTAGGTTACAGCAAGTTCAAAACTAATTATCAAATTAACATTCTCTCTCCCCCCCCCCCCCCTTCATATTTGTGGTGAAGAGGATTCAGATTCTCTGCACTTTGCAAAAAATTAGTACTAAAGGAAACCCAAAAATGAAACAATGATTCCCTCTTAAATTATATATATTCAAGCACAAAAACTTATTAAGAAAAAATCGCTTACTTGAACTAGATGGGGCAGCAACACTTCTTTGCTTTTCACATTCATGAATGCAGGGTCCAACTTCCCAGTTTGCCAATTGTAACCTACAAACAAGAACCAACTTGATCAGTATGTACCAAAAATGAAAATATAGGATATTTCGTACATAACGATTACAAGAAAAATGGAGGTGTACCAAACATCTTTTGGAAGTTAAACCAGCGGTACGAGCAGACAGAAACAAGCAACTGAATCTCCACCCTAAATTGAAACTCTAAACTGAAACAAGCAACTGAAACAAGCAACTAAACAGGCCCAGTCATGGATCATGAACTGGTCGGGGATAACAAAATCTTTCTTTTGCATCAATTTGAAGTTGCTATCAAATTCTGCAACAATAAGCAAATTACATTGTCGAACAGAATATATATATAGAGAGAGAGAGGGGCAATGCTCCATTGCAAACGGGTATGCAAACCAAATGAAACAGTTGTAATCGTAGGCTCAGAACACACTTATATTTCACTGTTTGTTTAAATCAACAATACTTATTTTCCTAGGGCTGCATTATTATGCCATGCCAACTAGTTTAACTTGTGCCATCCCCCCCCCCCCCCTCCCAAATAAAAATGCTCAGAAACAAAACTAAAAAAAGAGCTCAATCACCCTCGAAAAATATTAAACAACTCTCAACCAGCTCTATATGAGTGAGTCTATTATGAGATGGTAAGATGAGCTTCTTATCATGATCCGAGGGCTTAAATCAACTCCGCACAAGACACAACAATACTAGGTGGAGGGGGGAGACACATTCAAAACAAATAGCTTACACATTCAAAATAAATAGCTACTTAAGTAGTGCTTATCATCATTGCCTAGACGAGCACAACCAAAAAAAGGACATTGGGTAAATTTAAAATGAGTGAGAATCAAGCACTTCCTATTAGTCAGAATTAGATGCACCCTTATAACCATCATAGGGCACAAACATGCGTCCATGCACACAGCCTGTAAGCATCAAATTCGGAAAGAGATTCATCAGCCATAAGCTTCTTGTTGAGCTCAACGTAGTGGTCATCTAACATCACCAAAATCCCCAGCTATAATGGAAAACCAAACCCCAGTAATAACATTTTAACAGACCTAACAAATATGAGTACACACATGAGTTACGAGTACATACATCTCCTTCTTTAGAATTCGGACACAATGCTGAAAATCGAAATGGTGGAATACTTATAAACTACTCTACAGGATGGATCTTCAATTCTGAAGATCTCATACAGTCACGTATTTTGTACCTTTTATCTACATAAAATTCTAATAGGGCAGGTAGAGACTCAATTTTTCATAGTGAAACTTGAAATAAGAAAACGAAATATAATTTGAAATTGAGAATACCTGATAAGAATGATTGGGGGCTGCCAGGGTTTCTATTCGAATCGCTGAGGAATCGAAACCCTAATCGCACTTTGGGTTTGACGTCGAAGAGAGAGAGAGAGAGAGAGCCTCGCAACCCTAATGGCGATTTGGGTCTTCGATCGCAGAGAGAGAGAAAGAGACCACTGAGACCAGCGGATTTGGGGGCTAGAGTTTCTCGTCGAAGAGAGTGAGAGAATCCAAGAGAGTAGAAATAAGAAACCATTCTTCGACGAAAAGAGAGAGAGAGAATCGAAGATGCTCAGTGTGGTTTCTCGTCGAAGGGAGAGAGAGAGATCTCACGATCGTAAGCTGAAGTTTTCATCTCGAAGAGAGAGAGAGATCGATAGAGATAAGAATGGGGGTTTCTCTAAGACGATTAGGGTTTCATCGAAGAAGGAGAGCACGGGAGTAAGATTTTGGAGATGAGGCTAGGGTTTCTTACGATCGAAGAGAGAGCGGGACTCAGCTGGGATTGATATCGAAGAAAGAAAAGAAGAGGATTCCTGACCATTTTACCCTCAACAAAATAGATGGAGAACGGGATCTGATCTCAGCCATTCGATCTGAATCAAAGTAGATCGGGTGGCTGGTAACTCCCACTCACGATAAGGAGCCCATCTCACCATCTCATAATAGACTAACTATATATATATATATATATATATATATGTGTGTGTGTGTGTGTGTGTGTGTGTGTGTGTGTGTGTGTGTGTGTGTGTGTGTGTGTGTGTGTGGCCTAGCATGTATTTGTAACTCTCTTTGGAAGAACAACCAAGACCGACTAACTATTTTGAGTGATGGCTCAATTCAGAATAGCAAGAAGCAAAATTGTCGCTAGTACCATTGTGAACGGATGTTGAACTTCTTCTCATGCAATCCTGGGTCCATCTTCTCGTAATATATTGTTCTGGTAGTGCAGTGTGATGGATGAACCGAAGAACCGCTAAAATATGTTTACACGGAATGCCCATGAATTCAAACAAGCAACAAGGACATTTAGACAACTGATGGTGTTTGCAGAATTGAACCACCCTCCCCGGTTCCGAATTTTCACAATGAATCACAAAGATACCTGCACTATCCAATGTTTCAATATTTCTAATGAAAGTCACATAAAAAAATAAGCTTTTATGCACTTCATCTTGGAATTTGTAGAACTTCAATTTATGGATTCGCATCATTTGTTCCTCCATAGCCCATTCGGTCTTCAATTTTGGTATCTTCTCATAATTATGATGATTTTCTTTAAGTTCATCGTGTTTTTGCTTTGTTAAGACTCTGTCGAAGATGACGACAAACTCATGTAAGGAGTATTTCTTTTGAGATGTTGCTTCAAGGAAGAATGCAGAGACTCGCTCCGTTGGCTACTCAACATGCCGGCCCAAAATGGCTCTTTTGTATAGACGGGGGCCCATTTCTCACGAATCTCAAATTTATCCTTCAGCCATTTGTTATTCTCAACTTTGTATTCCAAAAGCAATAATTTCCACTTCTCTTTGAAAACAATTTTATATTCTTTATTATAGATGATACTCTTCATTTTAGCTTTAAACTCATCGATATCATTCAACATACGCACCTTCTGCGGTAACTTATCCAGAATATGTCAAATACAATATCTATGCTCAGTCTCAGGGAAAACTTCCTTCAGTGCAACACCGATCCCATGATCCTCGTCTGTCACTATGTCGATCGGAGCACGTCCCTGCATAGCTCCTAACCACTTTTCAAAGAACCACTCAAAGGAAGTAGCCTTCTCATTTACAATGAAACCACAATCTAAGAATATTGATTGTCAATGTAGTTGATTCCAATAAATGGAACAAATAACATTCCATATCAGTTCGTGTTGTATGTGGCATCAAAGCAAAGTATACTCACAACTCTGTTTTCATAATTCATCCTAGCGGTACCATCCACCAAAGTACAATGACACAATCGGCCTTCGGGATCTAATTGGTACTCATTAAAAAAAGCAGGGTTCAATCTACTTTTTCGATTCGAATAACTCAATGAGCATTTCCCCATCATGTCCTTTCATCGCTTCCGTCGAGTGTCGTTTTAGATTTCTAGCATCGGTTTCGGTGAATCCTATTTTATCGTGACTTCCACTAGCATTTTCGAAGAAAAGCATTTGTTTGCACGTAGGAATATTAGCTTTGGTAAGTTGATCAATTACTCTTTTATCGGAATTCGTCACACTACGGTTTCGAGGCAACAAATGTCTTCTATCGGGTAAAATGAATTCGTGATTGTGTTATTCATTAAATGAATAACTAACTCATATATCACTTTGTTCGTTTAGTTTAACACGAACTAAAGATTTGCAACTTGTTCTAAAAGTAGTTCCCTGTTTAGCATCATTACATACTTATGATTTATTGACTACATCAATACCCTTATATTTATTCCCACCCTTACGCGATGCGAAACCCGCACATCTAACATGTGACGTATAAAAATTCTCGGGTTTATTTAAAGTCTGAAACGTCATACCTATCTTTGCTTTGAGGTGCTCGTCAACTTCCGACCGAGATTCACCACTTGTGCACACACAAAATTATCGCCGGTAACAAAATTTCCTTCAATATTGTCCATATCTAACATAAAAAATAATATAACAATTATCAATACACTAATCATATAGACCGAATCACACTATTGACATACATATAGATACGAAACAAAAAACCGCACAAATGTCATCCAAAAATGTCGAAACTTTGCGAGTAGGTCAGTGACTTACCACACACAAGCCAACGCAACTTATAAAAGTGAGTTTCGATTCACGGTTTGCCAAATACGGCAATGTATCACTTCCATTCATGAATAAGAATGGAAAGCAATACACGACCGTATCTTGCAAACCGTGAGTCGAAATGCATTTCTACAAGTTGCATTAGCTTGTGTTGGGTGAGTCTGACCTACTCGCAAAGTTTCAAAATTTTTCGTTAGCGTTTGTAGGTTTTTCTTACGTAACCGTACTCAAATTGTTTGAAGTTATAATTGTTGTTGTTTGGAGTACGTGAGAAAACCCCATAAACGACATCCAAAAATTATGAAACTTTGGGAGTAGGTTGGACTCACGTAACACAAATACTAGAGATGAGTTTCGTCTCACGGTTTGCGAGATACGATCGTGTATCGCTTTATATTGGTTTTTCTTGACCAAAAGTGATACACTGTCGTATCTTGCAAACCATGAGTCGAAACACATTCCTAGAAGTTGTGTTAGCTTGTGTATCGTGATTCCGACATACTCGCAAAGTTTCAGAATTTTTTACCGGTTGTGCGGTTTTACTAATATCAAACTATAGAAACTACAAAGACATCTACAATTTGAGCGAACAACAACAATTATGTCTACAAGTCCACCGTCTACAATCTTCCAAAACCCTACATACAAACTACTACATCGACATAATTACGCATCACAATAATTAATTCAAGTATTTACAAAACATAAAAATTAACATAAATACAACGACAAAGCGAGGATTTAGTCATTACCTTGCACAATTGAGAATTTTCCCAATGTAGGTGTTGTCGACAATGTGTTCGGACTTAATCGCCGAACTAGGGTTTCAAATTCAAGATTTGCTTTCAAAGATTGGAGGATGAGGGCTTTCAAAGATTGGAGTAGAAGGACTTTCGAAGATTGAAGGAGAGATTGGGAGTGCGAGAGAGTGTGAGGTTGGAGGAGCAAACAACAACTGTAGAGAGTTAGGGTTGAGGATTTAGGAGATGGTTAGGGTTAGGGTATTTGGGTTTCGAGAGTTCCTAATGAGGAGAGAAAGAGAGAGAAGATGGAGAGAGTGTGAGGTGAAGGAGGAGGCACAGGAGTGAGAAAGTGAGAGTAGGATTTGGGTTCTTGGGAAGGAGAGAGATTGAGCAGGGAGAAAAAGTGAAAATGAGAAGATAGATCGGGGGAGAGCGAAAGGGAGAAGAGTTCTAAATTTAAAAACAAAAAAAACAAAATTCACCTATGCCAACGTTGGCAACAATGACCTAAGTTACATTTTTGCAAATTTTTTTTGAACTTACGCCGTCGTTTTGATTAATTTTTTGCCTAAAAAAAACTGATCGGGGAACGAGAGAGAGAAAGTGTGAGAGAGAGTTAAGAGTTGAAAGGGAATAATGTGGTGAAATACTCATTATACCCATCACAACTTAGGGGCAAGGAGTCTTAGCCATCGGATTTGATCTTGATCGATCCAAAGGCTGAGATGGCTGTTTGCAACGGGTCTGTGCAAACATACCCGTTTGAAAGGATATATATATATATATATATATATATATATATATATATATATATATATAGGGGAAAAGGGGTATGGGCAACTTGCTCATTTAGTAAATAAACAATTGATGATGTGGCATGCATGTGATTGAAAAATCCTTAAAAGGGTTAGTTATCCAATGTATCACATGCATGCCACATAATCACTTGCTCATTTACTAAATGAGCAAGTTGCTCATATCCCTTTTACCCATATATATATATATATATATATATATATATATGAGCAATGCTCCATTGTAAACGGATATGCAAACCACTAAAGTTGTTATTGGAAATAACCGCTTAGGTTATAAATCTAAGTCGTTGCTCCAAGTTATAAACCTAAGCCGTTGTTCCAAGTTATAAACCTAAGCCGTTGTTCCGAATATAACCTAAGTCGTTGTTCGGAACTGTAACCCCTGTTTCTGATTGTACAAATTTTTCTTGTATTTTGTGGTGTTCTCTTTTCTATTTTAAGGTATTTTGGATCTTGAGCTTGTTGTGGGCCTTCCGTTGCAATTTATTATATTATTGTTATTATTATTACTATCCATGTTATCTTTTGTTAGCCCAATCCATTTCCAAGCCCATACTATTATCTACCCAAACGCATCTCCTTATTGGATCCTAAAACCAAATCCTAGTTTACCCAAACCCACAAACCCATATTCCCGCTAACAACCAACTCAGATCTCCTCAACTGCACACTTCCCTGTATACAATTTCTCCACATTCACCCACTCTTCACAGTTTCCGTAACAACATCTTTACTATCTCAACTACCCATTACTTTATTATTTTATTAAACTCTCTCTCGATCTCCCCTCACTCTTCACCTTCCCCGTACTCTCCCTCCCTCCTCTGTTCCAAAAACCAAAATAGAACCCATCCTCGTCGCCCAAGCTTCGTCATCTCCCTGAGCCCCGTCTTTGATGCCTCGCCCATAGCCACCCGTCGTCCCCCCAGTGCCGCTCTCCTCCAAGTCGCAACGCCAGACGACCTCATCGACGTCCTGCCGCAAGTCTCCACCCTCACTCATCGCCGTTGCCCTGTCTCCTTCGTCCACCGCCTAGCCCTCTCCACTGTCCCCTGCAACCTCCAAGAACCCGTCGAGACCTCGTCATCCACTATCGCTGCCAGAGCTCGAACCCACCGCCTACTCATCACCGCTGCCTCCTCGTCGAGCCGCTAGTCACCATTCGAGCCCTGTTGAGCCACCTCGATGCACGGATCCTCCGCACCACAACTCCTGCCATTGCCGCCATTCTGAAGCAACCGCTACTGTGCTCCTCGCCATTACTGTCGTCGATCCCCTCCATCCTCTTCGCAAGTCGACCACATTCATCATTCGCCCTCGCTTCCTCGTGAGCGCTCCTTGTCGCCGCAGCATCGCGTTGCCAGTCGCCGAAGTCTCTCCCGCTCTCTCCTTCTCTCTCTGTCGAAGTGGGGAAGAAGAAGCACAATGAGAGCAATCGGTTTTTGTTGTTCGTATGTAGGGATCAGTTTTGTTGTCCGCTGTTGTGGGGGTAGAGTTGTTGTTTGCCATTTTGTTGTTCTGAATCCCATATTTTGCCGTTTGGTGTTTTGGCCAAGTTGCTGATTGCTATGTGGCCTTCTTGCTGTTTTGGGATATGTTGGTGTGTGATTGGGTTGTTTGTTGTTGCTCTTGTTGCTGTGGATTTGTTGCACGTGTGTTCCATGTATTACGGTGTACATGTGTGAGTGCGCGTGTTGCCGTCGGGATTCTTATCCCGTTATTCTCTTCATATTCAGAATCGTCTTCTAACTGGCAAGTCCACTTGAACTCATTTATATTTCTAGTTCAAGATTATTGATCTCCTCCGCAAGTAGTTCACTTCGATTGTCTTAATATTGCTTTGTATACCTTCCGTTGGGGATATCTAGGGTTTACACGAGCTAACCCGAAGTATCCTTGACTCGTGCCAATATCCATTGATTCAAACCCAAACTTGCATACACACACGACATGAACAAATTGATTAGAACTTGCATATGAGATATATATAATGATATGAATACATGTTGATTGATTGAGATCTCGAGAATTAAATCGTGACATGATAATCTTGCCTTGTATACAGTAGAATTTCATCTCAACTTGTTGTACCTTAATGTTAATGCATTGTGTGATAACTAGAACATTTGATTATTTACTTTGATAAATGTATATGATGATTTTTGTTATGTCGTGCTGCTTATTCTGTTTTGTATTGAGGTTTCGACCATGTTACAATAGGAATCAGTCAAAACAATATAAAAGAGAATTGTAGTGTAATGAATCTAGTTTCCAACATACTTGATGGATCTAGATTCCGATCTGTGAGTTGTGAGATATCGCAGTTTTAGTCACTGCTGGTCGGTACTTTCCAGATTGCAAATTATTGAAACACCGACACAACTTTCAGTTGAAACACCATGATAACAGTATTATAATGCCATCAAACTCTCCAGAAACTTAGTAGACATAATTAGGATCCATTCCTAATTTTTGTAGATTTTTATATTGATTTTACACCTAGTTTTCACCCATAAAGTTTTGACTGTAAGCTGCTGCCAGAACCGTTAACCTGTAAAGATTAGAGTAAACGACCTAGTTACAATCAGAATCAAATGAAACTTACTGAATATGAATTGTAGCCCCAGATGTCTAGTTTACTGCCATTTTGACGGAATCGAATTTTGAGTTTTAGTTTGTGAGTTACTGTTATTTTAGTACTGTTGTGTCTGCCTTTTCAGATTTACAATTACTTATATTTTTATCATGCATTGTATCATTTTGTTGCATCTTATCGTCGCCTTGATACTCGTATACACACTTGCATGATCATGAATGAAATAATAAAATATTAAACAAGCCGGGGTTAATAAGGGTTGACTTAGTAGTGGATAATCTCAGAAAATGTACTCGGTAAGGCCTTATCATTATATTGTATTGTCATGGAAGGAGGAGTATCGATTGTGAATTATCGATTGTTAATTGTCAATTGTCAATTATTTTTATCGATATCGAGTACACGCTCTGTAGATCTCACCACTATGTCTAAAACAAACACTGTTTTGCATGCACTGAACCTGTGGTATGGGACGCAGTAGTACGTGCATTAGTTAGGCTAAATACTAATAGACTAGATTGACACTTGCATTGTTGAATCATGACTATCGACATTGACATTGTTTATCGATTATTGTTATTGAAAATTACATTGTTAAATCTATACCTTTCATCAGTCCCTGTTATTGCTTTTGAATTTTGATCGTGCTTCATATTCCTTGATGTTCCATATTCCTTTACTCTTTGCTTTTCACTACTTGCTGTCCGTACTTGTTCTAAGGACATTTTCTTTCCACTCTAGTTGATCCAGCTACAGGTGCACAAGGAGAATTGCCGAAAGGCATTGGTAAGTAGTTCTTCTAGGATTAGAGCAGGAGCCGCTTTAAAATAAACTATCTTCTTCCATGTTATTCTTTTATCGCATTGTTATTCTTTTGTTGAACTTTGTGTCCCGAGCTTGTTGACCGGTAACTGTTATTTATTTTTCCAATTGTTGGTTATTATGTTGACTACTACATGTTTTTATCTCAGCTAATGTTTATGTGATTATATTATCTGCGTGGTTATGATTATTTCTTTCATGTTGTCGAATTAAGACTGGTACAACTTATGGATGATATTAATATCATTTGCTGGGCCTTCGTCACGGGCTCGTATTCCCGTATTTTGGGAAGCGGAGCGTGACAGGAACAACGGCGTAGGTTCAAAATAAACGAAGTCGTTGTTCCGAACAGCAGCTTCAGTGATTTGCAATGGAGCATTGATATATATATATATCTTCGGTTGCTCACTAGTCACTACTTTGGTGAGCACTCTGTGAGCACTCACGAAAAAGAGCACCTATGACAAATCTGAACCGCTCATATTATTCTATATGTCTAAGATAGCATAACAATAAAAAATCAATTAATTTGAAATTCATTTGTCCATTATTTACATCATCACAAATATATATATATATATATATATAGGGAAAGCTTCGGTTGTGCACTACCTCTAGTGCACACGGCGTGTGCACTACCTCTAGTGCACACGGCGTGTGCACTAGGCCTTCGGGCGTTCATATACTCAATCCGAACCGTTCACATTGATCTACACATCTAAATTAGTCTAAATATGTAAAATCAAATCATTTGAAATTCATTTACCTATCCATTGAAGTGTTACAAAATTGTATGGATGAAAATCATTGTTTTTTATAGCCATATGATGGAGGGGCAAATGAATTTCAAATGATTTGATTTTATATACTTAGACTAATTTAGATGTTTAGATCAATGTGAACGGTTCGGATCGAGTATATGAACGTCCGAAGGCCTAGTGCACACGACGTGTGCACTAGAGGAGTGCACAACCGAAGCTTTCCCTATATATATATATATTCGGTTGCTCACTACTTTAGTGAGCACTTCATGAGCACTCACGAAATAGAGCTCCTATGACAAATCTGAACTACTCATATTGTTCTATATGCCTAAGATAGCCTAACAATAAAAAATCAGTTAATTTGAAATTCATTTTTCCATGATTTACATCATCACAAAATTGTATGGCTGAAAATTCTAACATCATGATGGATGGACAAATGAACTTCAAATTACTTGATTTTTTATTGTTAGACTATCTTAGGCATATAGAACAACATGAGCGGTTCGGATTTTTCATAGCGTCTTTATTTCATGAGTGCTCACGGAGTGCTACCAAAAGTAGTAAGCAACCGAAGGGGACTATATATATATATATATATATATATATATATACACACACACACACGAAAGAGTAACATATAGCAATCAAGTTATCAAGTTTATAATAAGTAAAACATAAAAAAACAAAATCAGAACATCATCAATACTCAAATAGCAGATAAGATATTTGCCTCATACAACAGCAACCGCAGCATACTATAAAGCTGCAACATCCTACAAAGCAGCAAAAGAGAACATACGCAGCAGCCCAAACATGGCAGCAACAAAGCTCAGAGAGCAGCAAAAACAGCCAACAAGCACAGTGCTACCCATTCAAAAAACATAGAGCATCCACCAAAAGAATGTTGGATCCTGTAGACAAGGCAAGAAACACTAGAAGGGGGGTGAATAGTGTTTTATAAAAAAATAAAAAGCATAATTAAGATTTTCTTCTGATCAGTCGACTTGAATAGATAGACCAGTCGACTGACGCGACAATTAAGAAGATTATTTTTAAAGCGAGTCTGAGGAGTCGACTTAGAGATGAGACAGTCGACTTATCACACAAATTTTCAGAGAGTAGTATGAGTCTGACCAGTCGACTTACAGAAGTACACAGTCGACTGTCCAGACAGATTTCACAGAAAATCTATAAAGTAAGAAAATGAAATGCAAGTTCAAAGAGATACAACCACAGAGTGCACACGATGTATCCTGGTTCAGTCCTCCCTACCTACATCCAGTCCCCAAGCAACCCACTTGAGATTTTCCACTATTCTTGAAAAAATTACAAGAATACCCTACGGCGTTAAACAACAATCTTGTCCAACCCGTAGTCCTTTCTCACAACTAGAGAAAGCAACCCACTTTTCCACCAAGAGTGACAAACCTGACTCTACACCCTAGAGTCCTACTCTCCAACCGAGAAGAAAAGAAAACAATAAAATTGTTTACAATCAACCTATAGCCTTGTTGTGATTGTGATTTTGTACGTGGCTATTTGGTCGACTTCTGTATTCAGTCCAAAACGAAATCGATGTTATGCTGGACTGAAAACAGATAACCAAGACTTAGTGAGTTTGAAAACTTTTCTTTCTTGAAGGCACAATACTTAAACTTTTTTCTCAAAAATGCTTGGGCCTTTTCCATAGTGATTCTAAGGCTCTATTTATAGATTAGAATCCCTGGACGTTGTAAAAACAGTTTCTTATAACTGTTAAACAACGGATAATAACGGATAAGACTTTTTAAATTCGAAAAAACAAGTTTTGAAATCAGTAAACTGTCGAAATGACTTGAACAGTCGACTGGGTTGCCGTTATGAGTCGACTGGTCAGAGTTTGAAGAAGATCAGACAGTTTTGTAGAGATTCAGTCGACTGGTTCTAAACGGCAATCGACTGGTACTCAACAGCTGATCTAGTTCAAGTTGTTTCGACCTTTAAATTTTGTAAAACACATAGTTATAAAAATTATATGTGAGTGTGTGTGTGTGACAAGGCTGTACATCAATCTAAGACTCAACAAAGAGAAAATTACATTGTACAAGACACACAAAAATATAAGACATTGAAGCTTTGGTCTTGACTTGAGTCTTGAGTCTTGAGTGAAGCTTTAGCCATTGTCTTTATATGGAGCTTTGCTTGATCATTGTTCAGCTTGAGAAAATTGTGACTTGCTTGATCAATTTGCTTTGAGGCCTTTGTGTATCATACATGATAAACTTTGATACAACCTGCAATTATATGAAAAATAGCACAACAAACTTTGCTTTTTGTTGTAATCATCAAAATCAAGAATCAACAAAGAAGTCCTTACCCGAACAACAACGAAACCCAAACAGAAACAAGTAGGGACAGCCCTCAAGAGAACCACACAAAGAACATATAACACATATCATATAAGGCATAAAGTCACAACTAGGAACTAGACCACCAGAAGAGGAAATACAAGAAAATAAAATTCAAAAGTAAGGAAACTCCATAAGCTGTAATCCAGTACGATAGCAAAAGAGATAGGAGATCAACCTCACGTAGGGCAAAAGATGCTATAGACAACAAGCAGAAACACATGCAGCCACTATGAAACAAAGTAATCTTGGCCAAAACGAACCTAAAAACTGCACACAAAACAACAAAATAGAAGAAATTAATGCCAGATGAATACCCCGACAGCCGCTGAAGCTCAGACCTGCAAAGGAAAGACTCAGTACATTAAAAAGGAAAGAACTGACTAATTAAACCAAAGGAGTTTGATGTCCATTTACAACATTATCAAGATTAGCTATCCGAAGCTTAGCTACTTCGTTATGGGGTAGAATACTAGCCTAGAAATTGGTGAAAAAAAGAAGATCATCAATTAAGCAATTAATAGGGCGAGAAGTGTTGGAGAAGATTCTAATCTACCTTTCTTTCCAAATAATCCAAATCATAGCTATAATGGCTAAATCCGACGATGCATGAAAAGAACACTTGACACGATGAGACCTCTATTTACCCCCCAACATGAAATCACGGAACCCGGCTTACCATGTACGTGCCAAGCCTTCTTGCAAATGGCCCATAACGGAAGAATGAAAGCGCAATTAATAAATAAATGCCTAGCATTCTCGTGGTGGGTATGGCAAAAAGCACATTTTTGGCCTAGTGCGATTTTTTTTTTGTTGGCGATTTTCACCTTGAAGAAGTTTGTTGTGAATAGCCAATCACATGAGGATTCTGACTTTAAGAGAGGCAATGCACTTCCACACAATTTTGGAGAACGAAGAAATGACACCAACAGCATTAAGGAAATTTTAACATGACTTAACCGTATAGGATCCTAAGTTAGTCCACCGCCATCTAATATTGATATGGGTAAAATTAGAACAAAATCGTGACCATCCAAATCAGACACGGATCTTAAAGCTCTCAAGGGTAAAAGTGTAATTTCAGCAGATATAGGCCTGATAAGATAAGTTGGGCCGTTTTCAAGCCCAGTGACCTGATCCAGTCTGTAATAAGGACTGTTACAACAGCCCTAACGCAAAGGAGTCTAGATCCGTCGAACCCAGTTTAAAGCCCCTTTTCTAGGGGGTAACTGATTCTATCTTTCCACCCACAAAAGCGAGTTTGAAAGCTCTATCTCTTCGTCAAGAGAGAGCCCACATTTGATCTCTTCATGTGAAAGGGATAACCAACTCTATCCAAACACCGGGAAGTAGAGATAGATGAATATCTTAGAACTGGCCCCCCTCGGTGACTATATATACCTCGAGACATCCTCAGAAACCAGGTAACTAACAACTCTGCTCTCAAAATCCACCATAACTTCGAGTTTCTGACTTAGGCATCGAAGGGTCTATCGTCGGGGCCACCCCCAGTGTTTCATGCTTGTCTTGCAGGTCCACGGGAGCGACAACAACCGTTCTCAGCAATCAGATCTCGGAGTCAATAATAGCCTTTTGGCGGTCAAAATCGATGAATAGCGAAGGTTCGATCTTTACTTTTTTATTAAAAGAATTCACATATCTATTTTCTCCCACACAAAAATAAGCAGCAACAGATTGGCGCCGTTTGTGGAAAACAGAAAAGATCACCGACCCAACCTCGTCGATCTGAAACTACCATCTCAACCATGCCTCCAAGAAGGAAAGCGAGGACGACGCCTACCCGTCGACGAGCTAGCTACCTTCCTTCACCTCCTCCCCTCCTGGAGGACCCACCTCAACAACTTCAACAGGTTTAGCAATCTCATTCAGATCAACAACTTCAACTTGAGCAGCCTCCTTTTCAGCAGATCCAGCCTTCGCCCAGAGGAGCAACACCGAGGGGCTCCTGTCGAAGTCATCCCGAATAACCACCTACACGGACGTTTGTCGAAAACAAAGGTTCAGTTCGTACTGCCGCCCCTTCAATAGCGCCCCAACCGCAAATGGATCCTCGTCAAGCTATCGTCAACCGCCAGCAGGGAACCGACCTCTGAATCCATCTAAACGATAGGCGAACTCGAGACAAGCCTCCTAGTCCAGAACATTAGGGAAACAGGAGAAGTCACTCTCCTGGAAGGCAAAGGCATCGAAGAACCCCCTCTCCCAGGGAACGAAGAAAGTCACCTCCCTCTCGGCAGCAAAGGAGTCAGACTGCAACCAATCGATCAGTTCATAGGGCCAACTGAGATGAACAGACACTCGTCACCAAAGTAGAGTTTAATAATTTTAAAAATCAAATCCTCCAAGCCCTCAACGTCGCCCCAGACAGAGGCCGACAAACAAACAGTTGTCGTCTCGCAACCGTACATGAAGGAGAGTCCCATGGGTCGACAAGATCCGGCCAATGGGACAACTCGGTTCTTCGCCGCCTCCGAGAGATGGGGGACCGTCTAAACAAGATCAACCAAAAGGAAGAACAACATGCTAAAGTCTTTCGTCTAAGAATACCTTCTTTCACCAAGACGATCATGGAAGCCCTTGTCCCCGAGACCTTCAAGCCGCCTTACTTCGAGTCCTACAACGAGGAGTCTGATCCGGCTAATCATATCGAGAGTTTTTAAACACTCATGATGATCCATCAAGCCTCAGACACGCTTCTCTGCAAAACTTTTCCTGCCACATTAAAAGGCCCAGCAAGGGAGTGGTACTCCCACCTATCTCCAACCTCCATCTCCTCATTCGATCAGTTTGAAGAATTTTTCCTTACCCATTTTGTCAGCAACCACCGAACCGAGAAGACAAGTGCATCCTTGCTGGACCTGAGTCAGAGAAAAGGGGAACGGCTCAGGGACTTTGTTTGGCATTTCACAGCTGAGTCCCGGTCTATCGCCTCCCTCAATCAAGTAGTAGCGACCGCCGCATTCAAACACAACATCAATAACGCTGAATTCAAGGCATCCCTCGCCAAGAAGCTTCCTCGGGACTTCTCGGAACTCCAGCTTAGGAGTGAGAAGTATATCCGAGCTAAAAAGGCTCTCAAACCCCCTAGTCAAGAAGAGCCCTCCTTCGGAAACAAACGGAGGAGTGCAAACGAAGAAGGATCTCAAAAATTCTAGAAGGACGACAACGGTATACGCCGTCCTCCTCCTCGTTTTGAGAAGTTCACCCCCCTCAATGTCAGTTTATCAGCAGTTCTCATGAAGGTGGACAAGGAAGGGCTACTCCGCGCTCTACCTAGAATGAATACCCTAGCGAAGAGGAGAAACAGAGACAAGTGGTGCCGCTTTTACAGGGACTATGGCCATGACACATATGACTGTCGGGCTCTCAAGGAGGGGATCGAAGAGCTTATCCAACAGGTTCATCTTGCCAGATTCGTCCGAAAGGACAAAGCTGATCCTCCTCCACCCCAAGGAGCTAACAAGCGGACAGAAAAGCCCTCTGAGTCCTAAGACTCGAAGCCAGGAGCAGTTCTCCATTCCATTCACGAAGGGACTATGGAATGTAGTTTATTCTTCTCACAAAGATCATTGTACTAGCATCATACTTGTCCACCCGAGTCACATCTACGACTCGTTAAACAACAAGTTCGGAGTCCAACTTGTCTCCCAAGGCTGCTCCCACAACTTGTTCAGCTCAAATTGCGAGTTTGGAGTCCAATGTCTGGTTCGATGCTGCTTTAGTCGCTTGCGAACAAGCAAGTACAAAGTGGTTCACCATTCGGAATTGCTCCTGCAACTCATGAACCCCCTCAAATAATAGGTTTGGAGTTCAACACTTGGTTCGATGCTACTTTAGGCGCTTGCAAACAAGCAAGTGCGGAATGGTTCACCATTCGGAATTGCTCCTACAACTAGTTGACCTTGTCAAACAACAATTGTGGAGTCCAACACTTGGTTTGATGATGTTTCAGTCGCTTGCGAACAAGCAAGTATGGAGTGGCTCACCATTCGGAATTGCTCCTTCAACTCGTTGATGACTCTTAAACAACTGGTTCGGAGTTCACCATCATGGCTCGAAATTGCCCTCACAACTTGCAGGTATGTGGGTTCGGGGCTCGAAACAACCATTCGAACTACTCCCGAGACTAGTTGATTTTTCAACAAGCAAGTTCGGAGTAGCTCTTTCCCAGGGCTATCCCCAAAACTTGACTCAATCGTATTAAATCTAGGACCTAGCTTGCCCTAATAGCTACTCCCGCGGCTCGACAACTCTCAACAGTGAGCTCCATGCTCAGCTTCTCTTTCGAGCCACACCAGCAACTCCTTAACTCTGATGGTGCCAGAGCCCAGCTCGTCCATAGAGCTTCTCCCGCAACTAGTTCACCTTCAAGCATCAGACATGACATCCAACTCAGTCCTTAAGTCGTCTCAATAAGCCTGTCGGACCCAAACGGCAGGTCAGCGCTAACTCCCACATCGGATCGACTCTACAAACTTGTCAGGCTCAAATGGCAAGTTAGGCATCCATCTTCTTCATCGGGCTGCCTCTACAAGCCTGCCGGGTCCAAATGGCAAGGTCAGCGCCAACCCCATCCTCGGATTGCTTTTACAAGCCTGCCGGACTCAAATGGCAAGTTCTGTAACACCTCGTAATTTCAAAGAACTACAGTATGTATGTATATATATATATATATATAGACTCAAATGGCAAGTTCTGTAACACCTCGTAATTTCAAAGAACTATAGTATGTATGTATGTATATATATATATATATATATATATATATATATATATATATATATATGAGGCTTCTTCCGTTGCAAACGCTACTGTAGCAGTTCCGAACGTGCGCACCACTTAACCCGTCATCCCCATTGACGGGTTAAGGCAAAACACATAACCCGTCATTGGTGATGACGGGTTATGTGTTTTGCCTTAACCCGTCATTGGGGATGACGGGTTAAGTGGTGTGCACGACATTTGCGTTTGCAATGGCAGATAGCCCTATATATATATATATAAAATAAAACACAAAGAAAGCTATCGTGTGGCTCTCCTTCAATCCCCCCAAAAATCAAAGGCTCGGATCTTACCTTACAAAATATATTTTCCCCACAAAAGTTCCCCTCAAAACTCAAATTCAAATCTCCCACCCAAAACAACTCCTATATTTATTTTCTTTTCTCTCTCTCTCTCTCTCTCTCTCTCTTTCTCTCTCCCTCTTCTATTCAAAAAATTAAGAAAATAAAATATTTAAAATATTTTTAAAAATTAAAATTTTAAATTTTAAAAACATTAAAAATAATTCAAAAAAATTCAAAAAATCATATAATATGTTTTTTGCTCTATGTTTGCTATTTCAATTAATTTGCTGGACCTCCGAAACTATTTTATATAATCAAATAAGGTGCACCGCTCCGAAGACGTGCCTTAGGCACGTGACAACGGGCAAACCTAGTATATATATAAGGCTAAATGGCAAAAATGTAAATATAGTGTATGAAGGGGGCCCACGTGAACAGCAGGCACGCTGTGCTGTTGCTGAGCTTCGGTGACGTCATCGCTAACGTCACCTGGGGCCCACCCGGTTGTGTGAAATACAGCAGGCGCCGTTTCTTGGGTGCTGACGTGGCATGCCCCACTGTGTGGCTATTGTGCACGTAAGAGAGCTGAGTTGTAATAGTCCCACATCGGGAATACAGCTAGAAATAAATAATAATAAATAATATAGCCTATGATCAAGAGTCACCAATCCGGTTAACCACCTTTTGAGAGGCAGCCAGTGGTGGACAATTGTACTATACTATAAATAATTTGTCTGATAAACTCTCCCCTAAAGCTGCTTCCTAAACTCACAAGACCCAATCCAGGAGGGGGCAACATAAAGATAGTAGAGTCGATACTAGAACACTTGGGAAATCCTTATCAACCATCCAGTACGAAAGCACCCCGGTGATGAAGTTCCTCTTCAGCGTTTGGCCCAGCTTAAAATTAGCTTCTCTTCTCCTTTAGAAGAAGAAGCTGGGCCAAACGTGTATTTTGAAAAACTCTACAGAAAGAGAAGTGGCTTATTTTTAATGAAGAAAATGAGCTTAAAAAAACTCTCAAGAGCAACTTCTGGCTTCTCCTTTTTTTCTTTTTTTTACCTGTTCTTTTTTTTTGGCCCTTCCCACATATCAAACCCTAACAAAAAAAAAATTCCCCCTTCCCATTCCCCTTCCTCGCCGAACACTCGCAACCCCCTTCCCCTTCCTCGCCGAATACTCGCGACCGGGGAACCCTACCGTCGAACGCCGTTGAAGAGTCGCCGTCGAAGAGTCGCACGCTCACCAATCCAAGTGAATGAATCTTCAAACGATCTATTCACAAATTCAAGTGAATGAATCTTGCAAGTGTTTCTAATTTATCATTCGGCTAAAACGTCAATATAATCTACAGAGTATATTGAATGGAGACACGGACATTGTTCACAGAGATGCTTGTACCTGTTCAACTTTATATACATTATATGGATACGATATATAATGGTTCACTATCACTGTAATAGACTGAATAATAATAGATAATATAGAATGAGAATTTGAATTCAGTATGTACAATTCACATATTTCATGTCCTATTTTTCAGAGTTATATCATGTTTATCCATCTATATTTCATGTCAGTATATACAGTCATCAAGGACCCATACTGCTTAAATTGATACTACTAACAAAATGGTTATCACTTGTAAAGAGTAGATACTACTAACAAAACAAAAACACACATGATTCACTTATTGTGGTTATATGGATACAGTTCGCACTCAAATAGCAACTGCTTTGGTGAAAAATAGAAATCATTAATATCCCATTTTATGATATTGTAAACACTTTGTCACTTTCATTGTCATTGAATAACCCATTTTGAATGGAATGATGCATTTCGTAAAGTATCATAGCCCTTTAATTTTTTTATTTACGTACAGTTCAAATATATATATTTTCCTTTTTATGAGTTTTCTAGGTTATTCTAAATATTTCATTTATTAGTAATATAAAGAATTTTTTAATTTGTAATTTAATAACTTATATTTTATTCTTAGGGTAAAGAGGATATGAGCAACTTGCTCATTTAGTAAATGAGCAATTGATTATGTGGCATGCATGTGATACATTGGACAACTAACCCTTTTAAGACTTTTCCAATCATATGTATGGCACATCATCAATTGCTTATTTACTAAATGAGCAAGTTGCTCATACCCCTTTTCCCCTTATTCTTAAATAAAATCAAAAGCCTAAATTGAGTATAAAAGTAGCTTACAATTGATATCTTATGCCAAATAACTTCTAGCTTAAAAGTAGCTTTAAAGTTAAAAAAAAGCTGACTATCCAAACAGCTTCAGCTTTTAATTTCAAAGCTCTACTTTCTGGCTTCTTCTTCTGAGGTAGCTTTAAAGCCCAAAAAAAGCTAGGCCAAACGCTAAGCACATCTTTGTAGCTTTCCAGGAGCGAAACACCTCTTTGTAGCTCCATAAAGGCGAAGCTCATCTTCAAAGCTTCCCAATGGCAAATCTCCTTTTCGCAATGCCCTGGCACCGAAGTTTCCCTTCGTAGCTACTTGGGAGCGAACCTCCTCGTCATAGAACAAAACCCCTCTTTGTGGCTTATTCGGGGCAAAACGTCTCTTCATAACTCCCTGAAAGCAAAGCTCCTCTTCATAGCTTTCCGGGGGCGAAGCTTCTCTTCATAAGTCTTCTTCGTAGCTCATCTTCTCAACTCTCCAGAAGCAGAAACATTGTTGTCCAGTTTTGACCCCTAAGATGGAAGATTCTGCAACTGACTTCTGAACAGAACTTGTAGATCTTTTAGTCATCTCCGAAAATACTAGTCATGCGCCCCAATCGGAGTTCTGTAGCACCAGCAATATCGGTTATACTACAGCCGCGTGCGATGCCCCAAAAAAAACAGCAAGAGGAAAAAGAAAGAAAAAATTGTCACGCGTCAAAAACGCGTTGATTTCAGCGGCGGACCCCACCAGCACAGCTTCTACTGCTCCCCTCTCTTTGCCATGTGGAGCCAACTGAGTGCGCCACATATGTGTGGGTCCCACCAGTGCACAGCAATTGTGTCCCTTCTCTCCGCCACGTGGTAGGCGCTGTGTGTGCCACACCGACGTGGGCCCCACGCGCTCTGCAAAGCTAGCCACGCGCACACGGGCCACACTCACGCCAGCAGCTCCGCCACGCGTCGCGCCGGCACGCCTCGACCCACATGGATTTGTCTCCTACTCAGTCTTATGTGGGGCCCACCTTTCTTTCTCCGCCCTGACACATGGCCCCACCTGGGACCCGCACCCTCCTTGGCGCAAAAGGCAAACCGAGGAGGTGAATGGCTTTGACTATTTTCGACCGTTAGATCTCTTCAAAAAGCGTGCTTCTCATGATCGACGATCCAGATAACTTTGGTATTATTTATTATTTAAAATTCATTTTCTTATTATAAAATTCTAGAAAAATAATTAAAAAATCAGAAAGTTATTTTTAAAATCTGAAAAAATATTTTCTTAATTCTGAAAAATAATTAAAAATTCAGAATATTATTTTTAAATTTTGAAAAATTATTATTATTCTAAAAAAAATTATTTAAAATTTCGGAAAATTAATTTTTAAAATCCAAAAATTACTTTAAAAATCTGAAAAAATTTATTTCAAATTCTGGAAATAATTAAAATTTCATAATATTCTTTTTAAATTCTAAAAAAAATTGTTATTTTAGAAAAAAAATATTTTAAAAATTTGGAAATTAATTTAAATTCAAGTTAATTAATTAAATATTCCAAAAAACTATTTTAAAATTGGGAAAATTCCAGAAAATTTCCAAAAATTCAGGAAAAATCATAAAAATCCAGAAAATTATAAAAATAATTCTGAATACTCTATGAAGTCAGAACAATGTCGTTACACCCCGAACAAGATTCGAACGTTCCCAAAGAATTCGATAAGTTTTGTTAACCATTAAACATGGGCGAACTACTCCTCAAAGGTTGTGAAACTCAGTCTTCAGGAGTGGAGGGCTTGTGATACGGATAAAAATAGAACAAAATCGAGACCATCCAAATCGAACACAGATCTTAAATTCTCAAGGGCAAAACGGTAATTTCAGCAGATACATGCCGGTCTCAGCGATCATATCTCAAAGTCAATAGCAACCTTTTGGCGGTCAAAATCGACAAATAGCAAAGGTTCAATTTTTATTGTTTTTATTAAAAAAAATCACGTATCTGTTTTCTCCCCCACATAAATAAACAGCAACAAATATCATCTTTTTGTTGTCAGTGGTAGAATTTTAATAACATAATCTAATTGAGATATTGATAATAAAGAGCAGTCAGATCAGAGATCTGTGAAAAGTGATGTGCGAATATCTCGAGTTGTTATGGAACACAAGATAAGTAGCAATCGTTGCATGAGGATTGACAGCAAGATAAAATAGCTCAGAAAAATAAGAAGCAATTTTGTTATTGCCAACCCGTAAATCAGTGACAACCCATTACCACAAATTTTAAACAACCCATATTTGAAAAGTTCTACTACTTTCCACACTCATTTAACAATAACCATTCTTCAAAACACTCGACATTGCCGATTCAAATAATTCATATAAGATTCCATCATAAATGCATTAAATAAGCATCTTAAACAGGAAATAATTAGAAACAACCTTATAATTACACACCCCAATCTGCAACAACTATGGATTTACAGAAAAGTACTATGTAGTTACATCAATCCATAAACTAAGATCAGAAATACATGTGCCATAAAAACTATTCCAGTCACTAAGTATAAAATCTATATTTGGAAAAGCAGTTCAAACATTTGATCGAGAGGAGAAGAGGTTGTATGCGGAGATGAGTGAACTGACGGCGAAGGCCATGAACGCCAAAAACGAAATCGCAACAGATCCACTGATCATATTAGGGAATGGGTCAGTGCCCCAGTTGGTCACCCAGTAATCCGTGCGAGAAGTTGCAGAAGATGATGCTGAGATCAGAAGGTATGCTAGTATCTACAATCACCAATGAGAAAGCAATATATCATGTTAGACCGAACAAACATTAGGTAGATAGATTTAGATTTAGATTTTTTGCCTAATTAGGTAGATTTAGATGAATTCAAGTTGTGCAAAAGAATCCACTTTAATGATCTGAAAGGTGATGCGGTTACATCAACAACAATTCATATAAAAGGTTGATGTGGCTTTGACAATGACTAGGTATACATAACTCTTGTTTAAGTTCTGTGTGGAGTTTTCTTTCTCCTCCTGTGTCGTGATGCGGTTACATCAACAACAATTCATATAAAAGGTTGATGTGGCTTTGACAATCGACTAGGTATACGTAACTCTTGTTTAAGTTCTGTGTGGAGTTTTCTTTCTCCTCCTGTGTCGTCGATCCCATACAGTATGATATTGCTTCACTACTGACTAAGAAGTACAAATAGAATATGATGGGACAACACTACCTACGTAGTTATTTCTTAATTACTACTTTATGGAAATAACTATGTCATGTCAAACACTTGCACAACAGGGCTTTGGAACATGCCTTAGAGCATCTGCAGTCGTGGGCTAAATACCCAAAATTTGGAAAAAATGGGCATAAAATCGCTGCAGTCGTCTTCCAAATATCCAAAATTTGGGTGTACGATGAATAGTAGACTGCAAAATATTGCAGACGATTTGGCAAAAGCCAAAATATAGCTAACGGGAAATTTTCTTTCGTCCCTGAAAAGAGACGAAGGATAATATCCCGTCGCTTTAAAAAAAAAATTCCCGGACGATAAACAATGTCCCGTCCTTTATTATAAAAATAAAATTTTAAAAAAAAGTGTCGGACGGTGTATTATACACCGTCCCAACAATTATGAATAAGACAAAATTGGTGGGCCGGTGTATAATCCACCGTCCCACCAGTTTTTCAATATTTTTTTTTGTCTTTTAGTGCCCAGAAAAAAATTTTATTTTTTTTAAAAAAAAGTTTGAGACGAGAGATAATCGATCGTCCGGCCATATTTTAACTTTCAACAACTGCAGCGCGCAGCCATATTTTCTATTTCCAAAAGCCAAATACCCAAAAAATAGCTTAGAACGACTACAGATGCTCTTAGAGCATCCACAATGGTGTTTCCCAAATTTACCAAAATGGCAGCTACAGGAATAGAATTTAGCAAAATCGTCTGCAGTCGTTGTATGCTATTTTTTTCTAAAATTTGAGACGGACGAGACATGTTGTTTTGTCCGATTGGTTTTTGTTTTTATAGAATTAATTAATTAGTGTTTAAATATTATAATAGGTTAATTAAATAAATAAACCCTAATACCTAATTAAACCAACCTAAATCCTACTTATACCCACTAAATTAGACCCAAATCCCCCCCCCCCAAAAAAAAGAATTCATGGACGGGACATGTTGTCCCGTCCCATGCGTTTTTGCAAAAGACGAGACATATTGTCTCGTCCGAGCTCATTTTTGAATTTTTTTTTATTTCCGCCGAATCTGACCATTCGATCAGTAATAATAATAATAATAATAAAATAAAATAAATTTGGGACGATACATGTTATATCGTCCGACGTGATTTAAAAAAAAATTAAATAATTGGGACGAGACAACTTGTATTGTCCGACGTGATTAAAAAAAAAAAATTGGGACGAGACAACTTGTATCGTCTCTTATAATTTGAGAATCGCAATTTCGTTTCTAAAAAATGAGAAGCGACTGTAGCGATTTTGCCAAAATATGGCAAAATGGCAAACGACTGCAGCGTCTTCTTTCTCAAAAAATGAGAGATTGGCAAATATAGCAAACGACTATGGATGCTCTTAGAGCATATGTAGTTGTTCCCTATATTGCTAAAATTTGAAAAACATAGAGAACGAGTTGTTGCAGTCGTTACAGTACCCGTCTATATTTGAGAGATGATACAGGAATTTCCCAAATATAGGAATCAAAAGATCTTTCGTCCGTTCTAAATTTTTTTCTCGGACGAAATATAATCTTGTGTATGATAAAAATAAATAAATAAATTAATTAATTAATAAAAGGGTGTCGGACAATCCAAATTAGTTTTTTTTTAAAGGTGTCAGATGCAATATCATCTTGCGTTAGACTAAATTTAAAAATTTAAAAAAAATCTCGATGATCGGACGAAAGAGCTTATTTCGTCTAACCAAATTTTAAAATTAAAAAAGAAAAGAAAAGGGGGAACAGACGGAAGTTCTTCTTCCGTCCTTGAACACTTCCCCCAACTTTTCCTATTTTTTTCTATGGAATAGGGCCTATAGGATTATTATGGACATATATTAGGGGCTAATTGACAATTAATAAAGAATTAATATATAATAAAGATTAAATTAAGATTTTAATTTTAAAAAAATCTCGGACGGGATCGAATACCTTTCTTCCCCCCCCTTTTTTTTTAAATTTCTCAAACGGGAATTAATCCATCGTTCGTCATTTTTTAAATTTAAAAAAAACAAATTTTCAAAGGGACGAGATTCTATCTACCGTCCAACCCTATTTTGAAACTAAATTCTCCAATTTTAAGTTGAACGACTACAGCAAGAACTCAAATTTTCTATTTCCAAATGCCATATTTGACAATTTTGAGTCTCAACGACTACAAATGCTCTTATAGACTACTAATGATTATTGGCTTCATTAAACTTGGCTGGCTATACATTTTATCAAAAAAGCAACAGCTAACTGATATGGTTAAGATCCATGTTTAAGTTTAACTATGGAAGGGAGAAAAGTTCTCCTAAATTCATGTTCTTCTTGGTATCATTGGCAGGCAATGAGTGGATGTTGACATGTTCAGTTGAAAAATCTCCAATGACCTCCAATAACAGTGTAGGAGAGTTATGCTCCATGAGCTAATGCATACAGCAAATGCAATCAACTGGCAATGCACGAGACAAGATAATTACTACTTTTAGAAAGGCACCAAAAGTGAGCATAACATGGTCATAAGGATTACATACAACAAATTCTACTTATATTGCAGCACAGATGTAAGAAATTTAAGAAAAATAATTGTAATACATTTTAATGATCACGGCGGATGGATGCACTCTCATATTTTGAAAAATAAATAGAACCTAGGTGTCATATAGCTAATAATATATGTTAATTTACCCTTTTGCCTGCATTAGATTCAGCTAATTACATTAAGTGCCGCCTATGCATAGGATTTTTATTGTAAAAAGACCTGGCATCACATGGCTACAATTTCTAAGTCCGCCACTGTTGATGCAGTAGACAAAGACCTTGGGATCAAAACTCCTATTCAAATTAAAATATTGAGGTAATTCATAAATCATGTACCACGCCTCCTGGGGCCTCCCCCAATAGCTAGTTGCCTACACTTATCCAAAATAAAAAAGAGCGACATACCAGTCATTAGTATATATTCAACAAGATATCTTATTACTACCAACTCCCTATAACATACCTGCCATCTTTTGCACCAATTGATCATTTTACAATTATAAGATCACGATAGTCATTAGTATCAAGTTCTGCTCAAATAATTCTCCATGATCTTTAACGACAACCATTAGAGAGTTTGTGCTGCATGAGCTAAGCTCAACGGGTAATGCATGAGACACTTATATTTTTCTTGAAGGCATGAAGACTAAGATAATTTAAAGATGTGAAATTCTGAATATACAGTAGTATAGACAAGGAGAAGTGAAAAAAGCTTATTTTATAGATTTGAATGCATCATGAGGACTGCAGTGGTTGAAGATCTTGGTTTCAAGCTCCTTTAAAACTCAGAATATCGAAGTAATTCTTGCATCCAGTAGCATCTCTCCTCCAATGCCGGTGTCAAAAACAAAGTTTGGTACACATATGGTATATATATGCACAACAAACTACGATTTCATCACACCCTTTCCCTATAACAAATTCAACGAGAATGCATTCCTGTCTCTCTTAATCATATCACTCGCATCTTAGCATCTACCTATAGCAAATTACCATATCCCACCACAACCTATAAGGATTTAATGAACATATCAACTGGTCATTTCACAATTATATGACCACGACACTTTCGTCAACAATGAAACATGATAATCTATATTACCTAACAAACAGTGCAGAAATAATTTCCAACGATCATAAACAATAATCACAACTGCAAAGCATCTCACCTGATCCATGGCGAAGTCGAAATAATACCCCATCGGTCTCTCAATTATATGCCTCTCATGAACCATATGATGCACCCCCGCAAAAGCTTGGAATCCAGCGTACACAAATCCAATTACATTCACACTCAAACAATACCTAAAAAGTTATTAAAAAGAACAATTTACAATTTTGCAACAAACCCCCTTTAAAGAAACCTAATTTACAAATCAAGAACACAGAAACTCCTCACCTGTACTCATTATAGTGATCAAAGGAGTCGAGAGTCCACCCCTTGTTCTTGTCCGCCGCCATAACTGAAAACGATATCAAGCATAGAATCGCCGACGAAACCCTAGCTACGATGGCCGCCTTTTTTAGGGTTGCGGCGGCTCGGTTTCGACGGACGATGGAGGCTACGGATCGAGATCCTCCGTCCTGATGTGGCGGCGATGGCAGCGCCGCCTTGGTGTCGACGGAGGGAAGTGGCGGGTGGGACTCGGCGGCGGCGGCGCGGGCGGACCAGCTGACGATGGACGCGGGAGAGGGAAGGTCAGGGTGAGGGGGGGAGTAGGAGGGGGAGAGGTTTTCGAGGTGGGAGGCCGGTGATCGGAACGGCGACTCGGCGGCCATCGGAGAATTAGGTTTGTTCATTTGTGGTTTTTGGAGAGAGAGAGTGATGAAGGGGGGAAGAAGATTCGAAAGGGCTTTTTTATAGGGAATAAATAAATTAATAATTGAGGAGTTAAGTTTTGCTTTTGAAATACTATATCAGATTAGTTTCGGAAGTTAATGGAAGATGTATAAAGATGTGTTGGACCATTTACTTGGAATTGTTTTGAGTTGGACTCTACAGTTACCATTAAATTTAAAAAAATGTAAAAGAAATTAAAATGCTTTTCTAGTCAAGCATTTATTCAGGTTCACCATGTTTTTTTTTGTTTTTTTTATTTTTTTTTATTTTTATAAAGAGAGGATCCCGTCATCGTTTCATTAACGAATATTTAACGAAACAGAGTAGTACAAACTAGAATCCAAAAGGGAAGCTTAACGCTTCCATAATACAACATACAACATCTAAAACAGTACAAGAACTGAACATTAAGTAACAACATTGCTGTTGGAATTGGGGCGTCAGCAAACGCCCTCTGGCGCAGCGGAACTAATTAGAGCAATGAGGAAGTCGAAGTAGACGAGACGAATAAATTGAGCAACCAAGTAGATCCACCAAACTAACACAAATACCACAACGATGACTTATCCCGGTTAGCTTTTGCTTAATCTGGGGAGAAATATAGGGAGATATGATATTCAACTAGAGGAGATTACAAGGAGTTACTGATTCACTTGATACAAGGAATTAAACTCACCCACCAAGAACTATCTCTCTCTCGAACCTCTCTTTGCAATGAAGAAAAGAATCTATGAAGTACTACATCTCATATTGTAGAAGTTTACAATATAAATAGAAGAATAGAGAGAAAACCTAGGTCTAATCTTGATTCTCAGTCGTCCGATATAACCTGGAAAAGAAGTAACTGAATAAGAGCCGCACGATCTAAGTTGGAGTTGAAGATTGAGCTGAACCGACCTAATAAATCGAAGCCCAAAAACGAATCAGCGTCACGGGCGGTCGACCGTCCAACAAGATCGGTCGACCGTACCACTCTCTGACATTCCCTGTACTACGAACTGTCGGGGGTGTGGTCGACTGTCACCAAGACCGGTCGACCGCAACTAGCCTGCACCCTTGCTGCTGTTGTTTCTCCTTCTACTCACTTCGACGCTTCGACCTCCGTGCTTCATATTACCTTCTTTTAATCTGAACAACGAGTATACAAGACACAATTCTAACAAACTCCACCTTAGATTACGTACGAGTGCTATGACATGATGTGTTACTCATCTCCAAACTCTAACAAATTCCATTTGCAAAGAAAACTTAGAACAATAGCTTCTTCTTCTAATTGAAATGATATCTACCAAATCTCACCAAATCCAGTGTCGCCCCTCAAAGGCACACCTCCGTAGATGTGATCACGAAGTTGCCAAACTCCGCACGAACTCCACCTACCCGTAGGCTTTCTCCACCTCTTGACGATATTCAAACGTTGTGGTCTCGTCTCGATGATTCTAGTTGCGGCAAACTAGCTGAGCTTGCGGGAATAATAGGAAAAGAACTATCAACACCTGCGCAGGATTTTCGAATTCCCCAAACCTTGTAGAGATTGTGTTGGCTTGGCCCAACCATTCTCATACCTCTAATCACCTCACGACGACCTTGAAAAACAGACAGAACTCCACCTCGAGTTGTGTACCTGCAGCCCCGTGCATCAAGAGTTTCCAAGGAAATCAGATTCCGTTTCAACAGAAGAATATGCAAAATATCCCTTAAAGTGAACAAATTTAGACCTGGCATCTTCAACTCAACTGTCCCCTCACCCACTACTTCACAAATCTCCCCAGCATCCGTTGTCACATAATGCCCCGTAGTAGACTTATAAGTAGAAAACAATTCCCTCTTGGAACAAATATGAGAAGAACTCCCTGAGTCAAGAAACCAACTATAATCCACTTCTAAAGAATTTGAAATAAGAAGACACGAACCACCTGAATCAAAGGCACCAAAGGCACTAACTACATTTGCGGCTGAACTCCCATTCTTGGTGCTCTCTTGATTCTGTAATTTTCAACAGTCTTTCTTGATATACCCTGCCCTCTTGCAATATCGGCAACGGATCGAATCCTTTTACAAAGCACTTTGTCTTCCCTCCGAAGGACCATCCACTGCTAGACAACTTGTAGGAATAGACGATAAAGATTTATGGGTCTCCTTCCTAAGTTGATTTTCTTTCAATGCTTTGATTACACCATCTACCGAAATACTTTTCATGGTAGATCTACCGTGTAGCATGGTCGTGATCAAAGACTCGTACGAATCCGGCAGTGAATATATCAGGTTGAAAGCTTTATCTTCCTCACACACATTTGCGTTGATCGCCTTAAATTCAAATAATATCTTATTGAACTCTGTAATATGATCTTGGAGATTGGTATCTTCCTTCATAGATAAACGGAACAACTTCCTCTTCCAATGCATTCGATCTAATGACGACGAACCAGAGTAGTTAGTTATGAGTTTCCCACAAACTCACCGCGTCAGTTTCTTCAAGAAATTTGTACTTGACCTCGTCCGCCAAGAATTGTCGGATTAGACTTATGGCTCTTTCACGAATATCTTTCCAAACGTCATCCTTCTATCAGTTGGCTTTTCCTTCTTCTTAACTGCTGACTGCAATCGTTCTTAAACAAGAACATCATACATGTCAGTTTTCCAAAGATTGAAGTTGATCTTACCATCAAACTGTTTGATCTTCTAAATACTGTGGCCTGTCATGTTAACCAAGGAACTCGGCAACCAGAAGCTCTGATACCAATTGTTGGGATTGGGGCGTCAACAAACGCCCTCTAGTCGCAGCGGAACTAATTAGAGCAATGAGAAAGTCGAAGTAGACGAGGCGAATAAATTGAGCAACCAAGTAGATCCACCAAACTAATACAAACACAACAACGATGACTTATCCTGATTAGCTTTTGCTTAATTCGGGGAAAAATATAGGGAGATCTGATATTCAACTAGAGGAGATTATAAGGAGTTATTGATTCACTTGACACAATGAATTAAGCTCACACACCAAGAACTATCTCTCTCTCGAGCCTCTCTTTGCAATGGAGAAAAGAATCTATGAAGTATTACCTCTCATATTGGAGGAGTTTACAATATATATAGATGAATAAAGAGAAAACCTAGGTCAAATCTTGATTCTCAGTCGTCCGATATAACCTGGAAAAGAAGTAACTGAATAGAAGTTGCACGATCTAACTTAGAGTTGAAGATTGGGCTGAACCGACCTAACAAATCGAAGCCCAAAAACGAATCAGCGCCGCGGGCGGTCGACCGTCCAACAAGACCGGTCGACCGTACCACTCTCTGACATTCCCTGTACTACGAGCGGTCGGGGGTGTGGTCGGGGGGTGCGGTCGACTGTCACCAAGACCGATCGACTGCAACTAGCCTGCACCCTTGCTGCTGCTGTTTCTCCTTCTACTCACTTCGACGCTTCGACCTCCGTGCTTCATATTACATTCTTTTAATCTGAACAACGAGTATACAAGACATAATCCTAACCTTTGCTACATCCAGTAAATCAAAAGCGGTAAATGGGCGCCATCCCTCTGTTGACCTTGAGACATGTTCTCCCCTTGCAGGCTTGATGATTTACTCGTCTTTGTTCATCCTCAGCTTCTTCCTTGTTCCCGCATATCCTGCCCAATCATGAATTAGAAAAAAAAATTTATGCATTGAAGTTGTTAGTCTAAACTTGTTATTTCGAAAGCATAAGTCGTTTCGGTCCAACCATAGATCCCACAGGGTTGTTGCTACTGCTATCTCTCTAGCCCGCTTGTCTTCTATTCTAATTAGGTTCTCTCTCCAAATACCCCAAACATCTGAAGTAGAGCTAGGATACCGAACACATCCAAATCCCCTACAAACTATTTCCCATGTGATAGCCGCCTTATGGCACTTGAAAAATAAGTGTGTGGCATCCTCCTCTGCGTCTAAACAACTAGCGCATCTAACATCGATTTGCATATTTCTTTCCTAAGATTTACCTTGGTAAGTATAGCGTCGTTATGCACCAACCAGCTAAAGACTCGGACTTTTAGCGGCGCCAGAGTTTCCCAGATGACGTTCTCCACCTAACATCTCAGGCCCTCGTCGTTAAGCCATCTGTAAATTGATGTCACTGAGAACGTTTTTGATTCTTCGATATTCCACCATCTTCACCATGTTATAGTTCTTAGTTTAAACTTTTCATTTTTTAAAATTTTAACGAATTTTTATTTTAAATCTGCAGGTACTACTATATCTTGTAATTCAAAACTCTTTTTACAAAATACATTTTACCCTATGTTTCTCAAAAATTTTGTGAGGCTTCATCTCCTTCATCTTTTTGTTCACGTCGTATAACTATTATGCTCCTCTATCATTCTTTTTTTCTTTTGCCATTTATTTTTCATCAACTAATTAATAAAATAAGATAAAATAAAATCTTTCATAAAAAAATAGTGTTGATTAATAATCATATTTGGGTGCATTTCTTTTTTCTTTTTTTTTTTTTGGAACAGTTTTTTTTTTAATATATATTTCAACAAATTTAATTTACTGCTTGTCAAAAAAATAAAAAATAAAAACACTTCTACTTTATATAAGATTATCAATATGAACTACCTCATTCAAAATTAAAATTTGTAATTTGTGAGGTTTCACCTTTTATTGCATTCTATTGGAATATATTAAATTTATCATACTATCAACTGAATTCAAAATATTTAATAGTATCATTTTCTACTATGATGTAAACTATAATCTCAGTCATACATTTTAAATTAAATTAATATCAGTATTGCATTCATTATATGTGCTTTATAGTATTTATAATAACTTTTTTTCAACTACGGCCTGCTTCCAAAAGTTTTTTTAAATTAAAAAAAAAAAAAAAGAAGAAGTTATAGTATTGCTAAACTTTCGTTCCCACAATAAAGAAAAGTTTATTATAAAACATAGCATGCACATCATGTTAACTATTGGTAATTATGATTTTAACAATATTTAATTATATAATTTTCTAAACTCTATACTATTTATTCTGATATTCATATATAAGGATCATGCTAAAAAATTATGTGAAATCCAAGTTGACGAATTTCAAACTGTACTATATATGTATTTGAAATCATATAGATTTTTGAAATCACCGTCATTTGCTTTTGAAATTACCTTGATTGTTAAATCATATCTGTTTTTGAAATTCTCTCCGACTAACACCTCTAGAGCTGGTATCGGGTTCTCCATTATCTGGATCCGGACCCAGTACTTTTTTGGACCCAGACCCGGACTTGCAAGAACCGAGTCCAGGTCCAGGGTGATAGTTAAAAAAAATTACGCATCGGGTCCGGTAGTAGAGAATAAATATTTGCACTTAAGTATTTTTGCACCCGATACTCTACGATTCTAACAATTTTTGCACTTAAGTACATGAATTAATATTATATTTACACATCTATTTTCAACAATTACTTTTTTATATGTATATTTTTATAACCCTATTATTCAAATTATATATGTTTGGGGGGTATTTTTTAACGGTCCGGATTGGTTTTATTTTGACAGACCCGGACCCACACCCGAAGGTGTATCGAGTCTTATTTTAAGACCCGGACCCGTAAAGATCAGGTCGGTTCCGGTCTAATGCCGGGTCCTGGTCGGGTCCGGGTATCAGGTAAATTTGACAGTGCTGTTACACCTCCCTTAAGGTTTTCTACAATTTACCTCATTTTCAGCAAATTCATATGTTCTATAAAAGGAATTTAGTTTTGGTAATACACTTGTAATATTGGCTTAAAGTAGATTGCTTTATGAATATTTATTTATCCGAAAAGGAGAGGTAGTTGCAATTGTCCAGCTCATGATCCATTTTGTGATTGCTTCAAGTATAGCAATATGCTCTGTGGGCATACACCCTGAAAGTGACTTGTACATGTTCAAGCAACGTATATACACTCTTTAATTTCTCTACATAATCGAGCATGAAATACAACAGGATACAAAAATCAGACTCAGATTCATTTGCAATTTTCTCAGACAATTTCTAAACGTATTTCCAACATAAAATTTTGGGCAAAAACCAAAGTACCCTCCCAACGTTTGGCCTAAGTACAATATGTCCATATAACGTTTGAAAAAATACATTAAACCCATTTTTCCGTTAACTTAACTTCATCCATTAAGTTATAATTATTAAATTATCTTTTTACCCTTACTCTTTCATAATCAAATCACTTCTTCTTTTTCCTTTTTTTTTCCCCTCTATTTTTTCCTTTCTTCATTCTTTTCTTCTTCTTTCATTTTTTTCTATTTATAGCGATTTCTTCGGCAACGATATTTTCGGTGGGCAGCAAAATGGTAGCGGTCGGCAAGGTCGGCAAGGTCGGCAACGGTAAGAAGCTCAACTCACTTTTCATTTTTCTTTCCTCTTATCTTCTTTCTTCTTTCTCCAAGCTCTGCGAGCAGGTACTCTTTCACTTCACTACAAATAATATATCTGTTGTTACAAGTATTGAGGAGGTGGGTTTGAGGTCTATATCATTGTTGAATGGATAAACAGAATTCATGTTAGATTTAAAAATTCTATCTTAATCCAATTTGTATCCACATATTATCTAATATGGATTTCCGATATCCCCACATTTGATAAATATATACGGATATCAATGGTTCTAAATTTTCAAAATATGTGAATACATATCAGAATAATGCAATTCAAATATATAAGAACTTGTTGCAGTTACAAAAATTAAGTCCATTTTAATAGAGAAAAATCGCTATAAACAGAGAAAAATGAAAGAATAAAAAAAGAATAAAGAAAGGAAAGAATAGAGAAAAAAAGGAAAAAAGAATAAGATATTTGATTATGAAAGAATAAGGGTAAAAAGGTAATTTAATAATTATAACTTAACGGATAGGGTTAAATTAACGGAAAAATGGGTTTAGTGTACTTTTTCAAACGTTATATGGGCATATTATATTTAGGCCAAACGTTGAGGGGGTATTTGAGTTTTTGCCCTAAAATTTTATTAGCAATGTGTTTCCTTACGCCCACCTTCTGTGCAATGCAAGATATTGTCACAAATACAGATACGAAGTTATTCACCACCACCGAACTGTTATTAGGAAGAAATTAATACGGAATACAATGTACATCTGAGCAGTTAATTATCATAAAAGTTCAAAGTACTACAAACTCTTCTATTTGCCAAACCAGCTGATCAGCGAACACAAAAATGCGGCTACTTCAAGGAAATTATACACCATGAGGACAGCATAAGCCTTCAACTTTTGGGCTTTATATGAACATGAACTGAGGATTACATCTGATTTTTGTAGTAGTATAAACAAAGAGCATAGCCAGGCCATCAGGAAAATTGTATCGAAAGAGTGAGCACGAACATAAAAGGTATATCGCCTTCTCTGTCCCCAAAAAATGGCTCTATAGGGCGGGTACAATTTGCACATAAGCAACTCTGGTCGTGTTGATTTTTTCTCTCCTCCGAAGGTGGATTAATTACTCTGGGAGTTTCAAGCGGTCAAACAACACCAGAAAGCTGCGTTCGGGGACAACATAGAGGAACCCTAGCTGTGCACCTCTGAGGTAAGGTCCCAACCCCTGCACAAAGTGACTGACTACTTAAAGGGGGAAATACTAAATTTGCAATAAGGTACAGTGGATGTAAAATCAACTCAATAGAATTAGGGGGGGAAATGAAATCAACCTAGGACACTTTTAATTTGACTGAATTTCGAATTTAAATTAAAACACAGAATCTTCTTTGTACATAATTTCCGGTGTTAGTGAGATTTTGTTTCTTCATTAAACACTTTTGTCTTAAGTAAAGGGCTACTCACTCGGTCATATGATAATGCATGAAAATATATGAACGACATTTACATCTCACCAACCATTACTAGATAATATAAATTATCACATTTCTACTGTATAACGCTTGAAAATACATGTCTCTCAACTTCATGTGAGTTCCATAGTTGGGGGATATGATATTCACACAAAATCTTCGAGAAGTCCTTTAACATAGGAACTATTGCCAATGTTATAGGATAATGGGAAAATTACTTCGGAAGCCAAAATTTGAAGCTGACTTATTTCTATACCTAGTACACAAAGAGAAAGTCCAAACCTGTAAACAAATTATTTTTAAGCCCAAATTTCTCAACTGTGTATGCCTTCACATTTGCTTTCTTGTAATGCCAAATTTTCTTAGAGCGCTTCCAAACATCTGATACATTATTTGTTATTGTCTTTACCTCACACTGAATTCTCATCGTCTCCCTAAATCTCACCCTTTAACCGTCATATCTTTGTGCGTCCATTGGCAAATTTCATCTCGCTAGCTGTGACCTCTGTCAGCTCCCTTCTTTCCTACAACGTCAAACTCTGAATAGCTGCTATGTCAATTACTCCAAGTCTCCAACTCTTCTGATATTGATCCCCCAATCCTCACCCACCCCAAACCACCTTCAAACTCACTCTCCCCCTAACAATTTCGTGAACAATCACAAATACTAGGTGGTAACACAACAACGTAGATAGAGGAGTCAGATGAGATTCATAATTGCCCATGTAAATAGGATATAATAGTCCAAGAAGGATTCTTTTTTCTTTAATTTTTTTTTTTGTCCATCTTAGTATCTATTTCACCTGAAAATCTAAGAAATGCAACGAATTCATGAAAATCTAGGTTTTATCCTACCATTACTGCTCACAGTGCCCAAGCTTCTTGATGCTCCAAAAAAAAATTGAAAAGAGATGGATAAACCAAAAGAAGACAGGCATTATTGGATGGATGATCTATGTTGTTCAATAAAGACATTGGCTTTGGTATAATAAATGGATTGGGTGTTTTAGTATTTCCGAAATGTAGTGGATTAAGTAATTATGCTTCTAATTTGGGGTTAGGAAGTCAGTTCCCCTACTATATATGAATATTCTGAAACATGCAGCTATAAGAATTTTACCTTGCCATTGAGCTGGAGTAGCTCTCCCTCGACCCACTGAGGATTCTTGAATCCAGGTTCTGCTATTCTCCCTTGACCTTTATAACTTGCCACCTGCATTTTAGTACCAACTGCTTAGCTTAAATTCAACTACTGGTATTTATCAAGACAAGCTCTCTACTACCACCTTAGGTTTCTCATAAACCTTTTAAATTAAATCAAATCAGCTACACATTTAATATAGCCAATATCAAATAGATATTCATACGTAAATCTTCATGGATAGACCACTAGAGTGTCGAGTGTCCCTCTGACAGCTAGTTGTAAGAACTTCATCAATTCTTTGCATAGATATCTTCTTTTGAGGAGTTATCACAAACTTCTGTCAAATTGTGTCTTTTTTAGACTTATCGTTGAAATTTTCGCTCCCTCCTTCAGCATGTGCAATGCATTCGCTGCCTCCTTCAGTATGTGCAATGAATGGGGAATTCATTAAGCACCTCATTTGTTCTCTCAATACAAAATAACTTTCAATTTTCTATGTTGCTTAAAATTGGTAATGAATGCACGTGCTAGAGGCCACACGTCCACCCATCTGTCTAGTTATTGTCTAGTTATAATAGTAAAGATAAACGAGACCTAACAAGTAACTTAACCTGCATAGTCAGATTTGAAAGAAAAGCAATAATGGTATAAGTGGTGAGAAATTACCACACCAAGCTCCTCTGGATACATTCCTCTGTTTGTGAGACGATTGCCTTTGCCGATTCTAGCACGAAAAGTGACCTGCCATACAAATTAAATAATAAGAAGTATACCTACAGAGTGTGTGACTGTGTGTGTGAGTTAGAGAGAGAGAGAGAGTGAAATTCCCAACAATAATCAGTTACATGCCTGCCCAGCAGGAACATTTAGATCACCAGTCAACTTCACTGCTTCCACATACTCAAAAAACTCAAGCTCCGAATCATCTTCATCAGTATTATTCCAGTGACCATACTTCCTCCGCAACTGTACGATTTCTGTGCCGTAGGGGCCAAAGGCTCCCACATAAAGACCTGTAATTTATGAGAGGATGCTAATTTTAACCAACTTTGATTAGTTTTATTCCAATAGAACAAAAATATCACAGATATTCTTACCATCAAAAGGATCCAAGCCATCATTATCAATAACTATCCGATTGAAAACAGTGGTCTTGGATAGTCGGTTCCTTCTTTGAGCTTGGCTAACTGCAAGTTTGATAACCTCTCGGACGTCTTTAGATACCTATAATGAATAATGTTTATTTATAGAAGGTTAATGGGCTTTCAAAGAAAACTATGGCATCAGGTAATTTCTCAAAGCTTAACTTGGTTGCAGGCCTTTCTAATAGCTTGAACAAATATGGATGAGAATGCAATACCAAATAAAGCCCAAAATAATATAGAAGTGTATTGAAATAAGTGATTGTTACACCTCCAGTGATGTATACAAATCATATATGAGCATAATCACAAGAAATAAATGGTAGCAGTGGTGAGTGTAAATGTGGACCAAAGATGGAACAGTACTAGCAAATTAAACACCCTGGTAGAAATATGAGTTAGTACATTTGAAGACAAAGAGCAGCAGATACGAGAAATTTGCATTGATTTTCCTCTGAAATCTCTCAATAAAAGAAATCATTCATTTTATGCCCATGCCCCCAATTTGGGACATTTGAATTTATCAAAGGAAAATATTAAAGGAGTTCTCACAATCAAACTAAGTAACTAGCATGCAGGCATATGTATGCTTGTACATTTCAAAATAATAGTATCAAGTCCTAAAGCTAGGATTAAAAAATTTTATACTACCTCCGTGTAAAATATAAGTCATCCTAGGTTTCTGCACGCCTATTAAGAAAAAACCTAGGATTGACAAAAAGTACTAACATTCTTACGGTTTTTGAAGCTCATAAATAAGCTATCAAATGTATAAAATGTTCAATTTGCCCTCCTCTTTAATTTTAGAATTACTCCGTTTATAAAAAAGAAAAGGATAAAATTGGAAATCTCATAAAAAGTACTTGATGGACATTTAAGAATGACAAGACATTTGCCTCGAAAACATGAAGTGACTTGTATTTTGAAACAAAACAAAGGTGAGAATGACTTATATTTTGAAACGGAGGGAGTATAATTTAAAATATGATTTTGCCTGATATATCAAGATCTACCAATTCATGCAAAATCCTAGTGTACAAACTTGTGACTTCCTAGTATCTACAATACAACAATGTAGTTGTACTGACAATACTGACAAGTACGAGAAGAAAGAAGGAAAACAAAAATTTAAGCAGAAATTATCCAACTCTTTATATATGCAATTAAAAAGTAACCACCAGTAGACACGCAAAAATTAAGAATACCTAAACCATCCAGTATATAGTCAAATAGCTGTAATTGGCTAAAATATATGCAAGTCAAGAGAGAAAGAGATCCACCTCTTTTTAAAGGGCCTTTTCATCATATGTCCTTAACAAATATTGCAATTCCACACTCGTCCCTCATAATTCATAAATCACTATTTACTAATTCTTCCTTCACAATCTTGCGATCCCAATTTAGTATTCCCTCTAGCTAACAGCTATAATAAGTTTATAACTGATGGTATGGTCAGTTAAAACTAACAAAGCAGTGGTAATCTAACTAAATTACCCCATCTCTACCAACCCTGTTTATCTTTTATCCTTTAGGGTAGGTTTTAGGCTCCCTCTTCTTGACTGCGTCCTCCTCACATCTTTGTCATCTTCACTGGGCACCACAGATGAAATTTGGAAAAAATGAAAATTTGGAAAGAATGTGAGAAGGTGATGCATGTGAGAGGACCTAGTTAATTCGGGTAAAAAACTTTTAACTGCTAAATGTTGTTAAGGATTAACGAAAGCTTAGTTGTAAAAACTTAACAAAAGGACTACTAAAGTGTGGCTCTCATCATTGTTAGGAACAAATGAGTAAATAGGTTACTTGTTGACTGTAAACCCAACATACCCACAAAGAGGTTCAAAGTTGTGCACAATGAGACTTCAACAAGCTGCTCCATGGATGACAAGGGAATACATGATGAAAGCTTGCAATCAGAATCATAGGATTCAAAGCTAAATATCGTAGATTCCAACTTTAATCTCAAACATTAAACAACTTCCTGAGGCTCATTGATCCAACAAGACCAGGTACTAGAAATACAAACATCAGTCCGAGTGAAAAGAAATTGAACAGTGAAAACACACGAGAAGTTTTACAAGTACATAGCCGGTGAGTGTTGAGAATACAAGCAATATCAGAGAAGGAGTCAATTTTTCAGTTTTTTACTGTTCAAAAGCACAAGACTGAATTTGAGAGGAAAGCCTATGCACATTGCCTATGGACATGGAAAAACATCCAGGTCACTATTGATTTGCTTTCTCATGCACATCGGTAGGGAGTGCAGTGAACTATATAAGGTAAGGATCCATAAAATATTATGTTGAATATTATCCAATAATAGGGTGAATGGTGCAGGATAAAACACTGTAATAATGATTTCTAAATAAACACTATCACAGTGATCTATAAGGCAAATGTTTTAAATTCTCGACAAAATGAAAACTTGGAATACTGAGTCAGGTTCCATAGCCTTCATCAGGCAGAAGAGCTATATTTCTACTAGTACTCTTAGCAATACAAACTAGAGAATCATCATCTACTGAGCCTTTTACACATCAAAAGGGTGCCCTTGTAAAGACAAGGCTCCTTGTAAATTTGACAAAGTCCTATCATCACCAGTGGACTTAATGTCTAACCCTTTCTACGTTAGTTTCAAATTTCCAGTCAACGAAACAAGGACAAGAGAGGAGCTATGTTAATCATAAAAAGACCATTTCCCATCTCCAAATTCTCCTAATAGAGGAAAAGTCTAGAAGAAGGAGAAAATGATAAATATGCAAATAAATATAAACAGAGAGCAATTATCTTAATCTCACCTTTGAGTTAACCTTGTCAGAAACCAAGAAATTTTGTGCTACTTCAGAGGGCATAAGATCTGAGGCAGCTTGAGCAGCAATAGCAGCAACTTCTATTTTTGCAGCTTTTCTATCCAACCCCTCCGGAACATTACTTCTCCCAGGAATGTGAAGTACAAAAGTATCCTTTTCCATATCCTTAATTTCAGCTGGAAGACGTACATATGATTTTGACAACACATCCTCTTTATTGTGAATCACCCCACCAATAAAAAGCTTCACAGTTGTATCTCTTCTCCCTTCAGTTGAATCAGTGCCTCCCCCCACTGAAACCGCTTCCTTCTGAATGCTTTCAAGATTACTAGCTTCATCCTCCGAATCTTCAGGGGAAGACCTCTCATCGTCATCCTGAACTAACTGCTCGGAAGACTCTGCATCCATTTTGATTTCCTCAGGCCCACTAGCATTCATTACTTTAACTTTTAATCCAGGAATTCTTTCTTTGAGGAAATTGATAACACTTTTTATTCCTTCTTCGCTAGTATCCTTCGTATTTGCAGAATCAGCAATCTTCTCTGCTATATCTTCATTGTTATCCTCTACAGTATCTTTACTAGTTGCATTTGTTTCCACAGATGAGGTCTCAGTCTCAGATATGAGGGAAGCATCTATGGCTTTTGATGACGATGAAGATGCAACAGACTTTTCTTTCACTGGCTGCAAGAATACTACCTGTCCAAAGAGTGGGTATCAGAGCTGAAGGAAAACGACAGAAAGGCCCCTAATTTAAAAGTAGTTTCTATAATTGCTATTAAATATTGAGTTCTTGTCCCACAATTTGTTAAACTTTTTCAACAGGTTCTTCTAGTTATGAACATGTGTTCATTTGCTTATGTTCTGTCCAAATCAACACAAGATGAAAAGGCTTTATAGGATAAAAATCCCACATTTTTTAATTTGCTTAGTTTCTACGATGAAAATTGCTCTAAAGACCCTATTTGACTAATATCAATAAATTGAGGATTCCAATTTTTGGCATTTATTGAGGGAAAATAGAAATACTTTTAAATTAAGGGTCTTAAATGAAGATTACATTCAAAACCTTAACAATAAGCAAAACACGGTGTTTACTACCTGAGTAATGTACGACCCATCATCATCTTTGACAAGAAAGATTTCAAACAGTGGTGTCCCTGATGATCCAGTAAGTAGTTGCCTGAAATAGAGAAGCATCAATAACATATATAGTTGAAAAATCAAAATTGCAGAAATAAATTAAAATACCTTGGGCTGTAACTTCTTGCCACGTATCTTCCAACAGCAGGAGATACATGTACTATCTCCCAAATGGATCATCTGAATCCTTTGACCAGCCAACCCACCAACCTACCTGATAAGAAATAACATGAGCAACATAACTTTACTCCGTGACTCCCTAAAATAAAAATATGGAAAAATTGAGATTTTAATTACAAACTCATAGATAAGATCCCCCTTATATGCTCCTATCAACTGACAACTCTAACAGGTAATTTGTGTATCTATATCCTACTGTTTTGCCTTTAATTCCCCATCTGAACGTACATTTTGCCTAAAACATGATACTAAGATGCAGGTTCGACATAGTTATGAAGTCCTTTGTGGAGCTTAACAAATTAGTGTTCTTTCTCATATTCCAGGTATTGGACCAACTAAATCAGGTCCACTAAATCAGACTATATCAAACAGGTGTTAGGAGGTCATATACCATACATAATATCAGTCAATCACCGAACTGAATCAAGTACTGAGTAGGTATGTATGTGATCTGTCACTCATACTAAAGGATCAAAACACAAAAGACCTCAGGAATACTCTACTTCCCACCTATGAATAATACAGGGAAGCAAACTCATCATAAGGGCCATGTAACAAAAGCTTGAATAAAGTACTCTAGCAATCCAAGGATGTCTACTCAATACTAATTGTTCCTAAATGTTGGTAAGTGGGTGCCTTAAGAAAGTAGTACACTTCGCATATTCCTAAGGAATAGGAAGACATATTAATATGTTTCTGCATGTGGAATGCAAACTCTAAATAATCACGGAATATAAGACATGATAAATAGATAATATGTTTGTTCAATGTGATAAGCAAAGTCAAGAAAGTAGAACATTAAAAATTCGAATTGTATTTAAATTGCAGTCAAACATTAATATGACTGGTGATTACCAGCACACTTCCGGCAATCTTACACAATCTTGATGCATCATGGTAACGCTCCTCTTCTATTGCATTCTGCAGAAAGAAGAGATAATTCGTATTATCAAAACCAAAACCTATCAGATCAGAAGTTTGACAATAAAAAAAAGAGTAGCCAGACCTTCAGCTCTGACATTACTTCTGCTACAAAATCCTTCGAACTTGCTTCAGTAAGGGATTTTTTCAATTTGGCAGCTTCCAAAAAGTCCTCCTTCTCAATAGCATCTTCGAGTTGAAACTACAGCAGATGATAAGCATATAAATGAATGTTAGGCTCTTCAATTCCTGACAGGTACAATTGAAATCGGAAATAATTAGAAACTTAGTAGTAACAACAGTAAGATGCTGGTCAGTTTTTATTTATTTATTTTAACACAGCTGTAGCCACACGTACACACACCCTCACCCGATAAAGGGGATTGGAACAAGCGGGATTCAAACACCCAAGCTCTTGCTCACTAGCTAAGAGGTTTACCACTAGACCCTAGTGGCACTCCCAAAGTTGGCCAGTTGATCAAGTTGGTCATAGACCAGGGAAGCGGCACATATTTTGCACAATCAACTTCTACCATAGTTTTTCATTTCTTTTTGTTTTTCTAAATAACATAAACTGAAATAAATGTAATGGTCGTTGTGTCCCGGATCTCTTTCCGAAATCTTTTATAACAAGAACAAAATTAAATTAAAACTAATAAAAATTGACCGTGAAGTACAAAACATTTGTAAGCAGCCTCTACATGATTGCATTAACTGCCTATTAAATATTCAAGATACAGATTGTTCCCTTTGGTTATTAAATGGGCTTCAAATTTATCCCAATTATTCTACTAAAACCAAAGGAAGTAACATAACATTTAACTTTAATTTCATCACCAAGTATTATTGCCAGCTCTTTCAAAATAATTTTTCTCACCAATTATCTTGCATTCATATAATGTACATATTCGAAGATAGCAGTTCAAACATTGACTAAAAATCCGTACAGAAAGCTGTATATGATTAAAATAAGTTCTGCAACCCCCTTAGAAAAAAGCAAGCCACCAAACAATCAAGCCATGCCTATGTTGTCAGTGAGTGTTAAACATCACTTACATTATCTAGTCCAAGATATTCTGAATAAATTTCCAAAATATCTTTTTGCAAATATTACATGAATTACATTTCCATAATTCCACTAAAAGGTAATTTTTATAATTAGCACGGGCAGCTCCCACCACCTGCTTTGATTTCCTTACTCATTAGTTTAAGGCTTCGACTAAAAGGTCATAGACGCACTTTGTAGCTTGTACCAATAAAGACTACAGAAATGCTTAATGAAATTAAGAAGTACTTTTTACTAAAGAATAGGAATAAAGGATAGACACAGATCAAGCTTACGATCCAAGACCCAATCAATGAAACTATGGGGACAGTAAACGAACAAAGACTTAATATAATCTACAGATAAAAGTTCATTCATTCTTGAGATAGGACTATCTCTAAAAAGGTAAAGAAAGAACTAAATGATATCAATTACCACATTAACATAATTGATTCATTGAGTGAAGAAAAGGGAAATTTTTAAGAGAACCTTAAAAAACTTCAGCTTTGTTATTTGTCATTGTTGTATAAAGGTATAAACAAACTAATTTCAACTCAAATTACCTTCTGTTCATTTTCCTTCTTTTTTGAAGGGAATCAAAGTAGTTCAGCTTTCTCTTTCTCGCTGTTTATATTGTTGACTTCAATTTACATATATCAAACATTCAGAATGAATCATGTCAACCTGTGGATTTTGAAACTTGATTCATCTGATTCTTTTTGTTGCTCATCTTCTACTGTATCATATGTTATATTCAATAGCAGAATAATCACCCAATCTTCTTCCTTTCAGTAATCAAGAACAAATAAAATCCCATCCTTTTTAGGAATAGAGTTATACAAAAAAAATCCATTGAATTACGTAACTCCAAATTTGACTCCATTCCCAAACAGAGCCTTATCTAAACTCATTCTAAAATTTTCAATTCCAACCCTAAATTGAGGTGCACTAATCTCAAAGCACATAAAAAGGAGATGGACCGACTGACCTTGAGGACGGAGGAGAAGCTGTCGGCTTGGTCGGTTTCGGAGAAATGGCGGCTCCATCGATTCCAATCCCACTCCGAATAACTGCGGCTACTATTGCTACTGTTACTGACGCCGGTACAGCGACAGGATAAGGATGATGAGGGCCCGCCGTCGGTTTTTAAGATGGTCCGGCGGAGCAGGGGAGCGCCTCCGGCGACGGGGAGGTGGTTGCGGTCGAGGCGGAGGAGGAGGAGGGAGGGTGGGGACCACGTGTTGGCCACCGCCATAATTATTTATTACTAATCTTTAATTTTGGTGGAGAAAGAGAGGAGAGGATAAGAGTGTTTCTTTTTTTTAGATAGAAAAAGAAGAAGACGAAGAAGGGGATCGTGCGTGCGGTATTTTGTCCTCAAAATGGATATTTTCTCAATCTTTCTTTGAGATTGAGAAATGAGACTAAAGAATAAGCAGAGGCGTGTTCTCAACCGTACGTGTATTTATTTAGTGAGTGGGTCATGTCACACCATATACAGTCGTTGGCTATTTATCCAAATTTTAAAAATTTTGGTTTAGAACGTCTTCAGTCTGCTGGCTATTTAGCCATTTTTTCCAAAATTGTGAACAGTACCCAGTCATATTTGACAGTCAAATTGGCTGAATGGAAAATATAGTCCGACGATACATTATTTTTCGTTTGGAGATCGGTCGATGTATAATTTACCGTTTGAAATTTTATTTTATTTTTTAAAATTTGGCACGGTACATAATCCCCCGTCTCTCTCACTTTTCCAAAATCGAAACATAATCTCCCATCCTAGGATCCAGCAGACTTCTCCTATTTCTTGATTTTTTTTTTGTTTTAAAATGTCACTATCAGACACTGGGCAATTTTTTTTTTTAAAAAAGTCGGACAGAAAATAATCTACTATCCGTCCTATCAAAACTTCTTAAAGCCAAATTTTGGCTTTAATGACTACAGATGAAAGCTATTTTTGTCACTGGCTATATGCCAAATAGCCAAAAATTGACTTTAACGACTACAGATGCTCTCACGTCTCAAAATCCAGTTTCGACCAGGAAGTTACTTTTTGTTTTGTGTAAAGATCAAGTGTAGCCTATGATACATTCTTAAAAATATCAAGTGTAGTCTTCAATCTAGTTCAAGACACTTGTATTTTCATTTTTGTGAGCATTTGTCCATTCGATATGCAGTAATGTGTAAGAAAATTTAATTACTTTATAAATTATTTGATTTGGCAAGGCACAAACATTATCTCTATTTTTCAATAGAAAAAGGAGACAAAAAATACGGATTACTATTTAACTAACACATGTACTAAGTACTATTTTATTAAAAACCAAAATAAAATAAAATAACATCAATCCCTCAAACACAATCTTTTTCCTTCCTACTTTCTCAATCTCACAACATCTCACGGCTCTTCCCAAACACACCCCCATCCCCTACTCCCGCACCCTGCGCCGCCTCCTACCTCTCGCGACCCCGCCGCTTCCCTTCCCCCCTCCCCACGCGCGCGCACACACACACACACACGCACGTGTCGCTCGCACCCCCGATGCCCCACCCCCACGCCGCTCCCGCCCCCTAGCAATTTTAGTAATATTCAATTTGATAACATTATGATTTGACAGTGATTATGTAACGATTATAATAAAGATTTTAGTAATTATAGTAAGAATGGTATTTATAAGTTTCTTACTATTTTGAAGTTCTATATAATTTTATGAGTCCCTCAAAATATTTTTAGGCTATGCAATTTGTACAGGATAACACTATTAATATTTAAAAGAATGCTATATTTCTGTAGAAATCGAAATCCATCATTTAAAAAGAGTTGTTTGCTTTTATTTTCGAGGAAATACTGTGCAATTTGTTCTTATGCCCCCCACTTCCACATCATTTACTGCCAACCGATTGATGCTTCTCAAATTGTGCATCATGTACATCGAAGCTTGTATGATCAATATTGGGCGAAAGTATCCTATTATGCTGACTCTCTCGCATGTAGCAAACGGTGATTTCATAGGTGCAGCTAGTTGTAGTGATCAGTCTGCCCAACTGCCCTTTGCAGCCCCTCTGTTTTGCATGCCTTCGCAATATCCAATGCAACCCCAACTTGAAAGGCCTGCAATGCATGGTGAGCCTATAGTTGAAGTGCCCATTTTCACGAGTGTTACAGTGACGAGAAGCCTGGGTCACGGATCTTTCGAGTTTGAATCTCGCGGCGTACCGTCATATGTGAGAAACTCCACCCCTTTTAAACAAAAAATGTGCAAATGTTTATGACTATATTTGTGTGAATTATGACTAATATTTTCATATGAAGAGTTGTACCGATGGTGACAGGAATTTTCCAGAAACGATGCCCTATTACGAAGATTCGTACCTGGACGAGATGGTGCTTAGAGACTCTGTTCCCTTGATAGCAGTTTCGGGTAGGAGATCAGTATCGAGGAGCCGACCATCTACATCGCAGCAGAGAGACTTATTGGCAAATGTTGTTGACACCGGTACATCAGGGTCATTTGAAACTGCATCTTTTGTGTCGTCAACCCAATGTGATTAGCCCAAATGTAATGAAGATTTTTGTGGCTTGTGTCTGTTTGTAATGATTTATGATAATCATTTCTATATATTGTTGATGATAATATGGTTATATTACAAATTTGGTAAACATTTCTAATCATGATTTTTGTTGATGATTTTGTATCTACATCTTACCCTTTTTTCCAGCATCTACAATGACCGACAAGATTGATCGAATTGAATTTTGGAGTGATGTGAACCCTATTGTCCTATACATATCAACACGGGGGACCCTACTCTCATGTCCCCTTACCAAACCACATTGTCTCATACATATCAACATTCTCATATCTACTTTGTGAATCAATTACAATGTTCCATTTTTCTTCTTCTTCTATCTCCACTGACTCAAACGAATGGGAGCATGAAGATGATGTTACAAGAATGGTTAACAATCGCATGCAGTTATTAGCTTTAGGGATACGAATTCCCAACAAGAAACTGAACGCCGTTTTATTCTCCGTGAAAGAGAAGAAGACCACAGACGTATGTGGAGAGATTATTTCTCCTATAATCCCATTTACGCTGACAGCATTTTTCGTCGTCGGTTTCGAATGTGTCGGGGATTATTCAATCAGATACTTGAAGTATGCATTGGTTACGGTCAATATTTTCAACAACGACAAGATGCAGCAAAATGTCTCGGCTTATCTTCGCATCAGAAAATAATATTCTAACTTATTATGTCGTACGAAATCGATGTTCAGCAATTGTCTCAGCTTATCTCTGTGATGTTTAGCGTATAGAACTTCAGCCGATGCAATTGACGAATATGTCAGAATCGGAGAAACTACAGTATTGAACACGGTACGTCGATTTTGTGTTGCAATTGTAAACATATTTGGGCCGCAATATACGAGGAAACCAAATGCACGTGATGTTAATTGACTCCTCGAAGAGAATAAATCACGTGATTTTCCTAGTATGTTGGGTAGTATAGATTGTATGCATTGGGCCTTGGAAAAATTGTCCTGCAGCTTGGCATGGCTAATATATAGATCATGCCCGTTAGCCTACAATTATACTCGAAGTGGTTGCTTCATATGATATATGGTTTTGGCATTCTTTTTTTGGAATGTCTAAATGCAATAATGATTTGAACATACTGAACCGATCTAACTTATTTAATGATATTCTTACTGGTTGTGCACCTCCGACAAATTATGTTATCAATAATCATAATTACAATGTGGGGTACTATTTAGAAGATGGTATATACCCACCCAAGACAACTATAGTAAAAACTTACACTGCCCTAGACACACAAAAAAAGAAAAATATTGCCCAAATGCAGGAAGGTGCATGAAAAGATGTTGAACACGCAATCGGGGTCTTACAGACACGATTTGCAATAGTCAAAAATCCCGGGAGAATGTGGAAAGCAGATAGTCTATCTTATATCATGAAGACGTGTATTATTTTACTCAATATGATTGTTGAGGACGAACGAGAAGAAGTAATTGATGATTATGACTACGACCAATTTTCTTCAGCTACAGCCGTCATACCTAATAGAGCTTCCCCAACTGAGCAAACAACTCGAATGGCACATAATGTTGTATTACATGACAGACAAAAACATCATCTATTCCGACAAGATTTAGGACGACCATTATTCGAACGAATATGGGATGCCAATTGAGAAGGAAAACACTTTCAGAATCTTATAATCCAGTGTAAAAAGTTTCTCATATTTGAGAGATTACTGTCACAAAATTCTTTAAAAAATGGCAATTTGAGAAACCGATGTGGTTGCATTTTAATAAAAAAATGGCAAAATGGTAATTATAAGAAACAACAGATGCTTAAGAAGAGTCGTTAGAGCATCTGTAGTCGTTGAATCTAAAAATATCCATATATGGATAAATGGAAATAGAAATCCAACTTTTGCTGCACTCGTGCAAAGCTATTTTTTAGCTAAGACGGCACATGAAGTGCCGTCGGAGAGGTAAAAAAATTAAAAAAATAATAAAATTTTGACGGACGGCACTCGAAGTGCCGTCGGAGCGCACATAAAGAAAAAATAATATATTTTAAAGAGTCGGAGAAGGAAAAAAATAAATAAATAAATAAATTCAAAAGCAAATGGGACGGACGACACTTCATGTGCCGTCCAAGAGCCCAGTTGGCTTTTTTTGTCATCTTCCATTTTTTTGGAAATTAAAAAAACAATTCATTAATTACAAAAAATTTTAAAAATACAAAAACCTCCTGACGGCACTTCAAGTGCCGTCCGAGGATTTCGGCAGCGACCACCTTTTCGGCGATAATTTATGCGATAAATTAATTAAATTTTCAAGTGCCGTCCGACGAATAAAAAATTATTTTTTTTCGTGGGACGGCACTTCGAATGCCGTCCCTCACTTATCGATAAAAGCTATATCGATTCTCATTTATAGCAATCGACTGTAGCGATTTATCGATAAAATGGATATTTGGCAAATGAGTGCAGTACGTTCGTTTGTCAAATATCCATTTTATCGATATTTGGCAAACAACTACAGATGCTCTTAAGAAACATACCAATGTTCACATGCTTTCATCATTGTCACCATCACCATTTTTCACCCGTTGTATAAGGCGCAACAATACAAAACCAGTTATCTACCTTCTGAAGAATGATTAGCAAGTTTTAAGAAGGAACTTTACAATCAACCAAGTTGGACTAATAATTAGAACTAATAATTTACACGTGCGTGCAATACACGTCTTTATAAATATAGATATATTTTTTTAAAAATTCGATGTTGTTTAGCATCGAACTTAAGACCTCATTTATATTAGCTATGCACGTGCATTGCACATGTTTATTGGGTGACAATGTACGTATTTGTTTGATTACACATAGAGTTCGTTTGATCACAAACTCCCTCATTAAAATAACTAGTAATTTACACGTGCGATGCACGTCTTTATAAAAATAATATTTTTTAAAAAGTTCTAATATTGTCTGACATCGAACCTAAGACTTCATTTATTTTAGTTATGCATGTGCATTGCACGTGTTTATTGAGTTACAAATGTAGTTTGTTTGGTGACAAATTCTCCCATTAAAATAGTAGAGACTAGTATAATGTACGTGCGATGTACGTCTAAAAAAAGTGAAGTCATCAAATTAAATGAATATATATTGAAAAAGAAAAAAATAGTTGATATTTGAATTTTTTGATTTGGGCTACACGTGCGGTGCACATTTATATTTGTTGAATATAGTTTAAACGTGTATTATACGTTTTTATTTATATAGTTACAAAGTTAGGATTTGTTTGTTACAAATCCCAACTCTCCCATTAAAATAATAGAGATATAGAAATGTCAAATTTGTCAACTACCCATTTTTTTGAAAATGTCGTATCCTGATAAAAGCAAATTTTGAATTAGGTAATTTTGAATTAGGTAGATGCTCTGATGAAAGCATAATTTAAACTAGTAGGATGCTCTACCACCGTGCTATAGTATTACTTGCAACTTTACAGTCCAATGTTTTTGATGTAAGCGGATAGAGTCCAACGACTCCAGCCCGATCAAAAAATTTATTGATAATATGAGAATCTAACGTACAAACATCTATACAGGGGTTTTACAAGAAGTAAAACAAGATGAACAGCTAACAACAATACAGAGAACCAGAGCACCAACAGGACTAGAGCAATTACAATAGGCAAAATGACCGGATGCTACTGAACAAGATTCGAAAGAGGCAAGTTGGGCAGGGTGCAGTACCATCGAGGCTGAAAGAATACACCATCATCGAACAGTGAGGCTGGATGACGAGACAGCTAGCCTAGCTGGACGCTAAAACCGATCCGGCTCTACAGAATCTCAGCGAGCGATGAAACTTTGATCGAGGGAAGATGTCCCATACGAGATGCTAAAGCCAGGCCACCGCTGAAGCGGAGAAAAGCTACCGTGAACAAATAAGGAAATCGATAAAACTAAATGGCCCGAAGACTGCAGCCGGAGGCTACGATCCGAGGACATCGAGCAAAACAGCGTCCGACCTAAAAAATAACCAAAAGACAAAAACCAAAAGAAACAATGACCTAAGTCGCTAATAAGGGCCTCTAAACGAACGCACCAATTAATCAACAGGCCGTCCAAAACAATTTGAAGTCAATGAGCAAAACAAAAGTCCAGTTAAAAGGGGAGAGCTGGAACAATCAAAACGCAAGCAGATCACAGCCCCCACCAAACTAATAAAGCTAACAGCATTTAAAGACACCAGATAAAACGAGTACATAAGGAGGGACAAAAAACCCTCAAACAGTCATCAGCTACAAACCAACAGAAACATAAGACATAAAGGTGGCTAGAGCTTGTAAGGTTTACTATTCAAGGAGATAGAACGCAACAAAGCCATCACGCGCTCACCCTCCTAACATGTAAACAAGACCACCAAGCAGAAAGAAAGAACAAGGAGGTAACCACAGTAGTATCTACAAAATAATTGCCTCGAGATCAAAGCACTACCAGCAAAAGGGATCCTGACCAACAACCAAAAGAAAACCAGAGATAGTTGCAAGCATCGTGAGCTGAAACAACATAGAAAGTAATATCACTAGTGAGTCTTCAGAGGCAGACCAAAACAAACATCCAGTCATTTAAACCTGCCAAGAAACAACCCAAAATACAATGAATAGAGAGATTAGGGGAATGAAATAAACCACACTGATAGCACTGCAAAGCAATAGCCAATGTAATACTAAAGCAGGCCTATGGAAAAACTCAAAAACCAATAACCAAAATATTCACACTGCATTAAGATTAGAGAGGACAATAAGGGATTCATTCAATCGGTGAAAAAAATAACATTGACGTTTTTCAGCATTCAACAGAGAGATCCAGAATTTAAACAGAAATGATAGTTCTGCTATAAGAGTGTGTATAGTGGAGACATTGTGCGCGAACAATCTACGGTTCCTTTCCATCCATACTATCCAAATAATAATGTGGACGGAGAGGTTCAACGCCTTCCTGTACCTTGGGGGTACATCAGGGGAATCCCAGCTAGCAAGGAGGTTAGCTGGTAACGCGGGATTAGCCCAGGCAAGGGCAATAATTTTCCAAAGGGGAGTGATGAAGGAGCAATTAACGAATAGATGATTAATGTCTTCTGAGGCACTTGAGCAAAGGGGGCAGAGTTGACCCCATGCTAAGTTTCTGTTGTTGAGGACTTGAACAGTGAGGAGCTTGTTATGGCAGGCTAACCACGAATTAATTTTAACCTTGAGGGGGACACAGGACTTCCAGATAAAGTCAGATAAGGGGGAACGAACACCTCGAAAGTTGAGAAATTTGTAGAAAGACTTAACAGTGAATGATCCTGAGGCAGTCCAACGCCATGAAATGTCTTCTGATTGTTTCCAATCGTATTGATTAAGAGTAGTAATAAGGGCTTGTAGCTCTTCTAACAGAGAACTAGGCAGCTGGGTAGAGAAAGGGATAATCCAACACCTGGATGCCTGAGTCCAAACAAAAGAGTCTGCAACGGAGGCATAAGGATAGACAGCATAACTGAAAAGGGAGGGGTAAGCAGTGGCCAGGGTGGTGTTGCCGATCCAAAGGTCAGACCAAAGTATAGTTTTAGACCCGTTAGCACAAAGCCTGGAAATGCTGGCCTGGAAAGCTGGCGCTGCTTTCCAGACACCTTTCCAGAAAGGGGAAGCGTAACGATGGATAGGGGCGTTGAATTGCCACCAAGGAGTGGAAGAAAAATAGAACTCCTTGATACATTGGACCCAAGATAGATGGGGAAATTTATGGAATCTCCACAACCATTTGCCTAAAAGGGCGATGTTATGGTCTCGAAGATTTAAGACCCCCAAGCCACCGTTGGCCTTCGAGGAACAGATGATGTCCCAGTTACTCAGATGTGATTCATGCTTGTAAAGAGACGCACCCGACCAAAAGAAATTGCTACAAATTTGATCGATCCTTTTGAGGACCCAGGATGGAAGAAGATAGAAAGACATCATATAAAGAGGCATAGCAGAGATAACCGAGTTAAGAAGGATTAATCTTCCTCCTCGGGATAGCATTTTGCCTGTCCAGACATTGAGCCTCGATTCAATTTTATCAATCATGGGGAACCAATCCGATCTGTGGAGCTTTCCCCATCTCAAGGGGATGCCCAGATAAGTGATGGGAAAGGAAGCAATATGGCAGTTAAAAAATTGGGATACCTCGAGGTGGCGATTATCATCACCACCGAGCCAATACACCGAGGATTTGTTAAAATTAATGGCAAGACCTGAAGCCTGCTCGAAACAGTAAATCAAAAGTTTGAGGTTGCGTAACGAAGATCGCTCTGGTTTGGTGAAAATAATGGTATCGTCTGCATATTGCAGGTTGAGGATACCGTCAAAATTACGAGAACAGCCGAGACATTCAATGACTTGGGCTTCGCGAGCGTTGCGAAGAAGCCTACTAAAGACGTCAGCCACTAGGGAAAAAAGGAGGGAAGAGAGAGGGTCTCCTTGACGGAGACCACGCTTGACTTTAAATTTATGACCTTCCGACCCGTTGATAAGAATAGACGAAGTGCCAGCGTATAAGCTGGATTTAACCCATCCAATCCATCTTGGGCCAAATCCCCAATTCACCAGGATGTCGAGAAGAAAATCCCAGTTAACGTTATCGTAAGTTTTTTGGAAATCAAGCTTAAGAAGGATGCCTTCAAGTTTATAATGATGACATAGCGAGATAATCTCCTGGGCCGATGCAACGCTGTCAAGAATAAAACGATCTTTGATAAAGCCAGACTGGGCAATGTCTACCAGGGGTGATATAATAGCACTAAGTCTATTCGCCAGAACTTTCATAATGATTTTGAACGATATGTTTATAAGGCTAATAGGCCTAAATTCCGAAACAGTATTAGCTCCTGGAACTTTCGGGATAAGAACAATGTGGGCGTAATTAATGCAATCAAAAGAAAGGGAGCCTTGATGAAGGTCTTGGAAAAGATCGAGGAGGTCATCCTTAATCCAAGACCAGAACTTTTGGAAAAAGAAAGCCGGGAAACCATCGGGCCCTGGGGCTGAGTCGCTTTTTAAGGCGAAAACAGCGGCCTTAATCTCGTCCAAAGTAAAAGGAGCTTCAAGCGAAGATAAATCAACGGCCGGGGGGCCATAAAGTTGCTGCCAGTCCAGGGAGATCAAAGGAGTTTTAGAGGAACCAATTAGGTTCTTGTAGAAGGTGAGGAAAGCTTGGTGAATCTCAGGGTCAGAGCGCATTTCTGCATTCTGCTCTTTGATAACCGAAATATGGTTGTTACGCCTTCGATGCGAAGCGTAATGGTGGAAGAAAGCCGTGTTACCATCACTTTCTTTCAACCAATTAACACGGGCCCTCTGGGCCCACTTTAAATGATCTTGTAGGAGAATATCGGCATACTCCCGCTTACAGGCAAGCCGCTCGTTGAGAGCGTGAGGGGAAAGAGGAGAGTGTTCCTCCATTAAGTCAAAAGCCTGGATCGACCCAAGCAGAAAATCTTTGAGAAAATTGGTGTTGGATTGTCTCTCGCGACGCCAGATCTTACAGCCATATTTGATGGCATGGAGCTTCAGAAGAAGGTTGCCTAAACCGCGAGATCCATTAATGGATGCAAGACACTCCTCAACAAGCTTAATAAATAACTGATCTTGAAGCCAAAATTTTTCAAAACGGAATTGGTGATGGTGGGGGAAATGAAAATCTGAGTAGAGAGCAATGGGAACGTGATCAGAGGAGGGGTTGGGGAGAACTTTCGCGTAGGAGTTGTGAAATTTCGAGAACCAAGAATGGGTGACAAGAAAACGATCTAGTTTGGCGAAGGAGGGGATAAGTCGCTGATTCGACCAAGTAAAGCTCCTGCCATTAATAGGGATGTCGGATAATTGAAGATCACGAATCCCATCATTGAAAATGCCAGATTGGGAGTTGGAGGAAGCCGAGTTCAACCTTTCCGAGGCGAACCGGGTAATGTTAAAATCCCCGCAAAAAAAACCAAGACCTTGGACGAAGTGGTTAAGAGAAAGAAATCCTTGCTAGAACAGGGGACGTCGCTCCGAAGTCGATGGCCCGTAAACTGAAATAACCGTGAGATCACAGTCTAGGATATGCCAGCGCAGTTGGACAATAAGGAAGAAATTCAAGCGATGAACCGCGATTAAAGAGAAAGCCGAGTCCCTGAACCCAACAAGGATCCCGCCTCTAGATCCTGTCGCGTCCAGAGAGATCCAATTCGTGAAGGAGGAACCTCCAAGCGATCTGAAGAGGCGAGGGGATGGGGACTCAATTTTAGATTCTTGAATAGAGATAATGTCACAGTGAGAGGAAGCTATAAGATCGAAAATGGCTCTTTGTTTGGCGGGGCAATGGAGTCCCCTAATGTTCCAGGATATACTAATCATTAAAACTATTGTGCTCCTGGACTCGGGAACGTTCAAGATTTCTAAGATAAGAAATCGTATTAGAGGACTTGGATTTGAGGGAGAAGCCAAGGGATTGGGAGATTGACATCATCTCTGAATCAGTTAAATCGTCGAATTGGAGATGATAAATCGAGCCTAGAAGGGGAGACGAAGTGGAAGGATTGGGAGGAGACCTTGAAAACAAGGTTTTCGATCGTAAAGCCTTAAGCCTAGCACTCGAGCGGATTAAGCGAAAAGAACTACAATCCGAGGCGGGAGAAAGAATATGAGGGGTACTCGACGGCATCGGGTCAGAGGGAGGACGGGGCGGGGAACATAAACCATTCGAACCAGAATGGGGGATTAAACGGGAGTCAGGGGGAGAAGAAAAGCCGGGAGTAGGGAGGCGAGGATCTGTAGTAATAGGGAGACGGTTTGGGAGCTGAGTCTTTTGAGGAACTAAAGAAACGGCCACTAAGTCCGAAGAAAGTTTCATGCTAGAGAGAGAGAGAGGAGAAATAGAGGAATAGGCCTTGATAAGGCAAACTGGAGAGAAACGATAAAATGGCAATACCATATCTAATGTGAAAGAAAAGTGACTACAACCCAAAATAAAACGAAATAAATAATTGAAATTAAATGAGAAGGGGAAGAAATGGACCTGTTTAGAAGCCTTAGCGCTCTCCAAATCAGCTAATTCCTCACTAAGTAAGTCATCCTTGGCTAACCATCCCTTGGCTTTAACGGGAGTAGACGCCTTCTCAGGAGGGGATGCTATGGTGGAACGGGTAGTGCTGGATGAAGGGAAGTGAGCAGAACGTTGAAAAAGTTCCCAATCCGATGTGAAAGAGGGATTGACGTCCCACGAGGGCCATCCTTCAAGTTTGGCAGGAGATAGGGGCAGGATCTTAGAACTGGTGGCAGGAGCAACATTTAGCTCAGGTGGAGAGGAAGAAATAGTAGGAGAAGGTTTGGAAATCGGTTTCGAGGAGCGCTCGGGATTTATCCAAACGAGATTAGGAGATTTAGCTGGCGAGATCTTCTGAGGCGCCGAAGAACTAACTGGTTTTCGAGAGAGAGTAAGAGACCTCTGCACTGCGGGAGAGGAGATAGTCTTGCCTGAGGAAGGCAGCTGCTTGGGACCAGTGGAAGATCCTGGGTGAAATTCGGGGGTGGGAATAAGGCAGAATCCTTGCTTAGAGGAAGCCAGAGGGTGGGAATTCTCATGGTACTGAACCGAAACAGTGAAAGAAGAGCGTCCGTCATTCAGACAATATGCTTCGATACGATCCTTTGGGGAAGGACATCGAAACAAAGCCTCGACTTGGATACTGCCTGAGGCCAAGCGAGCGCAAGACGAGATACTAATGATCTCTCCGATGCATTTGGAGAAGGCCGCAACCAATCTCAGGGTGTCACAGAAAGGGGGGAGTCCAACTAAAGAAACTTTGATGGGGGAGTGGTCCATTATATTAGAGGGAGATGAGAAGGACACCCATTTACGGATGGACAGGGCAATTGAACCAATAGTCAGAGACTGGTTGGCACAAAGATCATCAAGAACTTTTTCCGATGGGCATTGGATCACTGCATCTCCGTTAGTACACGAATAGAGCACCCACTCCCATTCCTTAACATTGCAACAATTGCAGAGAAACGCATTTAGAGTGTAGAACGGGATGGAACCTTCAGAGAAGGTGATAGCACCATAGTTTCTGTAGATTTTGAGGCGATCGGATAGCTCCGAATTAGGTAAAAACACCTGTGTCACCAGAGGCTTAACAGGAGGAGGGGAGGATGCAGCTTTCAGCACGGAGGTCGTGGGAGCAGGAGAGGGCAGACGAGAACTTGGAGCTGGAGTAGGGAGAAGTGGGGAACGAGAAGGGGCTTTCAGCTTTTTTGATTTAGAAGAGGTAATTTCAGCAAGTTTCTTTTGCAAAGCAGGAAAATCGAGAGCATCCAGCACAGAATCAGCGATCGGGACACCCACCGATAGATCCAATAGTTTTTGGAGAGAGAAGCACCGGTGGCGCGCGTGTCCATCCTTGAGACAAAATAGACACTTCATTCTCGCTACACAGGTAAACTTCAAATGCCCCGGTAATAGACACCGGAAACAGAAGGGAGGTGAACGGTGAGAGAATAGATGAGAGTGAAAGGAAGATGAAGAGATAGAGCGACGATTAGGGCGGGAATTCTTATAGAAGGAAGAGTCTGGAAGCACAGAACTGTAGAGATTCTTGGGCTTCGAACAATTGAGGCCCATATCAGAAATTGAATGGGTAGAGAGGTCCTTCTTGATATTATGTTTATTTTTCTTTTTCACGACGTCAACCCATGAAAGGGCCATGGTCCACTCACTAGAAGCCCACAAGAGCAAAAAAAATACCAGTAAATCAAAAAGAGTGCTACAGTGATACACTCCAAACAAGGATGAGCAGTAAGAGAACTGTAGAAGAAGAGAGGAGAGAAATTCGGAGAATTAAGAAATGGCAGAAGGGAAAAGACGAGATAAGTCCAGGAGAAGAGGACTAGTTCACAGAGGCAAATCACAGTAGTGGGAGCTCAAGAATAATCCGAACAAAATCCTCAGTCTGAATTAATACAAACAACAGACTGACTACAAACAATACAGCAGGAGCTAACTCCCCACACTAATCACTAACAACAGAAACAATAATCAAACAAAACACAAAGACGACAGTGAAATGAGTACTTACAGTGGTAGGAATAACGAAAAGAACACAACACCTGGGCCGATACCGAATTGGGATGCAGAACGAGTAGTACGCTAGCGACCACGATGAACAGCTACCGGGGGACCGGAGGCAGGATGCGATGGACTCCGAGCTACCAGGCACGACGGAGGGGGAGAGCGGACGAAGCACGCCAACTAGGAGGGAAAACGACAGCCGGGAGTGGTGAAGAAGCGATAGGGAAGCAGCGATCTAGTAAAGTGGAAGGATAAAAGGGGAAATGGAAGAAGGCCCAAAAGGAGAAATGGTGAAAAGGGTTTGTAGAGGGCGCAGGGGGCTTCAACTTTACTGAAAGGGGAAGGGGGGAAAAAGCCACCGATCAAGCGGATCTAGGGGGAGAAGAAGATCGAGAGAGGGGAGAGGAAAATCGCCAGAGGCTTTTCAGACTTTTTCTTGTGTGTCTAATTCTGGCTTCAACTTTACAGTCCAATGTTAAACAACTTGAGAGAGCGTGTACAGTATAGATTATTATGTTGTTGGGTTTATGTCTTGATACGATGTTGGGTAAGAAAACAATAAGACGATGGAAGGATCGAGATGATTGAAAACGGAGTGGAGGTGAGAAGCAGTCAGCTGCAGCAACAGAGGAAGTTGCGGTCGACCGCACATGCACATGAGTTGCGGTCGACCGACCCCTGCACGATGTCTTCCAGAGAGAAGGACAGTCGACCGACTTGTTGGTGCGGTTGACCGTTCGCGGCACTGATGGATTTCGGACTTGAGTCTGGTTGATTCGTGAAAAGCCCAACTTGCCCTTCAAGTTAGATCGAGTGGCTCCTATCGTAGGGTTATCTCTTATGTAATATCCAATGGCTATTGTAACAAAATATCAACTTAGGGTTTATCTCTAGATCTATATAAACAATTGTAACAGCTCATAGATCCATATGATTCTATTGAGTGCCGAATAGAATAAGAGAGTACTTCATTGAGAAGGATGAGAGAGTTTCTCCATCGTAAGCAGCATCAAGTTCCAACTAGACTTGAGAGAGAGTCGTGGTAAAAATTGTAATATTGTTGTATCTTCTCTAGTAAATAATATTTCGGTTCTTCCTCCCCCGGATTAAAGCGAAAGCCCTAACCGGGACAATTCCTGTGTGCTTTGTGTAGTTGGGATGATCTAGTTTTGCTTAGTGATTTGTGTTATTGTGTCAAAGACTCAACAAGATCATCAAATTCCTAACATATGTCACTTAGCAGCATGTAGTATTTGGCCGTGATTACCAAAGCTGATGCAATTCCACAAGAACAATCTCATCATATATCCAACCAAATGATCACGTGAATTGCACGCTACAAACATAGTAAAATCTAACAGAGCAGGTAACTGAGCGTTACAATCACATATTTTTTGCTCACGAAAATAAAATATACAATGATCCAAGAATAATTTGAACCCCAGACCTGCTATGCTACGACAATAAAGAAGCTGACAACCATCCTACACAGTGGCAGTTGTGTCGAACTATTGAACAATTTGAGTAGACTATGAAACACCAAGGCTGCGTTTGGTTCGTTATTTTGAAAACAGTTTTTAAACTTAGGTTGTAAAAAAATTTATAAATGACTTTTTTGATATTTTAAACAACAAGGGTTTGTTTGAATAATTGTTTTTAGAAAACAGTTTTTTAAAAATGAGAAAAAAGGAGTACGACGTTTTTTGGGAGAGACGAAGAAAAAGAGAATTGTTTTATAAAACTGTTTTTTGGAGTTTTCTAAAAATGGGTTTTAAAATGAGAAATTTCCAAAAAAAATTTAGAAACAATTTTCCAAAAACACCTATACAAACACGATTTTTAGATTTAAAAATTTTAAAAACTGAAAACAGTTTTTAAAACACTAAACAAATTAAACTCTGTAAGAAATGAAAGAATTTTCGTAAACTGACCCTTGCTAGCTTGTGCGTGCTTGTGAACTCATCCAATTTAGAAAAATTCAGTTATCTTCTTATAGGTAAAGTAATAAATGTAACTGTCCTGGTTACATTCCGAAATGTGAGTATTATTGCACTAACAAATTTAACAGACAGTCCAGCACTCAACAAAAATGCAGTCTCTGCCAAGAAAACTGCCAAGAAAACAAAGCAGAGACAAATATCAGCATGAGAACAGACAGCAAGTATTTCTACTTCTGATTATCAGCTTATGCAAATCCACAAAGACAATCACATCCACATATAATAAACCAAAAAAATACATACGCTAGGAAGTATAGTTCCTAATACACAGCAGGCATCAAGTATCAAAGTATCAACATAGCAGAGCAACTTATTACTTTTACTTGGATACACAGATACTAAAAGATTAATTTAGAAAACATTGGTGAAACTGAAATTAATTATAAAAACTAATTTGATAATTTAGAAGTCACTGCATAATGCTGCATGCTAATTTTGAATCTATTCAGTTATTGAGAGAAGTTCCACTATGGTCTCAAATCAAGAATGAAAAAGCATACATGATAACATGCTGAAACAAACAGTGGAGATAAAGACTAGCAATACACACTCTGAGTACAGTAACCATGAATCCACCCTTTAATAATCCACAGCTCAGCACTTGAACACCTGCAATTACTAAATTTTGGCGCTTTTGCTTCCTATTCTTATTCGATATAAAAGACGAGCACACATGTTACAAAATGGTCATCAACATAGACCGATCCAGGTATGGGAATATTGAGATTACTTCAATGAAAATATCCAAGCACCTGACCACCGACATTTTGCTTCATGGCTTCCTCATGATCCAAAACACCATTAGGAGTTGTGATCACAACATAACCCCACTGCATGGATGACAAGTCCAAAATGTAACAAAACAATGAATAATTAGATTAGCATAGATAATCTCAAAATTTTCCTTAGTGTCAAAGTAACAAATATCAAAGGTATATATCTTGAAAGTTTTTTGAATCTGAATATTTCTTGAGAAACTAGCTGTGGCAAGAAAAACGTTATAATAAATTGGTTCTTATTATTTGATATAGAAATAATATTCCTATGAAATAATATTTTAGAAGTAAAAGCCAACTAGGTGTTACAATGTGTAAATAATGTGAGACACACCTGGCGTGTTGGGAGTGTTCGCACATGATATTCTTTAAGATCATTGGCCTTGATATCCTGCCTGTATGTAAGAGCCTTGCAATCTTTTATCCTTCCTTGCAATTGTACGGTGATCTTTCCCACTCTATGTGGGTCAAAAACTTGAAAATCCTTGATGTATCCTACAAAAACACTAACCATTATAAAAATATATTATAACATGAGTTTGACAAATGAACTTGCAGCTACTTTATTAATTGATTTTGATTTAATCCATTTTGCTTGTATCTTCCTTGAGTATTATTGTGGTATATCAGAAAATTTTGGATGAAGAAACATGGTAAAGTTCGAGTGACCCACATCATTTGTAGTAGGAGATCTGTATCTGTTACCATGTATTATTAAAGTGGTGTAATGTTTTCAGAATATGAATGATTAATTGGTTATTTCTTCAAAAACATTCCACTCATGAAGAAATTATGTGCCATTAGAATAAAGAAATATGCATGAAGCTTATCAGCACAATAAGCCAGTCAAATTTACCTTATCCATATATAGGAAACATATGAGTAACTGACTATCATTAAACGTTTCAATTATAAGTTGAAACTGGCATAGATGTAATATAAAACTTGATCTGAGTGTTTATACTAGAACTTCGATCTACACTAGTTTTTGCAGTCTTGCAAATTAGTATTCTTCAAATAGTATAAAAAGCATATTTAGTTAATGTTACTGTATGCTTCTACAATTTTGGGTTGGAGAACTATCAAAATACACGAATAAGAATTTATCAGAACAAAGTAGTACAAAGCAGTACAGAGAATGTGGAAAAAGGTGAAATAATCTTTGTAGCCTAAAAAACTTTAATAATTAAATCAAATGGCATCAATTGCTCTTACTGAATAGCTCACAATATATCAAGAATGTAAAACAAGGAAAGGTATATTTTTGTTCACCTAATGACACATGTGGTACCATGGGTAGACAGCTTATTTGTAGCTTTAAATGTTAAGAACAGTCAAACATCATGACTCACAAAACAAGAATTTATCAGACCGTAGTAAACTATAGTAAATAAAAATCATCTTGCTATTTCAAAATGTGTAATATATATACATGATCAAGTAGTGAGTATATATGCAATATTCTAAAGGCAATAGTAGAACAGTGTTATGTGAATATGAATGATTTCACAAGATAGCTACTTAGCCTAATTAATAATATGCAAGTGAGAGCATCCACTCACAAAAACATGTTACAATTTATAGAAAATTGCATGGAACTAAAATCCAAGGCATACACAGGAAAATCAATCTATATATATTCCATCTTCCCATGGGAGGTTGACCTATAAGCAGAAACTTGGAATCACAAAGCATCATTTTTCAAAACTTGTACTATATGTCATCAAAGGCAAATGAACTTCCTGACACCAGCAAAGGAAAGGCACGAGAATGCAATCAGAGATAGAAAGTATTATCAATTTTATCGGCAAATGAACTTCCTGAAAAGTGACACCAGCAAAGGAAAGGCACAAGAATGCAATCAGAGAGAGAAAGTATTATCAATTTTATCATTTGCACATTGCAATGTCTGTGAGAAGTGAAAACTGTAAGTTAATGTAGCATAACGATTCTGAAATTGGATAACATTCACATTGACAAAGCTGAAGCAACCAGAGGAACTTAAAAAAATTATTGATTAAATCGATGCCATAATCTGCTCTCTGTAAATAGCACAGAATATATCAAGAAAGTAAAAAAGGAAAGGTATATCTTTGTTCACCTAATGACACATGTGGTACCATGAGAAGATAACAACTGATTTGTTGCTTAAATGCTAATAAACAGACAGGCATCACAATTCACAAACAAGAATTTAACAGAAAGAGCAAAAACCTGAAGCAAGCAACCATAGTAGCTTTAAAATTTTTATTAATTGAGTCAATAAAATCAATTGCTGTTAGTGAATAGCTCACATATAACGAGAACATAAAAAGGAAAGGTATACTTTTTTTTTTATCTAATGACACGTGTGGTACCATGAGAAGACGACAACTGATTTGTAGCTTAAAATGTTAAAAAAGGTGGTAATATACTATAAGGATCTATTATCGTTCTTTTGATTTTGATTTCCCCCTCCTTTTATTATCAGCTCTTCAGTCATTCTGTTTTTTCCTTTCACTTTCAATACAAGTTCTGCATATCTCTCTGTTTTTTTTTTCCTTTTCTATCACTTGTGGTTAGGGCTGCAAATGAATCGAGCTATTCGCGAGCTATTCGGCTCGAGCTCGGTCAAAGCTCGGCTCGAACCAAGCTCGAGCCGAGCTCAAAACTGAGCTCGTTTCGTAAACGAGCCAAGCTCGAGCTTTGATTTTTTTTTTTTAAGGCTAAGCTCGCGAGCTATTCGGCTCGAATACGGTCAAAGTTCGGTCAAAGCTCGGCTCGAACCGAGCTCGAGCTCGAAAATGAGCACGTTTCGTAAACGAGCCGAGCTCGAGCCTGAAGGTATTCGGCTCGGCTTGGCTCGATTGCAGCCCTACTTGTGGCAATCCAAACCCAAAAGTTGTCCTAACAAAAGGAGGCATGCATTGATGTCCATGTATGTGACTGGGTACTACTTAAGCCGTGCATATGCATTAATACACAAAGAAAAACAAGATGATGAGGAAGAGAGGAAAGAGGGAAACTGCTACCACTTGTTATTGCATACCCCCTTATCACTTAGAGAAAAGACTAGGGAGTTGGGGTGGAACCCTAACCCACTTTTTTTACATAAGTGGATCAAACCTGGAATAATTTACAATAAGGTGATGGCTTGCGCAATTCTAATATTCATCCCCTTGTTCTACATGTGTCAATTAGCAAGATGGAGGAATAGCAACGCAACTATAACAGTCTACACAACAATAAACCAATAACAATAACACTTTTCCTATTTCTCCTCAGTTCCTTAGTCCCAGAAACAAAGGGCATAACTGGAATTGGACCCCCCCTGTGTCATTAGGTGATATATATATACGTACGTACGCAGGTGGCCACATATACCATTTTTATAGAGGTATCGTGCTATAAAAATAAAATATGAAAAGCAATATGTCATACTTAATTCCTTGGGTAAAGTAGAAGATGCCATTACTATATTGCATAATTAAACGAATTATTTATAATAACTCTTCAAAAATTATTGCCATCCAATGAATCAAAATCATTAAAATGTCGGAATTTTCACATGGTCATTTGACAACAACAACCACCACAATATCATTTCTCTTTACTTTGACACTCATATAGATCATTACAACTTTTGGCACATTTAATCCATGTACCAAACAAAAAGCCCCGTGCTCACACCTAGGCATCCCAACCTTTAGAGAATATTGTCAATAAGGATTAAGAATGCATAGAACTTACAATTAATATCTAAATTCAAAACCTAGTTCAATCTATCTGTTACATTACACAAGAAACAAAATAAGGGAGTCCCTTTAACCCAAGCCAAAAAAGAAAAGTTCAGATAAATTTCATATTAAAAAAAAAATAAATAAATAAAACTAAAACTTGCTTGTCAGTCTTCTGCATCAGAATCTTGCCTGTCCATCTCTTTTTGTCTCATCCTAAATCTTTCCTAAACATGTGAAGATATTGCTTCATCTAACTGTATTTTATTTTCTTCATAATTTGGAGCAAAGGAGTAAGTAGACAACTAGACATAATCAACATATACTCTACAGAACTTTTCTTTTGTTGGAATTGCACCTAAAGCTAAAAATTTAACATAAAAGGGGTTCAAATCTAGCAGGATAAATCAAATTTCCTGAGACCATAAATAGTGTTCCTTCTTCTTCCTTAACTCTTTAGCTCGGGTTACAATAGTTAGGATCTCATCGAAATCCAATTACACCATCGGTTACATTCCCCACAATGTATCGGTAATTTTCAATGTCTACACATAAAATGCTAATCTATTCGATTGAAATGAAAATTGCCCATAAAATTCAAAATGCAAACCCTAAATCTATTCGGCCCTATTCGAAAACAGTATAAAAAAAAATGGAAAACCTAAACCCATATAAGTATCCTGTCGAATTTAAGAAGGCCGATCAAGAATCAAATCGAATCAAAATGTGAAGAAAAAGAAAACCTCGATATTTCATGATGGAGAGGAATTGGGTGATTGTGTTGGAGATGTGTTGAAGTTGGGTTGTCGCCTTCCCCCTCTTCTCCGCATTCACGATGGTCCGCAGCGCATCGTTCAGTATCCTTCGCCCCATTAACTACGCCTTCCTGCTTCTCTCTTCCTTTTTTAGGGTTTCTTCTTCTTCTTACCAGGCTACCAACTCTCCCTATTCAGTTTTTCTCATTTCAATCAAATAAATGGTCACGATTGGGCCGAGCCCATTTAATAAATTTGAATAATTCAGTCCTAAATGAGGCCCGCCGCATTCTTTCTATCAAGAAAATAAAATAAAATGAGGCCTACCACCTAAATACACTTCTCATTTATCAACAACCAAAAAAAAAAAAAGATTAACACACTTTGATTAGCTAAAAAAAAGGTTAGTTAGGATGAATTTCCTGTAGGACCGAGACGAAAATTGTGTTGGACTCAGAATACTAATTAAAGATGGTGATTTTCTTGTACTGTATGGGAGATGAGACTTGTTGCGCCGCGGTCTTCATTTAGAAGCTGATTGTCTAGCTTCGGTCATTTAAGGAAGGGGGAGGGAGTCGAGCAGCTACTACTTGATATTTAGCTACTAGCCTACTACTTGGTCATTTCAAGAAATTTAGATTTTTAGATTTTTAGATGATGAGGAAGAGAGGAAAGGGGGAAACTGCTACTACTTGATATTGCACACCCCCTTATCACTTAGAGAAAAGACTAAAGCATCTGTAGTCGTTTGCTAAATATCGATAATATGGATATTTGGCTAAAAAACGCACTGCACTCGTTTGCCAAATATCCATATTATCGATATTTTGCTACAGTCGTTTGCTATAAATGAGAATTGATATAGCTTTTATCCATATTTGAGCGACGGCACTCGAAGTGCCGTCCCACAAAAAAAAATATTTTTTTTTCGTCGGACGGCACTTCAAGTGCCGTCGCTTGATTTTTTAATTTTTTTTTCAATTAAAAAAACCCAAATTGCAAATCGCAGGCCCAAATTCCTCGGACGGCACTTGAAGTGCCGTCCAGAGTTTTTTGTAAATTTCAATTTCTTTTTTGCAATTTTTTGAAATATTTTTGCAATTTTTAAATTTTTTTGCAATTTCTGAAATGTTTTTGTAATTTTTTATAATTTTTTTTTGTAATTTCTGAAAAAGTGAAAAATGACCAAAAATTTTTGACTTACCTGTTGGACGGCACTTCTTGTGCCGTCCCTCCTTTCGGCGAGTTGTTTTTTTTTTATATCTCCGACGGCACTTCATGTGCCGTCACTCCAATTATTATTATTAAATTTTTATTTTCGTGCTCCGACGGCACTTCGAGTGCCGTCCCACAAAATTTATTGTTTTTTAAATTTTTTTTTCTCCGACGGCACTTCATGTGCCGTCGCTTATTATTTTAACATAGAAAGCTAAAAAATAGCTTTAAACGAGTGCAGCAAAAGTTCGATTTCTATTTCCATTTATCCATATATCCATATTTTTACATTCAACGACTACAGATGCTCTAAGGAGTTAGGGTGGAACCCAAACCCTCTTTTTTAACGTTAGTGGATCAAACCTAGAATAAGTTACAATAGGGTGAGGGCTTGCGTAATTCTAATATTCATCTCCTTGTTCTACATGTGTCAATTAGCATGATGGAGGAATAGCAAAGCAACTATAACAGTCTGCAAAATAATAAAACAATATCAATAATAACAATAATACTTTTCCTTCTTTTCCTCATTTCCTTAGTCCCAGATACTGAGGGCATAACTGGAATTGGACCCCCCCAACACACACACACACACATATATATATATGAATAATGAAAAACACTATGTCATACTTAATTCCTTGGGTAAAGTAGAAGATGACAGTACTGTATTGCATAATTAAGCAAATTATTTATAATAACTCTTCAAAAATTATTGCCAACCAATGAATCAGTCATTATAATGTCGGAATTTTCACATTGTCATCTGATGACAACAACCGCCACAATATTATTTCTCTTTACTTTCCTCTCATATAGATCATTAAAACTTTTGGCACATTTAATACATGTGCCAAACAAAAAGCCACGTGCTCACACCTAGACATCCTAACATTTAGACAATATTGTCAATAAGGATTAAGGAAACATAGAACTTGCAAATAATATGTAAATTTAAAACTCAGTTCAATCTATTTGTTACATTACACAAGAAACAAAATAAGGGAGTCCCTTTAACCCAAGCCAAAAAAGAAAAGTTCAGATAAATTTCATATTAAAAAATAAATAAATAAAACTAAAACTTGCTTGTCAGTCTTCTGCATCAGAATCTTGCATGTCCATCTCTTTTTGTCTCATCCTAAATCTTTCCTAAACATGTGAAGATATTGCTTCATTGTATTTAATTTTCTTCATAATTTGGAACAAAGGAGTAAGTAGACAACTAGACATAATCTACATATACTCTACGGAACATTTCTTTTGTTGGAATTGCACCTAAAGCTAAAAATTTAACATAAAAGGGGTTCAAATCTAGTAGGATAAATCAAATTTCCTGAGACCATAAATAGTGTTCCTTCTTCTTCCTCAACTCTTTAGCTCGGGTTACAATAGTTAGGATCTCATCGAAATCCAATTACACCATCGGTTACATTCCCCACAATGTATCGATAGTTTTCAATGTCTACACATAAAATGCTAATCTATTCGATTGAAATGAAAATTGCCCAAAAAATTCAAAACACAAACCCCTAAATCTTTTCGGCCCTATTCGAAACAGTATAAAAAAAAAATGGAAAACCCAAACCCATATAAGTATCTGTCGAATTTAAGAAGGCCGATCAAGAATCAAATCGAATCAAAATGAGAAGAAAAAGAAAACCTCGGTATTTCATGATGGAGAGGAATTGGGTGATGGTGTTGGAGATGGGTTGAAGTTGGGCTGTCGCCTTCCCCCTCTTCTCCGCGTTCACGATTGTCCGCAGCGCATCGTTCAGTATCCTTCGCCCCATTAACTACGCCTTCCAGCTCCTCTCTTCCTTTTTTAGGGTTTCTTCTTCTTCTTCTTACCAGGCTACCAACTCTCCCTATTCAGTTTTTCTCTTTTCAATCAAATAAATGGTCACGATTGGGCCGAGCCCATTTAATAAATTTGAATAATTCAGTCCTAACTGAGATGAAAATTGTGTAGGACTCAGAATACTAATTAAAGATGGTGATTTTCTTGTACTGTATGGGAGATGAGACTTGTTGCGCCGCGGTCTTCATTTAGAAGCTGATTGTCTAGCTTCAATCATTTAAGGAAGGGGGAGGGAGTCGAGCGGCTCACGTTCTGTCTATGACCCTGTAGAAGATAATAGAACACTTTTATGAAGTCGCTCCTGTAATATTATTTTGCACAATTTTTCGGTATCCTATTTTGATAGTTTGAGTTGTTGTGATTCTTCCTCTTGGACATACAACAATAAATTTTTTGCATTACTTTTGTTATTATACTTTATAGTCTCCTTCCATTGTGCACTAGCATCCGTGTGCATTCCATGTGCAATCGACCTTCGGGCTTTTGCATTGACGATCCGAACCTTTCAAATTGATCTACACGTCTAAATTAATCTAAATATGAAAAATTAAGTCATTCAAATTCATTTATCCATCAAATTCATTTATCCATCCATCATATCATTATTAAAAAAATGATATTCAACCTTACAATTTTGTAACATTTCAATGGATGGACAAATGAATTTCAAATGACTTGATTTTACATACCTAGACTAATTTAGGCGTCTAGATCAATGTGAACGGTTCGGGTCATCGATACGAAGGCCCGAATGCCGAGTGCACACGGAGGCTAGTGCACAACGGAAGGGGACTATATATATATATATAGGGAAGTTTTCCGTTGTGCACCACCTATGGTGCACACGGCGTGTGCACTCGGCCTTCTCGCCTTCGTATCGACGATCCGAACCATTCACATTGATCTACACATATAAATTAGTCTAAATATGTAAAATCAAATCGTTTGAAATTCATTTGTGCATCCATTGAAGTGTTATAAAATTGTATAGCTGAAAATCATTGTTTTTTATAGTCAAATAATGGATGGGCAAATGAATTTCAAATAATTTTATTTTACATATTTAGACTAAGTTAGATGTGTATATCAATATGAACGGTTCGGATCGTCGATACGAAGGCGGGAAGGCCGAGTGCACATGCCGTGTGCACCATAGATGGTGCACAACGGAATACTTCCCTATATATATATATATATATATATATATATATATATATAGAGAGAGAGAGAGAGAGAGAGAGAGAGAGAGAGATGGAAATCTTCGATTGCACACTACTTTGGTGAGCACTCACAAAGTAGAGCACCTATGAAAAATCTGAACCGCTCATATTGTACAATATGCCTAAGATAGACTAAAAATAAAAAATCAAGTAATTTGAAGTTCATTTGCCCATGATTTACATCCTCACAAAATTGTATGGCTGAAAATTCTAACTGCATGATGGATGGGCAAATGAACTTCAAATTACTTGATTTTTTATTTTTAGGCTATCTTAGGCATATAGAACAATATGAGCGGTTCAGATTTTTCATAGGTGCTCTACTTCGTGAGTGCTCACGGAGTGCTCACCAAAAGTAGTGTGCAACCGAAGGGGACTCATATATATATATATATATATATATATATATAATTTGAAGAAAAAAAGCTATCAAGTGGCTCTCTTTCAATTGAAACAAAATCAATGACTCACATTCACCCTCCCAAAAGATATTTTCCCCCAAAAGTTCTTCCCCAAAACTAATTCCCCCCCCCCCCCCCCAAAACAAAAATCCTCCTCATTTTATTTCTATCTCTCTATCATCTTTTCACCTTTTCAGATTTCTCTCTCTCTCTCTCTCTACCTAGAAATTTAGATTTCTAGATTTCAGGTTCGTAAATATCCAGATTTTAAAGATTTTTTTTGGTTATTTTGATTGCTCATGTAGAAAATTTCACTGAGCTCCCTGATTGATTTCAAATGAAATGGATGATTTAAATGGATCTCTCTCTCGCTCTCGCTCTCTCTATATATATATACCAAGAAATTTAGATTTTTAGATTTCAAGTTTGTAAATTTTCGGACTTTTCAGATTTTTTAATGCTTCTTTTGATTGCTCATGTAGGAAATTTCACTGAGTTCCCTGATTAATTTTCAAATGCAATAGAAGATTTTAATGATTATTCAATTGGGTAAATTTCAACCTCTAAAGTTATACTGAAAGTAGCAAATATCTCCTCAACAGTTAAATTTCATCATTTTGCACCCTTAAAGTTCCAAGAAGTTGGATTTTACACCTCATTGATAATTATTTTTCAACATATGCTGATGGAAACATGGACTTTTATTTACAACTAATTGTTGTCTTACTATTTAAACTTGAGCTACATAAACTCCAAGATGAAAGTTTCAGATTCATACATTCAAAATGCTGGAAAGTAAATGTATCTCCAACTCTTTGAAACTATAATGAATTGTATGATATATTTTATTGTTTATAGGGCTTTTCATATGCTACATCGTTCCGAAGGCGTGTCGTAGGCACATGCCAACAGCCAAACCTAGTATATATATCTATATAATAAAACACAAAGAAAGCTATCAAGTGACTCTCATTCATTTGAAAATAAATCAATGGTCTAGATCTAACTTCACAAAAGACACACACCCGCCCCCTCCCCCCCCCCCCCCCCCCCCCAAATTTGAACCCCAAAACTCAAAATTTTCTCCCCAAAACAGAACAATTCATTCATTTATTATTTCTCTCTCTCTCTCTCTCTTCCCCTCTTTTCTCCTTTTTCATAATTCTTTCTTCTTCTTTTTTTACCCAGGTATGTAAAAAAAAAAAGTGAATGTTTATTTTGGTTATGCAATTTCAGATTATGTTTTTTTTTATTTCAAATTTTTAATTATGCTTTTTTTTTCGAATTATGATTTCGTAACTCAATAACATTCACTTTCATTTAATTGTTTTTAAATTACCATATTTGATCTGACTGTAGAATACTTCACTTAGCAATTGTTTTATATTAGAATGCTTCACTGAGTTAATTTTGATTAGAATGCTTTTTTTAATTATGCAATTTTGGATTATGTTTTTTTTTTTTGAATATTTGGGCATTTGCTGCTTTTAAAGATCGTTGCAAATTTTTTAATTGACTCACTTGACTGTATTTTTATGGAAAAATCCATGCTTAATCCCTATATTTTGGCTTTTAGTAGCTGCAAATTTTTATCTTGATCTGCTTTGCTGCAATTTTACTTCACATATATATCACAATAATTTTTTTCTTTTAAATTCATACATGGTTAACTACATAAAAAATAAACAAAAGGGAACTAATTCATGCAGTTTGAGTTGTCAACCGTATTAGAAAATGAATTACTACTTATGTCACACCCTAAATCAAAAAAGAAATCTCTTATGCTCAAGTCACAAATAGCAATGAATTTCCGATCCACTACTTTTGTACATTCACAGTACTGTTTTTGAATCCTGAGCTGCTGACAAATGATCCTACAATATACAAACCAATAAACATCAAGGTCAGTCTGTAATCCTACTTCAGAGTACATCAATACATCAACGTCTACTAGCAAATAAACATCTATATAAATCATCCCTTACTGTTTACATGATTTTTCGCTCAAGTTACACATAATAAGGAATTTCCGATCCACTACTTTTGTAGATTCACAGTACTATTTTTGAATCCCGAACTGCTAACAAATGATCCTGCAATATACAAATCAATAAACATCAAGGTCACTTCATAATCCTACTTTAGAGTACTTCAATACATCAACGTCTACTAGCAAATAAACATCTATATAAATCACCCCTTACTGTTTACATGATTTTTAATATGTTGTATCATTCCGAATACATGGCGTAGGCACAAGCACACGGGTATACCCAGGGCCAGCTCGGTGATCGCCCAGGGCCCACTTCATGGGAGGGGCCCAAATTTTTTTAAAAATAATAAATTAATTGTCACGCCCCGCTTCCCACTATACGGAAATACAGGCACGCAACTGAGGTCCAGCGAATGATATACATCATCCATAAGCTGTGCAATTATAAGCTCAACAAGATATTTATAACACATTTACGCAGACAAATATAATGATCACATGAGCTGAAAATAAAATAACCATCATCCAGATAATACATCAACATCGGGTCAAAATGCCCGAGAATACAAGGTGCCATAATTAAAACAGTACGATGAACAGTTCGCTATAACAACTAGATAAAATAGCGACTGAAAGAAAAACAACATGAAGTAGTAACAAAGCAGCAACGATCATCTAGAGAGTCTGCTCATCTGGTCCATCAGTACCTGTATAATCATTAACTCAAAGAAAAATAGAAAAGTTCCCGTTAGAGCAAGTTTCGGGCAGCAAGTAGCAACAAGCAGAAAAAGGGGTAATATAACAAGATATAACATGGAAGAAACAAGAAGTAGAAGTACAAATACAATATGGAAGTAAGTAAGGAATTGGGACAATATGATCATGTGAGTAATAACTATAACTAGTGTATTCTAGACTTCAAGATATAAGTAATTGATAACCTAGGCTCAGTTAATCGATAATCATGTAATCAAGGAACGAGAGTCATGTAATCAAGAGTCATGTAACGAGGGTCCTGTAATCAAGAGTCCTGTAATCAAGAGTCATGTAATCAAGAATCATGTAATCAAGAGTCATGCTTAGTGGAAATCTCAAGTTTATCTGTGTTATTAACTTATCTAATGTACGCAATCCTGTGTTCCATACCACAAGTTCGGTGCATATCAATTATGTGACGTTTAGACTTAAGTAGTGAATTCTATAGGATCATGTACTCGGGTCTTCCAGTGATAGTATCAAGACATATAATCATGAATCATGTAATCGAGAATTATGTAATCAAGAATTGTGTAACCAAGAATCAAGAATCGAGAATCACTATTTCGGGAAACACGGGCCCCCTTCCGAGTATACTCCCCTATATTGTCCACTATTAAGCCGTACCCTTATAACCCCGGCTTGTTATTCTTTTATAATGAATTATGAACATGCAGTTGGTACGACTAGTGGAACGGTGTAATCAAATAGTTTAATCAAGAAAAATATCAGGGGTAGTAATCATGGACATAAGACGTAAAACGAGTACATGTACCGAGAGTAATTATTATGGAATTATCAAGTGGTATAAAATACATTCTATCAACCTATTATATCTATGCAAGTTATTTACAAGAACAATAATACATTCAGTTCATTAATTATGAAAAATAAAGGGTTTATATGCAAAAATGTATAGATGAATTTTTAGACAACTTGACATATCTGCATTCAAATTCACTTTCCCGTTGTTACAGAAAAGCAAATCCGATTCCGTCAGAGATTCTAGAAATTAGACTCTCTCCCGGTTCCAACGCATATTCACACGATACATTCTAAGGACAGTAGCGATGCGTACAAATTCATTCTTCGCTGGTTTCGATGTTTCGCGCGCATTCTGGAAATTCGGAGTTACAATACTAAAACTGCGATATCTCGCAATCTATACATCGGATTGAGAAACTGTAAGATGTTTCGGATATCTAGACTCAAAGGGCTACGATTTTCATGTAGAAAGTTTTTCGATCCAGTGTCGGGAATATGGTCAAATTCTCAGTACGAGATGCCGGTTAGCAATCCCGTGCAGGTTCAGAAATTCACAATATGACAGTACTAAAATCGCGATATCTCACAATCTATACATCCGATTGAGAAACCGTCAGATGTTCTGGATTCGGGACTCGATGGGCTACGATTTCCACGTAGAAAATCTCCAATCCAGTATTAGGAGCATGGTCGAATTATTAGTGCAAGGTCAAGAAATTTTAGAGATAGTAAGGTTGAATATTCGATATTCGATAACACGATTCGAGATGTGTTAACGGTTCACTCTTGAGTTGATATAGCATGGAATCAGTGACTAGAACAGAGTTTGACAATAAAATATGATGATAACTAAACTACTTGCCACGAGTCAAAGGAAAATGCTTGTACGAGAACAAAAATAGTGTACAAGGTACTTGCCTTATAATGTGACGATTATGGTGGTAGTGTTAACCACGGAAGGAAGCGACGTCGGCAACGGACGGCGGCACAACAGCGGTAAGAATGGCGGTAAGACGGTAGCTAACGGTAGCAACGGTGAGCGACGACAACAACAAGGTGGCGCGGCGTCGGGTTATTTTTCGGGGTTCACGGGATCGTAGAAGCGGAGTCGTTGGCTCGAAGGTGGAATGTGAAGTGGAGCTTGGGCGTTGCTTGCTCTCGGATGTGGAGGAGGCAGAGGAAGAGAAGAAGGGAATATGAAGATAAGAGAAGAGAAAGATGTGTGATGTTCTGATGTGTGTGTGTGTGTTTATATAGAAGGGAAGAGAGGTGGAGTGTGCTGCATGGGGTGTAGAAAAATCAAAGGGGGTGTAGAAAAATCAAAGGGGTTAGGTGTGGAAAAATCAAAGGGGGTAGTTGGCTGTAGAAAAATCAAGGGATAGGTTAGGAAAATGAGAGTGTAGGGTGGTGGAGGTGTAGAAAAATCATCATAGGTTTAGGAAAAATGAGGAGTTAGGCGTAGAATTAGGTAGGATTAGAATTAGGATTAGGATTAGGATTAGTCAGGATTTAAATTTTGTATTTAAACTCCGATCGAAAAATTCACAAAATTATAGAATTGATCAGAAAAATATTCTGGCTTTAGATAAAGAGTCCAAAGAAAAAAATAAAACTGATCTGAAAATTGAAGTACAAAAATTTGCGTAGTAAAATACGTACTACTGGAACAGGGAGTTACAATCCTACCCACCTTACAAAAAAATTTCGTCCTCGAAATTTACTTAGGCGAGATATAGGATAGAAAAGCAAGACACCTACTCGAATATATGGGGGTACTTCTTCTGGATTTCTTCCTCGAGTTCCCATGTCGACTCTCCTAGCGAGTGAGGATTCCAAGAGACTCGTACAAGCTTGATGACTTTATTCTTCAGCACTTTCTCACGCATGTCCAAGATAGAAATTGGCTGAGCTTCACATGATAAGTCTGGACGTACAGATAACTCTGAGTAGTCGACGATATGGTTGACATCTCTGATGTACTTCCTGAGTTGGGAAACATGGAATACGTTATGAACTCCTGATAACACCGGTGGTAGCGCGAGCCTGTAAGCGACCTTGCCCACTCGTTCCACAATATCGAATGGGCCGATGAATCGGGGACTAAGCTTGCCTCCGCCTCCGAAACGGATGATGCCCCTTGATGGTGATACTTTGAGGAACACATGATCACCTGCCTCAAACTCCAAGGGTCTGCGGTGAGTGTCCGCCCATTTCCTTTGCCTGTCTTGAGCTGCCTTCAGGTGTTTCCTGATCTGAGACACTGCGTCCACTGACTTTGTAATCAACTCTGGTCCCAAAAGTTTCCTTTCACCGATGTCATCCCAACAGACTGGTGATCTACACTTACGACCGTAGAGTGCCTCGAATGGTGCCGCCTTGAGGCTTGCCTAGTAACTGTTATTGTACGAGAATTCAACTAAGTGCAGATGATCTTCCCAAGAACCTCCAAATTGAAGAACACAAGACTGCAACATGTCTTCCAGAGTCTGAATCGTCCTTTCAGACTGCCCATCCGTCTGAGGGTGGAATGTTGTACTATAATTCAACATGCTTCCCAGACTTCTCTGAAGGCTCTCCCAAAATTGGGACCTGAACCTCGTATCTCTATTCGACACAATACTGACGGGAACTCCATGCAACCGTACAATCTCCTGTATGTACTTCTCGGCCAGACTTTCTGTGGACTGACCCACTCTGAAGGTATGAAGTGGGCGCTCTTCGTCAAACGATCAACGATCACCCAAATGGCATTATGACCCTTGGGACTCCTCAGAAGCGCCGTCACGAAGTCCATGGTGATGTTCTCCCATTTTCACTCCGGGATTGGAAGAGGCTGCAACAGTCCAGCGGTCCTTTGATGCTCTGCTTTCACTTGCTGGCAAATCAGACACTGTGATACAAACTTCGCCACTGCTCTCTTCATGCCGTGCCACCAAAAATGTTGCCTCAGATCTCTGTACATCTTTGTGCCTCCAGGATGAATGGAATAGGGTGAATGGTGGGCTTCTGCAAGCAATTCTTGTCTGACTTCTCCCTTAGGTACACACAATCGTGCTCCGAAGCGAAGTGATCCATCTGCATGAATAATCAAGTCGGTTCTCGAGCCTGCATCGACTTGACTTCTGAACTTCTGCAACTGCTCATCACTTGCTTGGGCTTCTTTGATCTGCTCCACTAATGAAGACTGCAACTGTAACATCATCAACTTTTGTGTTGAACATGGAAAAATCACTTCCAAGTTCAGTCTCCTCATTTCTTCCAATAATATCTTCTGCTCAGTGAGAAACATAGCTGCTGGTCTCCTACTCAGGGCGTCTGGTACCGTGTTCACTTTACCCGGGTGATATTGTAGGTTGATGTCATAGTCTGCCATGAATTCCAGCCATCTCCTCTGCCTCATGTTTAACTCCTTCTGTGTAAATACATATTTGAGGCTCTTATGGTCAGTGAAGATTTCAACTCTATCACCGAGCAAGTAATGCCTCCATAGCTTCAAAGCAAAAATCACAGATGCGAGCTCTAGATCATGAGTAGGGTAGTTCTGCTCGTGAGGCCTCAATTGTCTGGATGTGTAAGCAACAACTTTGCCTTTCTGCATCAGTACCGCTCCCAAGCCTTTACCAGATGCATCACAATAAATCACGAATCCTCCTGAGCCATCTGGTATAGTTAACACAGGTGCTGATGTCAGTCGATCTTTCAACTCCTCGAAGGCCTGACCACACGCATCATCCCATACGAACTTCTGATCCTTCCTCGTCAGTTTTGTCAGTGGTCCAGCAATCCTTGAGAAGTCCTGAACAAACTTCCGATAATAGCCTGCTAGTCCGAGAAAACTACGAACTTCTGACACTGACTTGGGTACTGGCCAATCCTTGACAGCAGCAACTTTCTCTGGGTCTACTGAAACTCCAGCTCCTGAGATGATGTGGCCTAAAAATGCAACACGATCTAGCCAGAACTCGCATTTACTTAGCTTCCCAAAAAGGCGATTCTCCCTCAATGTCTGTAGAACGATCCTCAGATGCTTAGCGTGCTCCTCCTCATTCCGAGAATACACCAGGATGTCATCGATGAATACTACTACGAACTTGTCCAAAAATGGTGAAAAAACCTTGTTCATCAGACTCATGAAAACAGCCGGTGCATTGGTAACTCCGAATGGCATTACAAGGAATTCATAATGACCATATCGGGTTCGAAACGCGGTCTTCTCAATATCCCTGGTCTTCACCCTAACTTGATGGTATCCTGAACGAAGATCCAACTTTGAGAAAATAAAAGCACCTCCAAGTTGATCAAATAGGTCGTCGATCCTTGGTAGTGGGTACCGGTTCTTCACAGTCACGTTATTTAGTTCCCGATAATCGATGCAGAGCCTACGACTTCCGTCCTTCTTCTTAACAAACAATACAGGAGCTCCCCAAGGTGAAACACTCGGCCTGATAAATCCCTTATCTAGTAATTCTTGAACTTGCACCTTCAGCTCGGCCAATTCCACGGGTGCCATCCTGTAGGGACTTTTCGATATTGGTGTTGTACCTGGTTGGATCTCGATACTAAACTCCACATCGCGGTCTGGTGGCAACCCAGGAAATTCATCAGGAAAGACATCTAGAAAATCACGTACGATCAAAGGTGCTACTTCGCCATCAGTGCACATTGATTCCAGCATTCCAGCCTCCTTGACATGCCCAAACGGTGTATCGCCAGCATGGAACGCGAATTCCTGGCGACCTGGAATTCGGAACACTACCTTCTTCTTTCGGCAGTCAATTACGGCATGAGTAGCTCCCAACCAATCCATTCCAAGTATGACATCAAACCCTGAGTTGTTGATGACGATAAGGTTTGCCTTAAAATCCATACTATGGATCAGCAAGGGACTCTACTTGCATTCTTTAGAACAAACAATGACACCTGCTCCCGTGGTGATATTCCAAGCAACTGGCATATCATCACAGGGCAAATGATGCCGACCGACGAATCGAGCAGAAATAAAAGAATGGGTAGCACCGGAATCAAAGAGAACATGGGTAGGGAAGGAGTGAACTAGGATGATACCTGCAACTACTCCTTCGGCAGTCTCTGCCTCCTCTACCGTCAGATTGTAGGCCTGACCACGTTCTCCAGTCTGGCCTCTCCTAGGAGCTATGTTCCTCTGATCATAAACTTGCCTTTGTGGTGGGAGCGGTGGCCTGCCCAGACTACGAGCTGGTGGTCCCTGTTGTGTGGATCCTCCAGCTGGTGCACCATACCTGTTCCTCGGACAATCTCGGAGCATGTGGTCGCTTGCTCCGCATGCAAGGCACAGGCGGTTAGCAGCCCTACAGTCCCTTCGTACATGGCCAATCTTGTGGCAATAGTCACACTCCAGGTTCTTCTTCATTGCAACTGGTGAGTAGGGTAGGGTTCTAATCATTGGGGTCTGGACTGGCCTTCGTATCGGTCCTCCTGATGGTCTCATGACGGCGACAGGTTGTACTGCCCGCTGAGCGGCATTCCTCCTCCGGTAGGTTTGTTCCTGAATCCTTGCTGCATCAAGCACAGCAGCGTAGGTACGGTGCTGTTGGAAGGCTATACGATCCTGAATATCATAGTCCAAGCCCAACAAGAATCGTCGGGCCTTATCCTCATCATTTTCTACCATGGCTGATGCAAAATGACTCAGCCGAGTGAACTCTGCGGCATATTCATCAACTGACCGCTTTCCTTGGGTTAGAGAAATGAACTGACGCTCCATTTCCACTTTAGTAACGCTAGGGAAGAACTTAGTTAAAAAGCTTTCGGCGAAGGTGGCCCAAGCGATAGGCTTTGCTAATCTTTCGGTCTCCGCCTTCCACCAGATGTGGGCAATGTCTGTCAGCTGAATGGTGACTACATCCACACGGTCCACATCAGATATTCGTGCGGCCTGTAGCAACTGCTCAGTTCTAATTAACCACTGCTCAGCTTCCAGTGGTGACTCAGTTCCTACAAACTTTTTCGGACCCAATCTCATGAAATCTGACACGGTGCCAGGCCTTGGCGGTAATGCTCCTAGAATTGGTCCACCTCGGTTGGCAGCTTCTTGGGCTAGTTCCAAACTGCCTCTCATCAACTGGTTTTGTTCCTGCTGTAGCTCCATCATTCGCTGCATTGCTCGCAGAACTGCGGCGTTCTCCGACGGTACATCTCTGGGTCGTGAAGTTGAAGATCCGCCGCGAACCATATACTGCAAAATCGAGTAAGGTCAATATCTTGGTTATTTAAATGTTCATGTGATCAATGCGGTGTGTATATTGTTGAGCTTAGCATGGTTCGAACCTAGGTTCTGATACCACTAAAAACCTGTCACGCCCCGCTTCCCACTATACGGAAATACAGGCACGCAACTGAGGTCCAGCGAATGATATACATCATCCATAAGCTGTGCAATTATAAGCTCAACAAGATATTTATAACACATTTACGCAGACAAATATAATGATCACATGAGCTGAAAATAAAATAACCATCATCCAGATAATACATCAACATCGGGTCAAAATGCCCGAGAATACAAGGTGCCATAATTAAAACAGTACGATGAACAGTTCGCTATAACAACTAGATAAAATAGCGACTGAAAGAAAAACAACATGAAGTAGTAACAAAGCAGCAACGATCATCTAGAGAGTCTGCTCATCTGGTCCATCAGTACCTGTATAATCATTAACTCAAAGAAAAATAGAAAAGTTCCCGTTAGAGCAAGTTTCGGGCAGCAAGTAGCAACAAGCAGAAAAAGGGGTAATATAACAAGATATAACATGGAAGAAACAAGAAGTAGAAGTACAAATACAATATGGAAGTAAGTAAGGAATTGGGACAATATGATCATGTGAGTAATAACTATAACTAGTGTATTCTAGACTTCAAGATATAAGTAATTGATAACCTAGGCTCAGTTAATCGATAATCATGTAATCAAGGAACGAGAGTCATGTAATCAAGAGTCATGTAACGAGGGTCCTGTAATCAAGAGTCCTGTAATCAAGAGTCATGTAATCAAGAATCATGTAATCAAGAGTCATGCTTAGTGGAAATCTCAAGTTTATCTGTGTTATTAACTTATCTAATGTACGCAATCCTGTGTTCCATACCACAAGTTCGGTGCATATCAATTATGTGACGTTTAGACTTAAGTAGTGAATTCTATAGGATCATGTACTCGGGTCTTCCAGTGATAGTATCAAGACATGTAATCATGAATCATGTAATCGAGAATTATGTAATCAAGAATTGTGTAACCAAGAATCAAGAATCGAGAATCACTATTTCGGGAAACACGGGCCCCCTTCCGAGTATACTCCCCTATATTGTCCACTATTAAGCCGTACCCTTATAACCCCGGCTTGTTATTCTTTTATAATGAATTATGAACATGCAGTTGGTACGACTAGTGGAACGGTGTAATCAAATAGTTTAATCAAGAAAAATATCAGGGCCAGTAATCATGGACATGAGACGTAAAACGAGTACATGTACCGAGAGTAATTATTATGGAATTATCAAGTGGTATAAAATACATTCTATCAACCTATTATATCTATGCAAGTTATTTACAAGAACAATAATACATTCAGTTCATTAATTATGAAAAATAAAGGGTTTATATGCAAAAATGTATAGATGAATTTTTAGACAACTTGACATATCTGCATTCAAATTCACTTTCCCGTTGTTACAGAAAAGAAAATCCGATTCCGTCAGAGATTCTAGAAATTAGACTCTCTCCCGGTTCCAACGCATATTCACACGATACATTCTAAGGACAGTAGCGATGCGTACAAATTCATTCTTCGCTGGTTTCGATGTTTCGCGCGCATTCTGGAAATTCGGAGTTACAATACTAAAACTGCGATATCTCGCAATCTATACATCGGATTGAGAAACTGTAGGATGTTTCGGATATCTAGACTCAAAGGGCTACGATTTTCATGTAGAAAGTTTTTCGATCCAGTGTCGGGAACATGGTCAAATTCTCAGTACGAGATGCCGGTTAGCAATCCCGTGCAGGTTCAGAAATTCACAATATGACAGTACTAAAATCGCGATATCTCACAATCTATACATCCGATTGAGAAACCGTCAGATGTTCTGGATTCGGGACTCGATGGGCTACGATTTCCACGTAGAAAATCTCCAATCCAGTATTGGGAGCATGGTCGAATTATTAGTGCAAGGTCAAGAAATTTTAGAGATAGTAAGGTTGAATATTCGATATTCGATAACACGATTCGAGATGTGTTAACGGTTCACTCTTGAGTTGATATAGCATGGAATCAGTGACTAGAACAGAGTTTGACAATAAAATATGATGATAACTAAACTACTTGCCACGAGTCAAAGGAAAATGCTTGTACGAGAACAAAAATAGTGTACAAGGTACTTGCCTTATAATGTGACGATTATGGTGGTAGTGTTAACCACGGAAGGAAGCGACGTCGGCAACGGACGGCGGCACAACAGCGGTAAGAATGGCGGTAAGACGGTAGCTAACGGTAGCAATGGTGAGCGACGACAACAACAAGGTGGCGCGGCGTCGGGTTATTTTTCGGGGTTCACGGGATCGTAGAAGCGGAGTCGTTGGCTCGAAGGTGGAATGTGAAGTGGAGCTTGGGCGTTGCTTGCTCTCGGATGTGGAGGAGGCAGAGGAAGAGAAGAAGGGAATATGAAGATAAGAGAAGAGAAAGATGTGTGATGTTCTGATGTGTGTGTGTGTGTGTTTATATAGAAGGGAAGAGAGGTGGAGTGTGCTGCATGGGGTGTAGAAAAATCAAAGGGGGTGTAGAAAAATCAAAGGGGTTAGGTGTGGAAAAATCAAAGGGGGTAGTTGGCTGTAGAAAAATCAAGGGATAGGTTAGGAAAATGAGAGTGTAGGGTGGTGGAGGTGTAGAAAAATCATCATAGGTTTAGGAAAAATGAGGAGTTAGGCGGAGAATTAGGTAGGATTAGAATTAGGATTAGGATTAGGATTAGTCAGGGTTTAAATTTTGTATTTAAACTCCGATCGAAAAATTCACAAAATTATAGAATTGATCAGAAAAATATTCTGGCTTTAGATAAAGAGTCCAAAGAGAACAATAAAACTGATCTGAAAATTGAAGTATAAAAATTTACGTAGTAAAATACGTACTACTGGAACAGGGAGTTACATTAATGGTCTTATAATTAATATAACGAATTAATGGGTTTGTAATAGATTTTAGTGGAGGACCCAATTTAGTAATCACTCTCTCTCTTTCAGTGTTACTTCAACTTCTTCAAAAAAAAAAAAAGTCCAGCCTCTTCATCTTCTTCAAATTCTCTCTCTCTCTCTCACTCACTCATTCACTCTCTCTTTTCCCTTCTGGCATCTTCAGATCTTCTTCAAATTGTCAGTTGAGAATTTTCATTTGTTTCTTTTACAGAGTTTTTTTTCATAGCAGGAGTTGTAGTTGGAGTTGTAGTCATGGTGTCTCGGGTATCAGAGGCGTAGTTGGAGTTGTCGGTCTTCTTAGCAGGACTGCAGGAGTTGTTGGTCTTCTTGGCACTACTCTGGTAGTTCAACCCTCTCATGTCGTTTTTTTTAATTAATAGAATTGAGAATCTCTTTTGTGGGTTTAGGAGGTATGAGGTAGAAATCACTCCAACAATAGTATTGTTGATTGATTTTATTGTTAGGCAAGCTTAGTGACCAACTAAAATTTGAAGCTTATTTATATGATAAGCTTGATTCCTGAGGCCCTGGCCTTATATTTTAGATGAGATGCGATTTTTTTTTGGCAAATGCAAGAGTCGCTATCACTATGCTTAATGAAAAATATGGAGTATTTGGTGTCATAAAGCAAAATAAAGGTAATCTTTATTCTTCTAGGTATTGTTTTTATGTCCCTCCGCCGTTATATTATAATTTATTAATATATATAAAAATACATGCGTGTCTATAAAGGGCCTAAAAAAAAAATTTGCCCAGGGCCTCAAATACCTCAGGATCGGCCCTAGGTAAGTGAGTCCAACCTACTAACAAAGTTTTGTATTTTTGGGACGTAATTTGTAGGGTTTTCTAGTGTAACCGCACTAAAATATTTCTAACTTTTTTAGTTCTTGTTCGAGAAACGTGAGAAAACTACACAAACGGCATCAAAAATTTCAAAAACTTTGCAACTTGGTCGAATTCACGTAACACAAGGCAATGCAACTTGTACAAGTGAGTTTCGACTTACGGTTTGCGAGATACGGCCGTATACCGCTTTAATTTAGTTTTTATTCACCAAAAGCGATACACGGGTGTATCTCTCGAACCATGAGTCGAAAATCACTTCTACAAGTTGTGGTGGCATGTGTTACGTGAGTCCAATATACTCGCAAAGTTTCGTATTTTTTGGAGGTCGTTTGTAGGGTTTTCTAATGTAACCGTAATAAAATATTTCTAATTTTTTTAGTTCTTGTTCGAGAAACATGAGAAAACCGCACTAACGGCATCAAAAATTTCAAAACATTTGCAACTTGGTCGAATTCACGTAACACAATGCAACGCAACTTGTTCCAGTGAGTTTCGACTCACGGTTTGCGAGATACGGCCGTGTACCGCTTTAATTTAGTTTTTGTTCACAAAAAGCGATACACGGCCATAACTTGCAAACCATGAGTCGAAAATCAATCTTACAAGTTCCGTTAGCTTGTGTGTCATGATTCTGACCCACTTGCAAAGTTTCGTAATTTCTGGAAGTCGTTTGTAGGGTTTTCTAGTGTATCCGTACTAAAATATTTCTTAGCTTATTTGTTCTTCCTCTAGAAACGTGAGAAAACCGCACAAATTGCCTCAAAAATTTCAAACACTTTGCAACATGGTCAAATACACGCAACACAAGACAACACAACTTGTAAAAGTGAGTTTCGACCCATACGGTCGTGTACCGCTTTATTTTAGTTTTACTTGACCAAAAGCGATCCGCTGACGTATCTTGCAAACCACGAGACGAAACTTACTCCTACAGGTTCTGTTAGCTTGTGTGTCGTGATTCTGACCCACCCGCAAGATTCCGAAATTTTTTGGGACCGTTAATGCTGTTTAACTAATATTGAACAATTATAAATACGACTCAATCTACAATTTCGTCGAGCGATCAACAACACTTACAACTACAATTACACCGTGTAAAATCATCAAAATACTACATACAAAGTTCTGCATCTACAAAATTGTTGGGCAAATTTAATCAATTCAAGTAAGTACAAAGAGACCAAAAAAATATGAAAATCAGCACAAAGACAACTACAAAGCTAATGAATTAGTCATTACCTTACAAAATAACTGCCAATTTTCCCAATGTAGGTATTGTCACTGAACTAGGGTTTTAATTTGCATTCGAAGTTTGGAGTAGAGATTGGGTTTCGAAGTTTGGAGAAGAGATTGGGAGAAAGAGAGTGTGGGAATGGAAGAGGAGCAGCAGCGGACGGAGGAGAAGTTTGGGTATGGGTCAGGGTTATGATTTTTTTGGGTTGGAGGAGGTGCTTCGGAAGAGAGAGTCGCCGGAGTGAGAGAGGAGTGAAGTGAGAAAGGAATCACCGGAGTTAGAAGCACATGATTTCGGTGAGGATTGGATTTGGGTTTGGGATCGAAGAAAAAAAGAGATAGAGTGAGAGCAAAAGAGAGATGGTGAGAGCCAAAGAGAGATGATAGAGTTTACAAAAAATAATAAAACCATTTTTCCTTAACCCGTTGTTGTCAACGACGAGTTAAGACAAAATATTTTAAATTTTTTTGCCTCAACCCATCAATGCCAACGACAGATTAAGGCATTTTTTTCCAAAAAAAAAAAAAAATCCAACAGATCTGAGCCATTGGATCTTTTGATCCAACGGCTCAGATCTCAGTTCGCAACGGGTCTGTACAAACCAACCTGTTTGCAATAGAAGAAACCTCATATATAATAGATATGAGAACAACATAGCAATTTACATAACATAGTACGACTGCAAACAAACAATTTTCAGATAAATAAAGGTCAATGAAGATTATTTGGTGCGTCAAATACACAGGCATAACGCAGGGAAGAAAAAGGGGTCACAACTTTAATACATGCTACTACTCCCCTCTTGCGACTGACCAAAACTGGGTACAAAATTTAAGTTAATTTGGTGAGGGTTTTTCAGCAGAATGCACATAAGTTCCCACCAAATCGAGCTAAATAGTCCCTTACAATATGGCCTGCTTTTCTATTAGTGTACATCTTTCAATCGTTTTTGCATGGGAATCAATCCAGTCAAGAAGACTCATCCAAATCATATGATTCTACCTCATGAAGGGCTTTCTCAGGTACCAAAACTCTGAAAACAGAGTAATGGTGATTCAAACTCCTCTCACCCTGCAATCTGTAGACACTACCAAGAGCACCAGTGTTTGGATTAGGGAATGCATAGAAAATACGCCGAATCCTCTGATGAACAAGTCCCATAGCACACCTTCAAACAGAAGATTAATGAACAGATAAGAATACATGCAATGTTGTGTAGAAAAAACAGGTGAAAAGGAATGTTTAAGGTTTTGTAATACAACTAATATAACCATTACAATTTACAATTCACAATGTGGACAAAAAAGATATGTGAAGGAAGGATGAACAGAAAATTGATAATAGATTAAGGTCAGAAATGAGTGTCAATAGTGCGGATATGAAACCAAGTGAATATTTACAATATGGTATGAGAATATATCAAGTAATCTCAAACCATAGCAGTAGATCTAGAGAGCATACAGGACAAATGGGAATATACTATATGACATTTGAATCTCGCAAATATTATGATTCAATGAGTTCATCTTGTTTCTATTTGTAGATGGGTATAATAAATAAATAATATCTTGATCTTTAGCTGAGAGTGGCACGCATCTTCTATCTACTATATAACTAAGCAAATAGGCTTTTAGTGTGTGCACACACACCGCATACCCTAAAAAGACGAAAATACCCCTAACTAATACCCTATCTTCATATTTAAAAATTCAAAATTATAATTCTAAATATTTACGCTAACAAATATAGAAATAAACAAACCCCTAATAATATACACTCATAATTATAGTAATAAAAAAAATCCCATTAACATACACTAATAAACATGGTAATAATAATAACCTTAATCTCACTCTTTCTCTATCTTTTCTCTTCTCACAAATAAGTATTTCATGAGATGTGGATAAATTAACAAAATTGTGTGCATCATCACACTCCAAAAAAATCACATGCATTAATGCACACGAGTTAAACTAGTATTTGACTATATGAAAAATCCCCTTATCCTCAAAAGACTACAAAAACCCACTCTGAATAAGAGTATAAAATTGTCTCCTTGCAATGGATAACCTTACTTGAATATCAACAGTTTATCTTTAAGTTTTTAGAGATAGCTCCAATTGGGTAAAACTGAGGGAGAACTGGCTGAGATGGGTTGGGCATGTAGGAGGGAGAGATATATTGGCGCTAGTTATAAAGGTGACAGGATTTTAATTAATGAAGAAAAGACTAGAGGCAGACCCAACAGAACTTGGATTGAGGCAGTTAAGGAAGATATGACAGGTACTAATGTGACAGAGGAGACTCTTAAGTCTTTACATAGCTTAATGGAGAATAAGGGTTCAGTGGGTGATCAAAAATTCTGAAACAGAGACTTTGTTCTTGTTTATGAGAATGGAATTACAGAGAAAATTCTTGGGTTTCCTTCTAAGCTATTATATACTTCCTATACTTGATAAGATTCCAAATTATTAGCTTCAGAAGACAGCAAGAAGAAAAAAATAATAATGATTCCCTAGTGTTGCAATTAAAAGGCGCTTCGTTACTTCCAGTTGCAACTCAAAATAATAGGTGCAACTCAAGGAAATATTAAAGTAATTGGAGTTGCAATTACTATTTAGTTGGAACGGCATGCAACACGATTGCAATGAATCAACATGCAACTATATTAGCAATGAACTGGCCACCCCTTAGATACATCATACATGAATAATAAATATTTCATTTCAAACAACAAAAAATGTACTACACCAGGTTTCATAAACCATTTCATCTGATATGCAATATGATTGAAAGTGAAACCTGTAAATGATGGGTGTAAATTGAGCAATTACACAGCATATGTAAGCTTTCCCATAACTGTAGTTGATTTCTTTCAGAACATGCTAAGATTGTACAGATTTTGAACTCCATATCCACAGTTGAAAGGAAAACTAATCCAGGTTCAGATTGCATAATCTTGACCCCCAAGTTTAGGTTTAGGGTTCCTATTATAATATTACTATTGTAACCCTTCTTAAGATACGGGCTGGGCCTATTATTCTAACAAATACTAAAAGGGTACTACTGAAATTATCAAATTGACAAATGATTTAAAGGAAAAATGAGTTCACCTAGACATGTATTTGACTATTCGGACATCACTATGTATCTGTATTCCTATGCAATTGGTGGGGACCATGGTGTAGTAGTTATATATAAATATATATATAATCTGAATATGAAAATGAATTCAGAACAGATTTTGTATCCATTTACTGGACCTATCCTGGGTGCCCCCGAAAAATAAAATAAATAAATAAATAAAAAATGAAGCCTTATAATCAAATCATATTATGTTTCCTAGTTGGGAACTCACATGGTACATGGCTCCCAAACAAGGTAGATATCAAAACCAGTGCATAGATACGGCCGCATTGGGTCAGAAGGTGAACAATTGGCATGCTCACCGATATTCTCATTCTGCAATAAATTACAATAAAGTGATTCAATAAATACAATCTTGGATATAATATTAATAACAAGATTTATAATTTTGGTTCAATTTTGTAAAAAGAAATTGCTTTCTTAGTTTTACATACCACATAGTGACATTTAAATTTTTATTCAGCTAGAAATGTATGTGTTTAGTGATAATAGGCCACTTGTTCTAAGTTCCTCATTGACTCTGATTTTTTATTGGCTCCTCCAAACCTTTTTAATGCAATTTAACCCATTATCATCCAAACTGTTTTGCAAAACTTACACATAGCAGAACTAATAGTTAAACTTGAGTCTATTAGGACAAAAATACCCTCAACCATGGTACTAATCTCCGAAAAGATGCATGGTCTGGGTCAGATTAGAAATTTGCCTACTGATATTCCTGATATGTGTTATTACCAGTAAATGGCAGGCCAAAACTCAGTATCTTGTTTCCATACCATGCCTCGGTCAGTGGTTCATTCCAGTAAAATCAATACAATATGACAACAAATAGTATACTTTGATAGAAAAACACTATTTAAAAAAATAGTATACTTTAACCAACAACAGAAAAACATCATAACCAAATAATAGTACATTTCAACAAAATGAATCTTCAATCCAGAAATGTTCCCTTTAACTTTTTTTTCAAATAGAAAGAAATCTTTAGAATATTTTGGACAGCAAGGGGTTAAAGTCTGGCAAATAGACTAATAAGAATAAGAATGAAATGAGGTACCTAAAACGAAATCCCATTACATATGTATAAAGTAAAGAACAAGGAAGCAAGCTCACCTCGGGAATAGAAGTCTTCAGCCTTTTTGTTGGAGAACAATCAGGTGGGTCATGCAACCCCTCGCTTAAATGAGACCAATCATCTGAAGATCCTGAACCTGGAAACAACTTCCTATCTCTAGCAGCAGCCTTTTCGATCGCAACTAAAGCAGCATGCCTCAAAGGATGCCATGAGTTACTGCACATGCATTTTTCAGTGGAGTTTCTGTTAAGTTGGTCATAGGAAGTCCATCCCCAAGGATTCAAGCAAGAAACGTCCGTATATAGTAGTTTACATTCATCACGTGAGGGATTTAAGACAGAATTTTGCCCATTTGCACTGGACTGAGAACAGCTAAGAATTGGTGACAATTTATTGTATTTGATGCATTTGTGCTTGGTATTGCTGACATCATCACTGGCACTAGCAATGATTTGCCTACTAAAAGGATCAACTATTACAGCTGCATTTACCACCTACAGCATTGAACAATATAAGCATGGGGAACTCGAACAATAAAAACATAAATATGGAGAGAAAGAATAAAGGACTATGGGGTTCAAGGTGGAAGCAGAGTGGGAAAGAAGAATATGAGGAATTAGTAAGTCTCTAATTCCTAAGCGGGTTGAAGTTTACTTCCAAGTTTAAGATAGGATCTTACATCCGACCAATTAAATCGTAGCGTCAAAACTTGGTGTTAAAATTATCTATCCTAAAACCCCCATGGTTGTTCTGAGACAACAATGTTTTGGTGTGTAAAACCATTCCAACAATTTGATTCTCGCAACATCGGAAAAGCCAACGTCCACTCCATGGACTCTTGCTAGCAAATATGGAAAAAAATGTAGAAAACGAGAAGCTTTCGGAACTCCCTTTTCATCAATTGCTGCACATTTAATATTTCATTTTCTTGTTTTTGGAGACTGCAATGTAATAAATTTCCACAATGAAAACTTAAGAGACTCCTTTTCCGAGTGGGAAAAATGTCTTCAAACAACTTTGTTGTTCTTCATTGAATAGAGAAGTTCCACAGAGCAAAAACCATCCAATACCTGTCCTCCTGACGCCAAGGCACTTTTATTATGAGAAACTAAATCAAAGAAGAAAGGGTTTCCTTTGGTTAACAATAATTTTGGCAATAGTTTAGTAAGGAAATATTGCATAGTCCTACGAGTCTACAATCAACATGAAGAAGACAACTTTGTTTCTTCACGATCAAGGTTAGTATTGTACGCGTCATGGATCCCTTAGAGAAGAAGGTTGATATCACCTGCATGATCTCTTCTCTAATTGTGTACCAACAATTCTGGTAAAATAATGTTGTTAGTCCGTCTAAACTTAGTGGTGTGTATGGGCAGAAGCCCACGATTATTCGTACTTTCTCAGACCATGAAATCAATAACGTTTTGATTGATGGAAGGGAGGGTGCAGTTTTTAAGGACTATCTGGATTGAAAAGGAATGAAAATTTTCCGTAAAGTATTCCACGAACTTCTTTATTAATCTTTCATGAGATTGAACCCAATTAACTTTCGTGCACTCTATGATCTCAAAGAGGCTCAAGGACTTGGTTTGAGTGTTTTAGTTCCACAGTTCGCTGATCAGGCTATATTCATTTACTATGAAAAAGGCTGCACAAATTTGCTGCTATATGTTGATATAATTCTTGCTCAGATTGTGAAAACTTGTCCACATAATCAGTTTGCTAATCTTGGCCTACAATGATATTTTCATGGGATTGAAGTTCACTCTAGTGACCATGGCTATCTTCTTTCTCAACGCAGATATACCGCAGATCTTCTAGCTCGTGCAAATCTCTATGATACTCGCACTGAAGCAACTCCTATGGAACTCAACTTCAAGTTTCGAGCAACAGATGAGACTCATCTTCTTGATCCTACTCGATACCGGCATCTTGTAAAAAAGATTGTTTATCTCACCGTTACCCGACCAGACATCTCTCATGCAGTCCATGTTTTGATTCAGTTTGTGTCTGCCCCTACGTCTATGCACTATGACCATCTGCATCGGGTACTTCGCTATCTTCGTGGAACGATCACTCATTCCCTATTCTTCTCCAAATCCTCTTCAATTGCACTGAAGACCTTTACTGATGTCACCTGAACTAAAAAAATTGATGATAGGCGATCCATCATCCATGACATCACGGGCTATTGTGTGTTTCTTAAGACTTCTCTCATTTCCTATAAGTCCAAGAAGTAGACTACAGTCTCTCGTTCTAGTTCGGAGGTTGAACTTCGTGCTCTTGCCACAACCACAACATAAATAAAATGGTTGTGATGGTTACTAGAGGACTTTGGCACTGTTTCGAAGCCTACTCATGTGTTTTGTGATAACACTAGTACTATCAGAATTGCCTATGAACCAATCAAGCATGAACTTACTAAACATGGTGTTGATGCCTTCTTCACTGGGGATGCATTTCTAAGGTCATATACCTTTATTATGTGCCTTTCCGAAGCTCAGTGTGTGGATTTCTTCACGAAATCTCAGATGAAGGCCCAACATCAAGCGTTGCTTTACAAACTCACTCTTAATGATCCACCATGAGTTTGAGAGGAACTGTGTGTGTGTGTGTGTGTGTAGTCTAGCACATGCACGTGTAAGCTATGTGCTAATCCTATCTTGTATGTACCAGTATATATAGTTGGCTTGTGTGATTGATTTTATTTCCTTTATCTTCTATCAGGTACTTCTTACACCTCTTGAGGGTTGAAACATGAAAAAACCTAAAATTTCAATCTTTATAATTACGCCAATATTATTTTGCTTTTTGAGCCTAAAACCTCTCTTCCGCATCCATTAGGTCGCCGAGGGTTGTTAAGCGATTTGATTTGATATAGAATGGTCTATGATGGGGGCAAGATTAGAAATGTTCAACCTCACTTCTCTGATTCATTCCTTGAGGTTTATGAAAGTCTGTTTATCTTAAGGGCTCAAGGTACTACTTGAGATTTCAATTCGGTACCTTGAGAAGTCGAGATGGTAAATCTTTGATTCGTTTCTTGAGATTTCCAACAGTCCGTTTATGTAAGGACTCAATATAGCATTAGAGAATTAAAACTGATATCTTGAGAAGTTCGTGTGGGCTGGGCTCCACCACAACTATGTAAGAGATCTTGATAACCGGGGTGGTATGTCTACACTGTTTCAAATTTAAAGGATTTAGAAAATATTCATAATGGCTGAATAGTTTACAACAGGATAGGACAACAGGTCACACGCTATAGTGTTAGAAGTAACTGTGAATACAACTAATTCAACATTCAACCTACAACTATCAAACCCATACTCATTCAAACCCATACTCATTCAACTCATTTAAACCCATACTTGTTCACATTTGGTTTGAAACAGACGAGTTTTAGTTTCAGCCGAGACAACCACTCTTTTGGACCTTAAGGAATATTGATTTGACAATACTGCCAGAGCATTTAATATGAAGTTAGGTGCCAAGCAATAGGAATATGAATTCACTTATTGTTGTTGCAATTTTTGACAACATGTATGTGAAACAATTTACCTCCAACTATGTTTTTTGGCTGCCAACACCTAGGACTGTGTGAATGAGGTAGGTATCAATTGCCATAGTAGTGAGCATGTATAACATGTATGTATGGGTTCATTTGTATGGTGTATAATGGGCTGCTAGAGGGTTGAAGAAAGCAAGTGAAGTAGTGAAGTAGTGAAGTAGTGAATCTCATAAGAATAAAGAGTTCAGTACAAAGTGTTGGTTGTGAGTTATAGTGAGGGTTAGGAGGGTTCTAAATTTGTTTCTTCTCTTCATCTTCTTTAAGAAGATTCCCTCTTATTAAGAGGCTATTGAGTATCTTGAAATGTATTCTCCATTTGATATTGGAGAATCCTTCATTATCTTCGCTTGTGGAAGTAGGTCGATTTGACCGAACCACATTAAAGTGGTGAAGTGAGCAGTGCGGGTTACCTCTTGTTAATGGGATATTAAGTGAGTATCTTGTATTGTATTCTCCATCTGATATTAGTGAATCCTTCATTGTCTTCGCTTGTGGACGTAGGTTGACCGAACCACATTAAAGCTCGTGCATACTCTTCTTATTGCATTGTGCCTACATCTCTATTACACTCATTATTTAAATTGCGCAAAAACACTTGTCATAGAAACCTTACCAATAACCTAACATATAGCAAGATTGTGGTGAAGTAAGCAGTGCGGGTACAAACATTAATCAACATGTGGATGCATACCCTTGTCTAGGCATTCCCTTGTGCAGTGCAATTCCTCTCAACCAATGGACCAAGTGAAACCGTTCCCACCCTATATCTAATAAACTTTTTGAGTAAATAAAAATCCAAAATACTGGCACTCAAAAAAGATGTCTCAAAATTTTTCATTTTGGGAATTTATTCCATTTAAAAATCTCATAAAACAAGAAAAGGAGAAATTATACTCGCAACAAGTGATGAAAAGTTCCAAAAACTTCACTCTTCTTTCTTAATGGTTCTTCATATATGCTAGCAGAAGTCCAGACGGTGGATGATGGCTCTTCGATGTTGGCAAGAATAAAACAGATGAAATGGTTGATTACACTCACCAAAAAATTATTGTCCCTTAACACCCACAAACCATTTGAATACCCTTGACTGGCACAATGAACGAATTATTGACACTGAGTTAATCAATAATAAAATCTCTTTGATCACTTGAACACCTCGTTTCATTGAGAAAAATGACTGACTGTGAAATGAACCTGATAAGGGCTTGGTAATAACAAATCATTGAGGACCCTCTGCAACCATGACAATTCCATCCTAGGAGTTCCTTGTATAAGAGTTCACATCTACAACAAGTACTATGGTGCTTGAAGTAGAGGTGGTGACTACAGGGTAGTGTAGCATTCAACAATGAAACTGTTAGGATGGATTTGTTGAGCTTGCAAAAGAGCCTCAACGATTCACCATCTCCATGCCCTCATCAAGTCTGTTTCACCGAAAATCATTTCTCTATGTAGAAAGGTGTTCAAGTGATCATGCAACTTCAGTTATAGAGCAACTCACTTTGAATAGGTCACTCATTGTGTCGGCCTAAGGGCATTTAAGGCGGTTTGATGTTGTTATGGTACAATAATGTTTCATTGAGTGCAATAAACAATAACCTACATTTTTAATCTCGCCAATATCAAAGAGTCAACATCCACTCGTGAACTCTTGCTAGCATATGGAGAACCATATAGAAATAAAAGATGAGCTTTTTGGACTTCCATTTCTCAATTTTTGAAAAAAAAAATTTCCTTTCTTTGGAGATTTCAATGTAATAAGCTCAAAATGAAAATTTTGGAGGTGCGACTCTTTCAAGTGAAGGTTTTCATATTTTTCGAAAATTTTTAACTCAAATGGTTTATTAGGTGTGGGATGTGTATAGGGCTCTTAACTTGGTCTAATAGTTAAAAGGAATCACATGGTCCAATAGTTAAGAGGAATCGCATGGTCCAATAGTAAGGTGTGGGATGTGTACAGGGCTCTTCACCTGGTCCAATAGTTAAAGAGGAATGCATCACATAATGGAATGCCTAGGCAAGGGTATGGGCATCCAAATCCCACATAGGTCACTCCACCATCTTCCTGCTATATGAAGCGGACAGAGTCCCATTATGTTGCATATGGTTCTGCCATTGCAAAGATTTTGTAAGTCCATTAGATTTTAAACAACGTGGACAAACTGTCCAGACCGTCCGACGTCCTCGTGGATAGTTAAGGGAACCTACATAGATTTTTATAAGAAAGTATAAACTTCCAAATCTCAAGCGGTGCAACCTCAGCATAAATAAACTTTTGGAAGCCTTAAGAAATAAATTAAGTGGAGTCAAACATTTCACATCTCCACTTGTTCCCCCCCCCCCCCCCCCCCCATCACAAACAACTCTAGATCAAATCAAATTTCTGACAAACCTCACGACATAATGGATGCAAAAGATATGTTTTTTGTGCTTAAAGAGCAAAACAATATTGGCTTAATAATGAAGACCGAAATACCCTTTTTTCCCATGTTGCAACCCTCAAAAGGAGGAGGAACTACATACACAGGATCGATACAATGAAAGGATATTGGGTTTAATCTCATGAAAGATTTAAAAGGAAATCTATTGAGAACTAAAGGAAATTTTTTGTTCCACTCTAATCTCAATAATCAAGGAAACCTCACCTTCCCTTCCATTAATCCAGATGCTAATAATTTTTTGTTGTGCATTCCAACTGAAGATGAAGTACTTCTAATCATCAAGGGTGCATCACCAGATCGGATGAACGAACTAAGCTACAACAACAACAACAGCAACAACAACAACAAAGCCTTTTTCCCAACTAGTTGGGGTCGGCTACATGAATCCTGGTTTTCCATTCTGCTCGATTTAGCGCAATATCTTCTGTAAGGTCACAAGCAATCATATCTTTTTTCACCGTTTCCACCCAAGTTAGTTTAGGTCCTCTACCCTAACTCTACCCTCAATACTTATCAAATCACTCTTTCTAACGGGAACACTACTAGTTCTACGTGTGACATGTCCAAACCACATGAGGCGATTCTCTCTTAACTTATCTTGGATTGAAGCTACCTTTAGCATGTCTCGTATATACTCGTTTCTAATTCTATCCTTTCTTGTTTTACCACATATCCATGTTAGCATCCTCATCTCCGCTACACTCATTTTTTGGACAAGTTTCTTTGTTGCCGAACACTCCGCTCCATACAATCATTGCTGATCTAACAGTCGTCCTATAAAATTTTTCCTTCAACTTTAAAGGTATACGTTTGTCTGGCACTTCTCTACTTAGGCCACCCTGCTTGGATCCTATGTATAACATCTCCAAAAATCTCCCCATCTCTTTGTATAATCGAGCCTAAATATCGGAAACGGTCTCTCTTAGGTATCTCTTGACCATCAAGCTTCACTACTTCCTCAGTTGTGTTCCGAATATCACTAAAATTACACTTCATATTCTCTGCTTTAGTTATGTTTATCTTAAAGCCTTTAGCTTCCAAAGTTTCTCTCCACAATTTTAATTTAGCATCGACTCCTGCTCTAGTCTCGGCCACTAAGACGATGTCATCGGCAAAAAACATACATCAAAGCACCTCATCTTGTATTCCTCGCGTCAATTCATCCATAACCAAACTAAAGAGGTAGGGACTTAAAGCTGAACCTTGGTGTAAACCTACAGTAATAGAAAAATCGTTGGTCTCTCATGCGGTTATTCTAATTGTGGTTGTTGCCCCTTCATACATATTCTTAATTACCTCAATATACCGAATAGTTACTCTTTTATTATTTAACACCCACCATACTATGTCTCTAGAGACTTTATCATATGTTTTTTCTAGATCTATAAAAACCATATGTAGATCTTTCTTATTCTCCTTATATTTTTCCATGAGTCTCCTCAGTCCATAAACTGCTTCCATTGTTGACCTCCTAGGCATAAACCCAAACTGATTCTCAGACACTGTAGTTTCTAGTCTCAGTCTATGTTCTCATTAATTTAATTTCTCGGTAGTTTGAGCAACTTTGTATCTCCTTTATTTTTATATATAGGTACTAAAATAATATTTCTCCATTCATCGGGCATCTTCTTAGTCCTCAAAATTTTATTAAATAATTTTGTTAGCCAACCCACTCCTACATCCCCAAGACACTTCCAAACTTCAATGGGAATATCATCTGGTCCTAAAGCTTTTCCTATTTTCATCCTTCCTAGAGCATTTCGAACCTCTGAGGTCCTAATTCTATGTAAAAACATATGCTCTCGACTCTCCCTTGAGTTCTCTATATTTAAGTTGCCCACAACCTTTTCATTATATGCTATTTTACCAAAATGATTGGAGCACAATTAAAAACGACATCATACAAATGTAATCAAGAACTTTGTCTAATAGGTCCATGTCGAAAATCTTAATAGTACAATTTTGGCCTTAATCCCCAAAAAACAAAGTTGTCATCCTTCTGTTGATTATACATTATAGGCCCATAGGATTATATAAACAGTAGCTAAAATCATTGTGAAAAGAATGAAATCTATCCTCTCATATTTGGTATCTCAAAATTGAAAATTGAAAATTGAAACCTTTCCTTCTCCAAAAATCAATAACAAACAACAAATCAAAATAAGCTTATTGAATAGATAAACAGACAAAAGGACTATTTGTTAAGGGAGAAAAGAACTTCTAACACGAAATGACAAATCTTCAATTTTAGAACCAACAGCGTCATATCTGAAATAGCAAGGGAAGCAAAAGAATGGAATATTTGGAAATTAATAGGTACAAACAACTTGAATTGAAGGGCTCTAAAATTTCATTTCAAGTACTGAAATTAACAGCGATACATCAAGGTACCTTACCAACAAGACAATTGCACTTTGTTAACTGAATAGCAGCCTTCATGTAGTTGGAGATCACCTTGGACTCCTCATCACTGAACCCAAGAACTTCATCAATGCTGCTTCAATGAAATTTAAAAGCCATCAGAAACAGACAATATCAGGTACTTCAACAAATATACATCTCCTACAACGTTTAAAAGCCATCAGAAATAGACATTATCAAGTTACTTCAACAAATATACACCAGAATGACTCAACTCAAAAATAACCAACAGCAGAACATAATGATGTAGTGGGGTGGACTTATACAACAGAAGAATAAAAACCGTTCTCTCTCCTCTCGTAGAAAACCCAGCAGATCAAGGAAGGAAAAAAATATCTCTCCTCTCATTTATTATTTTCTTCTCCTCCGATCTCGGATCATCTACTCTCACTTTGCTTTCTCAATTCACATTGAAAAGAAGCTGAACACAGGGTTCCATCGACATATATCTAACCACTTTTAGAAGCACCTATGCAACATTTAGAATGTTGTTCTGTTTCCATCCTATAGTTCACCGATAATGATAACAGCTCTTGTTGTGATCTTGAAATCAGCATCTTCATCTTCATATGCAATATTTTTCCAAGATCTGCCACAGTTGATGGAAATCATGGAATCAAGACAGATGCTTGTTTGATCTACTGATTCTATACAAATTTTTTGTGGGTTTTATTCAGTTGTATCATCCTCTCTCAAACGAAGAGGAAAGATGCCCTCAAATTTTCGTCGATTCCAATCATCCATGATCTTTAATTCTTTTAAATCCAATCCACTCAATCATCTTAGCCTACCTTTCTTTTTGAGAAAGGATAAGATAGGAAAAACCGAAAACTAAAAAGATAATATCTAAATCAGTCGACATATCTGAATAAAAAGGAGAATTGGGCCTAAAAAAATCAATTTTAGGGTTTGGGGGTTTATCAAATTTATGAAATCAATCGGATTTAAAATAAATGAAGGTATGCATTTGCGCCTCAAAGTCATGTTCCCATTTAAAAACATGATACAAATAGGGTATTTTTCCCAGAAAGTCTTAATTCCTCCATGCGACAGTTGGTTTTCTCAAAGTAGTAATGGAAAGGGGCTTTGAGTGTATATACAAAACAAATCACAACCAAATCAAGAACTTTGCAAGCATCATTGGGGAAAGCCCCATTTCAATAACATTTTCTGAACTTATCCTTTCACAGGATATCTACATGATTTTTTCTTCTATTTTTACTACCTGAGGAGTCCCAGCCCCCAACAAATAGATGAAAGGATTAATATTAGATTAATAGCTACTCAACATGTTCCTCTTTTCTATTTTACACATTTTCTATTACATTATACTTTCTTATGCCTTTTAACTCTAATTGGTTGCAAGACTGAAATACGACAAACTTATAATTAATATGGGACAAAATGTAAGCCAGTTACAATTTATTAAATATTTTCTTTCTCAAGTTCTTCTGCTAATCCTAAAAATAAGTGTGACAAAGATCATACAAAGTTAAACAGAATATTACCCTATAACCTCAAACCATAGCTTCCTCTGAATCCACGTACTTGTAATCCATTCTCAGGTCTACAAAAACAACCACTATTCTTCTCTAATCAAAAATGGGTTTGAGTCACTGTTATTGAATATGAGCAACAACGTAAACTAACTAGAAAACATATTTTGAAGCATTGTTGCATAAATAAAACAGTGCAAATATAAATCACATCTTTACTATTATAGCCAAAAAGATGGAGCTCGAAAGATTGTGTGAGTATGTAGCTCTGGGACGTGCATTTCAAGTGTCTATTTGTCATGCTAACTTAAGCCCGTTTGGAGAACGATGGCTAGTATTATTCATTAAGGGAATAATTAACGCTTCTAATGGCTAGGAAAATGAATAAAGCACATTCAACTGAAAGCAGCTCTTTCTAGCATGGAAAAATTATTACCTAGAAAAAAAATGTGTATGCTTAGACAGTTCCATTTACAATTTAGACTTCGAATAGATTTTTCACTGATTCCTTTGATTTTGAATATCATCATTAACTGAAAATGAAATAAAGCTGGGTAAAAACGAAGATTGTCCAGTATGCAATATGAATCAGAAGTTATTTACGGAATTCAAACAGATTTTTCACTGAACCCTTTGATTTCAAATATCTCTACTATTATAATGGGAGAAGGCCTTAGTGTAATTTGTCCATCTACCAACCTGTGCAACGCACGTGCATAACTATTGTAAATGAGGTTTTAGATCAAATCCAGACTACATCTGAATTTTTACTTTTAAAAAAACTATATTTATTAATCTCTACTACTATAATGGGAGAAAGCCTTAGTGTAATTTGTCCATCTACCAACCCGTACAACGCACGTGCATAACTATTGTAAATGAGGTTTTAGATCAAATCCAGACTACATACGAATTTTTACTTCTAAAAAAATATATTTATTAAGACGTGCATCGCACGTGTAAACTACTAGTCATCATTAAATGAAAATGAAATAAAGCTGGGTAAGAAAGAAGATTGTCCAGTATGCAATATGAATCAAAAGTTATTTACAAAATTCAAACTGATTTTTCACTGAACCCTTTGATTTCGAATATCATCATTAAATGAAAATGAAATAAAGCTGGGTAAGAAAGAAGATTGTCCAGTATACAATATGAATCAAAAGTTATTTATCCATGTCTAATCAATGAGATTAACAGAGTAGAACATAACGCAATACTGCAGAAGGAAACATACTTATTTGGCGGATGATAAGATGTCGGCCAAAGTTTGCACTGTTCCTCCCATTCTTCTTTTGACAAAGCAACATATTTAGCAACCTAAAAGCATTATTTTCAATATTTAGAATAAGTGGAGAATGGAGTACGTTAAATCCCTTGAGAGATACAGATTCTCCACTGCCTAAACCCAATTAGGTAATGAAATAACAAAAATGAGGCCAAGCCATTTAGCCAGAAAATTACCCTTATCTTACTATCTTTTGTGAAGTTTAGAGAAAGTAAGAGAAGGGTGACAATTTGGCCCTGGAAACTTTCTTGGATTTCATACCCTTTTATTACTGATATTCAAAGGCTCTTTCATATATGCTTGAACCCTCATTAAATGCAAAATATGCAATTTTTTATATAAGTTGTCGACAAGAACACTATATGTTTACAATTTTTTAACAAAGTAAAATAATATTGGATGCTTCAAAATCTTCAAAATAAATTAAAAAACGTTAAATTAAAAGAAGATGGATATCGTGGTAAAGATTGGTTCCTTGACATACGATGTTGTAATATACTGGTCAATAATTAAACAAGAAAGGAAGAGACATGTCAAATATCATTTGAAAAATCACTTTGAAAACATGTACAACCTCAACAGTTGCCAGTAGTACATAAAATTATGTTCTCATAACTATCAAGAGTACAGTGAAACAAAATACTCACTTTAGCTTTGAAAGGATGAAGTTTGTAGACATTTATAAGCTGAAGAAGGTCCTCTTTGAGGTTGTCAATGAAATTATCTTCTCCATCAGAAAGGCATAAGATAACTGATAGCTCAATATTTCCTGTAAAGGAGTGAGTATAATTGTAACTCCCCGTACTTAAGAGTATATATATAGTATTATATTGGAAAAAAGATTTTCTATATATATATATATGTGTGTGTGTGTGTGTGTGTGTGTGTATATATATATATATATATATAGGGAAAGCTTCGGTTGTGCACTCCTCTAGTGCACACGGCCTTCGGGCGTTCATATCGACGATCCGAACCGTTCACATTGATCTACACATCTAAATTAGTCTAAATATGTAAAATCAAATCATTTAAAATTCATTTACCCATCCATCATGTGACTATAAAAAATAAAAAAAATCAGCCAAACAATTTTGTAACACTTCAATGGATGGGTAAATGAATTTCAAATGATTTGATTTTACATATTTAGACTAATTTAGATGTGTAGATCAATGTGAACGGTTCGGATCATCGATATGAACGCCCGAAGGCCTAGTGCACACGCCGTGTGCACTAGAAGTAGTGCACAACCGAAGCTTTCCCTATATATATATATATATATCCCTATATATATATATATATATATATATAGAGAGAGAGAGAGAGAGAGAGAGAGAGAGAGAGATAGAGAGTCCCCTTCGGTTGCACACTACTTTTCGTGAGCACTCCGTGAACACTCACGAAATAGAGCACCTATGAAAAATCCGAACCGCTCCTATTATTCTATATGCCTAAGATAGCCTAAAAATTAAAAAATCAAGTAATTTGAAGTTCATTTGCCCATCCATCATGTTGTTAGAATTTTCAGCCATACAATTTTGTGATGATGTAAATCATGGGCAAATGAACTTCAAATTACTTGATTTTTTATTTTTAGGCTATCTTAGGCATATAGAACAATATGAGCGGTTCGGATTTTTCATAGGTACTCTATTTCGTGAGTGTTCACGGAGTGTTCACCAAAGTAGTGTGCAACCGAAGATTTCTATATATATATATATATATAATATTAGAGTGGGCCTATAGGTTGTCTATGGGCTTGGTTGTATGGAAATGGGCCAAAAAAAAGAATAGGAAAGTAGAAGATGAATGGGCTGCATGGAGTGTGGGCCCGGGTGCTGTTGTTGTTGGTTGCATGAGAGCTAGCACGTAAGTGCTTGTGTGTGTGTGCGCGCGTGCACAGCACGTGCTTTGGGAGCTTGAGTTGGTGTGGGATTCAATTGTCCCACATTGGTGGGTAATTAAGAAAAATGTGAGTTAAATAGAATAGCCTATGATCAATTGGTACCTGAAAGCTATAGCACATTTTGTGAGGCAAGCCTGTGGTGGACTGTTGTTAGAATTTGTTTTATTCGTGTGCGCGCACGTGTACAACAATCAACACTAGAAGTGACTAGAATCAACACCCAAACTTAATTTATTTACAAGATCTAAGATTAAGGCATGTGCTTGCAAATAGTTTATTTATTCAATAGATAAAATTTGTGAATCACATTGTAACGGAGACAATAATCTTACAAGTACCAATACTTAATTTGATACTAATATGTTGGTTTGAGGAGGCTAAAAATTTTGAGTGGTATATAATGTAACAAGTAACGATGGTGTTAGATATTTTGATCAATCAACGAATTTAGTTAGAACGGCAAAGAAAGAAGACAACTTTAATTCAAGAGATCTTTGTTCAGAACACACCATTACTAAAACACAGATTATAGTGGTACATCCCCAGACATAGACATGGATTGTCGACAGTCTGTATTCAAGCATATAGAGTATCTTCTTGCTATTGTATTGTTGGAAAATGAGGTCAACTTACTACTAGGATTGGTTTTATTTCCATACAATATTATATGAGTATATTTAGAAAGGCACCTTTACAAGGGTGTTTTTATAAATACAGTGCCCCTTTGAACAATCTCCACTTTAGATGTGTATATGTGCTTCGAAAAGGCACATAGTTGCTATGTGCTGGATATGTATTGGGTGTTGATTAAGGATAATGCATGAATGAAAAGATGTGCAGCTTAGTCTGTCATTTGAAAAGGTTTTATTAATTGTTGTAGACGTCGTGGCTAGAGGTGCTCTATGAGACTTATTGGTTGTGAGTGCCATTGTAACAATGACCCACAGTTAGAGCGTACAAAATTTGCAGTAAGATAATTCAACGGGTTCAAAAGAATAAAACTAATGATTCCACTCTATAATTTTGTTATAATCCCCTATAAATTAATTACAGCGAAGGGAAATATAGTAATATATTTTATTACTAGATTTGCCCGTGAGCACGTGCCTACGGCACATCTTCGGAACGATACAGCATATGAAAAGCCTTGTAAACAGTAAAACAACAATTATGTAGCTCAAGTTTGAATAGTATGACAATAATTAGTTGTAAATAAAAATCCATGTTTCCATTAGTATATGTTGAAAAATAATTATAAATGACTAAATGTGGGTATAAAATCAAACTTCTTAGAACTTTGAGGGTGGAAAATGATGAAATTTAACTATTGAATCGATATTTGCTATTTTCAATGTAACATGAACAATAAAAAAAACATAAAAAATCTGAAAATTTACAAACTTGAAATCTGAAAATCTAAATTTTTGAGTAAATAGAGAGAGAATGAGGGAGAGATGGAGAAATAATTAAATAAATAAATGAGTTTTTTTTTTTTTTTTTTTTTTTTGGGGGGGGGGGGGGGGGGGGTGGTTCTGTGAGGTTAGATTTTGACCTTTGATTTTTTAGGGGATTGAAGGAGAGCCACTTGATAGCTTTCTTTGTGTTTTATTATATAGATTAATCTACCTCCTCTCCATCATACTCAAAAATTATTCTCCCCCTAATCATTCCGCGGGGGGGGGGGGGGGGGGGGCGGGAGGGGGGGGGGGGGGGGAATGTGTTTTGTAAGGTTAGATTTGGGCCTTTGATTTTTTAGGGGATTGAAGGAGAGCCACTTGATAGCTTTTTGTGTTTTATTATATAGATTAATCTACCTCCTCTCTGTCATACTCAAAAATTATTCTCCCGCTAATCATCCTCTTCATTGTGATCTTATCATGTATAACCTATTTCAATATAGTCATGTGCTGTTCAGGGTTAGTTCGAAGAGGGTTGAGGTGACCTCTACTGTATAGTTGTACTTGTACCATCTTCTTTCATTCAATTAATTTGATTTTAGGAATATTACAATCAACACTTTTTTAACGGACAGCTCAAATAGTTTCTCTTATTCAAATTCAATGCGAAACTAATGATCATATATCGAATACACAAAATTTAGCTTATTATGGTACATAGAATATAAAATGACCCAATTTATTAAAATTGAGAAGAGAGAGGGAGGAAGGGGGTGGGGAGTACAAAAAAAATTACCTTCTAGAGACCGCCTTCGCACCCGTTTAACGTGTCGCAGATCTTCAAGAGGGGATATCTTATTCAAGTCCCTATATATGATAATAATTGATTAGCTAATATTGTGGAAGGGTATTAATTTTTCATTTTTAAAAAAGGTAAGCAATTTAAGAGAGGGAAAATGCAGACCTGACGAGATTGTTTGCAAATTTTGGCTCTATAGTAGAAGCTACGACACCAACTGTACAAGGAAAATAAAGAGAAGATTAGAAAAAATCAAATAAAAGCACCAAGACAAGAAAAGTGGCTAAAGAAAATATTATACCTGTGGATTCCTCGAGAGTGGATGGTGGCTTTTCATGAATGTGAAGGATCTCCCACTTCATTGCTTAAATACCACACTCTGAAATAAGACCCATTAAAACAAACATTCAAAAATACAAAACTAAATTAGGGACCTCAGTTTGTTTTAGCTAGCTTCAAACGAAATTCTCAAACACACACACACACAGAGAGAGAGAGAGAGAGAGAAAATCGGATTTGAAAACACAAATTTGAGAGAGTTGTGGCAATTGTAACTTGGTACCCGCATCACTTATCATGATTTGATTGTGCCTACAATTTCAGGACATAGTAACTCAATCCCCATAATTTCTCATCACATTTAGTAGTCATTTTGCTATTGCTCAGTATTTATATAATTTTCAGCGATCTGATTGCACCTACAATTTTGGGGCACACAATACAATCCCATGAAGTTTTTATCACATTTAGTGGTCATTTAGATGGCCTAATGTGGCCAAACCCAGAGCAAATAGCTGCAGATTATTCCTGCAACGCCGCGTTCTGGTATTTAATGCATGACTTCAAATTTAACCCTCCATTTTGCACACTGATAGGCTATATCCTAAGGTGAACAGTGCCTGGAAATTCCCAGTCACACTCTTTTGACAGAAAAAACCCATAGAATTCTATAGTCGATATTGTTTGAATAATTATAGTGTAACATTCTAATCATACTCTGCATTGTAGAGCATGCATTTTCACAATAAATACACAAACAATTTTTACCTTGAAATCAAGTGCATATCAAAACATTAAACATGTACGACCGAAGCATCCACCACTTGACGGTGTTGGGCAGTGGGCACAATATACTCACAACTAACAAATCTATATAATAAAACACAAAGAAAGCTATCAAGTGGCTCTCCTTCAATCCCCCCAAAATCAAAGACCCAGATCTAACCTCACAAAACATATTTTCCCCCAAAACTCAAATTCAAATCCCCAAAACAACTCATTTATTTATTTAATTCTCTATCTATCTATCTATCTATATATATATATATATATAATATATATATAATAAAACACAAAGAAAGCTATCAAGTGGCTCTCCTTCAATCCCCCAAAATCAAAAGCCCATATCTACCCTCACAAAACACATTTTCCTCCCAAAACTCAAATTCAAATCCCAAAACAACTCATTTATTTATTTAATTCTCTATCTATCTATATATATATATATAGAAACATGGACTTTTATACTCCAATTTATAATTATTTTTCACCATATACTAATAGAAACATGGACTTTTATTACAACTAATTATTGTCATACTATTCAAACTTCAACTACATAATTGTTGATTTACTGTTTACAAGACTTTTCATATGTTGTATCGTTCTGAAGACGTGCCGTAGGCACATGGCCACGGGCAAATCTAGTATATAAATAAGCTACACTAAGATGTCGTAAAAAGTTACATCCACAATATCTTTTACACTAGTAAAGACACCCCATAATCCTTGATCACTAACATAACAAGAATATGTATCGATGTAAACACCCACGACTATTTTCGAGCACGTTTTACATGGCAACAATTAAAACATGACCATCCAATCCCTAAAACTTATAAACGGACCAATTGCTCCAATCGACATCAATTGGTATAGTAGCTCATAAATATAACAAAATCCTTATCTATTGTATGAAATCTACCGCATACAACTCTACTGGCATTAACATATCACAACAATCAAAATCCAATATTACATAATCGCTTGCGAAATTCTATCCCTAATGTTGAGATCTTTACACTTACTTTTGAGAAGTTGTCGGGGAATCTCCAGATTGAGTGATTTTTAACGGGGGATTACTTAGGGTTTTGGATGGAAACTTTGAGGGTAAAAGGTCGTGCTTTTTGGGTTAGTTTTGGGGGGAGAATTGAAGGTGAGAAGGCGGCGTACTAGTGGAGGCAAGTGGCGCTCGGGGGGCGGCGGCGGCGGCGGCGGCGGCGGCGGCGAAGATAAGAGAATTTGGGAGGGCTTTCATATGTGGTTTAGAGATGGGGATTTGAATGTTGATGTGGGCTTAAACCAGTTAATTCACATGGGTTGTATTGTTTGAGTACATTTGCTTGTGGACTTAGCCCATATAAAGAAATATCATTATATCTTAAGCTACCTCCTCCCTTATTTCTTTATTTTGAAATAGAGAAATGAGAGGAAAAGTAGGAGTTCAAACTTATCTTATCACCTGCAAAACACACCTTCACCTTAATAAAACAAAATGAAAAAATATATACAAAACACAAAAAAATCTTCATTTTCCCAAATTCCCCAAACGCATCCTCTCCCAAAACCCACTAGTCACCGTTCGTGTAACTCCCTGTTCCAGTAGTACGTATTTTACTACGTAAATTTTTGTACTTCAATTTTCAGAAGTTTTATTTTTCTTTGTGGACTCTTTATTTCTAAAGCCAGAATATTTTTCTGATCAATTCTATAATTTTGTGAATTTTTCGATCGGAGTTTAAATACAAAATTTAAACCCTAACTAATCCTAATCCTAATCCTAATTCTAATCCTACCTAATTCTACGCCTAACTCCTCATTTTTCCTAAACCTATGATGATTTTTCTACACCTCCACCACCCTACACTCTTATTTTCCTAACCTATCCCTTGATTTTTCTACAGCCAACTACCCCCTTTTGATTTTTCTACACCCCTCCTATCTCCTCCTTTCTATATATACACACACACACATGCAGACCTCATTCCCTTCTTCTCTTCCTCTGCCTTCTTCACACTTCACACCCGAGAGCCCTTCTTCTTCTCTTCCTCTGCCTCCTTCGTACCCGAGAGCAAGCAACGCCCAAGCTCCACTTCACATTCCATCTTCGAGCCAACGACTCCGCTTCTACGATCCCGTGAACCCCGAAAAACAACCCGACGCCGCGCCACCTTGTTGTTGTTGTCACTCACCGTTGCTACCGTTAGCTACCGTCTCGCCGCCATTCTTACTGCCGTTGTGCCGCCGTCCGTTGCCGACGTTGCTTCCATCCGTGGTTAACACTACCACCGTAATCGTCACATTATAAGGCAAGTACCTTGTACACTATTTTTGTTCTCGTACAAGCATTTTCCTTTGACTCGTGGCAAGTAGTCTAGTCATCACCATATTTTATTGTCAAACTCTGTTCTAGTCACTTGTTCCGTGTTATATCAACTCAAAAGTGAACCGTTAACACATTTCGAATCGTGTTATCGAATATCGAATATTCAACCTTACTATCTCTAAAATTTCTTGACCTTGCACTAAAAATTCGACCATGTTCCCAATACTAGATTGAAGATTTTCTACGTGGAAATCGTAGCCCATCGAGTCCCGAATCCAGAACATCTGACGGTTTCTCAATCGGATGTATAGATTGTGAGATATCGCGATTTTAGTACTGACATATCACGAATTCCTGAACCTGCATGGGATTACTAACCGGCATCTCGTACTGAGAATTCGACCATGTTCCCGACACTGGATCGAAAAACGTTCTACATGAAAATCGTAGCCCTTCGAGTCTCGATATCCGAAATATCCTACAGTTTCTCAATCCGATGTATAGATTGTGAGATATCGCAGTTTTAGTATTGTGACTCCGAATTTCCAGAATGCGCGCGAAACATCGAAACCAGCGAAGAATGAATTTGTATGCATCGCTACTGTCCTTAGAATGTATCGTGTGAATATGCGTTGGAACCGGGAGAGAGTCTAATTTCTAGAATCTCTGACAGAATCGGATCTGCTTTTCTGTAACAACGGAAAAGTGGATTCGAATGCAGATATGTCAAGTTGTCTAAAAATTTATCTCTACGTTTTTGCATATAAACCCATTACTTTTCATATTTAATGAACTGAATGTATTATTGTTCTTGTAATAATAACTTGCATAGATATAATAGGTTGATTGAATGTATTTTATACCACTCGATAATTCTATAATAACTACTCTCGATACATATACTCGTTTTACGTCTCATGTCCATGATTACTGCCGCTGATATTTTTCTTGATTAAACTATTTGATTACACCGTTCCACTAGTCGTACCAACTGCATATTCATAATTAATTATAAAAGAATAACAAGCCGGGGTTATAAGGGTACGGCTTAATAGTGGACAATATAGGGGAGTATACTCGGAAGGGGGCCCGTGTTTCCCGAAATAGTGATTCTTGATTCTTGATTCTTGATTCTTGATTCTTGATTACACAATTCTTGATTACATAATTCTCGATTACATGATTCATGATTACATGTCTTGATACTATCACTGGAAGACCCGAGTACATAATCCTATAGAATTCACTACTTAAGTCTAAACGTCACATGATTGATATGCACCGAACTTGTGGTATGGGACACAGGATTGCGTGCATTAGATAAGTTAATAAAACAGATAAACTTGATATCTTCACTAAGCATGATTCTTGATTACATGACTCTTCGTTACACGACTCTTGATTACATGACTCTTAATTACATGACTCTCGATCTTTGACTACATGATTCTTGATCACATGACTCTTCATTACATAATTCTTGACTCTTGATTACATGACTCTCGATCCTTGATTACATGAATATCGATTAACTGAGCCTAGGTTATCAATTGCTTATATCTTGAAGTCTAGAATACACTAGTTACCGTTATTACTTACATGATCATATTGTCTCAGTTCCTTGCTTACTTCTATATTGTATTTGTACTTCTACTTCTTGTTTCTCTCATGTTATATCTTGCTATATTATCCCTTTTTCTGCTTGTTGCTACTTGCTGCCCGAAACTTGCTTTAACGGGAACTTTTCTATTTTTCTTTGAGTTAATGATTATACAGGTACTGATGGACCAGATGAGCAGACTCTCTAGATGATCATTGCTGCTTTGTTACTACTTCATGTTGTTTTTCTTTCAGTCGCTATTTTATCTAGTTGTTATAGCGAACTGTTCATCGTACTGTTTTAATTATGGCACCTTGTATTCCCGGGCATTTTGATCCGATGTTGATGTATTATCTGGATGATGGTTATTTTATTTTCAGCTCATGTGATCATTATATTTGTCTGCGTAAGTGTGTTATAAATATCTTGTTGAGCTTATAATTGCACAGCTTATGGATGATGTATATCATTCGCTGGACCTCAGTTGCATGCCTGTATTTTCGTATAGTGGGAAGCGGGGTGTGACAGTTCGCCGTTTGCAAATCCACCCCAACCCAAACCGTCGCCGTTCACCGTCCACCAGTCCACCCAAATACAAGTCGCCACCGTTCGCCTATCCTCGCTGTCTTCCCTAGCCCAAAACTCAATCGTAATCGTTCGTCGTTCGTCAGTCCGCCCAAATCTAAGCAGTAGCCGTACGCCATACCCTAAATCCTCATCGAGTTAAGGTATTCAAAAAGTTGTAAGATCCTCTCTTATTTTGGATTATATGTTTAATATTTTTTAGAATATTAAGAATATGAGATTAATGTATTCCTTAAGTTGTAACATCATCTCTTATTTTGGACTGTATATATAGTACTATAATTATTTGCTAAAGAGATGAAAATATTTGATGAATCTAAGAGTAATGCCTAAAGATCCTTTGATTTATTATGTGCGGCTTCGTCTTCCCATGTTAAATTCTTCAATCTTATCGATATTTGCTATATGCGCTCATCCTGTTTGATAAAATGCATAAATGAACTGAAATATGTTAGTTGTGGGAGCCTGCTGTGTGGTGGGGGCATAAGGAACTCAAGTGGATGTGTTTTAATTTTGAGTTTGATTAAGGATTTATACACCAATCTTCGAAATATATGGTTCAGTAAGATGCTTATAGATGTGGGAAGGTTCAAATTTGGGTTCGGAAATATCTTGATTACAATTATTTTCTCATTTGTGGTGCACACGAGGTGTTTGTGAAAATGCTCAAAAGACCTTTATAATTATTTGGCATTATTTTGATTCTATTTAGTCATTCAAATTACCTTCTTTCAGGTGTTGTCTTGCCGACGAATTTTGGATGGCTGATGAATGTGGATATAGAAGGTAAAAGTCTACTCTTAGCAATTACATTTTTCGTGTTCGATGGTTTCCTCTGTAGTTGTTTTCTCAATGCTGATGAACTTTGTCCTATACTATATCTTTTGATCCATGCTCCAGTTTTATGGCGAGCACCTGTTGCCATTATGTAGGCGTGCAGAAAGGGGCTACTTCATCATGCGCATTGTCTTAAAATGATTGATGTAAGTCTCTTAAGCTCAAAACAATAAATATGTTTATATTTTTTGTGACTAGCATTAATACCTTACCAAAATTTATTGAGGGTGTTTCCGAAAGGAAACCTATATCTTGATTAAAGTTATTTTACTGTTATACTTCAATTTTGATTAACGTTGCTTTACTGTTTTACTTCAATTTTGATTAAAGTTGCTTTCTTTTGCTACAATCTCAGTATTTTTTCTATTCAACATTGATTTACGGTACAATTACTGTATTGGATTCTTACTTGATAAATTATGAAAATATATATAATAGTCCGATCAAATATTGTTAAAATTAATTATTTTTTAAAATTATGCTTACTATTATATATATTATACTATTAGGAGAGAGAGTCATTCCTCTATTAAAATAGAGCAAAGAGAGGAAAAGTAGAAACCTAACACGTGCTAACACATGAGAAAAAAAAAGAAACAAACATGTACTAATACGCGTAATCAATTTACAAAATAAAATAATAATAAAAACAACCACTCACCTTCTGTGTTGATTATGTTTTATTTGAGAGGGAATGATTTAAGACGGAAGGCTTGATTTGAGAGGGCAGGGAGTTGAGAAGCACACTGTGGAGAAGAAGATAGCAGAGTACATCAAGGAAGAGTCCAAGAAGAGTCACATTCCTACCTATTACTGCATTGTAAGCTCAACTTCGATAATTATTCGACTTTTTTTCTTTGCTTTATAAATATAGAATGATGTTGGTTGATTTGAAAATGTGAATTTGTTAATTTGTGGATTTGTCATCTTTTAATTATATTGTGATCGAAATAGTTAAGAGACATATCTAAATTCAGGGATCTAGAGTTTAACTATGTCTTAGTATTGTGTCTATATTGAATAGGGTCATCTCCGTCCATTAATGACTTTTATATTTTTGTTTAAGAACTAAAGTTATTGTACATGTACATGATAATAAAAAAATATGAACTAATGAAATCTTCCTTAGTGGTTTCAAAGAATATGACTGTAGCGCCCCGAGTTCCACACACTGGGAGCTCGTGACACTTATCCAGAATCTTTACTTCAATGAGTACACAACACAGAAAAATTACAGGAAATTAGAAACTTACATTGCATATGGAAACTTTATCCTACACCTGGATGATTTTCGTAGTACGAGTTCCCTGCTCCACGATCAGCGATTCTGCAATTAGCAAACTGTAGGCACGTCAGTTGAATACAACTGACGCAACGCGGATGAAAACCACAATCTCCAAAATCCTCAATAATCAATATTTGATGCAGAAGAAAAATGTGAAAAGTCAAACCATAAGTGTCGGTGTATGTCATGATCTAGATTCTAATGCACAATTCATATGCACATCATGTTCTTAATCTAATGCAAACTTGATTTGGAAACGTATGCATCCCATACTACATACTCCCCAAATCGAGTTCGTATTCTCCAGATAATAGGGTTCAATCCCTCGTCATGCATCCTACTCTTGTACTCTTTCCTGTTTCTGACATTCATCTAGTGACTGGTAGAGTCTGCAGTACCTGCGGTCCATTTCTGCTCTTGCAGTCGGATCGTGGTCCTTCTCCACTCTGAACGACAGCGATCACCCTGTTCGTTCAGATCGTGGTCCTTCTTCACTCCGACAGGATCGTGGTTCCTCTCCACTCCCGGTCAGGCCTGTGATCATCAGCTCTGCCGGAATCATGGTCCTTCTCCACTCCTGCCCCTACCAAAGTTATTATGAACATAAGGCGAATCGATAGGGCCACCCCTACTCCGCCCAGAGACTTAGAGTTACACTCTTGCTCCTTGTTCGTTTTAAACAACATAGAACCTTAGGTGGATTTGGAGGGTCCATTCCCTAATTTCCACCATACAGTCCTTATCACTAAATCCCAGAAATTAACAGACGAGACCACGCCGCACGTGTCCCAGACGAGACCATGCCGCACGTGTCCCCTTGACAGGAGAGTACAACGCCCAACTAGTGCATGTCCTTACCAATTATCCTAGTTTATTTCTTAATTCACCAACTCAACAAGTCTCATCTAGATTTAATTGGGTTCAACTTAGCTTCCAATCATGCTAAGAAGTTGGCCCAATATGCACGACACTAGTGCACTTCAATGTGCACAAAACATTACCATATGTAAATTTTCAAGTATGCATATCCGCATACACAAGCATACGGTATTCTATTAATCACCGTATTCATTCCCACAATATCTTCTATACCACTAATAGTTCTTTACTACAATCTACTTAACTTTACCATGAGTTTCTAATTAGCTAAGCATGCAACTACAACCACTAAGCATATTACTACAAGTGTGTACTTTCATGCAATCACATCAATTTAATCATTCGAGGAGTAATCTTTTATACTACATTATAACTAAGCTTACTAATTCATTAGTAGCTTACTAACACAAAACTAGTAGTTTACTAACAATGCATGTTTACTAACCATAAACAATTAGTTAGCAATTGGGTTACTACGAGGTCAAGTCTACATTTCTAACTTTCTAACTTCTCACTATTATAGCATTCTATTCTACTAATTCACTACCATACTAACATATTAACTTACTAACTTATACTAACCATTTCAACTAAGCTTACTAATATTATTAGTACGATGCTAGTAGCTTACTATCAATGCTAATCAAGATACCAACTTGCTAGTAAAAGGGACTTTAAACATTTAAGCAGGAAAATTTAATTAGACAATTCACTACACAACATCACAAAATCACCACTTATGTTTAATAGTTAACCACACAATCCCCATGCTCAAGACAAGGTTTTATTCATGCTTTTGCATAAAAGATTCATCTTTCACAACACAATCCTCATGCTCAAGACAAGGTTTTTATTCATGCTTTTGCATAAAAGATTCATCTTTCACACTTATACTATCATTCTTAACACAAAGAACAAATCTTTATTTATTCACTAGTATATTTATGCATATAAAATTCACACAAGTAAACACTCACTACAATTTCTAGCAAACATCAATCATTTATTCATATATGAAGTGAAATAATAATAATAATAATACAAGAGGTATGAAGAATACCCACTTTCTTTTGTTTGCAAGCTTCAAGTTGCTATCTTCTCCTCCTTGCTCCTTGATTCTTCCTTGTCTTCTTGTTTCAATAGTAGTATAGTAATAGTAGTAGCTAAGTAGTAGAAATGATAGTAGTAGAAGTGGTAGTTGTAGAAGAAGTAATGAAGTAGTAGTAAGTAGTAGTAGAAATAGAAGTAGTAGATATATAGAAAAAGAAGGATGGAAAGAAGCAGCTTTGCTGCTGTCGGCAGTGAAAGAAAAGAGAAAAGAGAGGTGTAGGGGTAGTAAGTAGTAGTAGTAGTATGGTGGTATAGTAGTAGTAGTAGTAGAATAATAGAAAACGCATATATATAGAGAAAAAGGGGGAAAAAAGGGGCTGCAATCAGCTGGTGTTGCTGTCGGCAGAGAAAGAAAAGAAAAGAGAGGTGTGGAGGAGTGTGGAGATTCCTAGAAGGCTCAGTCATCACTCTAGGACTAGACCCTAAGGCTTAGAGTGTACACCTAAGCCTTCTTTGGTCAAAATTGTAGGCTAGTAATCATTTTTTTTTTCTTTCAAAAGTTGTCCTAGTCAAAATTTGTAGGCTATAAGTAGTAATAGCATATGTATACTTATATATATACATAGTAGCTTAGTGTAAAAAATATATATATATTATATATATATATATATATATATATATATATATATATATATATATATATATATATATATATATATATATATATAGACATATATATATACACACATATACATATACCCATATGTGCATGTTCATGGATTCATTGGGCCAATAAAACATGCATATTGGGTTGGGCTTTGTAAAATTTGACCATACTAACATAAAAATAATAGTGTAGTGTATGAAAAATAATAATAGTAATGTCAATGCATATATATATATACATATATATATATATAATAATGTATATATATATATATATTGTAAGAATTTAGGGGTATTACAATGACCGCAATAGTAAAAATATCATTATTTGGATTTTCCAGACAATAGTAGCACATGTTATTAAATAAGATAAACTGAAAAAAAAATATACAATATATATTATCATTGTATTGTTTAAGTTTCATAAAATTTTATAAATCTATTAAAAATAGTTTAGTCTGTGCAATTTGCACAGAGTAACACTAGTTTATTTATATATATCTTAAGCTAATAAGCCTACCACATCTCTTATTTCTCTATTCTGAAATAGAGAAAGGAGAGCAAAAGTAGGAACTGACACGTGCAGCCCACACCAATTGCCAAAACAGAACTAATTAAAAAACACCCAAAAAAACATGTTCTCTTCCATATATCCCCAAAACTCACTCACATCTCCTCACCCATCCGTCCTACCGCTGCCCGCCGTCCACCCCGCCTCGATCTCGCCCGTCTCTACCCTCCATCGTCGCCGTCCGTCGTCGATCCCGCCCCGACCCCGCCGTCTCTACCCTCCACCATAAGTTTCCCTTTTACTTAAGATTTCTCTATCTTTCTCTACCCTCCACCGTAATTTTACGCTACAAAAAGGGGCTGCAAAATTAAGGGGCCTATTAGAAATCACATGGTATAGCAAAATCAACTCAAAATTCACATGGTCATATCAATGACCAAACTATTTCTCATTAATAGTATAGGTCATTGCCAGCAAGTATTATAAATTTCTTATTTATAATGGGTTAATTAAAAATTAGAGAAGAAACCCATGAATTATATGTTTGGTACGATCTCCATGGTTCATGTTGCCAATCAACTGTTTGTCAAAATGCCCATTGGACATAAGTTGTTCATCTTTATGTAAATAGAACATGTAATGCACCCATTTCGAGTTTATGTGGCTAAAAATGGTAATGTCTGTAACTTGAATAGAATATATTTTGTTTTGGGGAGATGGGTCTGATGGGTTATGTTTTACCTAAAAAATGTTCATGATGCCCAATCCTAAGATGTATTCTGTTTTGTTGAGAAAGAATGTTGAAGGTCATTCGTGATATACCCGAGTCAATAACATGGTTTAGATAAGTTACGTAAGAAGCACCTAAGGAGGATTATTCCTATCGAATTATGCTTCGAGAGGAATAAATCAGGTCATGGGGAATTATCTGATCAAGCAGATTAAACTTTTGTAGTTTTCTAACCTGTATAAAATGTACGTGGATCAAAGTTTCCATTATGAAATTTTTTTTAACCTTGACTTATATTTAAAATGAGCATTTTTTAAGATTTTTTATTTATTTTTTAAAACAGATCTACATATAATTGAATTTCAGAAAAGTGGGTTTCCTCATGCTCACATCTTGATTACTGTTCGAAGAGAAGACAAGATTACCAATATTGAAGATATTGATGGATTCGTATCCGCCGAGATTCCAGATAAGGAACAATTTCGAAATATGCTGGAATAGAAGCTTCGAAATATGTTGGAATAACAAGGAAAACAACATGCAGATAGTGGTATCTTTTCTACATCTTTTGTTTTGTTTGAAAAGTTTTGAGAAATTGTAGTATTTTATGTGTTTTATGGTATGATCATTTTGTAGAGGCACAACTAAGGAGTAATATAGAATAGTTGAAGAAAAATATTGAGGAACATCGTAGACAATATGAGTATTTGCAAGCAAGCTTTAGAATGGAGGAATCTGACAAGATTGTAAGTGATTTTTGAAAATACATTTTTCTTGACATCTCTAAATTAATGGATCTATGGTTTACCTATGTCTTTGTGCTGAAATTGTTGGAGAGTTACACACATCGAGAATTTTGGGGTTTTCTTTTAATTGAATATAAAATATAGAACGATATTGATTTCGAAATGTGAATATATAGGTTAATCTATATATTTGTCATCTTTTCATATAGCTAATTATCAACTATTGTTCTCTCCATGTGTTTCTGATTTTGATTATATTTAATTTGAGAGGGAAAGTCATTAAGAAGCACACAGTCGAGAATGAGATAACGAAGTACATCAAGGAGTCCAAGAAGGATCACAACCCAACTTTGGTAATTTTTCGATGTTTTTTTAATTTCCTTTCAATTGAATAGAAATATAGAATGATGTTGGTTTGTTTGAAAGTGTGAATTAATATATAGATTTGTCATCTTTTAATTATATTGTGAATGAAATAGTTAAGGGGCATCTCTAAATTTTTAAGTTTCATATAATTTTATAAGTTTCTCAAAATTATTTTAGTCTGTGTAATTTGCACAGGGTAACACTAGTTATGAGTACAACCAAGTATGTGGGTCTAGTCTGCTTGTATCAAATGATCAAACCCATTTTAAAATCTTATAATTAATGATGATCATCTCTATTCTCTTATCTATTTATAATCTCTAATATTATAATGAGAGAATGTATTAGTGTCATTTGTCAATCTGTCAACATGTGCGACGCATATATATAACTAATATGAAAAATGTTTGAAGTTTGAGCCCTCACAACATTAGATTTTTTATTGTTTATTTTTTAAAAAAATTTATTAAAAATGCATCGAATGTATAAATTAGTGATAATAATTACTATTATTAATCTATTATCCACAATCAATCTTATTTTGGAGGTCGGGCGTTCGGAGTTCCGTATGCACCAATTCGGGTGAGAGTAAGCAAATGTGTATGTGAATTATGTGTTGGTATCATATCACTACAAATATATATATGTGAGGGTAAGCAAATGTGTATGGGAACCATGTGTTAGTATTATATCACTCCAAATATACTAGTATCAGACACGTGCATACGTGCACGTGGAAAAAATTGAAGGATAATGAAAAGGGTAAGAAGAAAATAATTTCCTAACCGAACCACTTCCGAAAATATTTACAAAACAGGTCCACTTTCTAAAATATTTACCAAAGTTAGTCCATAATTAAAAAGAAAATAATTTTCAAACTGATCCACTTTCGAAAATATTTACCAAACAGGTCCATTTTCGAAAATATTTACCAAAGTAACCCAGGTTACTGACTAAGGGGTTCTCCCATTATAGTATTAGAGATGTTTTTCCGTCTTCTTCAAGAAATGAGCTTGAGGCTGACAGCCACTTATTTAAAAACTAACTTCCAAACGTAACACTATTTATAAAGGATAAACAAGAGAGGGAAGGATGTGATTATTAAAGTTTCAGGGCGCCCTATGATTTTAAGGCCCTAAAGCAAACTCTAAAAAAGGGGTCCCACATATATCAAAAATAATAATCATGTATTAGAAGAAAATATATATATATACATGGGAAATCATAGATTTTAGGGGTCAGAAGCTAATATAAATTAATTTTTAGCGATCTGAAGCTAATATAAACTCACGAAAAAAATAAAACGATTCATGGATTTTAGGGGCCTGAAGCTAATATAAATTAATTTTTTTCTCTTAAAATGGGGGGCTCCTTTTTTGGGGGGATTTGGGGGCCTGATGCAACTGCATCGGTTGCATTAGGCGCAGGCCGGGCCTGTAAAGTTTATGTGCATGGTCTCGTATCTATGACCTTTTTTATGAACTAGTAATTTACACGTGCGATGCACATCTCTATAAATATATTTTTTTTAAAAAAAATTCAATGTTGTCTGGCATCGAACTTAAAATCTTTTATTTAGTTATGCATGTGCATTGCACGTGCATGTTTGGTTACAAATGTTGGTGATAATTTTACATCTCATGATTATTTTTTTATAAACCAATATTTAGTAGTTAAGGAAAAATGATATCTGACTATGAAAAAAATGTATACAAGTTCACTTATTTAAAAGTAAAAATCAATAAATACAAAAATAAAAAAATATCACTAGCTGTTTGAGTATAAAGGGGTGTTGATTGCTCAGTTATCTAAATGAATAGATAATCTAAACACAAATTAAAAACCTCGCAAGTGTACGAATCGTTTACAGAAACGTAGTGAAAAGCAAGGGTCGATCCCACAGAGATTGTAGTAAATAACTTACTAATCAATAAAACAGAAATGCTTGTTATAAAGTTTTGTCTGAAGGGAAGAAAAAGATTAAAATCTAGATCAAGTAGTTCTCAATTTGGTTAATCACAAAAATATCTGTTGAATTAGTTGGGCTTGATTTCCACCTATAGTCAAGAATGCTATATCAACTTCTACATTACTCTGATCACTCATGATTGTTTATTTAAGGGTATGGTATCTACTTCTTAAAAGATTTCCCTAGGCCAAGAATTAGGCATGGTATCTACTCTAATTCCTTTCTCTCCTTAAGTGTTTAGCATGATATCTGCTAAGTTGCACTTGAAGAAAGCATATAAGTGATGGAAATTAACAAACACTCAAAGAATTAGAAGTTGACAACAAATCTAGATCCTCCAAGTTGATTAAACCAAAGAACCTAATAGATTCTTGTGTTACTAGTTATGAGCATAAAACTTGATCATCTCTATTACTCATATAACGGATTCATTTTTATAATAAGCAAACTTGATAATTTTAAGTTCTTCATTCCAGTTCAGTCGACTGTCGTCAGGAAGTCAGTCGACTGTACTGCGATCTTTCTAACAAATGTTTGATTCATATTTAAATTTGATTAAGAACAACCAGGTTTAATCAATAAGTGATAAGAGTAGTGCTATAGAAGATTTGTAAACTGTGGCAGGGTAAAAATGGCCTGGAGGCCCCACCAGGGCCCAATACAACTCTCACTCAAGAAAGGTAAAAATAGCAATCTAGTTCGGCTTCGAACCACCGCAGGGTCGGCGCCGAACATCACGTTCACCCCCGCAGAACTGGCCTCCTCGTATCCAACGAGCTTCAGCGGTCCTCGGCCTCCGATCCGTGACAGCCCCACGGGCCGTCCCCCCTCTCTGGCGAAGCAGGGGGATGACCTGGCACAGCCTAGGCCCTCTGATTCTCCCAGAAGCACAGAAGACCCACGATCAGCCATGTCAGCTCCAAATACCACCCAGGATTTTGCCACGTCAGCCCTATACCGCTCCTGGTATTGCCACGTCTGCCCTAAACCCCTTGGGCCTTCTGCCACGTCAGGCCCATGGGCTTTCGGGTCCAGACCCGATCCCCAAGCGGAACCAAACCCGGTTGGGATTCTCTATAAATACTAGACCCTCACCCACCTTTTGAGGTAATCAATCTTTTTCCACTTAAATTCACCTAGTTATTGCTACTCTCTCACAGAGACTGACTAGATCGTCGGAGGGTCCGCCACCGGGACAAACCCCGGTGTTTCAGGACCGTCTGCAGGTACACAAGACCTCGGATCCGAATCCTCTGATCCGAGCCCAGATCTCTGAATCACCCCGAGGTCCCCTCAGGTTCCGCCCGGTCTGCCAAGGGTCGGCAGACGAGCAGCTTTCTCCTTCAAATACAAATTGAGTCCGAACTCACACCTGGTGCATCCACACGTCTCCCAGAAATAAACCGCATCAGGTTGGCGCCGTCTGTGGGAACACTGCTTCAGAAGCCGACCCGAGCCCGACCATCGAGCGACCTCGACAGCCGAACTCTCATGGCCTCCAAGGGCAAGGGGGCCGCCTCCTCCGTCAACCGACGGGACACACCCCCACCAAACACCAATGCCGGGCCACGCGCATCAAGGCACGGAGATTCCCATCAGGGATCCCGGCGAAGTGCCACCCGTACAGTCCAACCTGACCTACGAGGAATAATCGTCAACCGTCAAATCACCCGCAGCAGGGGAAGGGCCGCTTCCAACCCGGCCCCGAACCATCCAAGACCGCCGCCCGAGGGACGAAGATCGACACTCAGCCGCATCGGAAGGCAGCCTCCAGACCAACCACACCGGGTCGAGGGAGCCCCCGTCACTCACAAGGAGTTCCAAGACTTCCGAAGAGAAATTCTCGGGGCCCTCCGACGGACCCCCGGAGAGGAAACCCTCCGCTCCCAAACAGGGTCGGATGTCGAGACCAGCGCATCGCGCCCTTCAACAAACCAGCCAGAAGACGATGGCATACTCCTAAGACGCCTCCAAGAAATGGAGGATCGCCTCGATCATATGGGAGACGGCGACCGACGGGCGGCTCAGGGGTACAGACCTGTCCGACCTCCCTTCTCCGCCCCCATCCTCCAAGCGGAAATACCAAGGATTTTCCGACCACCTCAGTTCGAGACCTACGACGGCGAGGGAGATCCCGCTGATCACATGGAAGGTTTCAAAACCCTCATGATGATTCACAGTGCCTCGGATCCCCTGCTATGCTGAGCCTTCCCTGCCACGCTTCGGGGTCCGGCTCGTGAATGGTATTCGAAACTCACCTCCGACTCCATTTACTCCTTCGACCAACTAGAAGGCAATTTCCTCGCCCACTTCGTCACCAGCCGGAAGGCGGAAAGGACTAGCGCTTCTTTACTTGAGCTCAAGCAGATAGAGGGAGAATCCCTCAGAGTGTTCGTTCGGAGATTTACCACGGAGGTGAGGTCGGTCTCCTCTCTTGATCCAGGCGTCGCCTCTGCGGCCTTTCGGCACAACGTTCGTCATGGACAGCTGAAAGCTTCTCTGGCGAAGAGACCCCCCATCAACTTTCCCGATCTCCTCAACCGGGTCAAGAAATACATTAGGACAGAAGAGGCCCTTAACCCCGAAGATACCAGGGAGGCCATCGGGAAGGGAAAGCGGAAGGTCGAAGCCGTCGAACCACCAAAGAAAGCTCCGAGGGACGCGGGGGCCGTGAAGAAGGTCCCACCGGTCCCCTGCTTCGAAAGGTACACTCCCTTGACGCATGACGTATCCGCCATCCTCTTAGAAATCGAAGACAAAGGCATTGTCCGACTACCCCCCGATCTAATAACAACAAGAATCGAGATCAACGCTTCTACTGCCGCTTCCACAGAGATCACGTCACGAAACCGACCAGTGCCGGGCCCTGAAAGACGAAATTGAGGAACTCATCTCCAGGGGGTACCTCCGAGAATTCACCCAAGAAGTCCCGCGGGATCGACGAGATACTAGGAACCGGAGGTCCTCGCCTCCGAACCCTACCCCGAACCGCATCCAGGGTCGGGATCCCTATTCCGAGGGAGCCACAGATACGCCCTTCATCTTGCACTGTGTCCACGGAGGGCCGATGGGAGGAGATTCAAACACTTCCCGAAAAGCCTTCATCCGAGAGGTGAATGCTGTCCACGACAGTCCCTCGCCCAAGCTACAACCGATGCCGGTCTCCTTCTCAGGAGAGGATCTCGAAGGCGTTCGCCTGCCCCACTGCGATGCCCTCTTCATTAATCTCCACATGGCTAATTGTGAAGTTCGCCGAATCCTCGTCGACAACGGCAGCTCGGTTAACATTCTTTTCCTCGAAGCCTTCGAGAATCTCAAGCTACCTTAAGGCAAACTCAAGCCGGCCGGATACACCTTGCATGGGTTCTCCGGCATCCCTGTCATGATAGAAGGGATTGTCATCCTCGACGTTACGGCAGGATCGGCTCCTGTCAAAAGGACCGAGTCCATGGACTTCATGGTGGTCAACGTCAAGGCGGCTTACAATGCCATACTCGGCCGACCCGGACTATGCTCCCTCCAAGTGGTGCCTTCAGCTTACCATCTGAAACTCAAATTTCCCACCCCGCAAGGAGTCGGCACCGTCCGAGGTAGCCAAGAAGCAGCGCGATCGTGCTACATGACCACCGTCGGGGGAGGTGTGTTCTCCCTCGACGCCGTCGAGTCCCAACCTGAGAGGGACGGCCCTGCTTCCAAACTGACACCGAGCGGGAGGAGACCCCCGTCGAAGCCAAGTACCTAATGGCACTCCTCGAGGGACAAACATAGGCTCTAGCCTGGCTAAATGTAGACCCGTTTTTGTGTAAACACTCTTATGTACAGGACCATCTTAGCGGCCCTCCTTACCTTATGCAAAAGATGTCTCTTTTTGTTAAAATCCTAACGCCAGATAATAAGATCGGCGCCTAAGTCCTCACTCCGGTATCGTCCCTAACACCTCGGTAGGCTCCAACCGAATCCAAGCTGAGGACTCTCCCTAAGGCCCCACTTCGATCCCTCGCGGATCGGTGGACTCTCCCTAAAAAACCACCATCGTTCACTACACTACTAGCCGAAGCAAAGAAGGAACAGTATTCTTTATTCGTACCCTTCTATTTTCGTCCCAAGAAAACAAACGAAGACCGTTACAGGACCACCCCACTCATCTCAAACTGAAGGAAGTCGCCATCTTAGAGCCCCTCGGGTCCGCCGGAGGGCGGGATTACTTCGAACAAGCGGCTAAAAAATCCCCCTGCTCGTTAGGATGGTCCTGGAACTCAGCCATGGTCGACTCCCCAGCCACGGAGCTCTGGGCGTCACCTGGTCGCGTACGCTGCAACAGCAGCAGCGCAGAGGGAACACCCTCCGCTTGCCGACCCACCGAGGAAGACGCAGAGGCACCCAGCATAATATTATAACGATGTATCTCCATTTCTTTCTCCGCAGAGACATCCCGAAGTAACCTTTCAGAAGCGGGCCTCGGCGCCGAGGCACCCAACACCGCCTGCCCAAGGCTCGCACCGCCGAGTCCCCGATCCAGCATCGCCTTCCTCAGCCGGCTCGCCTCCTCGCTTAAAGCTTCAGACTTATTCCAATAAAAATTCAAAGCCGCGTCAGTGTCACGGGCCCCCCTTCGGTGGCAGACCAACGCGGCCTCCAGGACCTCAACCTTGCTCCGGAGCCACGCCACATCGGAACGTCGGGGGTCCTCCTCGGGAAGGGGAGCCACAACCTACAGGAAAACCAGCCAACCCAATACACACACGCGAAAAGGTTCAGAAAAATCCTAGTTCAAAACACTTGGCCGGTCAAAAAACTTTTTTTCCCTATAAATTTAAGTACTCCTTACAAAAAAGGCGGTGGCCAGTCCGCGGGAGGCAAATACAGTCAAGAGAAGGAGAAAAGAAAGACAGAATAATACAGCTTATCGTCCCACCTCAGCGTCGACTGACGGATCTACAGATGGATCGGCCGGCGGGTCGAGAGCAGGCCCTCCTTCGCCAGGAGTCTTCGACATCCCCTCAATCTCCATGTTGTACTCAAAATTGGACAGGTCGATGGTCGGATAGAAGTGCCTCACATGGCTGAGGGCCTTCGCATAACATGTGTCCTGGGCCTTGATCACCATCATCTGGCCCGTAATCGTCACTTCTTCCTTCTCCTTGACGAACTTCTTCTTCAAGGAGGCCACCTTCTTCCCCCACTCCGCATCCTTGGCCTCGAGCTCGAGCTTCATCTGCTGCTCCCGCTTGTGCGAACCCTCGAGCTCGATCCGCAGTTCCTTCATCTCCCGCTCGCTCTTCTCCGCCCGAGCTCGCTCTTGTGCCAGGGATGCCTCGTAGAGGTTCTTCATATTAGCCCCCTGCATGCAAGCCTGCGACCAACGAGCGCAGATAAAGAAAAAGACTTCCGTAGAAAAAATTGACAAGGAGAATAGGGTCGACGGAATTACCTGCACGAGGGCCTGCGCCAGACGCGTGAACGTCACTTCCACGGGCTCACCCTCCATCACCTTGCGGTCATGAGGGGTCGCCAACTTCTCCACCACCTCGACGGCCTGGGCCTCATCGGTCAGATAGTCCCCCGTCCGAACAGACCAGTCCGGAGCCCACCGCTGCCGCAGCAACTCCGCCACCGGGTCCTCTTCCTCAACCTCGACCAAGGGACCTTTCCCCTTGTCAAGAACGGAGGCCCTCACTAGGCTCTGGCCCTTCGAAGCAGCCGCCCCCTTGCTCGTCTCCGAATGAATCCTCTTGGTCCCCGATTCGGGCTGGACCTCAGAAATGACTAGGGGCGACCCCCTTAGCCTCTTCGCCGCCTCCCCCTTCTTCTCTGCATTCTCCTTCCTCATGGCGAGCCTCTTTGCCTTGATCGATGCTTCGTCCATATCTGCAGAAAAAGCCATTAAGAGCAATGAGCAAGAAAGTATGAAAGGACCGAAAGAAAAGAAACAACTACATACACATGACGGTCGGGCTCAGTCCAACGCTCGCCAAGTTGGCCTCCGTGACCTTCGTCCAATCAATACTGGGTGACGAACGGAGGCGCTCGACAAACCCCCACTCCTCGGCCGACAAATCCCTCGGCCTCGGCGCTTGATAGTTCGGTTTGGAGTGATTCCATCGAGTGGGAATGTCCCAGGGCTCTTCACTCCGGATCACCAGATATTTTTTCTTCCATTCCTTGATGGAGTCCGGGTGACTGTGAACGACCTTCCCCTTACTCCGGGGAGAGATGTAGTAAATACCCTCGGCCGTCGAGCTGATCATCAACATCGCACGGAACACATTCAGCCTCAGGGGTACCTTCTGTTCCTCGCACATCAACACAAAGCAGATAATCTACTTCCAAGAGTTCGGCCCGTACTGCATGGGGGCCAAGGAGGCCCAGTTCAGCACATCCCGAACAAACGGGTGAACTGGCAACCTCAGCCCGGAGATGAAAGCGTCTACTGGGAAGACGCAATACCAAGCAGAAAGGGGATCGGTGGGGCGCAGAGTAGAGCTCGGCAGCAACAATTCGTAGCCAGGCCCTATGTGATACGCCAGCTGCAGAACCTCCAAGTCCCCGCCCTCCAAGACAGTCGGGATCGCGTCCATCATCACCCTCCTCCGACTCGGTGAAGAGGGCTGCACACCGAAGAGCTCCTTGTCAGAAAGATCGTCGGGATACTGACGGAAAGGCTTCGGCTGTACGGGCGAACCTGTCATCAAGTTGCGGAAAACAGGCGCCTGGCTCGAACCCCCAGTCCTCGACCCCGCCTTCCTCGAGGCCCTCTTCCTCTTCTTGGCTCGCTCCGACGAGGGAGTAGGTAAGGGCCCCAGGCCTGTCGGCGTGAAACTCGAGCCCGCACCCTGAACGGTGGATCTCCTCATCATGTCGCCCTCGCCCTCCTCCTCCTCGGAAGACAACTCCAGTACCTGGATGTCGTCCGAACTATCACTGGTTTCCTCCGACTCGCTACTCTCCACCACGAAGGGATGTCGGGAGCGTGACGGCCTCATCTTGTGTACCACCTCCCCCTCACCTACTGGTTCCTCCCACGAAACTGAATCGGAAGGCTCCGCAGCGTGCACCGACTCCTCCTCAAGCACGGGCTCCTCCCACGACGTCGATGTGGAGGCGCGCTTCACTTCCCCCCTGGACGTCGATGCTGACGAGCCGGACTGAGCCCTATCCATCTGTGTCTAAGCCAAAAGAACTTACCAACTAACCGGGGGACGCTTCGGAAAGACGAGCCTAGTACAGCTAACTACAAGAACGAGTGCTGAATGGTTGGAAGATTTTTCAAGAAAGAAAGCAGCAAGAAAGAAGTGGGCGAGAAAAGGGGAGGGGGGAATACTTATAAAGGATAAAGAACGGCTCCTCGACTTCCGCAATTACTATTCACCGATTGACGTACAACTGCCGCCTGGAAAAACGCGCCACATCCTCGAAGCGTGCGCTGCTGACGTCATCGGGTGCCAGGCTGGCGGCCAGACTCAGAGGTCGGTTCGGATAGAGTATGCGACGGAGAAAATGCTTTACTTAAGGTTTAAGGTGCCGTCCTTCGACAGACGCCCCGGGATCCAGCATTCGATCGGTTCCCCTCTCATCCCCGAGCAGCTCGGGGCTTACAGCCTCGGGTTAGTGCCGAAACCCCGAACTGTTCGAGGGTGGGACAGAAACCACCATCGCCTGGAGCCCTATCGGAAGACAGAGTGGCCAACCCCTGGTCGGAGGCGACCCCTCTATCTGAGACTCTTCAGCCCCAATACCGGAATACGGTTGGTGCCCCTCCCGTCTGGTTCTCTCTCGGGCCAATCAACCGTGTCAGGGTCTTCTGACCCGAAAAAGGATCCAGACAGCACAGCCACCACCAATCCGAGGCTCCTTTTCTACCATACGGATTTCGGCCGTTAACCCTCTCGCCCTGATCTCCCCTGGATCTGGCTACCGTATCAAGAGCCATCAGATCCAAGAGAAGATCGGGGCGGCAGAGTAACCACCTCTCCGACACCGCCAGGGTTGAAAATTTTTGCAAGAGACAGGAGCCCGCCGAAGCAGACACCTCCGATGGCCAATAGACCACCCCTACTGTGATCAAACCCACTGTGGGGGGAGAGGTATTTATAGCCTCCCCCATAGACCAACCATTATGACACGGGGAAAGCCAATCGACGGAAGCCCATGTGCTATCTGCATTTATCAGGCGGCGCCATTAATTCCCCTAGGAAATTGGACCATCACACAGATTCCGGAGAGCCTTCAATGCTCCGCAGGAACGGCGGGCTACCCCCGCTCAAAACGCTCTAGGGCATGACAGTTCGACATCACCCTTGCCGACCCGTAATCCCTCGCCAGCTCAAGGTCAAGTCTAGCACCAGGGTAGTCTTCCCAGGAAAGCTCCACGGCTCGCCATCGCCCTTGCCGACCCGTAATCCCTCGCCAAGCTCGAGGTCAGGTCTGGCACCAGGGTGGTCTTCTCAGGAAGGCCAACGGCTCGCCATCACCCTTGTTGGCCCGTAATCCCTCGCCAGCTCGAGGTCAGGTCTAGCACCAGGGTAGTCTTCTCAGGAAGGCTTCGCGGCTCGCCATCGCCCTTGCCAACCCGTAATCCCTCGCCAAGCTCGAGGTCAGGTCTGGCACCAGGGTGGCCTTCTCAGGAAGGCCAACGGCTCGCCATCACCCTTGTTGGCCCGTAATCCCTCGCCAGCTCGAGGTCAGGTCTGGCACCAGGGTGGTCTTCTCAGGAAGGCTTCACGGCTCGCCATCGCCCTTGCCGACCCGTAATCCCTCGCCAAGCTCGAGGTCAGGTCTGGCACCAGGGTGGTCTTCTCAGGAAGGCCAACGGCTCGCCACCACCCTTGTTGGCCCGTAATCCCTCACCAGCTCGAGGTCAGGTCTAGCACCAGGGTAGTCTTCTCAGGAAGGCTTCACGGCTCGCCATCGCCCTTGCCGACCCGTAATCCCTCGCCCAGCTCGAGGTCAGGTCTGGTACCAGGGTGGTCTTCTCAGGAAGGCCAACGGCTCACCACAACCCTTGTTGGCCCGTAATCCCTCGCCAGCTCGAGGTCAGGTCTAGCACCAGGGTAGTCTTCTCAGGAAGGCTTCACGGCTCGCCATCGCCCTTGCCGATCCGTAATCCCTTGCCAAGCTCGAGGTCAGGTCTGGCACCAGGGTGGTCTTCTCAGGAAGACCAACAGCTCGCCATCACCCTTACCGACCCATAATCCCTCCTCATCTCGAGGTTTGGTCTGGCACCAGGGTACTCTTCTCAGGAAGAAACAACGGCTCGCATCACCCTTGTCGACACGTAATCCCTCGTCATCTCGAGGTGGGGTCGAGCACCAGGGTACTCTCCTCCGGAAGATTCAACGATTTGCCATCCCATTTCCACGACCATGAACACTCCTCCCCGGCTAGCTCCCGTACCCCGACAGGAGTGGGGGGCTTGTGTGGCAGGGTAAAAATGGCCTGGAGGCCCCACCAGGGCCCAATACAACTCTCACTCAAGAAAGGTAAAAATAGCAATCTAGTTCGGCTTCGAACCACCGCAGGGTCGGCGCCGAACCTCACGTTCACCCCCGCAGAACTGGCCTCCTCGTATCCGACGAGCTTCAGCGGTCCTCGGCCTCCGATCCGTGACAGCCCCACGGGCCGTCCCCCCTCTCTGGCGAAGCAGGGGGATGACCTGGCACAGCCTAGGCCCTACGATTCTCCCAGAAGCACAGAAGACCCACGATTAGCCATGTCAGCTCCAAATACCACCCAGGATTTTGCCACGTCAGCCCTATACCGCTCCTGGTATTGCCACGTCTGCCCTAAACCCCCTAGGCCTTCTGCCACGTCAGGCCCATGGGCTTTCGGGTCCAGACCCGGCCCCCAAGCGGAACCAAACCCGGTTGGGATTCTCTATAAATACTAGACCCTCACCCACCTTTTGAGGTAATCAATCTTTTTCCACTTAAATTCACCTAGTTATTGCTACTCTCTCACAGAGACTGACTAGATCGTCGGAGGGTCCGCCACCGGGACAAACCCCGGTATTTCAGGACCGTCTGCAGGTACACAAGACCTCGGATCCGAATCCTCTGATCCGAGCCCAGATCTCCGAATCACCCCGAGGTCGCCTCAGGTTCCGCCCGGTCTGCCAAGGGTCGGCAGACAAGCAGCTTTCTCCTTCAAATACAAATTGAGTCCGAACTCACACCTGGTGCATCCACACGTCTCCCAGAAATAAACCACATCATAAACATTACATGACTAAGGTTTCAATCTGCCCAAAATGAATTTAGTTGCACATAATCCAACTTTTATTGACTAACAATTTTGAATACATGACTCTAACAATAAGAACAAAAAAAACTAGAGAGAGAAGAAAGAACACTGATTTGTATGATGCTCCGTTTAAAACCGATCAGCTTTGAAGTCGACTTGATCTGCCTTGAAGTCGACTTGATCTCCTGGTCTCCTCCCCCTCAAGTGGTACTCGATCTCCTCCTTCGTTCCTCAAGTTCTCAATTCCTTCCTTGTTCGATGCATCCCTCCTTCGACGCCCTTTTGACTATGTAATCCCCTCTTTTTATAGCTTCTTTTTGCCCCCACCTGCAGATTTCAAGCTCGAGATTTCAATCTCCTCAAATAACAGATATGGATTGAGTCAAATCCTCTTTATTAACTACCAGACCAAATCTCTAGCTTGATTTTTGGGAATTTGGTATTTGCAGCTATACAGTATTTGTTTCCTAAATTTTAACAGCTCAATCTGATTTGTTTTGCAAATTTGGATGATGGTGTATCTCAACTGTGCTTATCTCTAGCTCCCGTTCATATTCTTTCTTTTTGATCTCGTTCAGTCGACTGTCGTCTAAGAGTCAGTCGACTGTTCCGCAAGCTTCGGAAACTTAAATCCAGTCAGTTCAGTCGACTGTTGTTAAGGAACCAGTCAACTGTACTCCGAAGCTTCTTTATTCCAGTGTTTCATCCTCACAGTGATGGATTAGTCTTGAGTAAACCTTAAATCTGCTTCATTTAGTTGCTTTTAGGTTGTTTCCTATGGAAAAGAGAAAAGAAGAGTAAATTACCAAGGATAGAGAAATTTAACTGTCTAATTGCATTCAGATTATTGCTCCAAAATGTGGACATTAACAGATTTATCAAGGGGCTAAATATTTTATTTCCAAATAAGGTGTTGCCGCTAATTTCGGTGTGGGGGCAAACAGATGAATTTGTGAGTTCGTGAAAAACCTGAATAGCAAACACCTAACCTGTTCCGCCGGATCTTGACCGTTGACTCCCGCCGTTCACCTGCAAGGAAGTGCGATACACCGGGGTTGATCCCGGCGACGCACCCTCCGACGCTCAAGTCAGTAACCAGAAATGATTATGAAAGAGCGTTTAACTAGAAAAAGATTGATTACCTCTTAATGGAGATGGGTGAGGGGTATTTATAGGCGTCTTAGGGACTGGTTTTAGGAATGTAATCCCCGTGATTAGATAAGGAATATTCCCCGTAATCAGATAAGGCATGTAATCTGATAAGGTATATCCCCTATAATCAGTTAAGGGATTTAATCCCTAATCCCCAGTGAAAAGATAGCTGTGAATCATGGCCGTTGATTTAGATCTAATCAGGGACCTTGATTGTATCTTGTCGGATCGGGTTGGTAGCGGGTTGAAACTCGTACCCAGCTGATGTGGATCCGTTTGCGGGTTATTGGTTCTGTGAGGAGGAGACCCAGTACCCGCTTCGGACCCATTTGCATGTGAAATTACCGTTTTGCCCCTGAGCTTTAAGATTCGAGTCCGATGTGAACGGTCCCGATTTAATCCTATTTTTTAGCCATATCACGAGCCCCCCACTCCTAAAGACTGAGTGTAATCAGCCTTTGAGGAGTAGTTTAACTGTTCTAATGGCGTACGGGATTTTATCGGTGTTCTTAAGGGAGTTTGGAATCTTGCTCGGGGTGTAACAGTGTTATTATGGGCTTGTAAAATGCCCAAAAATATTCTCAGAATTTTCTGGATTTTTGGTGATTTTTCCAGATTTTTCTGAATTTTTTATTCATTTTCCGAATTAAATAATTAATTATCTAAAATATTAATTAATTATTCTAATTTAATAATTATTTTTTCAGAATTTAAAAATAATTTTTTCTGAATTAATAATTATTTTTAGAATTTTTAATTAATTTTTTCGATTTTTAAATATTTTTTTCGGATTTTTTAAATAAAAAAAACAATTAAATAAATAAATAAATAATTTAAATATTACCTGGACACGTGGCAGATTTCTGGCCGTCCATCATGACCAGATGAGCACGCATCGTGAGGCAGATCGCGATCTGGACACGTGGCGCGTTTCTGGCCGTCCATCGTGATCAGATCAGCGCGCATCGTGAGGCAGATCACGATCGGGACACGTGGCGCGTTCCTGAGCGTCGATCGTGTCGCGACACGAATTTTGGAACGATCGGACGGATCGTGTGGCCCGGGCTCTTTTTTTCTCCAAATACGAGTTCGGCACTTCGGCACTTCGGCGAAGGCACCCCGGTCGTTGAGATGTTGCCACGTGGACCGCCACGTGGCATTTTTTTTTTTTTTTTTTTTTTTTTTTTTTTCTTTTCTTTTCTATTCTCTTCTCTTCTTTCTTTCTTTCTTTCGTTCGCTGCTTCTTCTCTTCTTCTCTCCTTCTTCGTTTCCACCGAACTCCCCCCACGCCCTCCCTCTTCTTCGTTTCTTTCTTCATTGAACTCGCTTTCGTGCCGACTCGACCCCGCCACTCCTCCAGCATCATCTTGGCAGTGCTTCGGCAAGTTTAATGGAGCTCCGATGGTGAGCTCGGCAGGGTGGAGGAGCTTCGGCGAAGTGGGTCGGTGATTCGGTGCTTCGATGGCGAGCTCGGCGAAGTGGGTCGGTGCTTCGGTGCTCGACGAAGGGAAGAGGCGAGCTCGGAGTTGAAGGAGCTGTCGGTGCGATGGGTTCGACGAGGAGCATGGCGAAGCTCGGCTGTCGAAGGCGGAGCACCATGCTTGCGGAGTAGGGAGTTCGTTAGAGCCGTGGTGATGGTTCTTGAGCTCGGCGAAGGTGGTTCGTGAAGCTTGGGGGCGACGCTCGAGAAGAGGGAGGAGCTCTCTGTTGGGTTCGTTTCGCTCGGATGCTCGGTGAGGAAGAAGAAGTGAGCTGAACGGTTGCTCATGTGAGCTTGGCGATGAAGGTGGCAAGCTCAGCGATGGGTCGGCGTTTTGACGAGCTCGGTGCTTCGGTGCTTGACGAAGAGAAGAGGCGAGCTCGGAGTTGGATTCGGCACCATTGGAGCTCGGAGGTGAGCTCGGCAGTTGGGGTTGGAGCTTGGAGGTGAAAGCTCGTGGAGCTCGTCGTACGCGGAGCTTCGGGAGAACTCCGACGTTGGGTTCGGAGCTTGGACAAAGAGCTTGGCGAACGGGCGTGGAAGGTGGCGAACGTGGAGCTCGGAGAGAGGGAGAGCTCGTCAGCGACATGATGGGTTCGGCTCGACGATGCGCTCGGAGCTCGTCCGTGGTTCGAGCTCGACGGAGCTTGAGGAGATGATGGAGCTCGGAGCTCGGCGTCGTGGTCAGCCATGGCGGAGCTCGAGGAGGGAGAGCTCGGCAGTGACGTGATGGTTTCGGCATTGCGGATCTCGGAGCGGAAGAGGTCGGCGAACATGTGAGTTGGGTTTTTGTTTTGTTGGTTTTGCTTTTGGTTAGTTTTGGCGGGAGAGTGGAAGGGAAAAGAGGAGCTGGAGAGGGGTTCGGGTCGGATCCCCTTAACGGGTCCGAACCCGGCCTCTTGTGCTTTTTTTTTTTTTTTTTTTTTTTTTTTTTTTTTTTTTTCTTCTCTCTCTCTCTCTCTGCTTCTTTGTTGCTTCGGCTAATGCATCTGGTTCGGCAGATCCGAGCACGGATTTTGAGGAGAATTTTTTCCCACTTTGCTGTTCGGTAGGTCGGTAGCTCGGATTTGAGATCCGAGCTACGTGGCTCAATCTGGACGGTTGATCACGATCGTGGCGCGAATCACGAGACAAGAGGCACGAGTTTCGAGAAAACGTTATCTTGTCGTTTTGTGATGATGTGGCGAGATCTGAACCGTTCATCATGTTTTAGCACGAATTTTGAGACGATCCGACGGTGAGATGGGTTCGGTCGAATTTTTCTCCATATACGAGGGTCGGTACCCCGTCACCTCGGATCGGCACCCCGGATCGGCACCTCGGATCATTGAGATGATGCCACGTGGCATGCCACGTGGCCCCTTTCTTTTTTTTTTTTTTTTTTTGAAGGATTTGTTGGGATTTGTCTTTGGCGGGAACATGGGGAAGAAGAGGAGTGGAGTTCGGGTCGTGGGTTGATGGGTTCGGATCCCTTAACGGGCCGAACCCGGCCCCACGTGCTCCCCCTTTTTTTCTCTCTCTCCTCTGCTTCTTGTTCGGTCGATCCGAGCACGGATTTTGAGGAGATTTTTTGCCGCTTTAGCGGTTCGGTAGTTTGGTAGCTCGGATTTGAGATCCGAGCTACGCGGCTCAATCTGGACGGTTGATCACGATCGTGGCGCGAATCACGAGACAAGAGGCACGAGTTTCGAGAAAACGTTATCTTGTCGTTTTGCGGTGACGTGGTGCGATCTGATCCGTCCATCACGCTTGAGTGTGAATTTTGAGATGATCCGACGGCGAGATGGGATCGGTCGAATTTTTTCCCAAAAACGAGGGTCGGTACCACGGCACCTCGGATCGGCAGCTCTTCTGAGAAGAAAGAGGAAGGGGAGGAGAGGCATTTGGGTTCTCTCCTCTGCCTTGTTCTTTCGCATACTGGAGCAGAGGAGAAGAGGAGAAGAGGAAGGGGAGGAGAGGCATTTGGGTTCTCTCCTCTGCCTTGTTCTTCCGCACAGTGGAGAAGAGGAGAAGAGGAAGGGGAGGAGAGGCAATTGAGTTCTCTCCTCTGCCTCGTTCTCTCGCACAGTGGAGAAGCGGTGCTGGGAAGATCCTCGTAAGAGCCATGGGGAGACCCATTCTTTGAAGTGAGTGCAAGGAGCAATCTTAGGGGAGAGTTGTGCTCCAACCTCGTCGGGAAGAGCTATTTGAGAGACAAGTTTGAGGAGGAACTCTAGGAGAAAGTAGTGCTCCGAACTTGTGGAGAAGAGCTCCGCTTTGGAAGTGAGCGGAGTGAAGAGCTTGACTTGTAGAAGAGCCATCTGGACGGTTGATCACGATCGTGGCGCGAATCACGAGACAAGAGGCACGAGTTTCGAGAAAACGTTATCTTGTCGTTTTGTGGTGACATGGCGCGATCTGATCCGTCCATCACGCCTGAGTGCGAATTTGGAGATGATCTAACGGTTAGATGGGGTCGGTCGAATTTTTCCCCATATACAGCGTCGGCAATTCAGCACCTCGGTTCGGCGCTTCGGCGAAGAGAAAGGGGAAGGGGAGGAGAGGCAGTTGGGTTCTCTCCTCTGCCTTGTTCTTCCGCACGGTGGAGAAGAGGAGAAGAGGAAGGGGAGAGGAGGCAATTGGGTTCTCTCCTCTGCCTCGTTCTTCCGCACAGTGGAGAAGAGGAGATGTGTTGGGGAAGAAGGAGAAGAATGAAGGAGCTAAGATGGGTATGGGTCGGACCGTGGGTATCGGATCCGACCCCGACCGTTAGCCTCTTTTTCTTTTTTCCTCTTCATCTGCTTGCTTTGTTCGGCGAATCCGAGCACGGGTTTTGAGGCACATTTTCGCCGCTCCGCAGGTTGGTAGATTGGCAGATCCCGGCTACGCAGCTCGATCTGGACGGTTGATCACGATCGGAGCGCGAATCACGAGACAAGAGGCACGAGTTTCGAGAAAACGTTATCTTGTCGTTTTGTGGTGACATGGCGCGATCTGATCCGTCCATCACGCCTGAGTGCGAATTTGGAGATGATCTAACGGTGAGACCGCCTCGGGACGATTTTTTGCCATATACGAGGGTCGGTACCCGGGCACCTCGGCTCGGAGGGTCAGTACCGTTGGCCGAGGTGCTGAGTTGTCTGTTTTGAAGGAAGTGTTCCTTGAAGGCTCGGTTGAGCTGTTCGGTAGCTCGGCTGTTCGGATGGCTCGAGCGTGAGGAGAAGCTTATTGAGTTGATGAAGGGGATAGGTCGGTGAAGCTCTGCTCCTCGGCTCGGGAGGATGGGTCAGCATATGGGAGAGGTGAGGAGCTCTGAAGTTGTCTCTATTCTGTTTGGTTTTGGAGATTTTTGAAGAGGAGCTCTACTCCTAGGAGAAGAGGTGCTGGGAAGACCCATTCTCTGAAGTGAGTGCAAGGAGCAACTCCGGGGGAGGGTTGTGTGCTCCGAACTCGTTGGGATGAGCTCCGCTTTGGAGGCGAGCGGAGTGAAGAGCTTGGCCTTGAGAAGAAAGAGGAAGGGGAGGAGAGGCATTCGGGTTCTCTCCCCTGTCTCGTTCTTTCGCACAGTGAAGAAGAGCAGAAGTGTTGGGTACCTTTGGCGGGAAGACTGAAGAAGGAGAAAAATGAAGGAGCTAAGAAGGGTATGGGTCGGACCGAGGGTATTGGATCCGACCCTGACCCGTTAGTCTCTTTTTCTTCTTGCTCTTCATCTGCTTAGCTGCTCGGTAGATGCATCTTGTTCGGCAGATCCGAGCACGGATTTTGGGGCACATTTTCCGCAACTTTGCTTCTCGGTAGATGGGTAACTCAGCTCGGATGGTCGTGGGGGCAGTTCGGAATGGCTATCTTCCTCCGGCCCGTTTAAGGATGAGCCGGTGAAGTAAAGTCGAGTCATAGGACCCCGACCATCGTGAGGTTAGTTTGAGGGATGCAGGAGCAGTTTCGAATGGCGAGCTACTTCTAGTCCGCTTAGGAGCGGACTTGCGAAGCAAAATCGAGCCAAGTGTTGGACTCCGATCCATTCAACGGCTGCAAGAGCAATTTCGAACGGCGATCTACCCCCGGCCCGTCTGAAGAGGAGCCGAGGAGGAAGAGTCGAGCCGAGTGCTGGACTCCGAACCATTGTGTGATTAGTTTAAGAGATGCAGGAGCAGTTTCGAATGGCGAGCTACTTCTAGTCCGCTTAGGAGCGGACTTGCGAAGCAAAATCGAGCCAAGTGTTGGACTCCGATCCATTCAACGGCTGCAGGAGCAATTTCGAACGGCGATCTACCCCCGGCCCGTCTGAAGACGAGCCGAGGAGGAAGAGTCGAACCGAGTGCTGGACTCCGAACCATTGTGAGGTTAGTTTAAGGGATGCAGGAGCAGTTTCGAATGGCGAGCTACTTCTGGTCCGCTTTGGAGCGAACTTGTGAAGTAGAATCGAGCCAAGTGTTGGACTCCGATCCATTCAACGGCTGCAGGAGCAATTTCGAACGGCGATCTACCCCCGGCCCGTCTGAAGACGAGCCGAGGAGGGAGAGTCGAACCGAGTGCTGGACTCCGAACCATTGTGAAGTGCTTAGCAAGTTGTGGGAGCAGCCATGTAGAAGAGGCTGGGCTCCGAACTCACCTTTTAGCGAGTCGTGACTCGGAGAGATAGAGATGAAACGAGAGCAACAGTTTCCAATGAAAAACGTAAGGTTTTATTGAAATAAGCTAAGTGGCTGCTTCAATAGAGCGTGCCGTTATTACATGTTGTTGGCCGGGTTACAAGCATCGGCCTTATTGAAAATCAAAATCCTACTTCTACAATAAGGTGAGGACCTCTTGGGAGGAGCTGAGTCTTGAAGCTCGGCGGGCCTTTCTGTTCGTTTGGAAGAGGTGGTGATCAGGTGAGGAGCTCGGCCCCCTCTTTTTGGACGAACTGGATCAGGTGCCCCCGCTGTATGAGTTCTTCGATCTCCTCCTTGAGAGCCCGACAATCATCCGTGTCGTGGCCGTGGTCCCTGTGAAAGCGGCACCACTTATCCTTATTCCTCTTCTTGCCAGGTGTATTCATTCTCGGGGGAGCGCGGAGTAGCCCTTCGTTGTCCACCTCCATAAGGACTTCTGATATGTTGGCAATGAGGGGGGTGAACTTCTCAAACCGAGGAGTCGGGCGATGCTGTCCATTGCTGTCCTTCTGGGATTTTTGGGAGCCCTCATCTTCTTCGGCCAGCTTTCGTTTCGTCCCTGAGGCAGACCCTCCGAAGCTTGGAGGGTAGGCGGCCTCTTCGGCACGAATGTACTTGTCACACCTGAGAAGGAGGTCGGCAAAGTTCTGTGGAGGCTTCTTAGCAAGAGAGGAGCGGAGGCTGGAATTGAAGACGTTGGATTGGAAGGCGGCTGTTGCGACGGATTGGTCGAGGGAGGCTATAGTCCTGGCTTCGGCTGTGAACCTCTTCACATAGTCTCTTAACTTCTCACCTTTCTCTTGCCTAAGTTGCAGGAGTGAAATGCTGGTCTTCTCCGTGCGCCTGCTACTCACGAAGTGGGTGATGAAGAGTGTCTCGAACTGCTCGAAGGAGAATATGGAAGACGGTGCGAGGCGGGAGTACCACTCTCGAGCCGGGCCCTTCAGTGTCGCGGGGAAGGTTTTGCAGAGGAGGGCATCGGAAGCTTGATGGAGGAGCATCAAAGTCTTAAAGCTTTCGATGTGATCGACTGGATCGGTCTCCCCGGTGTAAGTCTCAAATTGGGGAGGTTTGAAGCCGAACGGGACAGGTGCATCCACTATGGTTCGGGAGAAAGGGGGTTGGCTAGGACGTAGGGTCCTCCCCCTAAGCTCCTCTTCTCGGTTTATCCGACCCAGGCACCTTTCTACTTCATGAAGACGGCGGTACATGGCGTCATCCCTCCGACGGTGATCTGCCGAGCCTCGAGACTCATCTTCGTACGAAGGAGAACGAGGGCTGCGGCGATGGTAGCTTCGGGAGCGACGAGGACTTGGGGTACGCCGGGAGTTAGTAGGAGCAGGACGAGGAGAGGGGAACCGTCGGCGAGGGCTTCGGACCGGGGGAGGAGATGGAGCCTTGGGTGCGTTGGTGAGAGCTTGTAGGATGGTCGCTTGGAACTGCTGGAACTCGGCACGGGTGATTGGTGCCTCCTCGTTCTTAGGCTGCTGCCGACCCACGGGGGAGCGTGGCCTTCTTCCGCGATGCTCGGGGGATTCCCTTCGCCCCCTACGGTTAGGAGACCTTCTGTAATCCCGGTGACGGGGAGATCGTTCACCCGGACGATAGTGGCGGGAGGTTCCCTCTCGGGCCCGTTTTTCGTCCAGACGGTGACGAAGATCCACGTCCTTCTTCTGCCGACTCTGAGGATTGTGTGATGCCATGGAATCCGTAGAGGCATTGTGTATGGAGATGCGGTCTTGGTGGAGAGGTTGCTTTCCGCGGGAGCCCCCCGCACCAGCATTCTGAGGTCCGGTCGGACCCTTGGGGGGTTGCTGATTCTGAAGGGGCTGTCGTTCCTGCTGCAGAACGGGTTGGTCAGGGACTGGCTCCTGCTGATCGGCGGGATTGGGCCCACGGTTGGACCCCCTAGATTTGGCTTTTCTCGGAGGCATGGCTGGAGAAGATCTAGTCGACGGAAAGAGGAGGGGCTGCTATTCGTATGTTTTTCCCACAGACGGCGCCAATCTGTTGCCGCTAATTTCGGTGTGGGGGCAAACAGATGAATTTGTGAGTTCGTGAAAAACCTGAATAGCAAACACCTAACCTGTTCCGCCGGATCTTGACCGTTGACTCCCGCCGTTCACCTGCAAGGAAGTGCGATACACCGGGGTTGATCCCGGCGACGCACCCTCCGACGCTCAAGTCAGTAACCAGAAATGATTATGAAAGAGCGTTTAACTAGAAAAAGATTGATTACCTCTTAATGGAGATGGGTGAGGGGTATTTATAGGCGTCTTAGGGACTGGTTTTAGGAATGTAATCCCCGTGATTAGATAAGGAATATTCCCCGTAATCAGATAAGGCATGTAATCTGATAAGGTATATCCCCTATAATCAGTTAAGGGATTTAATCCCTAATCCCCAGTGAAAAGATAGCTGTGAATCATGGCCGTTGATTTAGATCTAATCAGGGACCTTGATTGTATCTTGTCGGATCGGGTTGGTAGCGGGTTGAAACTCGTACCCAGCTGATGTGGATCCGTTTGCGGGTTATTGGTTCTGTGAGGAGGAGACCCAGTACCCGCTTCGGACCCATTTGCATGTGAAATTACCGTTTTGCCCCTGAGCTTTAAGATTCGAGTCCGATGTGAACGGTCCCGATTTAATCCTATTTTTTAGCCATATCATAAGGGGAATTTTAAGTATAAATTAAAAAGCCCACAAGCAAAATAGAGGCTTGGAGTCAAACGAAAATAGCTTAGTCAAACATTTCCTAACATATATAGACTTACAATCATTTAATGGAAGAAACGGAAGGTAAGCTACTAAAAATAAAAAATAAAAAAGGATATGAAGAGAGAGAAGCGCGAAAGAGAGCATCCATGGGTTGTGGCTCTCAACTTGGCCGACTTGGCTGCCATGGCCCCCGTGACATGGTGAGTTTTATCTTTCTTAATAACGGCCTTAGTTTTAGTAACGGACTTGAGTTGTGTTGGATTCAGAGATGGAAGATAATACTGTATTGAATTGATTATATCTAAGTACAATGTTACATATATATAGGAGAGAAGTAAGAATTAAACTAATATATTTTTTGATGTGAGACTAAACTGAGTAATATAATATATCGCATCTAACACCCTCTCAAACTCAAGTTTGGGAACTACCTTACCAGGCACAACTCCAAGGTGGATCGGTGGGGTGTTGATATGATAGTTATATTATGAGATGAGAATAAAAAGTAAAATAAGACGTATGATGAAGATGGGAAAAATAAAGTAAAGTGACACCCAAGTTATCAGCTTGAGGTGTGATGTTATATTACCCAAGTTATCGGCTTTGGGTGCGGTGTATTACCCGATCAGAAAGAAAAATAAAGTAAGTTGTAATGTGAGATGTGAATGAATATTAAAGTAAATTATATAATAACCTAAGAATGAGATAAAGTAAGTTGTATGATGAGATGATAATGAAAATCTAAAATGAGAATGAGAATTAAGTAAGTGGTATTATGTAATAAGGAAAAAAGGAAAGTAAATTGTATTAAGAGAAGAGAATGAATGTTAATCTATTATGAGACGTTATGAGATGTGAATAAATGTGATGTTATGAGATGAGTAAGAATGTGAATTTAGTGTAAGATGGGAAGGAATATTAAAGTAGAAATATGATATGATATGGTAGATAGAATGGAAGTTAATATAGTAGGTTGGTTGAAGACTAATAATTTACTTTTTTGCGCAATATCCAGTTTTCATTTACTATGTTTTCATGTTTAATCTCAAGTTATCTTCAATTATCATCATGTTAGTAAGTTCTTTTAATTTCTTTCATATTATTTTGTTTAAGTAACTAACCTAGTAGATTATACTCACACCAGTTATGACTGACCCCTATTGTTTTCTGGAAGTTAGAGGAGGCCCTCCCTAAGGGAGGACGTCCCTTACCCTCTTCCAGGTTTTGAGTAGCAGCGAGGTGAGATATCTTAGTAGTACTTAGTTTTGTAGTTATACTTTCTCGTAGTAGAGTTGATGGTGTATATATATCTATTATATACTTTTATTAAGCTAAGTCATGTAGAATGGGGATATATGATAGTATTTGTGTAATATTTTGTATTTTGCAAGATTATGTATATAACTGTATGGGATGATGATATATAGTGATGTGATGAGGTATGCAAAACTTGTACCTGCCTTGTTGTGGAGTATTAGGTTCATTGGGCTTGTTTTTGAAAGATTTTTTTCAAAGGTTTTTTTAAAAATCCTTTATGTTTTTAAACGAATTTTTGGTTTTTAATTTGTATCTTACATATTATGATGAGATATGCCCCCAGAGCCCTATATATATATTGCATGTGTGTTGTTGCTTTGATTGGCTTGGGGAGGATTGATATATATTGCCTGTGTTGTGATATATGTAATTATTTGCAGAATTTCTTAAGGATTTTTTCTGTAAAAGGGTTAATATTTCAGGGGTGTGCCGAAATTTTAACTGAAATTTATAAAGATTATTCTAAGTAAGAAATTGTGTTAGTAAGAAGTAGATTAAGTAAGAAATTGTTTAAGTAAGAAATGGTTTTAAAAAAATAATAATAATAATTTGGGGTGTTACAGTTTGGTATCAGAGCCTAGGTTAACTAGGAATTTATTGCAAATTCTAGTGATCTTGTTATGCGGGTATGGGTTCATTAATGCTAAGTAAAGAATGTAAGGTTTTGTTTTATGATTTGAGGGTGTTTTGCTAAGTGTTCATTATGTTATTGAATGGTGCAAGGCCTTAAAGTATGAGGAGGAGAATTGGACGGGTGCCTCCAACTCTTTCGGTAGGACCGAGGAGGCATAGTGGCAGGCTTGAGAAATGGGAAGTGAGAGGAAGGGTGGACGAGTACAGGGTCCCTCCGGCAAAGGTCCTGAGGTACACTCGAGATAGACATTCTCAAGCAGGTTCTTAGCCGCCGCAGTGTGTTTTTGCCCCGATGCCTGTGTGTGTGTATGCGGTTGGTCAGGTCACTGGGTAGTCCTATGATATTGTTTGATGTGTGTCGAGAGGTGCGGATTCCTATGGAATCTCGTGTGTGTTCTGTAGACTGTGTGGGGATGTGTTGTGGTAGTTATTATTTTATTTTGAGGAAGTATTCGGGTGGGAAAGCCCGATGAAACCCTGTTTCTAATTGAATGAAATGCTTGAGATGATGCAGTTATGTTTGTTTATTTGGGTTCGGTGGAAAAGCCTAAGGTGGAGATTGAAAATGTTGATGTGGTTTGTGAATTTCCTGATGTATTCGAAGAGATCCCCGACCCTCCTCGGCGAGAATTGGAGTTCAGGAATGATTTGATACTTGGTACAACTCCGATTTCTAAATCAGCTTATGGCATGGCACCTAAGAAATTGGAAGAGATGAAAAAGCAGTTAGAGGAGATGCTTATGAAAGGGTTTATTCGTCCAAGTAATTCACCATGGGGCACGCCAGCAGTCTTTGTAACAAAGAAGAGGGTTCACTGAGAATGTGTCTTGAATAAGGTGACTATTAAGAATAGGTATCCATTGTCGAGAATAGATGATTTGTTTAACCAAGTTGTGAGGAGTTACAGTATTTTTACAGTTTGATGGTATTATCAGATGAGTATAGAAAAGGGAAGTATCCCGAAGACTGCTTTTCGCACCCGGTATGGATTGTATGAATCTTTGGTGAAGCCTTTTGGGCGGATGAATGCCCTGCACTTTTTATGAACTTGATGAATTGGACCTTCCGTCCTTATATCGAAAAATTTATGATTGCGTTTATTGATGATATTTTGGCGTATTCTCGCAGCCTGGAAAAGTATAGATAGCACCTCAGAATTGTGTTTCAGCCACTTCGAGACCAGAAGTTATATGCTAAGTTTTCAAAATGCCATTTTTGGGAGCGAGAAGTTCGATTTTTGGGGCATATTGTGTCTGCTAAAGGCATATCAATGGATCCGGAGAAAGTTGCAGCGGTGAAAGACTGGGAACAACCCACAAATGTTACTGAGATTCGGAGTTTCTTGGGTTTGGATGGCCATTATCGGCAGTTTATTCCTCAATTTTCTATTATTGCTGCACTGATGATTCAGCTTACCAGGAAGAATGTGCCATTTGGATGGTCTGAAAGTGTGAAAGAGCATTTCAAGAGTTAACGGAAAGGTTGATTCCGGCTTTTGTTTTGACTATCCCTGAGAAAGGAGTACCTCTTCAAAGTGTATGTAGGCGTATGCAGTACTGGTTTAGGTGCAGTTAGGATGCACAAAGGTCAGCTTGTGGCTTATATATCCAGGCAGTTGCGGTCATATGAAGTGGCTTATCCTACACATGATTGGAATTGGCAGCAGAGGTGTATGCAATAAAGATGTGGAGGCATTATTTAATTGGGGAGCAACTTCAGCCTTTTACTGATCATAATACTTTGAAATATTTGTTCTTGCAAAAGGAGCTTAACATGAGACAACGAGGGTGGCTCGAATTCCTTAGTAGCTTTGATGTTGAAATAAAATATCACCCGGGGAAAGTAAATGTGGTGGCGGATGCTTTAAGTAGAAGAAAGATGTTGGCTCCCAGGAGTGGAAGGTATTAGAGATATTGGGTCAATTTGATTTTACTTCAGTAGCAGATGGTGGCATGACTTCATATTTGGGCAGTTTATCAGTACACCCATCTACCATACAGCTAATCATTCATGCACAGATCCGAGATTCTTACTTGTTACAGATGATGCATGACCTAATTCTGGATGAGATTGATGAATGTCCTATAGATTGGTCAGTAGACAGTGAGGGAGGTTTCGTTATCATCGTAGACTTTGTGTTCTTGATGTGGATGGTTTACGGCAGCAGATGATGGAGATTGCTCACCATACCAAGTATATTGTTCATCTCGGTGGCACGAAGATGTATTGAGATCTTAGGACTTTTTGGTCCTGGAACGGAGAAGGATATTGGTGAATTTGTTGCAAAGTGTTTCACTTGCTAGAAAGTAAAAGCAGAACAGCAGAAACCTTCTGGGTTGCTACAGCCCTTAGAGATTCCTCGGTGGAAATGAGATAATGATTAGTATGGATTTTATTGGTGGACTTCCTCATTTCGTAGGGGGAAATGAGAGCATTTGGATAATTGTGGATAGATTGACAAAGTCGGCTCACTTTATTCCAGTACGGGTCACCAGGACAGCAGATAATTTGGCCAGATTGTACATTCAGTATATAGTTTGGCTGTATGGAGTACCCAGCTCTACTGTATCAGATCGGGATTCCTTATTTGTATGCGAAATTTAGAGATCTTTTCAGAGAGATGGGGACACAATTAGATTTGAGCACGATTTATCACCATAAGACAGATGGTCGGACTGAACGGGTAAATCGGATTTAGAGGATATGCTTCGTTCTTTTGTCTTGGACTTTGGAGGTAGCTGGGAGGATTATCTTCCACCGATCGAATTTGCTTATAATAATAGTTATCAGGCAAGTATTGGCATGGCACCTTTTAAGGTGTGTGGCCGACTGAAGAGTTCTGCAGATCAGCGGCAAAAGCCTCTTGAATTTGAAGTTGGAAATTTGGGATTCTTAAAGGTTCCCATATGCGTGGAGTACGCTATTTTTGGAACCGAGGAATATTAGACCTGAGGTTTGTTGGGCCTTTCAGGGTTATAGAAAAAATTGGAACCGTGGCATATCGTTTGGAGCTTACCTCTGAGATGTCAGGCATTCATGATGTGTTTCATGTATCTATGTTGAGGAAGTGTGTTAGAGATCCACCTCAAATTGTGGAGCCGCCACATATTGAAGTCCAGCCGTATGTGACATATCATATTAAGTCAGTGGTTATTGTAGATCAATCAGTGCAGCGAAAAAGACGTCAAGTTGTTCAGTTGCTGAAGATATAATGGAGTTCTGATGCTAATGATGGCACTTGGGACTCTGAAGAAATGGTGAAGAGGAAGTATCTTGAATTGTTCGAGGAGTTTTCTTTACCCTTGTAGCTCGAGGACGAGGTTCTTTTGAGCTGTGTAGAATGTAACATATGTTTTTTTTATTCTTAAATATTTGATTTATATTATTGTTATTTATGATTTTAAATATATTTTCTTATATTAATTAGTTTTATTTTATTTTATAATGATTAAATTGGATGTTTGGGTTAAACGGAAAATTTTGAAATATAGGAGTTTAGGGGTGAATTTTCTTGGATGAGACGATTCCGTTTTAACCCGATATTTTTCCTGAGAACGTGCGTAATGGAGGGTTGGATAATTGATAATTTGAAAGAGTTGTTGGGTTATAGCAAGAAGTTAAAAATTTTGGAGTTCGGGGTTGAAAATAATCCTTAAAGTGAGAATTTTATTTGATTTTGGGCCTTAAGCCCATAACCTTAACTCTAAATTATTTTAAAAACCTTCTATTTACCAAATTGCCATTCACCTCTTCTTCTCCCTTCTTTTCTTTTGTTGGCCGACCGAAACCCATTTACCCCAAACCCTTGGGTTGTTCAGTCAACCCACCTTCTCCACTTCAAGCTTTGATTTGTTTTGGGATTTTGGTAGAGTTTAGCGTGCTCTTCAGCATGGTGGTGTTGATTTGTGGAGAGAACTCCGTGAAGGTATACCAAATTGTATATTTTTATATGGAATTGTATGCTTTCCATTTATTTTCATAAAAAATGTAGTAGGATGATGTTTAGAGTAGCTATAACATGCTGAGGGTGAAAATTTCTAATTTTAATAGTGATAATATGAAAATTTTATAAAACCTAAGGGTTTGAGTTTAGGAAAGGGAAATAGAATTGTATCTATTGTATGCTATTAATTATTTTGGATGATGTATGATATTATAGGATAATTGAGAAGCATTTATGATAAGTTTTAATAATTATTTGACAATTGTAAGGAATTTTTCCGGTATCGGAAAATTGTGAAAGTATTGGTATAAAAATAAGATAATTGTGGAAAAATATGTAGAAATAATAAACATTATTCCCGAGATGTATATGTAAGTTAATTTTAGGATATAAAAATTTATTTGGGAAATTTTACCCTTAAAATATAAAATATTGATTAGGACTCTTCCGATCGAGGGGAAATTTTTTGGATTCGGCTATAGAATTAGGGAATTGTTGTTTTGGCATGCGTATATAGGTGATTTATGACATATGAGTAGTTCCGATGTGAATTCAGGGATAAATATTGCATGTTTTGAGTTAATGGTTAATGGGTTCGATAATTTTCCTAATAGGTGTGAAAAAGTAAAATTTGATTAGCGACTGGGCGAGCGAGGAGTGTATTTCTATCGGTTCGTCAGGTGAGTATGATTTCTTTTATTTTATGTACATGATGTGCTATAAAAAAAATTAAATTATGGTTTGTCATGTGTGAGGTGTAAAGTGAATTGAGTATAGAAATTAATAAGTATGATACAGAGTGAATTAGGAGGTCTAAGAAAACTAATATATGTGTACGAGAGTGTGTTGACATTTGAATATGTGTGTGTGTGTGTGTGTGTGTGTCTCTCTCTCTCTCTCTCTCTCTCTCTCTCTCTCTCTCTCTCTCTCTCTCTCTCTCTCTCTCTATATATATATATATATATATATATATATATATATATATATATATATATATATATATATATATGATACGGTGTTGTAATATTGAGATTTGGGGGGTTATCATATTACTAGTATATTGAGAATATGGAGAATGAATGGTGTTTATATACGCCTTTTTATGGTAATTTATTGATATATGCATATACAGTAATGAAAAGGAGAAATTTGTGTTATAAAGAAGAAAATGTATAATAAAGGTGAAATTTTATAATAAGGAGAAATTTTATTATAAGGAGCAATTATAAAGGAGATAATATATATACAGAAGGAAATATATATAAAGGAGAAATTTTATTTTTAGGAGAAATTATAAAAGGAGTTAATTTTATTGTTTTCAGTGCCGCCCACACAATCTTCCAGGAGTTTGGGCTAGACCCCACAGGCCCAGGATATACCCGAAAACGGGAGTAATATAGATGCCCCAATTTATATTTGGGAGCAGATACCCAAGATGGACTTAGGAGGAGTTTTGCCTCGCTGATATAGGGTCAGGAGGAGGACGTAGCCTCGGATGCGTAAGACATATGTGGCAGCAATCCATGTATTATATTTATTTTTGACTAGCTTTTAGGCTTTAGTCTTGGTTGGACATACATGCAACCGTACTTTCAATCCAGCCCACTAATGATAGATTTTTAGGACACTTGGATCTGGGTGAAATGGTGGATTAGCGGGATTGAAATGTAGGGGGAGAGGCACAGAGATCCCTGTGTTGTACGAGGAGGCTGGTTTTGTGGACACTGAAAGGAGTAAAATAAAGTAAGTGTATAATAAGTTAGTACAAAGTATATGATATGAATTGAGAATGAAAAAGTAAAAAAAATATGTTATGTAAATGAATATGAGAAGCAAAGAAACTGTGTTATGTGAATGAAAGTGAAAAGTAAAGGAAATTTGTTATGTGAATGAATATGAAAAGTAAGAAATTGTGTTATGTAATGAATATGAAAAGTAAAAAAAGTGTATGAGAATGAAAATGAAAAGTAAAGAAATTGTGTTATGCATGTGAATGAGAATGAAGTGTATTATGAGAATGAGAATGAAAAATATTGAAAATGTGTTTTGTATTATGTGAATGAAATGTAAAGAAAATGTATTATAAGAATGAGATACAAAATAAGATGTTTTATGAGAATGGAAAGTAAAGTATGGTGTATTATGTGATGAGAAATTAAAGCTATATTATGTGATGAGAATGGTTATTAAAGTAAAAGCACGATATAACAAGAGATTGGTACACCTTGGAATTGTGTTGAGGAACTACCCGCCCGCTTTTTTGGTAAAAATGGTGGGAACTACCTGCCTAGGCACAACTCCAAGGTGAATCGGTGGGGTGTTGATATGATAGTTGTATTGTGAGATGAGAATAAAAAGTAAAGTAGGCCGTATGATGAAGCTGAGTAAAATAAAGTAAAGTAATACCCAAGCTATCTGCTTGAGGTGTGCTGTTATATTGCCCAAGTTATCGGCTTAGGGTGCGGTGTATTACCCGATGAGAATGAAAAATAAAGTAAGTTGTAATGTGAGATGTGAATGAATATTAAAGTAAATTATATGATAACATAAGAATGAGAAGTAAAGTAAGTTGTATGATGAGATGATATTGAAAATCTAAAGTGAAATTGAGAATTAAAGTAAGTGGTATGATGTAACAAGAAAAAAAAGAACAGTAAATTGTATTAAGAGAAGAGAATGAATGTTAATGTATTATGAGACGTTATGAGATGTGAATAAATGTGATGTTATGAGATGAGTAAGAATGTGAATTTAGTGTAAGATGGGAAGGAATATTAAAGTAGAAATATGATATGATATGGTAGATAGAAAGGAGGTTGATATAGTAGGTTGGTTGAAGACTAATAATTTACTTTTTTGTGCAATATCCAGTTTTCATTTACTATGTTTTCATGTTTAATCTCAGGTTATCTTTAATTATCATCATATTAGTAAGTTCTTTTAATTTCTTTTATATTATTTATTTAAGTAACTAACCTAGTAGATTATACTCACACCAGTTATGACTGACTCCTGTTGTTTTCTGGGGGTTAGAGGAGTCCCTCCCTTAGGACGTCCCTGACCTTCTTCCAGGTTTTGAGTAGCAGCGAGGTGAGATATCTTAGTAGTACTTAATTTTGTAGTTATACTTTCTCGTAGTAGAGTTGATAGTGTATATATATCTATTATATACTTTTATTAAGCTAAGTCATGTAGAATGGGGATATATGATAGTATTTGTGTAATATTTTGTATTTTGCAAGATTATGTATATAACTGTATGGGATGATGATATATAGTGATGTGATGAGGTATGCAAAACTTGTATCCGTCTCGTTGTGGAGTATTAGGTTCATTGGGTATGTTTTTGAAAGATTTTTTCGAAGGTTTTTCTAAAAATCTTTATGTTTTTAAACAATTTTTTGTTTTTAATTTGTATCTTACATATTATGACGAGATATGCTCTCAGAGCCCGCCTCGTTGTGGAGTATTAGGTTCATTGGGTTTGTTTTTGAAAGTTTTTTTCAAAGGTTTTTCTAAAAATCTTTATGTTTCTAAACAATTTTTTGTTTTCAATTTGTATCTTACATATTATGATGAGATATGCTCCCAGAGCCCTATATATATATTGCCTGTGTGTTGTTGCTTGGATTGGCCTAGAAAGGATTGATATATATTGCCTGTGTTGTGATATATGTAATTATTTGCAGAATTCCTTAAGGAATTTGTGTAAAAGGGCTAATATTTCAGGAGTGACTACCGAAATTTTAATTGAAATTAATAAAGATTATTCTAAGTAAGAAATAGTGGAAGTAAGAAGTGGATCAGATTAAGTAAGAAGTTGTTTAAGTAAGAAATTGTTTTTTTTTTTTTTAATTTGGGGTGTTACATGATACCTCGAGGTAGGTAAAGTTCGTGCGCAATGTTGATGCCTACTGGGGTATGCCTTTAAAGGGACATACAATTGGAGAAACAACAGGTAGAGGTAAATTCGAGTAGCAGAAGAAGCCATTGAATCGCGTTATTTACAAGAGTAGAAAGTGAAGAGTCTAGAGGCAATTAATCACACAGATATTGAAGCGGTGTATGCAATATAATGTGGCGATTGTTAGGTTTATGTATTACATACTTGGTTCGATGTAAAGCGAATAGGGCGAAGCGATAAGAGGTTTGAAGTGAAGAAGGGAGACAAAGGTTGTTGTTGTTAGGTTGTTTGAAGGAGCCAGTCGACTGCTTGCTGCTGTGCTTGACCGCATTGCAGTCAACTGCTCTTTTGAGTAGTCGGTTGCAAGCAGCAGCAGCGACAATTTGGACCGGTTCTTGGTAAAACTGTTTGAGCCCAGGTTTGCTCTCCAAGTTAGATCGTACAGCTCCAATCGTGTGGCTGCTCTTCAGGATATATCGGACGGTGTTGGATCGAGACTACAACCTAGGATTTCTCTAAACCTCTATATAGTAATGTAATGACATCTATTGAGAGGTAGCACTTCATCTAAGAGTTTTTTCTTGTAAACAACAGAGTATCTTCTAGTAAGCCTTGAAAGATAGATACATTCTTGATAAGAGTATTGTAACTGTTATATCTTCTCTAATTGAATAATATCTCGGTTATTTCTTCCCCGGATTAGGTTCGCCGAACCGAGACAAAATTACGTCATTGTGTGTTTGCGTTTTGGTCTGCAATTGCTTGGTTGTTCATTGGATTGGTTGTCCCCTAACTCAGTGCCTAACAAGTGGTATTAGAGCTTCAAATTGTTCCTTACAATCACATGTAAAAAATGCTTCAATATATGGCACTCAATTACCTTAACTGGTATCTCTCGACCATACATCACATCTGTCCATGCTCGCAAACCAGACATAGCCTTGTCCACCTTCCTCTCTACACCTAATTTACAAAATAATAAAAGTAAAGCAACCCCAGATAAAAAAACTTTTATGATAAACTAAAAACCATAACAATAAGTAGAAGAATAGATGACGACATGTGGCAATGAGAGGAGTGTGTAAGTGAGATTTTACGTTCTTCTTGCTGATGCGCCTCAAACTTGTGCATGTCATTTCCTGAAAAATGAATGTGCTCAATTCCGTCCTTGGCCCATTCTTGGCACTTTGCCATGTCTTCATCAGTCAACTTTTTGTTCTTTGGTTCTTTCTTGACATTCTTGGAATTAGAGGCAGCTGCTTTGTCTTTCAAACTGGATCCTTTCTTAGTAACAGAAGGCAATGGCCTCCCAACCTGGGACAAATCTCTCAATACTAGTAGAAAACCTTGCAATAATAATGGATTATTTGCAAGCACAAAAAATCCATTGTTGGTGCTACCATCAACAATAAATTAATCACAACAAACTCATCCATTGCAAATATTTTAACATCCGCAAGAGATTCTATTGAATTGTTGCTGTTGTTGATAATTACAAGGAAACAACTGTAACAAACAATATAATATTCCATTACCAAAGTGGAAATAAAATATTTAAATTTTAAAATAAATTAAGTATGAACACGTGCTTTACACATATAATTTTGCCGCTCAACAATTTGATGCTAAAAAGATACTCATACCTCTCAAATATTGAGCCGGCAAAAAAAGAAAAAGAAAAAAAAACAATCAAAACTCTCATCTTTTCCTGATCCAAAACAGAATTGAAAAAATGAAGGAAAAAAACCAAAACCTCCCCCCAAAACCAAAACCTCCTCCTCCACGCCTCATCCTCCCTACCTCCTCATCCTCCATACCTCCTTCTCCACGCATCATCATCATCGCTGCGTCGTCCTCCACACCAATGGCTCTCGAGCGTCCTCCAACCTGTCCTCAGGTATATCATTCTTCCTCTCTCTCTTCTTTCTGTTTAGGGCACACTTGAGGTGAATGATTTGATTTGGTGAAGTTGGATTTTAGATCAGATTTTGATGGTTTGATTTTTTAATGTCCATATATGGCATCAATAGTGGTATTGATTTGGGACATGGGGATTTTACTAGTATGATTCTGGATACTGCGGAACAATAAAGATAGAGGTCATTAATATGATTGTCGGGGTATTTATTTGGCTGTTTCCTTATCCCTTTCAATATTCTTCAGGCTTCAAGACGTGAGATTTTTGTACCTGCTAGGGTCAAACTGGTCCTTTACAAGTGCATATCTTGATAGTAGATGAAGGAAACGTAATTTGTTTAGAAAGGTCATTAATATGATTGTCATTAAGATTTATTTATGTACTGCGGAACAATGAAGATAGAGGTCATTAATACGATTGTCAGAGTATTTATTTGGCATTTTTCTTATCCCTGTCAATATTCTTGGGGCTTGAAGATGTGAGATATTTGTAAGAGGGTTGGGTTTGGTTAATAATGCTCTCTTGGTAGGGTCAATCTTGTCCTTTACATGGGTATATCTTGATAGTAGGGAAAGGAAAATTAATTTGTTGTGCCATTAGGATTTATTTGAATAAAGCAATGCTTACTCGATGTTGGTATGCTTTATAAGAGATTCAGCATAAAAGGATGCAGAATACATATTATCGTTTGAGCATTTTGTCGTTTTTCAAACGATACGGTGGCTGTATATGCACTCAAATATGATCATGCTTTGATGAGCACAGGTTGGAACTTGGAAGAATGTGGTGGCAACAATCAGATAAGTGAATGAGTTGTAGATAATGTGAAATTTATCAACTCATTTTCAGTTGAATCCTTCCAGATAGGTCAAGGTTTAGTAGATAGATGTGAGTTCATGGAGAACACTGGTAGTTTCCTGGTCTGTTTTTTGGAATGGTTCTTATATGGGCAATAGGAGATGAGAACTTACAAGTGGTAACAGATTTAGTATTTGTTTGCATCTTCTAAGATTGTGCTTTTTTGTTCAACAATTCAAAAATCTATGGAACTGGAACAATGCTTTTAAAATGCAATCCTTTTTCGATATCTAGTTTCCTTGGCAAATATTATATTTTCCTATAAATGATTGGTAGAATCGGTGTGGATGTGCTACTGTTTTCAATGGCCCTTTAGTATTTTTTTAACATTTTTATTTCCAGCAATGGTGGCTTGCATAGTAATTAATATGTTTCAATATGGAATTAGTTTGATTTCTTGTAGTTGCTCATAGTACAATAGAGGTTATTACTAATATTAGTTTCTGTGCTCTTTTTTTTGTTGAAAAATAGTTTGCTTTCGTGACTGAAAAGGGAATAGTATGTTGTGTGCTTAGCACTACTTATCACATAATTATCGTAGGCGGATGACGCCCTGCTCCTATGAGGAACCCTCCTCAACCAGGTAGAGAAATATGTTTCCCTTAGATTATTTTCTAGCATTCTTAATCATATTCCATCCTCAATTATCTAATAGTTGTCCAAGTTAGCCAATGTTTAACATACATGCACCTTTTCCCACAGCACGACAGGCTCCTCCCCCAGCACCTGCTCAGAGGGGTGGTGGATCATCCATCCTTGGAGGAATTGGTTCGACCATTGCTCAAGGTATTGTCGACATTCTTTATATTCAGCATTATGTTTTATTATACAGTACATGGTTACCAAATTATTAAAAGCCTCTTCTTGACCTGTATTTCAGGCATGGCTTTTGGGACCGGAAGTGCTATTGCTCATAGGGCTGTTGATGCTATTATGGGGCCTCGAACCATTCAGCATGAAGCCTCCCAGGCCCCAGAAGCTGCGGTTGCTCCAATGGGTAATGCTAGCAGTCTGGATTCGTGCAACATCCACTCTAAAGCCTTCCAGGATGATTGTAACCCCTGTTTTCGTTAAATTGTATTTTCAAATATTTTACCGTATTTTAAATTAAAATACTCTCTTTTAATTTAATATGTTATTCAAACTATTTTTGTAAAGCCAATAATTGATTATTCAACTATTTTATTGTGTGAAACATTTTGAACCCAATTTTTACAACAAGCCCAGAAAATTTAATTAAACCCAATAGTCTAATTATTTATTTGAGCCCAATTCTATTTTTAAATAATTAAATTTTTTTGAGCCCGTGGACCAAGCCCACTCCTATTGGGTCTTGATCCGCTAGCCCAAACCCAAAATTTCTTGTTGACCAGATCAACAATTTCCCCAGAATCTCTCTTGTAACCCCCTAATCTCTATCCCTAATTATTAGCCTAATGATTCCCCTCATTATGTGATCCCATAACCCCCTCCCTATAATTACTCTACACCATAATTTTATATTATTATATCACTAATATATCTCTCTTTCTCTCTCCCGTACTCTCTCTCTCTCTCTCTCTCCTTCTCTTCTCTGTTAAAAAACCAAACCAAACAAATCAAAACGAACAGATCAAATCCAACCCAACTCAACCCATCCTCCGTCTTCATCATCTCCCTCACTCCCGAACCCAATCGACTCCCACCGTCGCCTCACTCCCCTCATCGCCTTCGTCATCCACACAACCACTCGTCTCCTTCCTCCATCATCTCCTCCGCAGAACCCCACGGCCTCGACGACTCCCCAAACTCCTCGATCGTCTTCCCCGTCGAGCTCGCCCCCCCAGTCGCAGCCACCTGCGGCAGCTTCCTCCTCCACCGCGACAGGCACCCTGCCGCTTCTGCCACCACTCTCAACCTCCGCTCAGTCGCCCAGAACCCAATCTCCCTTATCTTCGCCATTCACCTTCATCCTCGCCGGAACACTTCGCCGTCGCCCCCGTCCTTGCCGTCGAACCCCCTACCCCCTCCGGAGATCCCCTCCGTCTTCTTCGTCGACGACCAAGCCGAAAACACTTCGTCGTCGCCTCCCCTGTTTCGAGCGCAAAAGCAGAGCTTCCCCCGATCGCCGCCATCTTCGTTGTCGCGTCGCCTCCGACCTCAGCGCAGCCGCCACCGTCAGCCACTCGCCGCCTCGTTGCCCCGTTGCGTCGCCACGCCGAAGAGCCGCCCTGCCGTCACCATCCTCTCCCTCGCTCTCGGTTGCAATAAAGAAGGAAGAAGAAGCGGGAGTGAATCCCGACCATTGGATTCATTTGATCAGATCAAATCTGATCAGTTGGCTGGGTGTTTGCTGTTTTGGCGCAAGAGCGGATCCAGGGGGTCCGATCCAGTGTGCTGTCTTGCACGTGTACCGCACGTGTTTGCGTGTGTTCGTGTCCGTGCCCGTGCTTCGCATCTCGGGATTCTCATCCCGTATTGGTTCGTGTTCGGACTCACCATCGTAAAGGCAAGTATCTCTTGTACGCGTTTTATTGTTCTAGTACAAGCCATTTGACAAAATACCGCAAGTATATTATTCTTTGGACTCCAATTCGCATTCATAAGTCGAATTGATACCTGTTTATCCGTCGATCCTGTATTCACATATGATCGTGAATATTTTGTTACCCTAAGCATGACACGAACACAAATAAATATACACATATGTACTCTTAGGGTTATACATGTTTTTATGCAGGAATGTTTTGCCCGTGACAGTAGTTAAATACAAATACGACATCTAGTTCTTCTTGTTAAATTTAAATAAAAGTAATAAGCCGGGGTTTAAGGGAAAGATTTAAGTAGTGGGCAATATAGAAGAGCGTACTCGGACGGGAGCTCGTGGTTTCCCGACGCAAGTTGCAACTTACAAGTTGCAAGATTGCAAATGACAAGTTTACATGTTTGCACGTTACAAGTTTACACTCTACATGTTTCACGTTACAAGTTTGCACGTATCTTTGATACAATATTGAATGTACATGTTTTTCCTGAGTACGTGACCTATAAAACTGATGCGGTTTATTTCTGGGAGACGTGTGGATGCACCAGGTGTGAGTTCGGACTCGATTTGTATTTGAAGGAGAATGCTGCTCGTCTGCCGATCTTCGGTTGACCTTCTGGAACCTACGATGAGCTCGGAATGATGTTGAAGTCTGGGCTCGGATCTGAGGGGTCGGATCCGAGGTCTTGTGTACCTGCAGACGGTCCTGAAACACCGGGGTTTATCCCGGTGGCGGACCCTCCGACGATCTAGTCAGTCTCTATGAGAGAGTAGCAATAACTAGGTATATTTAAGTGGCAAAAGATTGATTACCTCAAAAGGTGGGTGTGGGTCTAGTATTTATAGAGAATCCCAACCGGGTTTGGTTCCCTTTGGGGGCCGGGTCTGGATCCGAAGGCCCGTGGGCCTGACGTGTCAGCAGGCCCAGGGGGTTTAGGGCAGACGTGGCAATACCAGGAGTGGTATAGGGCTGACGTGGCGAAACTCTTGGTGGTATTTGGAGCCGACGTGGCTGATCGTGGGTCTCCTGTTCTTCTGGGGGGATCGGAGGGCCTAGGCTGCGCCAGGTCATCCTTCTGCTTTGCCAGAGAGGGGGGACGGCCTGTGGCACTGTCACGGGTCGGACTCCGAGGACTACCGAGGCTCGTCGGCACGAGGAGGCCAGTACTGTGAGGGCAAACATGAGGTTCGGTGCCGACCCTGAAGTGGTTCGGGGCCGAGCTAGATAGCTATTTTTACCTTTTCGAGTGAGAATTGTATTGGGCCCTGGTTGGGCCTCAGGCCATTTTTACCCTATCACACAAGCCCCCCACTCCTGCGGGGGTGCGGGAGCAAGCCTTGGGGGAGTGTTCATGGTTGTGGAAAAAATGGGAGGACGACTCACAGGGCCTTCTTGGTGGGGTTGTCCTGAGGCTTTGACCGGACCCCGAGCTTGTCGTGGGTTTATGAGTAGGTGAAGGCGATGGCGAACCGTTGTATCTTCCGGAGAAGAGTACCCTGGTGCCTGACAGAACCTCGAGAGGACGAGGGTTTATGCGTCGACAAGGGTGATGGCGAGCCGTTGTTTCTTCCTGAGAAGAGTACCCTGGTGCCAGACCGAACCTCGAGACGAGGGGGAATTATGGGCTGGTAAGGGTGATGGCCAGCCGGTGGAACTTCCGAAGAAGAGTACCCGGGTGCCAGACCGGACCTCGAGCTGGCGAGGGATTATGGGCCGGTAAGGGTGAAGGCGAGCCGTTGTTTCTTCCTGAGAAGAGTACCCTGGTGCCAGACCGAACCTCGAGATGAGGGGGAATTATGGGCTGGTAAGGGTGATGGCCAGCTGGTGGATCTTCCGAAGAAGAGTACCTGGGTGCCAGACCGGACCTCGAGCTGGCGAGGGATTACGGGTCGGTGAGGGTGAAGGCGAGCCGTTGTTTCTTCCTGAGAAGAGTACCCTGGTGCCAGACCGAACCTCGAGATGAGGGGAAATTATGGGCTGGTAAGGGTGATGGCCAGCCGGTGGATCCTCCGAAGAGGGGTGCATTGGTGCCAGACCGGACCTCGAGCTGGCGAGGGGATTATGGGTCGGGCCGTTTGTGGGCGAACCGTTGTGCCTTGGGACTGTTTGAGTAGGGTAGTATGTTGTTTTCGCGGAACATTTGGGGGCTCCCTGGGATCTGTGCAAGGTTCCCATTTCCTAGGTGCTTTAATGGCGCCGCCTAATAAATGTATGGCGCATGGTCTTCCGTCGTTTGGTTTTCCCCATGTCATAAAGGCCGGCCCCTGGGGGAGGCTATAAGTACCCCCCCCCCTCTTTCTCGTAGTGGTTCAGATCAAAGCAAGGGTGGTCTGTTTGGCCCTTAAAGGTGTCTGCTTAGTTTAGGCATAGATGGATAGGGCTCAGTCTGGTTCGTCAGCGTCGACATCTAGGGGGGAAGTGAAGCTCATCTCTGAATCGACGTTTTGGGAGGAGCCCGTACTCGAGGAGTCAGTGTACGTTGATGAGTCTTCTGATACGGTCTCGTGGGAGGAACCCGTAGGTGAGGAGGAGGTGTATGGTGCGAGGTGGTTGTGCTCTCGTCGTTCCTTCATGGTGGAGAGCAGCGAGTCGGGGGAAGCGAGCGATGGTTCGGGCGACGACCGTGTTCTGGAGTTGGCTTCCGAGGGAGAGGGAGGCAAGGGCGGCATTGTAAGGAGATCCACAGTTCAGGGTGCGGGTCCGAGTTCCAAGTTGACTGGTCGGGGGCCCTTATCCACTCCCTCGCCGGAGCGAACCAAGGAGAGGAAGAAGACTCCGAGGAGGGTAGGATCGAGGACTGGTGGTTCGAGCCAGGGGTCTGTCTACCGCAGCTTGTGGACAGGTTCGCCCGAGCGGCCGAAGCATTTCCGTCAATATCCTGATGACCTATCCGACAAGGAGCTCTTTGGCGTGCAGGCCTCTTCGCCGAGTCGGACGAGGGTGTTGATGGACGCGATTCTGACCGTCTTGGATGGTAGGGACTTGGAGGTTTTGCAGCTGGCGTATCACATCGGTCCTAGTTACGAATTGATGCTGCCGGGCTCTACTCTTCGCCCAACTGATCCCCTCTCTGTTTGGTATTGTGTCTTCCCCGTGGACGCGTTTATTTCTGGACTGAGGCTGCCGGTCCATCCGTTTGTTCGGGAAGTGTTGAACTGGGCCTCCTTGGCGCCGATGCAGTATGGGCCGAACTCTTGGAAGCAGATAATCAGTTTTGTACTGATGTGCGAGGAACAACGGGTACCCCTGCGCTTGAACGTGTTCCGAGCGACGCTGATGATTAGTTCGGCGGCCGAGGGGGTTTACTATATCTCCCCCCGGAGCAGGAGGAAGGTTGTTCATAACCACCCGGACTCCATCAAGGATTGGAAGAGAAAGTATCTGGTGATCCGGAGTGAAGAGCCCTGGGACATTCCGACTCGATGGAACTACTCCAAGCCGAGCTATCCTGTGCCGGGGCCGGGGGATCTGACGGCCGAGGAGTGGGGGTTTGTTGAGCGCCTCCGTTTGTCCCCTAGTATCGATTGGACAAAGGTGACGGAAGTTCACCTGGCGAGTGTTGGACTGAGCCCAGCCGTTTTGCGTATGTAGTTGTTTCTTTTCTTTCGATCCTTTCGTACTTCCTTGCTCATTGCTCTTAATGGTTTTTTTTCTGTAGATATGGATGAGGTGTCGATCAAAGCAAGGAGGCTTGCCATGAAGAAGGAGAATGCCGAGAAGAAGAAGGAGGAGGCGGCGAAGAGGCCGAGGGAGCCGCCCCTTGTTATCTCGGGAGTACCGCTCGAGTCGAGGGTTAAGAGGACTCGCTCGGAGACGAGCAAGGGGGCTGCCCCTTTGGGGTCAGGGCCTGGCGAGGGCATCCGAACCTGACAAGGGAAAAGGTCCCTTGGTAGAGGTTGAGGAGGAGGACCCGGTGGTGGAGATGTTGCGGCAACGGTGGGCGCCGGACTGGTCGGTTCGGATGGACGACTGTCTGACTGAGGAAGCCCAGGCCGTAGAGGTGGCGGAGAAGCTGGCGACGCCTCGCGATCGCCAGATGATGGAGAGCGTGCCCGTGGAGGTGGCATTTGCGCGCCTGGCGCAGGCTACCGTGTCGGTAAGCTGGTCGACCTCCTCTTTTCTGTTTAGTCTTGCTTCAGGAGTTTCCTTCTTATCCGTGTCTTTCGGTCGCAGGCTTGCATGCAGGGAGCTAATGTGAAGAACCTCTACGAAGCGTCCTTGTCACAAGAACATGCTCGGGCGGACAAGAGTGAGCGAGAGATGAAGGAGATGCGGATCGAGCTCGAGGGTTCGCAGCAGAGGGAGCGGCAGATGAAGCTGGAGCTCGAGGCCAAGGACACCGAGTGGGGGAAGAGGGTGGCCTCTTTGAAGGGGAAGTTCGCCACGGAGAAGGGGGAGTTGACAGCTGCGTTCGCCAAGGAGAGGAAAGAGCTGACGGATGCGGGTCAGCGGATGGTGATAGCTGCCCAGGATGAGTGCTACGCGAAGGCCCTCAGTCATGTGAGGCATTTCTATCCGACCATCGACCTGTCGAACTTTGAGTACGACATGGAGATTGATGGGGCTCCGAAGGCTCCTGCCGAAGAGGGGCCCGTTTGACAACCTGGCCGTCGAACCTTCTGCGAACCCGACCGATGATGAGGTGGGAAATCAAGTTGTATAGTTTTGTCTTTCTTTCTCCTTCCCTTTCGATTGTATTTGCCTCCCGCGGACTGGCCACCGCCTTTTTGTAAGAAGCATCACCATTTTCCTATATATATACATACATATAAAAAAAATTAACGATGACTTGTCAAGTGCTTTGACGCCGGTCATTTCCGGACCTTCTTGCTTATGTGCTACGAGTTGGCTCTCTTTGTAGGTTGTGGCTTTCCTTCCCTAGGTGGGCCCCCGTCATCCCGACGTGGCGTGGCCTGGGAGCGAGATGGAGGCGTTGGGGGCCGCTTTGGCTTGGTATCGTGAGAGGGCCCGCACCGCCGAGGCGGCCTTTAGCTATTACTGGAACATGTCCGAAGCCCTTGGTGGAGAGGCAAGCCATCCGAGGAGGGTGATGGTGGAACGGGAGCTCGGGGGTGTCGGACCTGGATACGTCATGTCGAGTTCCTCGGGGCAGAGGCCCTCCTCTGAGAAGCGACTTTGCGACGTGCTCGTGGAGAAGGAGGTGGAGATACACCTCTACCGGTCGATGCTGGGTGCCTCGAAACCTTCCACGGGTGGTCAGCGATCAGGGGGGGTGTACCTATTGTGGTGTTGCTAACGAAACGTATGCGGCCCACCGATGCCCCGAGTTCCGTGGTCGGCATATCAATCGTGGCCGATCCAAAGGAACCTTACGCCATGGAGAGAGTTCCCAGTTGTTCGTTGGACCGGAGGGGCCTTGAGGGGGCGGCCTCCCGTCGTTCGAGATGAGGGGAGTATTTTCGTAGCGGTTTCTGCTTGTTTCCTTTTAGCCTAATAAAGGAACATGAATAAGGAATTCATTTCACTCTTTGCTTTGGTTGATAGCATACGAAATGATGAAGGGGATGCGGCTCGGCCTTATCGTTTCGTGAGGAATCGGAGTGGGATGAGGTGAAGTCTTGGGTGTCGATCCCCTAACCTGGTGTTAGGTCGGATCTGCCGAGGCGTTTGGAGCATGATACAACGAGATTTCCTTAGTATAAGATAGGAGGGGCCGCTAAAACGGCTCTTTACAAGGGAAAGCTTTACAACAGGTTCACTTCTAGCTAAGTTAAAGTCTATGCTTGTTCTTCGCAGGGATTCACCGGGCGCTTGGCGTCAAGGGGGAACTTCTTCGGCTCGGCGGCAGGTCCGGGGGTAGGGTCGTCCTTCTCTGGTTTGAATCTGACGGCGTCGAGGGGGAACATTCCTCCCCCGACGGTGGTCATGTAGCATGATCGCGCTGCTTCTTGGCTGCCTCGGACGACGCCGACCCCTTGTGGGGTCGGAAATTTGAGCTTCAAATGGTAGGCCGAAGGCACTGCTTGGAGGGAGCATAACCCGGGTCGGCCGAGTATGGCGTTGTAAGCCACCTTGACGTTGACCGCCATGAAGTCCATAGACTCGGTCCTCTTGACGGGAGCCACTCCTGCGGTGACGTCGAGGGTGACAATCCCTTCTATCACGATAGGGACGCCGGAGAACCCATGCAAGGTGTATCCGGCCGGCTTGAGCTTGTCTCTAGGTAACTTCATATTCTCGAAGGCTTCGAGGAAAAGGATGTTCACCGAGCTGCCGTTGTCGACGAGGATTCGGCGAACTTCACAATTAGCCATGTGGAGGCTAATGATGAGGGCATCGCTGTGGGGGAGGCGAACGCCTTCGAGGTCCTCCCCTGAGAATGAGACTGGCATGGGTTGCAGCTGGGGAGTGGGGTTGTCTTGGACAGCATTCACCTTTCTGACGAAGGCTCTTCGGGAAGTATTCGGTTCCCCTCCCATAGGCCCTCCATGGACATAATGCAAGATAAATGGTGTGTCTGCGGCTCCTTCGGACTCGGGATCCCGACCCTGGACGCGGTTTGGGGTAGGGTTCGGGGGAGAGTGTCTCCGGCTCCTAGTATCTCGTCGATCCCGCGGGACTTCTTGGGTGAATTCTCGGAGGTATCCCCGGGAGATGAGTCCCTCAATCTCGTCTTTCAGGGCCCGGCATTGGTCTGTGTCGTGTCCATGGTCTCGGTGGAAGCGGCAGTAGAAGCGCTGATCTCGGTTCTTGCCGCCGTTAGGTCGGGGAGGTAATCGAACAATGCCTTTATCTTCGATTTCTAAGAGGATGGCGGATATGTTATGTAACTCCCTGTTCCAGTTGTACGTATTTTATTACGTAAATTTTTGTACTTCAATTTTCAGAAGTTTTATTTTTCTTTTTGGACTCTTTATCTAAAACCAGAATATTTTTCTGATCAAATCTATAATTTTGTGATTTTCGATCGGAATTTAAATACAAATTTTAAACCCTGATTAATCCTAATCCTAATCCTAATCCTGCCTAACTTCTCATTTTCTCCCCCCCCCCCCCCCATTTTCTCCTTCTACGCCTAACTTCACATTTTTCCTAAACCTATTATACATTTTTCTACTCCTCCACCACCCTACACTCTCATTTTCTAACCTAATCCCCACTAACCCCTCTCATTTTTCCACACTCCTATCCCTTCGTTGAATTTTTCTACACCCTCCTATCTCCTTTCCTTTCTATAAATACACACACACACACATGCAGAACCTCCCACCTCTTCTCTTCTCCTATCTACATCCCATTCTTCTTCATTTTCCCTTCTTCTCTTCCTCTGCCTTCTTCTCTTCCTCTGCCTCCTTCACAACCGAGAGCAAGCAACGTCCAAGCTCCACTTCACATTCCACCTTCGAGCCAACGACTCCGCTTCTACGATCTCGTGAACCCCAAAAAAATAACCCGACGCCGCGCCACCTTGTTGTTGTCGTCGCTCACCGTTGCTACCGTTAGCTACCGTCTTACCGCCATTCTTACCGCTATTGTGCCGCCGTCCGTTGCCAACGTCGCTTCCTTCCGTGGTTAACACTACCACCGTAATCGTCACATTATAAGGCAAGTAACTTGTACACTATTTTTGTTCTCGTACAAGCATTTTCCTTTGACTCGTGGCAAGTAGTCTAGTTATCATCATATTTTATTGTCAAACTCTGTTCTAGTCACTTGTTCCATGCTATATCAATTCAAGAGTGAACCGTTAACACATTTCGAATCGTGTTATCGAATATCGAATATTCAACCTTACTATCTCTAAAATTTCTTGACCTTGCACTAGGAATTCGACCATGTTCCTAATACTGGATTGATGATTTTCTACGTGGAAATCGTAGCCCATCGAGTCCCGAATCCAGAACATCTGACGGTTTCTCAATCGGATGTATAGATTGTGAGATATCGCGATTTTAGTACTGACATATCACGAATTCCTGAACCTGCACGGGATTACTAACCGGCATCTCGTACTGAGAATTTGACCATGTTCCCGACACTGGATCGAAAAACTTTCTACATGAAAATCGTAGCCCTTCGAGTCTAGATATCCAAAACATCCAAAAGTTTCTCAATCCGATGTATAGATTGTGAGATATCACAGTTTTAGTATTGTGACTCCGAATTTCCAGAATGCGCGCGAAACATCGAAACCAGCGAAGAATGAATTTGTACGCATCGCTAATGTCTTTAGAATGTATCGTGTGAATATGCGTTAGAACCGGAAGAGAGTCTACTTTCTAGAATCTCTGACGGAATCGGATTTGCTTTTCTGTAACAACGGAAAAGTGAATTTGAATACAGATATGTCAAGTTGTCTAAAAATTCATCTATACATTTTTGCATATAAACCCTTTATTTTTCATAATTAATGAACTGAATGTATTATTGTTCTTGTAATAATAACTTGCATAGATATAATAGGTTGATAAAATGTATTTTATACCACTTGATAATTCCATAATAATTACTCTCGATACATGTACTCGTTTTACGTCTCATGTCCATGATTACTGCCCCTGATATTTTTCTTGATTAAACTATTTGATTACACCGTTCCACTAGTCGTACCAACTGCATGTTCATAATTAATTATAAAAGAATAACAAGCCGGGGTTATAAGGGTACGGCTTAATAGTGGACAATATAGGGGAGTATACTCGGAAGGGGGCCCGTGTTTTCCGAAATAGTGATTCTTGATTCTTGATTCTTGATTCTTGATTACACAATTCTTGATTACATAATTCTCGATTACATGATTCATGATTACATGTCTTGATACTATCACTGGAAGACCCGAGTACATAATCCTATAGAATTCACTACTTAAGTCTAAACGTCACATGATTGATATGCACCGAACTTGTGGTATGGGACACAGGATTGCGTGCATTAGATAAGTTAATAAAACAGATAAACCCGAGATCTTCACTAAGCATGATTCTTGATTACATGACTCTTGATTACATGACTCTCGATCCTTGATTACATGATTATCGATTAACTGAGCCTAGGTTATCAATTGCTTTTATCTCGAAGTCTAGAATACACCAGTTACAGTTATTACTTACATGATCATATTGTCCCAGTTCTTTGCTTACTTTCATATTGTATTTGTACTTCTACTTCTTGTTTCTTCCATGTTATATCTTGTTATATTACCCCTTTTTCTGCTTGTTGCTACTTGCTGCCCGAAACTTGCTCTAACGGGAACTTTTCTATTTTTCTTTGAGTTAATGATTATACAGGTACTGATGGGCCAGATGAGCAGACTCTCTAGATGATCGTTGCTGCTTTGTTACTACTTCATGTTGTTTTTCTTTCAGTCGCTATTTTATCTAGTTTTTATAGCGAACTGTTCATCGTACTGTTTTAATTATGGCACCTTGTATTCTCAGGCATTTTGACCCGAAGTTGATGTATTATCTGGATGATGGTTATTTTATTTTCAGCTCATGTGATCATTATATTTGTCTGCGTAAATGTGTTATAAATATCTTGTTGAGCTTATAATTGCACAGCTTATGGATGATGTATATCATTCGCTGGACCTCAGTTGCGTGCCTGTATTTCCGTATAGTGGGAAGCGGGGCGTGACATGTTATGCGTCAAGGGAGTGTACCTCTCGAAACGGGGGATCGGCGGGATCTTTTTTACGGCCCCTGCGTCCCTCGGAGCTCTCTTTGAAGGTTCGACTTCTTCGGCCTTCCGTTTTCCCTTCGAGCCGGCCTCCCTGGCCTCTTCGGGGCTAAGGGCCTCTTCGGCTCTAATGTATTTCTCGACCCTGTTGAGGAGGTCGGGAAAGTCGATGGGGGGTCTCTTCGCCAGAGAAGCTTTCAGCTGTCCGTGACGGACGTTGTGCCGAAAGGCCGCAGAGGCGACGCCTGGATCAAGGGAGGAGACCGCCCTTGCTTCCGTGGTAAACCTTCGGACGAACACTCTGAGGGACTCTCCGTCTAACTGTTTGAGCCCAAGTAAAGAGGTGCTGGTCCTTTCCGCTTTCCGGCTGGTGACGAAGTGAGCAAGAAAATTGACTTCCAGTTGGTCAAAGGAGTAAATGGAGCCGGGGGTGAATTTTGAGTACCATTCACGAGCCAGACCTCGGAGTGTGGCGGGGAAGGCTCGGCATAGTAGGGGATCCGAGGCGCTGTGAATCATCATGAGGGTTTTGAAACCCTCCATGTGATCAGCGGGATCTCCCTCGCCGTCGTAGGTCTCGAATTGAGGTGGTCGGAAATTCCTGGGTATTTCTGCTTGGAGAATGGGGGCGGAGAAGGGAGGACGGACAGGTCTGTACCCCTGAGCCGCTCGTTGGCGGCCGTCCCCTATGTGATCGAGGCGATCCTCCATTTCTTGTAGGCGCCTTAGGAGTACGCCGTCGTCCTCTTGCTGGATTGACGATGGGCGGGACGCGCTGGCTTCGGCGTCCGACCCTGTTTGGGAATGGAGGGTTTCTTCTCTGGGGGCCCGTCGGAGAGCTCCCAGAATTTCTCTTCGGAAGTCTTGGAACTCCGTGTGAGTGACGGGGGCTCCCTCGACCCGGCTTGGTCGGTCCGAGGGTTGTCTTCCGACTCGGCTGAGAGCGGGTCTTCGTCCCTCGGGGGGCGGTCTTGGACGGTTCGGGGCCGGGTTGGAAGCAGCCCTTCCCCTGTTGCGGGTAATCTTGCGGTTGAGGATTATCCCCCGGAGGTCGGGCTAGACTGGCTGGGTGACGCTCCTTTGGGACTCTTGAGGGGGAGCCCTATGTTTTGAAGTGCGTGGCCCGGCGTTAGCACTTGGCGGGGGCAAGTCCCGTCGGTTGACGAAGGAAGCAGCCCCCTTGCCTTTGGAGGCCATGAGGATTCGGTTGTCGAGGCCCCTCGAGGGTCTGGCTCGGATCGGCTTCTGAAGCAGTTCCCACAGACGGCGCCAACCTGATGCGGTTTATTTCTGGAAGACGTGTGGATGCACCAGGTGTGAGTTCGGACTCAATTTGTATTTGAAGGAGAATGCTACTCGTCTGCCGATCTTCGGTTGACCTTCTGGAACCTACGATGAGCTCGGAATGATGTTGAAGTCTGGGCTCGGATCTGAGGGATCGGATCCGAGGTCTTGTGTACCTGTAGACGGTCCTGAAACACCGGGGTTTATCCCGGTGGCGGACCCTCCGACGATCTAGTTAGTCTCTGTGAGAGAGTAGCAATAACTAGGTATATTTAAGTGGCAAAAGATTGATTACCTCAAAAGGTGGGTGTGGGTCTAGTATTTATAGAGAATCCCAACCGGGTTTGGTTCCCTTTGGGGGTCGGGTCTGGATCCGAAGGCCCGTGGGCCTGACGTGTCAGCAGGCCCAGGGGGTTTAGGGCAGACGTGGCAATACCAGGAGTGGTATAGGGCTGACGTGGCGAAACCCTTGGTGGTATTTGGAGCCGACGTGGCTGATCGTGGGTCTCCTGTTCTTCTGGGGGGATCGGAGGGCCTAGGCTGCGCCAGGTCATCCTTCTGCTTCGCCAGAGAGGGGGGACGGCCTGTGGCACTGTCACGGGTCGGACTCCGAGGACTACCGAGGCTCGTCGGCACGAGGAGGCCAGTACTGTGAGGGCAAACATGAGGTTCGGCGCCGACCCTGAAGTGGTTCGGGGCCGAGCTAGATAGCAATTTTTACCTTTTCGAGTGAGAATTGTATTGGGCCCTGGTTGGGCCTCAGGCCATTTTTACCCTATCACAAAAACCCACCACTAAATCTAAACGAAATTGTATTGACTGTAGCAACCATATAATAAAAATATGGGGTGCATGAAGTGCTACCTAGATAGAATCAAGACATTAGACATAAGAATAACACGTGCATTTTCATGATCCAACTATATGTTACATGTTCATGTTGACTCGATACTTGTTTACTTGCACATGTTTTACACGCCACTTGTTTCATATTGACTTGTGTTAGTGTTAGTGCCCTAGAGACAATGTGATTGTGCTTCTAGGAAATACTTTTGTTAATTAATGATTGTGTTCTATTGATTATTATATGTTAATTTATTATGTCTTAATTTACTGCGATAAAAATGTTAGAGTAATAAATGTCCTTGGAATATATAATACGTATTCTATATCTTTAAGTATGTGACTTAAAAATGAGATTATATGAATAGTGTTTATATTCCTAAATATCCCTAATCAAGCATTGTCATTATGGGACAATAATAATGCATGAAGATTAGTATGTTTGTTGACTGATGACCACATCTCATTGGTCATAGGTATAGTGATACTAAAGTCAAGAACATAGGTGCATGTAAGATTCTACATGGCACTGGATAGACCCACAGTGAGATTCTTCATGTTTAAATAAAGTCATAAGAAAGACTCACAGTGATAATGGTGTAATGATCCTCTGACTTGAGATCATTATATTTCTATACGAGGATTAATATACTTTGACTACATTAAAAGTTACCTTTGACCGGGTGATGATAAAAGTGGACATCGGGTATATTATGAGTCGTATGAGAAATATGAATGATAGATAAAGGATTTAACCCTCCTATAATTAGGAGAGATATTATTGGCCTCTTGATTGAGTGAGACTATGAAATGCATGGCCATGCTCGAATAATGATTTGTTTTAATAGTCTACTCATTGATCAAGGAAACCCGGATTAAATGTTGAAGAGGATGACTGAGAACATGCTTCGAGTTCAATCTATAATATTTGGTTAAAGGGATTATATTACACGGAAACATTAATCACGAAAGGTTTTATTGGATCACCAATTATTATTATTACTTGGGTAGCAATGATGTATTACTAGATGCCGCTCATTGTTTATAATTTTATTATTGGATATTAAAATTATTTCCAACGTAATAATAACCTAAAGGGTCACACACAAGAACGCTTGAAGGAGATTTGATTTAAATTATGAATTTAAATTAAATAGTAATTTGAATTTATTTATGATATTAATTAAGTGGGACTTAATTAATTAATTAAATATAATTTCAAATTTACTAATGATTAGAATTAGAATTATATTAGAATATTAATTAAGTTTGACTTAATTATTTATTTAATTAGGAATTCTAATTTTAATAAAAGCCCAATAGGATTGGGCTTTAGAAAAAAACCAGATTTGTCTCTCTATATAAAGATCTTAAACTCTCAAATTAGTTTTTTAAGGCTTAGAGAAAAACCCTAGCCGTTTTGAGAGAAGAAGATGGAGATAGAGAGAATTTGGTTTTCGGATGCTAGTACATCGCTCCTTCAAAGACCAAGTGTTCGTGTGGATACCGATAGAGCGTAGATCGCGTGAGCGGGATGCGTGGTGATTCAAGGAGCTTGGACCTCCATTAGTCATCCTTTCTCAACTGTTAAAGCTTCGTTTTAAGGTAAACGTTCATAACTACGAATTAAACGTCTTGTTTTGCATGGATCCTGCGATTGGGTTTCGATTTTATTGTTTCAATCCGCTGCATTTATGCCCCGAAAACCCAACAATGGTATCAGAGCCACTTGCGAAAATGTTTTAATTCGTTTATTTGTTACAGTTTTGATATATATGCATAAACTGTAAGTTAATGATGATTGGGATGATCATATGATGATCTTATAATCTGTATATATACTGATATGTATATGATTTATGTTTGTTCTAATTACGAGAATCGTATTCGATATGGATTCTGAAACGGCTGCTGCAGATTTGCGGAAATCTATTTCTAGTGTCCGATTTTTGCAAATGAGTACCTTTTCGGAAAGGGAAACGAGCGTCTGAACAAAACTGATAGCCTTAGCTATCACCGATTCGTCTGTAAGGCGTTTGACGCCGTTTAGGGCCTGAAATATGCAATTTTATGTTTTCAGATTTAATTTCAATTTTCTGAATTATGCCTTATATGATTTTTATGATTGGATCATGATGAAATATGATATGGTATAACATGATAAGATAATATATGATATTATTTGAATATTATATATTTGTTCTTATCGCGTAGATTGTATACGATACGGTTTCTGAAAAATTGCGCAGATTTAGTGAAATTTGCGTACTGTATCCGATTTTTGCAAACCATATATGGTTTTTGACTGAAATCAGGCCACTGAGCAAGACTGACAAAGTCAGGTTCGCATCTGTAAGCCGTTTAACGCCGCTTACTGCCTGTAAACAGCGATTTATGGTTTTTTGATTTAATTTCGAATTTTCTGAAAATTGTTTTCTGAGATGTATCTTATATGATCATATTGGATATGATATGTACTGTTATGTATTGATGTATGGTGACATATGATGATGTCTATTAATTGTTTACTTGAGCATGGTGCTGGTTATGGCCTTAAGACCCTTAGATTAATGGTTTATGGTTTTGGTTTTGTAAATTCGACTTGCATGTCGTTTTCTTCATTCTTGTAATTGTATAATCTCGAATGTAACTCGAGTTTTATTATGTAAGTACATAAGTACATTAGTATAGGTTGTTTTCAATTATTCAATGTAATGTACTTGAAGATTGAAGGACGATCCAAGAAGTGGAGCAACCAAGGAGAATGAAGACATGTGATTCTTTTTATATTTTCCACCATAGATTGACCTCGATCCTTTCATTAGCTTGAAAGGATCATGTAGGATAAAGGCCATAACCAAGCACGTTTACATACTGCACTTTACATATTGATGTGTGAATGTCTGTGTAGAATACATTATGATGCATGCTTCAATTAGATTAATAATGTATTAATGTATGTATTAGATACATCACCCATGCCATGCCTGCTTAAACAAGATAAAATCTATAACGATTTAAGAGATGCATGCTTAATTAGATTAAGATGAATGTATTAGATACGACACCCCATTCATGCTTAAACAAGATAAAATCTATAAAGATTTAAGATGAACATTAAATAAACGATCATGAGATTCTTGTGTTTATGAAACACGGTAATTAAATATGAATTTTCATTATTCAACGATTGAATGATTTTGTCAACAACCGATTACGAATCTGTAAGAAAAGGGGTGCCAATAATGCCGTCTGTGCGTTAACCTCTGATCTGGAAATCATTCATTCAACGAATTTTGATTTGAAATATTTGATTCAAGGAAAAATTGAGAATCTCTTTATGATGGGATCATGATCGTTTATAAGTAAATCCCTTAATAAATATTAAGTTAAACAAGATGCTTTCCAATGAATAACACTCATCAAGGCCTAGATCATAAGGGGTGGGTTTGCCAAAGCAGAGTGCTCCTTTTAATCGTGGTGAGGTGCGAAAGAGTAAATGTGATACTCGTTATGTTGATTCATTGGGCCTAACTTAACTAAGTCGTCACAATAAGATTATGAACTTAGAAGCATAGAGTTTGGCAAAAAAAAAAAAAAAAAAAAAAAAAAAAAAAATTTATTATATAAATTAGAGCAATGGTTGTTAACCAAACTATCCAAGAGTTATATACGTGATATAATTGACAAATGTTGTCTACCTAAATAGTTGTGTTTTGGGAGTTTCGGCCAACGCTGACTCAAGACATGATGAAATATGGATCTTGGCTCACTAGAAAGATATATAATAAATGCTTTCCGAATTAATAGTAAGGGCTATTAATTTGATCAAAATAGTGGGAGATATATATTATGAATATATATGAATAATCATTTGAACATAAACTAATAATTCCGTAGACTAATTCTTTTATGCATTTTTACATTATAGATATTCTAATGGCAAACAACTCAAATAACTTCTCTGTACGATCTGTCCTTGAGAAGGACAAGTTGACAGGAACAAACTTCCTCGATTGGCAAAGGAATTTGAGGATAGTCCTCAGGTAAGAGTGAAAGCTCTATGTCATTTCCTCACCCTGGACCTCTCCCTGTAGGTGCATCGGTTGATCAACGTAATGTTTATCAGAAACATATCGATGATGACACGGATGTCACTTGTCTTATGCTTGCGACTATGAGTCTTGAGCTTCAGAAACAGCATGAGCATATGGATGCTCATATAATGATAGAGCACCTTAAACGTATGTTTGAAGGACAGGCTCGTCAAGAGAGGTTTGATACAAGTAAAGCCTTGTATGCGTGTAAATAGGGTGATCGTGATCCAATTGCACCGCATGTTCTAAAGATGATTGGATATATGGAGTACCTTGCTACTCTGGGTTCCGCCATCAGTCCGGAAGCTCAGATAGATCTAATCTTGCAATCTTTGAACAGCGACTATGCTCGAATTTGTAATGAATTACAATATGAATGAGATAGACAAGACACCTACCGAATTGTTGGCTATGTTGAACTGCTGAGACCAACATTCAGAAGGCGTCCCCTGCTCCCATAATGATGGTCAACAAAGGGAATGCCAAAGGAAAGGGTAAATGGAAAGGCAAGAACAAGATTGGATCTAAGCCTGCTAATCCAGAACCCGCTGTTAAGGCTTTGAAGCCTACTGGAGGTGTTGCAAAGGCAAAGGCAAAGGGTGATTGTCACTATTGCAAGAAGCCGGGTCATTGGAAGAGAAACTGTCAAACTTATTTGGAGGATCTGAAGAAACTGAAGGCTGTTCAGATTTCTGATTCAGGTATTTATATTATAGAAGTCAAATTTGTCTACTTCTACATCATGGGTATTAGATACTGGATGTGGTTCTCACATTTGTATAAATGTGCATAAACGGCGAAGGAGTAGAACTTTGGCGATAGGAGAAGTCGACCTACATGTTAGCAATGGAGCAAAGGTTGCTGCTTTAGCTGTAGGGACTTATTATTTATCGATGCCCATGGGGCTTATTTCAGAACTTGAGAACTATTTTACGTGCCTGCAATTTGCAGAAACATTATTTTAGTTTCTTGTTTAGACAAGATTGCCTTATTGATTCAGAACAATTGTTGTTCCTTTTCATTAAATAATGTTACCTATGAGGTTGCACGTTTGTTTAATGGTTTATATGTTCTTGATTTTGATACTCCTATCTATAATGTAAATAATTAACGTCTAAAGATAAATGACTCAAATCAAACATACCTCTGGCACTGTCATTTAGGTCATATAAATGAGAATCGCATTTCCAAGTTACATTAGGATGGATACTTGGATAAGTTTGATTTTGAATCATACGAAGAATGTGAACTATGTCTCATTGGCAAAATGACTAAAACCCCTTTTACCGGATAAGGTGAGAGGGCCACCAAACAATTGGAATTGATACATAGTGATGTATGTGGTCCAATGCGTATGTTGGCAAGAGGTGGCTTTTACTAATTTTAACCTTTACTGATGATTTTAGTAGATACGGATATGTGTATCTTTTGAAGAACAAATCTGAATCGTTTGAAAAATTCAAAGAGTAAGAGATTGAAGAAGAAAAACAAATAGGCGAAAGTATAAACTCTACGATCTGATCGTAGAGGAGAATACCTAAGCTTAAAATTTCTTAAAAGCGTGTGGTATAGTATCACAACTCACTCCTCCTGGAACACCACAAAGACATGGTGTGTCTGAGAGGAGAAATCGCATTTTGTTGGACATGGTGCGATTGATGATGAGTCTAGGGGATCTTCCAATTAGTTTCTGGGGTTATGCCCCTAGAGACGGCTGCAGAAACACTAAACCGAGTTCCTTCTAAATCAGTTCAAAAGACACCATACATGAGATATGAACTGAGAAACGTCACAGCGTGTCATTTATGAAAATTTGGGGATATGAAGCGTTTGTGAAACGTATGATCTCTGACAAGCTAGGACCAAAATCAGATTTTGTGGGATACCCAATGGAAACAAAAAAGGGTATTATTTCTATAAACCTTCCGAGAACAAAGTGTTTGTTGCTTGAATGGCTATGTTTCTAAAGAGAGATTTACTTTCTAAGAAAATAGTGGGAGGACAATAGATCTCGATGAGGATCGAGAACCACAGAATAATGTTGAACCAGAGTTGGAACATGAGCAGAATGTGACTCAAGATGTTGATAACAACACTGCTCAAGAAACACAGGTTATTCGTAGATCTAGTAGGATTCGCTATGAGCCAGAGAGATATCGTGGATTTCTTCTGACTCAAATTGGCGATGTGATGATCATAGATGATGATGAGCCTCTAACCTACAAAGATGCTATGAATAGTCCAGATTTTCAGAGATGGCTGGAGGCCATGAAATCTGAGATGGATTCCATGTATGAAAATCAAAGTATGGACTTTGGTTGGACCACCCGAAGGGGTAAAACCCATAGGGTGCAAGTGGGTTTCTTGAAGAAAACTGACGTGGATTGTAATGTACAGACCTACAAAGCAAGACTAGTGGCGAAAAGTTTCAAGCAGATTCATAGTAGTGACTATGATGAAACTTTCTCACCGGTGGCTATGGTCAAATCCATCAGGATTTTGCTTGCGATAGCAACTTACTATGACTATGAAATCTGGCAAATGGATGTCAAGTCGATCCAAAGTTTGCTAGAATGGTCTGTGAGAAGCGATGGTCCATTTATGGATTATAGCCGGCCTCGAGGAGATGGAACATTCGTTTTGATGAAACAGTCAAAGAGTTTGGTTTCATGTAAAATGAAAATGTGTCGTGTGTTTACGAAGGGTTAGTGGGAGCCATGTGTCATTCCTAGTATTATATGTAGATGACATATTATTAATAGGGAATGACACTCCTAATCTACAGGTTGTGAAGATTTGGTTGGAAAATAGTTTCTCGATAAAAGACTTTGGCGATCATACATATGTCTTAAGGATCAGGATCTATAGAGATAGATCTAAAAGATTAATCAGTTTAAGTCAGAATACATATATATGTAAAGTGCATACTTAAGATAACGTTGCGGACCCACAAGACTAAGGCTTTGTCGCAGCAGAAGCACGAAGGTCACACTAGTTCCATGGGTATTAGATACATGAGTGATTGGCTCTAGTGCAAGTGGGAGATTGTTAGTGTTAGTGCCCTAGAGACAATGTGATTGTGCTTCTAGGAAATACTTTTGTTAATTAATGATTGTGTTCTATTGATTATTATATGTTAATTTATTATGTCTTAATTTACTGCGATAAAAATGTTAGAGTAATAAATGTCCTTGGAATATATAATACGTATTCTATATCTTTAAGTATGTGACTTAAAAATGAGATTATATGAATAGTGTTTATATTCCTAAATATCCCTAATCAAGCATTGTCATTATGGGACAATAATAATGCATGAAGATTAGTATGTTTGTTGACTGATGACCACATCTCATTGGTCATAGGTATAGTGATACTAAAGTCAAGAACATAGGTGCATGTAAGATTCTACATGGCACTGGATAGACCCACAGTGAGATTCTTCATGTTTAAATAAAGTCATAAGAAAGACTCACAGTGATAATGGTGTAATGATCCTCTGACTTGAGATCATTATATTTCTATACGAGGATTAATATACTTTGACTACATTAAAAGTTACCTTTGACCGGGTGATGATAAAAGTGGACATCGGGTATATTATGAGTCGTATGAGAAATATGAATGATAGATAAAGGATTTAACCCTCCTATAATTAGGAGAGATATTATTGGCCTCTTGATTGAGTGAGACTATGAAATGCATGGCCATGCTCGAATAATGATTTGTTTTAATAGTCTACTCATTGATCAAGGAAACCCGGATTAAATGTTGAAGAGGATGACTGAGAACATGCTTCGAGTTTAATCTATAATATTTGGTTAAAGGGATTATATTACACGGAAACATTAATCACGAAAGGTTTTATTGGATCACCAATTATTATTATTACTTGGGTAGCAATGATGTATTACTAGATGCCGCTCATTGTTTATAATTTTATTATTGGATATTAAAATTATTTCCAACGTAATAATAACCTAAAGGGTCACACACAAGAACGCTTGAAGGAGATTTGATTTAAATTATGAATTTAAATTAAATAGTAATTTGAATTTATTTATGATATTAATTAAGTGGGACTTAATTAATTAATTAAATATAATTTCAAATTTACTAATGATTAGAATTAGAATTATATTAGAATATTAATTAAGTTTGACTTAATTATTTATTTAATTAGGAATTCTAATTTTAATAAAAGCCCAATAGGATTGGGCTTTAGAAAAAAACCAGATTTGTCTCTCTATATAAAGATCTTAAACTCTCAAATTAGTTTTTTAAGGCTTAGAGAAAAACCCTAGCCGTTTTGAGAGAAGAAGATGGAGATAGAGAGAATTTGGTTTTCGGATGCTAGTACATCGCTCCTTCAAAGACCAAGTGTTCGTGTGGATACCGATAGAGCGTAGATCGCGTGAGCGGGATGCGTGGTGATTCAAGGAGCTTGGACCTCCATTAGTCATCCTTTCTCAACTGTTAAAGCTTCGTTTTAAGGTAAACGTTCATAACTACGAATTAAACGTCTTGTTTTGCATGGATCCTGCGATTGGGTTTCGATTTTATTGTTTCAATCCGCTGCATTTATGCCCCGAAAACCCAACAACTTGTTCATTCCATGTTACTTATTGCAATTTCCCTTACTTTTGATTCCTTGCTCTTTCCCTGTTTATCTTTTGTTCTATTTTTGTTCCTGTTTTTCCTTAGCTTGTACTCCCCTTGCGGCCCGTAACTTGTATTAACGGGTCTCCTTGTTTTCCTTTTCTTTTCTTTTGTTATAATATACTTGCAGGCCCGAATGGAGAATTACCAGAAGGTGTCGCCGATCAAGTGTTCTAGTTATTTATTTTCATGTTATCCTAATTTGTGTTTTATTTCATGGACTCTTTATTTGTAATTTGGGCTTGTTTGACCCGCAATAATTTGTGTTTCCTTCCCAGTTGTTGGTTATATTTTTATGGATTATGTCATGAATTTTCATTATCAAATTGTGATTTATATGCCTGCGTGGATTGTTCTGTTATATTGTTGTTGAGTTTACTTGTACAGCTTATGAATGGTGTGTTCGCACCATTCGCTGGGCCTTAGTCTCGCGCCCGTATTTCCATATTTTGGGAAGCGGGGCGTGATAATGATTCAAGGTAATCCTGGTTATGTCATGTTGATTAAAATGCTGCAAATTTCCAGGTTTATTTGGAAGTCTGCAAAATGTTGTCACCTTACATGTTCATCCTGTTTTTCCATCTTTTGCTCAGGAAATAAAATGACTGCTTATGATATCTTACCAACGGGGCTTGACATGGATGAGCGCATATATTGGTCTGTATACGAACATTCATTTCAGTGCCATTTTCTTTTATTGTGTTGAATTTGAAATCTGCGGACTCTAAGTTTTGAAATGCTTTGTAGACCAACGGGGCTTGACATGGAGGAGCGTATATATTGGTGTGTATACGGACATTCATTTCAGTGCCATCTTCTTTTATTGTGTTGAATTTGAAATCTGCAGACTCTAAGTTTTGAAATGCTTTGTAGACCATTCGGGATTTTTTATTTTTTTCTATTGTTGGTTATTGGACGAGTGTATAAAGTTCTTCCATCTTGATACTGTCCCCTCTCTATTGTTTACTAGACCTACATGTTGAAGTTTTTTTATTACTTTTTCAGAAACTTAAAGCTTGGTGTCAGCTTCCAAATGGAGACTGGGCGTTCGGGATGGTAAATATACTTCAGGTCCAGAGTCAGTCATCTCTCTTCCGGAGGGAAAGGTATGCACTACACTTGCAATTTCTTAGAACAATTGCAGTGAGATTTCTATTTTGCCTATTTGGTGGGTATTGATGGTGAGCTTGAGTGTGAGATAGGGCAGCTTTCACAGATGATCATTGCTTGGTTCTAGCAATATCAGATACTTCAATCTCACATCCCACTATAGAAAGTTCCATATCCCTCATTCAGACTAGTCGAAGAATTCAAGTAATCATTCCTAACAATGTGACTTTTTTATGGTTGTATACTTGATTATGGTTGAATACCTGATTATGGTTGAATACCTGATTAGAAGACCATTTATTTCAAGAATGAAGTAAAAAAAGTACAAGAATTTTTACTTATTTGTAAACTTTCGCAGAAAAAATCATTGCAGTGCAGCAGAAATCGACTATCAAATGATTTTGATCATCACTTGGGATCAAGTTCGTATACGCAGACGGAGCATAAGCTGGTAAGAGAAATATTAAAATTCTCATTTTCTCTTCCTTCCAATTAAATCTATAAAATTATAACCTTCAAATTAAGTTTTTTTTTTCACAAGAAGAATCAACTGTTAAATCTTTGTTCAAAAAGTGTGACAAGTTGGCAATACAAAATCAAGTTCTTATGGACTTCTTTTGTGAGCTGCATCCTGATAAGATGGAAGCCTTGAAACAAAGGTTGGAAAATACTACTGTCGACTCATCCAATAGTCAAATACGACAAGAGGTAGCCATATATTTAATTGCCTCAATTGGATGATATATTATTATCTATATATATTGAATAACGAGTTCTAATTTTGTATTGTTTTTTTTCATGTAGTCTATATGTAGTGGCGATGACTATGAGACAGTGGGTAATGAGGAACATGCAGAAGACCTTACGTGAAAAGTGAAGTTGGGGATACATGGAAGCAGTAGCGGGTTAAAAGTTATTTTGAAAATATTTTATTTTGTTTCTTGGAGTTTCACAACTTATCTTTTCTTGTGGAATGTATTGTTGTTTTGGCACTATGAAACAAAAAAAAAAAATTGTAATGAGAAGGTTCTGAATTATATAATATTCAAACTTATTTTGTATTATTGTGTTTTCTTCATATAATTGTGTGAATCAATATGTGAAATAATTATATGTTCTTCATTGTAAAAATACATTGTTTTAATTTGTAAATTTGGTTAAGCCATTCAAATATAATCAGTAATAAAGAAAAAATGTGTGCAATTGCATTCGCGAGGTAGCAATTGCATGGGAATCAGAATCTTGCAGATCTCTGTAGCAATAGTTCATCAGCAACGGGAAAAATCTCTTTTAAAACACACTTGTAAGAGACGAATCTGTTATAGATATTCTCTTATATATGGGGATAGCAAAGTACAACTTCCATTACAGATATTCTATTGTGGCTAATATTCGCAAGGGATAGTTAAAATTCCGTTGCGAATGTGTACATTAATCAGGAGAGATTTCGCAACAGCACAATTACAAGGGAATGAAGAAAAATCCCTTACAAATGTACACTAACCATGGAATTGTACGCTTCTACAGGGGGTAATTTCTATTGCGACTGTAGCATTTTCTACTAGCATTAATGCTTTGCGTTGATGACGCACTGTCTTCAAAGGCTTAGGCGCATCAGCCTTCACCCCTCCAGCACCTTTCCCTGTAAATAAAATGTGAAAGCAGTGAATAATTTAACTGCAAAAATGAATAAATAAATAAATAAATAATTTGACACGCAAATTTGTTTTTTGATGTAAACGGATAGAGTCAAAAGACTCCAGCCAGATCAAAAAATATATATAAAGATAAAATAACTGTACAATACAATAATCGAGGGTTTTACAAGATGTAAAACAAAAGTGTCAGGCGCTAAAAGTACACGCAAATTTGTTGATAGGAATAAAATACCTCTATACATGTGCAGATTTTCATTTTGAGCAGCAGAAGCAAGGGAATCTTTGTTTACAACTTTCAGAAATTTACAACGGTAATATTTATTTTGCAGTACTAGTTTGGGAAGTGGCCTAAAATGGCAAATCATTTCAAAAAGTGGCCTAGTACTGCAAAAAATTCTTAATATTAATCGAACACTTCCATTCCATTCCCAAATTTCAAACAAACAAAATAAATATTACCGTTGCAAAAATCAAGAAACCAATCTCTCTTTCCTTCCACTCTCCGTCCCCGTTAGGGTTTTCGACGGCGACTTCGTCTTTCTCCGTTAGGGTTTCCTTTTCGGGTAAAGCCTCACCTCCTCCCCTCTTACTTCTTCCATTAGGGTTTTGATTCTTGAATACTGTGATGATTCGTTAAGATTCCTGTAGAAATTTTGGTGATTGGGTAAAGAATGTTTCTTTCTCATTGAATCACCTAATTCTGATTGTGTATAGGTAAATTTCTGAAAGTTGTAAACAAAGATGGCTTCCCTTGCTTCTGCTGCTCAAAATGAAAATCTGCACATGTATAGAGGTATTTTATTCCTATCAACAAATTTGCGTGTCAAATTATTTATTTATTTATTTATTTATTTTTGCAGTTAAATTATTCACTGCTTTCACATTTTATTTACAGGGAAAGGTGCTGGAGGGGTGAAGGCTGATGCGCCTAAGCCTTTGAAGACAGTGCGTCATCAACGCAAAGCATTGAGAGATTTGTCCCAGGTTGGGAGGCCATTGCCTTCTGTTACAAAGAAAGGATCCAGTTTGAAAGACAAAGCAGCTGCCTCTAATTCCAAGAATGTCAAGAAAGAACCAAAGAACAAAAAGTTGACTGATGAAGACATGGCAAAGTGCCAAGAATGGGCCAAGGACGGAATTGAGCACATTCATTTTTCAGGAAATGACATGCACAAGTTTGAGGCGCATCAGCAAGAAGAACGTAAAATCTCACTTACACACTCCTCTCATTGCCACATGTCGTCATCTATTCTTCTACTTATTGTTATGTCCTTGTTATGGTTTTTAGTTTATCATAAAAGTTTTTTTATCTTGGGTTTCTTTACTTTTATTATTTTGTAAATTAGGTGTAAAGAGGAAGGTGGACAAGGCTATGTCTGGTTTGCGAGCATGGACAGATGTGATGTATGGTCGAGAGATACCAGTTGAGGTAATTAAGTGCCATATATTGAAGCATTTTTTACATGTGATTGTAAGGAACAATTTGAAGCTCTAATACCACTTGTTAGGCACTGAGTTAGGGGACAACCAATCCAATGAACAACCAAGCAATTGCAGACCAAAATGCAAACACACAATGAAGTAATTTTGTCACGGTTCGGTGAACCTAACCTGGGGAAGAAATAACCGAGATATTATTCAACTAGAGAAGATATAAAAGTTACAATACTCTCATCAAGAATGTATCTATCTTTCAAGGCTTACTAGAAGATACTCTGTTGTTTACAAGAAAAAACTCTTAGATGAAGTGCTACCTCTCAATGGATGTCATTACATTATTATATAGAGGTTTAGAGAAATCCTAGGTTGTAGTCTCGATCCAATACCGTCCGATATATCCTGAAGAGCAGCCACACGATTGGAGCTGTACGATCTAACTTGGATAGCAAACCTGGGCTCAAACAGTTTTACCAAGAACCGGTCCAAATTGTCGCTGCTGCTATTTGCAACCGACTACTCAAAAGAGCAGTTGACTGCAATGCGGTCAAGCACAGCAACAAGCAGTCGACTGGCTCCTTCAAACAACCTAACAACAACAACCTTTGTCTCCCTTCTTCACTTCAAACCTCTTATCGCTTCGCCCTATTCGCTTTACATCGAACCAAGTATGTAATACATAAACCTAACAATCGCCACATTATATTGCATACACCGCTTCAATATCTGTGTGATTAATTGCCTCTAGACTCTTCACTTTCTACTCTTGTAAATAACGCGATTCAATGGCTTCTTCTGCTACTCAAATTTACCTCTACCTGTTGTTTCTCCAATTGTATGTCCCCTTAAAGGCATACCCCAGTAGGCATCAACATTGCGCACGAACTTTACCTACCTCGAGGTATCATGTAACACCCCAAAATTAAAAAAAAAACTATTTCCTACTTAATCTAATCCACTTCTTACTTCCACTATTTATTACTTAGAATATTCTTTATTAATTTCATTTAAAATTTCGGTAGTCACCCCTGAAATATTAGCCCTTTTACACAAATTCCTTAAGGAATTCTGCAAATAATTACATATATCACAACACAGGCAATATATATCAATCCTTCCCAGGCCAATCCAAGCAACAACACACAGGCAATATATATATAGGGTCCTGGGAGCATATCTCATCATAATATGTAAGATACAAATTAAAAACAAAAAATTGTTTAGAAACATAAAGATTTTTAGAAAAACCTTTGAAAAAAACTTTCAAAAACAAACCCAATGAACCTAATACTCCACAACGAGGCGGGCTCTGGGAGCATATCTCATCATAATATGTAAGATACAAATTAAAAACAAAAAATTGTTTAAAAACATAAAGATTTTTAGAAAAACCATTGATAAAATCTTTCAAAAACATACCCAATGAACCTAATACTCCACAACGAGGCGAATACAAGTTTTGCATACCTCATCACATCACTATATATCATCATCCCATACAGTTATATACATAATCTTGCAAAATACAAAATATTACACAAATACTATCATATATCCCCATTCTACATGACTTAGCTTAATAAAAGTATATAATAGATATATATACACCATCAACTCTACTATGAGAAAGTATAACTACAAAATTAAGTACTACTAAGATATCTCACCTCGCTGCTACTCAAAACCTGGAAGAAGGTCAGGGACGTCCTGAGGGAGGGACTCCTCTAACCCCCAGAAAACAACAGGGGTCAGTCATAACTGGTGTGAGTATAATCTACTAGGTTAGTTACTTAAATAAATAATATAAAAGAAATTAAAAGAACTTACTAACATGATGATAATTAAAGATAACCTGAGATTAAACATGAAAACATAGTAAATGAAAACTGGATATTGCACAAAAAAGTAAATTATTAGTCTTCAACCAACCTACTATATCAACCTCCTTTCTATCTACCATATCATATCATATTTCTACTTTAATATTCCTTCCCATCTTACACTAAATTCACATTCTTACTCATCTCATAACATCACATTTATTCACATCTCATAACGTCTCATAATACATTAACATTCATTCTCTTCTCTTAATACAATTTACTTTCCTTTTTTTTCTTATTACATCATACCACTTACTTTAATTCTCATTCTCACTTTAGATTTTCAATATCATCTCATCATACAACTTACTTTACTTCTCATTCTTATGTTATCATATAATTTACTTTAATATTCATTCACATCTCACATTACAACTTACTTTATTTTTCATTCTCATCGGGTAATACACCGCACCCTAAGTCGATAACTTGGGCAATATAACAGCACACTTCAAGCCGATAGCTTGGGTATTACTTTACCTTATTTTTCTCATCTTCATCATACGGCTTACTTTACTTTTCATTCTCATCTCACAATACAACTATCATATCAATACCCCACCGATCCACCTTGGAGTTGTGCCTAGGCAGGTAGTTCCCACCATTTTCACCCAAATAGTGGGCGGTTAGTTCCCCAACACAATTCCAAGGTGTACCAATCGCATGTTATATCATGCTTTTACTTTATCTCATTCTTATAATACATTTTCTTTACTTTTCATTCACATAATGCACAACACATTTTCAATATTTTTCATTCTCATTCTCATAATACACTTCATTCTCATTCACATGCATAACACAAATTTTTTACTTTTCATTTTCATTCTCATACACTTTTTTTACTTTTCATATTCATTACATAACATAATTTCTTACTTTTCATATTCATTCACATAACAAATTTCCTTTACTTTTCACTTTCATTCACATAACACAGTTTCTTTGCTTCTCATATTCATTTACATAACTTAATTTTTTTACTTTTTCATTCTCAATTCATATCATATACTTTATACTAATTTATTATACACTTACTTTATTTTACTCCTTTCAGTATCCATACAACTGGCCTCCTCGTACAACACATGGATCTCTGTGCCTCTCCCCCTACATTTCAATCCCTCTAATCCACCATTTCACCCAGATTCAAGTGTCCTAAAAATCTATCATTAGTGGGCTGGATTGAAAGTACGGTTGCATGTATGTCCAACCAAGACTAAAGCCTAAAAGCTAGTCAAAAATAAATATAATACATGGATTGTTGCCACATAGGTCTTACGCATCCGAGGCTACGTCCTCCTCCTGACCCTATACCAGCGAGGCAAAACTCCTTCTAAGTCCATCTTGGGTATCTGCTCCCAAATATAAATTGGGGCATCTATATTACTCCTGTTTTCGGGTATATCCTGGGCCTGTGGGGTCTAGCCCAAACTCCTGGAGATTGTGTGGGCGGCACTGAAAACAATAAAATTAACTCCTTTTATAATTTCTCCTAAAAATAAAATTTCTCCTTTATATATATTTCCTTCTGTATATATATTATCTCCTTTATAATTGCTCCTTATAATAAAATTTCTCCTTATTATAAAATTTCACCTTTATTATATATTTTCTTCTTTATAACACAAATTTCTCCTTTTCATTACTGTATATGCATATATCAATAAATTACCATAAAAAGGCGTATATAAACACCATTCATTCTCCATAGGACATTCATCAATCTCATCCACAATTAGGTCATGCATCATCTGTAACAAGTAAGAATCTTGGATCTGTGCACGAATGATTAGCTGTAGGGTAGATGGGTGTACTGATAAACTGCCCAAATATGAAGTCATGCCACCATCTGCTAGAAATCAAATTGACCCAATATCTCTAATACCTTCCACTCCTGGGAGCCAACATCTTTCTTCTACTTAAAGCATCCGCCACCACATTTACTTTCCCCGGGTGACATTTTATTTCAACATCAAAGCTACTAAGGAATTCAAGCCACCTTCGTTGTCTCATGTTAAGCTCCTTTTGCAAGAACAAATATTTCAAACTCTTATGATCAGTAAAAGGCTGAAGTTGCTCCCCAATTAAATAATGTCTCCACATCTTTATTGCATACACCTCTGCTGCCAAGTCCAATCATGTGTAGGATAACCCACTTCATATGACCGCAACTGCCTGGATATATAAGCCACAAGCCGACCTTCGTGCATCCTAACTGCACCTAAACCAGTACTGCATACTCCTACATACACATTGAAGAGGTACTCCTTTCTCAGGGATAATCCAAACAAAAGTCGGAATCAACCTTTCTGTTAACACTTGAAATGCTCTTTCACACTTTCAGACCATCCAAATGGCACATTCTTCCTGGTAAGCTGAATCACATCAGTGCAGCAATAATAGAAAATCGAGGAATAAACTGCCGATAATGGCCATCCAAACCCAAGAAACTCCGAATCTCAGTAACATTCGTGGGTTGTTCCCAGTCTTTTACCGCTGCAACTTTCTCCGGATCCATTGATATGCCTTCAGCAGACACAATATGCCCCAAAAATCGAACTTCTCGCTCCCAAAAATGGCATTTTGAAAACTTAGCATATAACTTCTGGTCTCGAAGTGGCTGAAACACAATTCTGAGGTGCTATCTATACTCTTCCAGGTTGCGAGAATATGCCAAAATATCATCAATAAACACAATCATAAATTTTTCGATATAAGGACGGAAGGTCCAATATCAAGTTCATAAAAAGTGCAGGGCATTCATCCGCCCAAAAGGCTTCACCAATGATTCATACAATCCATACCGAGTGCGAAAAGCAGTCTTTGGGATACTTCCCTTTTCTATACTCATCTGATAATACCATCAAACTGTAAAAATACTGTAACTCCTCGCAACTTGGTCAAACAAATCATCTATTCTCGGCAATGGATACCTATTCTTAATAGTCACCTTATTCAAGACAAATTGTCAGTGAACCCTTTTCTTTGTTACAAAGACTGCTGGCGTGCCCCATGGCGAATTACTTGGACGAATAAACCCTTTCATAAGCATCTCCTCTAACTGCTTTTTCATCTCTTCCAATTTCTTAGGTGCCATGCTATAAGCTGATTTAGAAATCGGAGTTGTACCAAGTATCAAATCATTCCTGAACTCCAATTCTCGTCGAGGAGGGTCGGGGATCTCTTCGAATACATCAGGAAATTCACAAACCACATCAACATTTTCAATCTCCACCTTAGGCTTTTCCACCGAACCCAAATAAACAAACATAACTGCATCATCTCAGGCATTTCATTCAATTAGAAAGAGGGTTTCATCGGGCTTTCCCATCCGAATCCTTCCTCAAAATAAAATAATAACTACCACAACACATCCCCACAGTCTACAGAACTCACACGAGATCCCATAGGAATCCGCACCTCGCGACACACATCAAACAATATCATAGGACTACCCAGAGACCTGACCAACCGCATACACACACAGGCATTGGGGCAAAAACACACTGCGGCGGCTAAGAACCTGCTTGAGAACGTCTAACTCGAGTGTACCTCAGGACCTTTGCCGGAGGGACCCTGTACTCGTCCACCCTTCCTCTCACTTCCCATTTCTCAAGCCTGCCACTATGCCTCCTCGGTCCTACCGAAGGAGTTGGAGGCACCCGTCCAATTCTCCTCCTCATACTTTAAGGCCTTGCACCATTCAATAACATAATGAACACTTAGCAAAACACCCTCAAATCATAAAACAAAACCTTACATTCTCTACTTAGTATTAATGAACCCATACCCGCATAACAAGATCACTAGAATTTGCAATAAATTCCTAGTTAACCTAGGCTCTGATGCCAAACTGTAACACCCCAAATTATTATTATTAATTTTTTAAAACCATTTCTTACTTAAACAATTTCTTACTTAATCTACTTCTTACTAACACAATTTCTTACTTAGAATAATCTTTATAAATTTCAGTTAAAATTTCGGCACACCCCTGAAATATTAACCCTTTTACAGAAAAAATCCTTAAGAAATTCTGCAAATAATTACATATATCACAACACAGGCAATATATATCAATCCTCCCCAGGCCAATCCAAGCAACAACACACATGCAATATATATATAGGACTCTGGGGGCATATCTTATCATAATATGTAAGATACAAATTAAAAACCAAAAATTCGTTTAAAAACATAAAGGATTTTTAAAAAATCCTTTGAAATAAAATCTTTCAAAAACAAACCCAATGAACCTAATACTCCACAACAAGGCAGGTACAAGTTTTGCATACCTCATCACATCACTATATATCATCATCCCATACAGTTATATACATAATCTTGCAAAATACAAAATATTACACAAATACTATCATATATCCCCATTCTACATGACTTAGCTTAATAAAAGTATATAATAGATATATATACACCATCAACTCTACTACGGGAAAGTATAACTACAAAACTAAGTACTACTAGCTGGACTGCTCTTTGGAGCAGTTGGTTGTCTCCTTCAAACAGCCCGCAGCAGCAACCTTCGTCTCCCTTTTGCGCTTCAAACCTCTTCTCCCTTCGCCCTATTCTCTTCACATCGAACCTAGTATGCAAGACATAAACCCAACAATGATGTACAAACTTCGTTTCCCCCCTATGCATATGTTGGGAATATTACACTAAAGTAACCTTTCTGTTGTTTTTTTATTTAGCTGCGAAAGTAAGATAGGATAGGTTTGTAGATTAAGTTTGCACCATTAGTCTGTGATTCGTCTCTTATGCAAAATTGTAAACTCTGAAATTAAATCTACATCTGAGTTAACCACCAAAAAATATCTCATGTGCGCCAGAGACTTTATACCAGAATAGTGCTTTAAGATTGCCTTGGTATCAGAGTATATTACAAAATTTGTAAAGAGGGCTAATAGGGAATTTCCAGAGGTATAGAGAATAGAAATTCTTTTGGATATTTATCAGCTTCTGTGAACCTGTGAAAACCCCTCTGAAGTCAGTAGTAATTTAGTATAATTAACAGTTAAAATTTTCATTGCTTAATTGAAAACTTTGAAACACTTAATACACTTAACCTTATGTGCGGCAGAGACTTTATACCAGAATAGTGCTTTAAGATTGCCTTGGTATCAGAGTACAAAATTTGTAAGCGGGCTAATATGGAATTCCAGAGAAGGTAGAGAATACAAAATATTTTGGATATTTATCAGCTTCTGCGAACCTGTGAAAACCCCTCTAAAGTCAGTAGTAATTTAGTACAATTAACAGTTAAAACTCTTCATTGCTTAAACTTTGAAACACTTAATACACTTAACACTTATGTGGCAATTAGTTCAAATCTTTACACTTAATACACTTAACACTTATGTGGCAATTAGTTCAAATCTTTACAACTCAAGCATGTATTTGAATAGTCAAAGAGATTAAATCAACAACCATCTTTTAGTTTTATTCAAAAAACAATAATGTCTTGGTTGATCTTACTCTTTGTATTCTTCCTGTTCATACTTCATACTGTATGTACTCAAACTTTTTGGTATAACTTTCATCTTATATTGTTTTTTCTTTTGAGGGTGACAGCTTATTTTGTTATAATTCTATAAATACATTTGATGACAATCTGGAAGTGATACACAAGAAAATATATTGTTTTTATTTTTATTTTGAAGATTCAAGTGGTTCTTGGGTTCTAATACAGGCAGTTTCTTCCTTGGATACTGAGGACGGCTTGAAGTTGGACTTTGAACCGGAGGTGCTTCCTCCTACTTTCAGGACATCCATAAAATCAGGTATCTCTCTTACACATGATGAACTGATTGTCTACCCAAGTATCTCCATTTCTGGTTTATGTGGGAACATAGTTTTAACAGTGCTGGGTATAATGGGCAATCTATTCAGTTGATTAGGTTGAAATCACCTAAAACTTTCCAGATTTTGTTGGACTTTTTAACTAGTAAATCATAATTTTCTTTAGTTGCATTGTTGAACAAACTGGTAATTATTGAATCCTCAGATGCATTGTTGAAGGTCTTTGATTGTGTCGTCTCAGACATCAAAACATACAAACAAAGACTATTTCCGCCGTAGATAATAATTAATATTTAATTGTCTAAGTAATAATAAGAACAAATTAATTACCCATGGTTTACTAATAATTGGATTTTGTGATTATATCTGCAATGTGCACAGAGCATCAATTCTTAAAACCATGCATTACATAAATTAAATTTAGCAAACAAAAATATATTAGAATATATATTAATCGAAGTGGATTATCAAATTTGATTCGGATGTACCGTTATACATAACCAAATTAGTTGAGTATTTAAAACAATGGAATCTACATACGTTTATTAAGTTCGTTTAACATAAAAGATGGAGTGGAGTGGAGTGGATTATTCACATCATTTACATTTTCAGGTTACGAAGAAATTGAGGAGCTTCTCAAACTGGACGATGACTCCCTGTACTTTGACCAGCAATGTGAACTCAAGCTTGATGAGGGATATGGTTGTGATACTCCTTGCTTTTAGGCGAGTGTTATAATCTCTAGTTAGCTCTCTGTGTTCATATAAGCTGTAGCAGTCTTGTTTTCAAGTTTAGCTTGAGACAGAGTACTTGATACCTGTTACAAGAGAGACTTGATTGTAAGATCAGTATCATTTTGAACATCAAGATGTTGATTTAAAATTTGTACTCTTTCACTTTGATACATTTTGGAGAATTATTCAGTTCGGGACGGATGGTGAACAGTTTATTATTATCCTTTTCTTCCTATTCACTTTTGTTCAAGAAATATCATGTACATCTATTAATTTTTCCTGCTCTTTCAGTTCGAAGCAACACTTGATTTTTGCAGGAGAAGAGGCACGGCACTATTCACTATCAATATTTACATTCTTTAGTTTTTTTGTGGTGAAAGTATGCTTATTAACGTTTTGAGTAGGTACATTTGTGACATCGAGTAAGTGCCATGTTATGTCAGGCAGAGAGAAAGGAAAGTTGTGATCAACGACTTCCACCATATTAACAGATACCTTCGAACAAAAACATCATAAGTATTCGTAATTCCTGTACCAAATTTATTGTAGGAAGAAAAAGAAATGCTAGGAACTGAAGAAAGGATAAATTAAACAGGGGACCTCGTTGAATTTGTACCGTAGAGTAGAATTGACAACATATATGTTACAAGGCAGGTCGGCGAGGTTAGGTGATACAGTGCCTCCGCCCGTATCCAATTGAGAACGAAGAATAAAGGACCCTTATGTTTAAGTCCAAAAGTTTAAGTTTCAGTCCCCCAAAGATTATATATCTTTGGGCGGTTTTTATGAATAAGGGAGGGCTTAATTGCAAATAACCCCCTTGGAATACAGTCTCAAGGGTGAAGCGCGGGCCACGCGTCCACCTATGAGTGGAGATTGTATCCCTGTGGGTCCCAGAGCACAGTGAATTCAGTTGAGGCCGTTTCACCTTTTTTCTTTCTTTTTTCTGTAATCCGCGCATCACACGTGCCACGTGCCTATGCGCGACGGGAGGATCGACTGTAGCATTGCCTTCCTCCTTCTTCCTCATTATATACAGGGGATATTTTGTAAGATATATATATAAAATGATTTGATTCTCTTTTCGTTCTTCCTCTCTCTATCTCCTTCTCTTTCTCCTTTGGCTATCATGGTAAATACTCGCTCAGGACAGGAGCCTTTCTGACCTCCCGTCACTGGTCCCCAGTTTGGGACATTATCATTGGTATCAGAGCCTGAAAACCCTGGTAATCCAACTGATCTCTCAAAGGTCCTTGAATCTGGAGGCAACTCCGGAGTCGGATCTCAGAGTCCGTTGACTAGAGGATCCACCCATAGTGGTGTTGAACCTCAACAGCCAACAGATTAAGACCAAAGAGTTGAGGGCCTAAACCAGAGAGTTGAGGGTATCGAGATGTCCCTCGGTACCTTATAATACCAGATGACAAGGCTGCAGATGCAAAACGATGAGATCCGGAGTTTGTTGCGCAAGCTTGCGGATCGAGGAGACCAGCCGGTAAGGGAAAGAGCCTACCATCCTAACCCCTTCAACAACCGTTCCCTTCCCCTGTTGCCCACACCTGAGCTAGTGTCTCATCACCGATGGAGGCGAAGTGAAGAAGAGTTCGACAGGTATCAATCCATATTTCCTAAGCATGCCAAACTTGAGATTCCTTTATTTGATGGGTCGGGATAAATTAGCAATTGGTTCTTCCACTTCGAACATCACTTTGACACCCAAAAAAAATGAAGGGAGGTACCAGGTTAACTTCAGTGTGTATTTCCTGTGTGGCGACGCCGTGATGTGGTGGCAATGGCTTAAGAGACCACATGGGGGGGGGGGGGGGGGGGAGATTTCTTGGAGCTTTCTGAAACGAGAGATGCTACTCCAATTTGGGCCTAACGAACTCCACAACCCCACCGCCACTCTCCTCAAGCTGAGACAAACGGGGTTGGTGTTCGAATATCATAAGGAGTTCCTCAAATACAGTCACTCCAGCAAACCCATGGAGATGACAGTGCTTGTGGATTGCTTTGTGTCGGGCTTGAAGGAGGAAATTCAACAGGAAGTTTTGTTGAAGCACCCGCAATCTATCACAGCTGCTTACAGGGAGGCCATTGCAAGGGAAACAATCTCCATGTGCCAAAAGAAGGTTGCAAGGTATTTAGGAACAAATCCCAGACCAGGATCCTCCTATGCCACTCCTGCGCCTAAGGGTGTGCCTCTCACTACCACTACACCTAACACTGACCTTGAAATCCCTAAGCAGACCCAATTTGATCGGATATTAGCTGAGAAGAGGGCTCAAAATCTCTGCTTCAGATGTGATGAGCACTGGACCAAGGGCCATCGGTGCAAGGAGAGAACTCATATGCAGATAGAGGGTGAACTAGGCACCGGGAGTGCTAGTATGAGTGAAGAATTCAATGAAGTGTTGGAACTCCTCGAGGAGGCAGAGATCAACCTCAATTGTTTGAGGGCGATGCTCCCTGAATCCTCACCCCCGACCATCCCCTTAGGGGCTATCACTGGAGTTGAGGCTCCACAAACTCTCCGATTAAAGGGCCACATTATAGATTACAAAGTGTATGCACTTGTTGATACTGGATCCACCCATAACTTCGTGGATTCTCAGGTGGTGAGAAGAGCTAAAATACCCATCAATAGCAATGTTAAATTCTCAGTCATTGTGGCAGGTGGTGATAGTCTTCAATGTGAGGGAGTATGTGAGGGACTAGTGTTCGACTACCAAGGAGTATCCATCAAATCTACCTTCTATGTCCTTCCCTTGAGGACCAGCCAGTTGATACTGGGGGGCCAATGGATGAGAACCTTAGAAGGCATATGGTTGAGCTTCAAGCATAACTCGGTGGTGTTTGAACAAGGGGTGAGATGAAGATGCTGACAGACATGGGACACGGGGAACTGGAAGTAGTAGAGTCCAAGGCATTGCAAAAGACTCTCCTACACCTTAAGAGGGGTCTTCTTCTTCACATAGCTGTAGTAACACCTGATCAGGGTACTACGATGAACTCCCATACTGATGAAATCTCAAGGATACTGGAGTGTTATGACAATGTATTCTGAGACCAACACACCCTTCCACCTGCAAGGCCCCAAGATCATACCATTCCCTTCATTCCAAATTCTCAACCTGTTAATCTAAGGCCCTATAAACACCCATGGAATCAAAAGAATGAGATAGAGAAGTTAATCAAAGAGATGCTGCAAACTGGGGTTATCCGACCAAGCCACAACTCTTATGCCTCACCAATTGTGATGGTCAAGAAGGCAGATGGGGCTTGGCATCTCTGTGTAGATTACCGAGCTCTAAACAAGACAACCATTAAAGATAAGTTTCCCATACCCATCATAGATGAACTCCTCGATGAATTGCATGGTTCTAAGGTTTTCAGCAAACTTGACCTTCGCAGCGGATACCACCAAATCAGGATGAAGACGGAAGATATTCACAAAACATCCTTCAAGATGCACTAGGGTCACTATGAGTATGTCGTGATACCCTTTGGCTTCACTAATGCACCCCCGACGTTTCAATCCCTCATGAATGAGGTGTTCAAGCCATATCTCCGCAAGTTTGTGCTAGTTTTCTTCGACGACATCCTCGTCTACAGCAAATCCTACCAAGGACATGCGCAACACCTCCAACTGGTTTTGCAGCTTTTGGAGAAGAACTCACTAAGTGCCAGGAAGAGCAAGTGTATTTTTGGAGTCAATGAGGTATCGTATTTGGGCCATATCATCTCTGACAAGGGGGTATCTGTTGATCCAAGGAAAATCCCCACTAATCAATCAATGGCCGCAACCCAAAACATTGCGAGCTCTGAGGGGGTTTTTGGGCTTAGCAGGATACTACCAAAAATTCATCGATAAATATGCCACCATTGCCTCCCCCTTGGTAGCTCTAACCAAGAAGGGAGAGTTCCGATGGTCCCCTGATGCTCAAAAAGCTTTTGAAGTGCTTAAGCTTACCCTCACTTCACCCCCTGTCTTGGCCTTGCCAAACTTTGAAGAGAGGTTCACCTTGCAGTGTGATGTTGCGGGAACAGGTATTGAGGCCATTTTAACGCAACACCAGCACCCCATTGCTTTCTTAAGCAAAGACTTAAAAGGGAGGAATATGCATCTATCAACCTATGAGAAGGAGATGCTTGCTATCCTCCTTGCCGTCAAAAAGTGGCGCCACTACCTGCTAAGTGGGGAATTCTTAATCACCACCGACCACAAGCCATTGAAACACCTTCTAGAGAAAAGGTTAGATACTGAGGCTCAACACACGTGACTTTGGAAACTACACGGCTATCAATTCACCGTTGAGTACAAGAAGGGAAGGGAGAACAAGGGTGCAGACGGGTTATCCAGGATGCTTGAAGACTCCTAGATACAAGCCATTTTGATTGTCCAACCAACTTGGCTCATATCCTTAAAATCAAAAGTCCAACAGGACCCCTTCTACGCAGAGATACAATGCAGAATGGACAAGGGAGATGCTCCCAACTATCGGCTGCAACAAGGTCTTTATTACTACAAAGGGAGAGTGGTCATCAACTCCTCCTCACTCTTAACCACTCAATTACTTCAGCTCCAAGGGGGTCACTCTGGGTATGAGAAGACCTGGTCGAGGCTGAAGCATGTGGCCTACTGGCCTGGAATGAAATCAATGCTAAATGCCTACATTCGAAGGTGTGAAGTCTGCCAAAAGTGCAAATTCAGTAATCAAGCCCTCTCGGGGTTATTGCAACCGCTACCAATACTTGACGAAGTGTGGAAGGATTTGAGCATGGATTTCATCGAAGGGTTACCCCGAAGTTGGGGCAAAACCACCATTCTAGTGGTGGTGGATTGGCTGTCCAAGTATGCACACTTCATCCCCGTTTCACACCCCTACACAGCTAAGCAAATAGTTGAACTCGTTGTGCACCACATTGTCAAGTTGTAAGGGGTCCCCTCCACCATCATTAGTGACCGGGACACCATCTTTACAAGCTCTTTTTGGAAGGAGTTGTTAACACTTCAAGGCACACAACTTTGCCTGAGCACGTCGTTCCACCCCCAAACGGATGGCCAATCTGAAGTTGTCAACAGGACATTGGAAACATACTTGCGTTGCTTTTGCACCTACAGACCCTCAAGTTGGGTTAATTTACTGCCGTGGGCTGAGTATTGGTACAATATGCCCACTCACAGTGCCACTAGGATGTCCCCTTACCAAGTCTTGTATGGACGGTTGCCTCCTACCCTCCTCTCTTATGTTCCCAAAACTGCCAGGTCACCTGAAGTAGAAGAAGCTCTCATTGATAGAGATACGACTCTCCAATTGCTCAAGGACAACTTGCACAGTGCTCAGCTACTGTAACTCCCTGTTCCAGTAGTACGTATTTTACTACGTAAATTTTTGTACTTCAATTTTCAGATCAGTTTTATTTTTCTCTTTGGACTCTTTATCTAAAGCCAGAATATTTTTCTGATCAATTCTATAATTTTGTGATTTTTCGATTAGAGTTTAAATACAAATTTTAAACCGTGATTAATCCTAATCCTAATACTAATCCTAATCCTAATCCTGCCTAACCCTACACCTTATTTTCCACCACCCTACTACTCCTAATCCTCTCCAATCCGTCAACCCCCTCTCCACATTTTTCTACACCTCCACCACATTTTTCTACACCCCTCCACATTTTTCAACACCCCACCACATTTTTCAACACCCCATCTCTTTCTCCCCTAATTTTCTACACACACACACACATCAGTAACATCCCATCTCATGCATGCATACATGCATGCATTCACACCTCCCTTCCCTTATATATATATACATACACACCTCACTCTCTACATCCCATTCTTCTTCATTTTTCCTTCTTCTCCTCCTCTGCCTCCTTCACACCCGAGAGCAAGCAACGCCCAAGCTCCACTTCACATTCCACCTTCGAGCCAACGACTCCGCTTCTACGATCCCGTGAACCCCGAAAAATAACCCGACGCCGCGCCACCTTGTTGTTGTCGTCGCTCACTGTTGCTACCGTTAGTTACCGTCTTACCGCCATTCTTACCGCCGTTGTGCCGCCGTCCGTTGCCGACGTCGCTTCCTTCCGTGGTTAACACTACCACCGTAATCGTCACATTATAAGGCAAGTACCTTGTACACTCTTTTTGTTCTCGTACAAGCATTTTCTTTGACTCGTGGCAAGTAGTCTAGTTATCATCATATTTTATTGTCAAATTCTGTTCTAGTCACTTGTTCTATGCTATATCAACTCAAGAGTGAACCGTTAACACATTTCGAATCGTGTTATCGAATATCGAATATTCAACCTTACTATCTCTAAAATTTCTTGACCTTGCACTAAAAATTCGACCATGTTTCCGATACTGGATTGAAGATTTTCTACGTGGAAATCGTAGCCTATCGAGTCCCGAATCCAGAACATCTTACGGTTTCTCAATCGGATGTATAGATTGTGAGATATCGCGATTTTAGTACTGTCATATTGTGAATTTCTGAACCTGCACGGGATTACTAACCGGCATCTCGTACTGAGAATTTGACCATGTTCCAGACATTGGATCGAAAAACTTTCTACATGAAAATCGTAGCCTTCGAGTCTAGATATCCGAAACATCCTACAGTTTCTCAATCCGATGTATAGATTGTGAGATATTGCAGTTTTAGTATTGTGACTCCGAATTTCCAGAATGCGCGCGAAACATCGAAACCAGCGAAGAATGAATTTGTACGCATAGCTACTGTCTTTAGAATGTATCGTGTGAATATGCGTTGGAACCGAAAGAGAGTCTACTTTCTAGAATCTCTGACGGAATTGGATTTGCTTTTCTGTAACAACGGGAAAGTGAATTCGAATGCAGATATGTCAAGTTGTCTAAAAATTCATCTATACATTTTTGCATATAAACCCGTTACTTTTCATATATAACGAACTGAATGTATTATTGTTCTTCTAATAATAACTTGCATAGATATAATAGGTTGATAGAATGTATTTTATACCACTTGATAATTCTATAATAACTACTCTCGATACATATACTCGTTTTACGTCTCATGTCCATAATTACTGCCCTTGATATTTTCCTTGACTAAACTATTTGATTACACCGTTCCACTAGTCGTACCAACTGCATGTTCATAATTAATTATAAAAGAATAACAAGCCGGGGTTATAAGGGTACGGCTTAATAGTGGACAATATAGGGGAGTATACTCGGAAGAGGGCCCGTGTTTTCCGAAATAGTGATTCTTGATTCTTGATTCTTGATTCTTGGTTACACAATTCTTGATTACATAATTCTCGATTACATGATTCATGATTACATGTCTTGATACTATCACTGGAAGATCCGAGTACATAATCCTATAGAATTCACTACTTAAGTCTAAACGTCACATGATTGATATGCACCGAACTTGTGGTATGGGACACAGGATTGCGTGCATTAGATAAGTTAATAACACAGATAAACTTGAGATCTCCACTAAGCATGACTCTTGATTACATGATTCTTGATTACATGACTCTTGATTACAAGACCCTCGTTACATGACTCTTGATTACATGACTCTCGATCCTTGATTACATGATTATCGATTAACTAAACCTAGGTTATCAATTACTTATATCTTGAAGTCTAGAATACACTAGTTATTGTTATTACTTACATGATCATATTGTCCCAATTCCTTGCTTACTTCCATATTGTATTTGTACTTCTACTTCTTGTTTCTTCCATGTTATATCTTGTTATATTACCCCTTTTTCTGCTTGTTGCGACTTGCTGCCTGAAACTTGCTCTAACGGGAACTTTTCTATTTTTCTTTGAGTTAATAATTATACAGGTACCGATGGACCCGACGAGCAGACTTTCTAGATGATCGTTGCTGCTTCCTTACTACTTCATGTTGTTTTCTTTCAGTCGCTATTTTATCTAGTTGTTATAGCGAACTGCTTATCATATTATTTTAATTCTGGCACCTTGTATTCCCGGGCATCTTGACCCGATGTTGATGTATTATCCAAATGATGGTTATTCTATTTTCAACTCATGTGATTATTATATTTGACTGCGTGATTGTGTTATAAAGATCTTGTTGAGCCTATAATTGTACAGCTTATGGATGATGTATATCATTCGCTGGGCCTCAGTTGCGTGCCTGTATTTCCGTATAGTGAGAAGCGGGGCGTGAAAGCTACGTATGAAGTCAATTGCGGATAAGAAGGGGACAGATCAAACCTTCCAAGTGGGTGACCTTGTGTATCTCAAATTACAGCCATATAAACAAGTCTTTGTGGGAGGTAAACGTATTCATAAACTCTTTTATTTGTACTATGGGCCGTACCAGATAATTGCGGCAATCGGAAAGGTTGCATATAAGCTACAACTTCCACCGGGGGCTAAAATCCACGACGTGTTCCATGTATCTCAATTGAAGCAACATATTGGAGATAAGGACCACCTGGCGCCTACTCACCCTGCTTATTTTCATGAGGAAGAGCTACAACCCCTCTAGGTGCTCGATAGACGAATGGTGGGCAAGCAGGGTGTTGCGGTTACGAAGATATTGGTCCAATGGAAGAGGAAGACGGTAGAGGAGGCGACGTGGGAGGAGTTTTGGCAAATTCACAGTCGCTTCCCTCAGTTTCGAGCCACTATGGAAGCTCCTTTTTGATCAGGGAGGATACAGTGCCTCCGCCTGTATCGAACTGAGAACGAAGAAGAAAAGACCCTTACGTTTCAGTCCAAAAGTTTAAGTTTCAGTCCCCCAAAGATTATATATCTTTGGGGGGTTTTTATGAATAAGTGAGGGCTCAATTGCAGATAACCCCCTTGGAATACAGTCTCACAGGTGAAGCGCGTGCCACGCACCCACCTATGAGTGGAGACTGTATCCCTGTGGGTCCCAGAGCACAGTGAATTCACTTGAGGCCGTTTCACCTTTTTTCTTTCTTTTTCTGTAATCTGCGCATCGCACGTGCCACGTGCCTATGCGCGACTGGAGGATCGACTATAGCATTGCCTTCCTCCTTCTTCCTCTTTATATACATGGGATATTTTGTAAGATATATATATGAAATGATTTGATTGTCTTTTCGTTCTTCCTCTCTCTGTCTCCTTCTCTTTCTCCTTTGGCTGTCAGCTGTCATGGTAAATACTCGCTCAGGAGGACGGGAGCCTCTCCGACCTGCCGTCACTGGTCCCCAGTTTGGGACATTATCATTAGGTAATAGGCAGCGCAAAGTAGCCGGACATAAAAGAAAGGTTTTTGATTTTGCATAGATGCATTTTTTTTTTTGAAGGCAGTTTTCCTTCGTATCGGGAGACTTTTCTTTTTGACCCCTTATTTCCCCATTATTATTATTTTTAATCCGCCCTTGGAATTTCTGTAATACTTTTTTAACTCCCCATCAAATATCATCCAATGTATTAGGGGAAAGTAAGATCCCTCTGGTTGGAAGCCAACTTCAGGTTTTGTTTTGTTTTTGTGTTTCTTTTTTTAATAATAAAAATACGAAATAGATGAAATGTACCATGCTCTAATAAATAATACATTTTCAGTAAGTTTCATCGTTTTTTGGGGGTTAAATCTACTGGTTTTTTTTTTAAAGTGCATTATTGTTACCTAAGACGTGCTTTTCCTTTTGTTGAATTGCACTGCTTCTATTGAAACATGCTTAGTTCCATTGAGTATTTCAATAAAAGAAAAGTCCAGTTTTGTCTCAAAAAAGAAAAGTCTGTTGTAAATACATGCACTAATAAATGATTACCACGAAAATTCATTTATATTTATCATACGAATATTTTTGTAACATAAGCTCTTAATAAGAGTTTCGTAACATATGTTATAAATAATATAATTATTTAGATTATAACTGTTGCGTTACCTATATCATGTAAGCCTATAAACAGACGGCTTATGAACATAAATGAGATAGAAGCTTTGTGATTACTATTTTCTGTGTTCTCTCAATATTTCTTTCAATTTTATAATACGTTATCAGCACGAAAGTTCTAATTTCCGGCTGAGGTTTGTGATCTTTCAATCTGATACATAGCAAATTCCAATGTTTTGAGTAATCAAGATGAAAGATGGAGAATTATGGATAGCAGACAGTGGAACGACACATTTAATTCTTCGAAATAAAAAATATTTTTTGAACTTGAAATTAACAAAATCAAATGTTAATACAATTTCAGGAAGTGCAAACCTGCTTGATGGCTCCAGAAGAGCTCATATAATTTTATTTTACTTGGGAGAACACATATTTGTATCAAAGATGCATTATATTCCGTCAAGTCTAACAAGAAATCTGCATAGTTTTCAAGACATACTTCTTAATGAATTGCATATCGAAACTATGAATGCGGGAGATATGGAATTTTTGTATATCACTTTTGAAATTTCATGCCAGGATGTATTAAGGAAAAAAACTTTCTGCTTATTCATCTGGATTGTACCTTACAACCATAATGCTAATAGCGCAAATATTGTGATGAACCAGAAGTTCAATGACACAAAGATTTTTATGATTTGGTATGACCGACATGGCCATCTGGAGTCAATAATGATGCGTCCAATAATCAAAATTTTCAAAGGGCATCCATTAAAAAATAATAAAATTCCTTTATCAAGTGAGTGTTTTTGTGAAGCTTACTCAAAAGGAAAAATGATTGTGAGACCATCCCCAATAAAAGTTGTCAGTGAATCACAAACGTTTTTACTAGCTTCGGACCTGGACTCGGGCTCGGACCCAACCCGTTATTGTACCGGTCCAAATGTTGGACCCGAACACGGTCGTGTCGGGTCCATGTCCAGGAAATAACTTGAGACCCGATTAATTTCATATCCATCACCATCATCATCCCCTATCTCCTAATCGGCCTGCAAAAAAGGGAATTGAACAAAAGGTAGGGTTCTTTTGCAAAAAATGGACGGGGCTTGGTGTATTTATATAGGTTTCTTTTGCTCCGGTCCGGGTCGAGGCCATTTTAGGAGGACTCGAACCTGACCCGAAATTCCACTAGGTCCTAAAATAGAACCCAGACCCAGACCTGAATAGAACGGGTCGGTTCCTGTCCAATATCGGGTCTGGGTATCGGGTTTATGTACCAGTGCTAGTTTTTACAGTGTATTCAAGGGGATATATGTGGACTTATTTATCCACCATGCGGGCTATTTAGATATTTATGTTCTTGTTGGACGCATCATTCAGATTGTCACATGTTTGCTTACTTTCAACTTGAGAAATTATTTTTGCTAAGTTACTTGCACAAATAATAAAATTGAGGGCACAATTTTTTGATTATCTGATTAAGAAAATTCGTCTCGATAATGCCAGCGAATTTACATCCCCAGTGTTTGATGGTTACTGTCACGCCCCGCTTCCTACTATACGGAAGTACGAGCATGCAATTGAGGCCCAGCGAATGATATAAGTTTACCGACTCATATCATCCATAAGCTGTACAATACCAGCAAGCTCAACAACACGGGTAACAATAATAATCACATGAAAAATGCTAGAATGCAATAACCAATATCTGAGATACAAGAAATCCGGGTCAAAATACCCAAGAATAAACAATACAATAAATAATATATTACAATGAGGTGGTAGAGAAATAGTTGTAGCAATTTCATTTAGAGAGTCTGATCATCAAGTTTTTTCTTTAATTATCACATGTACCTGTATAAACGTTAACTCAAAGAAAATGGGAAAGTATCTGTTAGAGCAAGCTTCGAGCAGCAAGTAGCAACAAGCAGTAAAATGGTAAGATAACAAGATATAACATGGAAGGAACAAGAAATAGAAGTGCAATTACTGAAAAATAGTACAATACAATATGACAGGAAGCAAGGAACTGGAATAATATGATCATGTATGCAACAACTGTAAACTAGTGTATTCAAGACTTCAAAGTATAATCAATTGATAATCCAGGACCAGTTAATCAATAATCATGTAATCAAGAATCACGTAATCAAGAATTAAGAATCATGTAATCATGTAATCAAGAATCAAGAATCAAGAATCATGTAATCAAGAATCAAGAATCATGCTTGCTGTCAATCTCGAGTTTATCGGTTTTATTAACTTATCTAATACACGCAATCCTGTGTCCCATACCACAAGTTCGGGTGCATATCATTTATGTGACGTTTAAACTTAAGTAGTAAATTCAATAGGATTATGTACTCGGGTTTTTCATTGATATTATCAATAAATAAGACATGTAATCAAGAATCGGGTAATCAAGAATCACTATTCCGGGAAACACAGACCCCCTACGAGTATACTCCCCTATATTGCCCACTACTAAGTCGTACCCTTATAACCCCAGCTTGTTATTCTTTTACAATAATTAATCATGATCATGCATTCGGTACGACTAGTGGAACGGTAGTATCAATACAATATCTAGAAGATATCAAGGGTTATGCAATGCATGGTATGTATATAGTTCAATTCATTAAATATGGAAAATAACGGGTTTATATGTAAAAATGTAGAGATTAATTTCTAGACAGCAGCACCTATCTGCGTTCAAGTTCACTTTCCCGTTGCTACAGCAAAACAAATCCTATTCCGTAAGATATTCTCGAAAGTAGACTCCCTTCCGGTTCCAACGCATAGTCACACGATCTATTTTAGGGAAAGTAGTTATACGTAAAAATTCATTATTTGCTGGTTTCGATGTTTCGTGCACAGTTCTGTTCTGAAATCCATGAGTTACATACTAAAATAGCGATATCTTAGAAACTATAAATCGGATTAAGAAACCGTAAGATGTTCTGAGCTATGATTTTCATGTATAATTTTCTTGGATACAGTATTGGGAACATGGTCTAATTCTTAGTACAAGAGACAAGATAGTAGGGTTTGTGCATAGTTTCGGTGTTCTGAAAATTACAACATGACAGTACTAAAATCGTGATATCTCACAATCTATAAGTCAGATTGTGAAACCGTAAAATATTCTAGATTCTAGACTCAGAGGGATATAATTCATATGTATAAAGTTCTTGGATAGACTCAGAGGGATGCAATTCATATGTATAAGGTTTTTGGATTCAGTATCGGAAACTAGGTCGAATTCTCAGTATAAATTCGGGCAAACGACAGGACAAAGTTATTTGATATTCGATAACATAATTCGAAGTATGTTAACGGTTCAAGACTTGAATCGATAGCATGAAATAAGTAACTAGACAAGAAAATATGACGATAACTAAGCTAGTTGCTGAGAGTTCAAGAAAATACTTGCCTTATAACGATGATATTGCGCACAACGAGAATCACGGGATGAAGATGGAGATTACACAAGCTCGATAACTTGAAATGGAAGGCCAACAGTTTGAACTTACAACCACAGCGATGGAGTTCGGCTTCGAGTGTTGGGCTGCAATTCAAAGGCAGCAAGAGCAATGACAGCTGCGGCGGTGAGCGACGGCGGTAACACCAGCAACACGGTGACAACAAGAAGTAGAGGCAGTAACAAGAGCGGCGACAGTAGTAATAAACAAGCACGATGACACCAACATAAACATCAATGCAGCAAGGTGTAGCGCCCCGGATCCCCGTTACTGGACATCCGTGACACTCACCAAAATCTTTGCCTTCAAATGCATCTCAACACAGTAATAACACAAAAATTTAAAAACTTTTTATTGCCAAATAAGTCATTACATCATTGATTACAACCAATATCTTGTTCTTGACAAGAATACAAATTACATAACTCAGTGCATCTTATTACAAACATACATCACTCCTTTCTGTAAAGTTAACAACTTTCTCTCGGACTGGAAGTCGATGGCTCACCACCGAAGCTCCGCTGAACGGTCAATCTGCTTCCCTGTGACTTGCCCCTCGGCTTGAGTCTTCTGCTGCGCGACTCTGATATCTCTGCAGCTGCTCGAAGAGTAGAATCGTTACCTAAAAGGTGGGGAACGTCAGTACTTCGACTGATGCAATACTGATAATAACAGTGATCCTCCAAACTGGCAATCACAAACCATCTTGAATGGAAAGAGAAACATGCATCCTAAATTATGTAGTGCTCGTGTATGCCATGATCTAACAATTAAATGCACCAATCACAAGCCTATTCTAAAGTAAGCAAGACTTGGGAATCTGGATCCGCATGCATCGCATACTACATGCGTTCCAGACCCAAGCATAGCCTAATCTAATGCGCAAATAAGAATGCACCCGATGCACCTACTCTAATGCAATTCAGTTGGGAACGTATGCATCCCATACTACATACCTTCCCAAATCAACTTCGATGGAAACATATGCATCCCATACTACATACTTTCCAAGGAGTTCGCCTCTCCTGATTATAGGGTTCAATCCATCGCCATGCATCCTACCCTTGTACCCATCCAGTTCCCAATAGATTGTCCGTCACCCAAGAAGGTTACAGTGGGTCGGTCTAGTTCTGCCCCTACAGTGCCCAAGTAGTCACCGCCAGTTGGTACCCACGTACGGATCTCCTCAGAAAGCTGCGTTGAATCCGGTCCCACGACCATTTGATTCCCCACGTCCACCTATGGACTTACGCATGCGTGTTCATCCCAAATCGAGTCATGAACTTATATATGCTAAAAACACAAATACGAGTTCATCCCAAATCGAGTCATGAACTTAGATATATACCAAAACACAGAAAAACCCGCGCATAGGGATGTGAGCACCTCGGGAGGTCAAACCATCCGGGCCTCCCGTACCTTACTTCGGCAAAGCTTTGGGAATCAACAGATCGAGATACGAGCCGAGGACTCAATCCATGAGTGCCGAAAACGTATCCCTACGACTGGAAGGTACAACACTGACTATGGTTTACTAGGACTAATGCAATTTCCCAACCGCTAAATAAACCATTCTAACCCCTACCTTACTATAATTACTTCGGGTAAGAATGAACTGCTTCCACACTTGCTTATCAACCTCTAGCCCCTGGCGATACCGGTCCGGTTCGCCACTTCCCCTGCTTGGAATTGTCCAGCATTATGGCCTACACTTGCTGCGGCCCCGGATATAAATGTATATTCGCCCTTATGAACTTATCTCACTGGCAGGCTCGGACGTCCTACGCTCGGCAGAAGTTTATAATGTAGGGTTGATAGGTGCAGGGTATCCCTTACCCTAGTGACTAACTCGAGTCATACATCCCACTCTGGGAGTCAACAACCTCAATAACAGACATCAACCATCCCTAGACATGATTCATCAACTCTGGTAGTTCACACAGGAAAAAGTTCTCACAATACTTAGTCAAAACCAAGACTAAGCGACCTACCGGGTTTCTGCCCGAATCTTAAAATGGTCATAACTCTCTCGATACAACTCCGATTGGAGTGTACGAGCCCAATTTGGAAAGGTAAGATCCTAGGCTACAACTTCCTAGTTTATCATGAAATTAAATTCAAACATTTAAGTCCTCAAAATAGCTTCTCAAGCTTCAGCCTGCGTGCTTTCTGTGCACGAGCTGCACCTTACCGGTAGCACAAAACTCTACTCGTTCATCAGAACATCGCAAACCCAATTTCTATAGAAGGGTGTGGGTTTTCCCTAACAACTCTCTAGTTGGTCATGAGTCCAAATTATACCATTAAGTCACCCTAACACACACATCTCTCACCGATGCACTAAATCACACAATGGGTCTCTCCAAATCAGAGCACACAGATCCACTCTAGGTCTCTGTCCAGTCTTACAAAAATCACAGTAAATCAACCCTTCACTGTAATTGCCTCAAATTGATCTTGTTGGAAATATCTAGGTGTCTACTACAACTCTCTAATGAATCAGGTTCTCAAAATGTGCTCTTAGTGAGTCTCAAATGCCCAATCTCTACAGGGTATCAAAACTGGCTGAAACCAGCACAGTGCATACTCATAAAATCATAGTAAATTACATACTTGTCCAAATGACATAAAATTTATGGAGGTGAGACTATAGATCATACTAAACATTATGCACAAGACCTCATGTCAAAACTCCAAATATACTGTGAGTTCTATCTATTTCAATCTAGCACAGAAACCATCAAGTTCTCCAGTTCATATTCAGCTACTGATTAAATCACGATTTTTCTCAAGACTATAAACTCATCCAAATAATCTCCTAATTTTTGTACATAATCTAAATGCATGCAGGAACATACGGTAAAAAGTTTAGATCAATAGAATGCTTCAATAAATCATGACAATTCCTACAACATCAGCCATTCTATTTATCATTTGCTGAATCTGCCTTACGACACAGTTTTATCTTACGATTTTATTAAAATATCAAATGACCATAGAAAAATCTGAAATAAATCACGAACGATCCTAACACATATATGAACAATCCCTGAAAAAATCATGGTCTAGTTCGTTTTAGTTTGCTCTCGGGAAAATCCACAAAATGACACTCCGAATCAGTTTTCTAGCTTCAGTTCTGATTTCAACTCTCAACTCTTAGATGAACAACCTAGTACATCCTACCATACATTCATGCAAGAAAAATAAATTAAAAGACAAGAAATGAGGTTTAGAGAAACTTCTCACCCTTGGTTGTAGTAGAGGAATTGATCTTCTCAAGCTTTTCCCTTTGAAAATCCTTCCTTGAGACCTTCTTCTTCACTTTCTCTTCTTCCTTTCTTTTTCTCTCTTGGAGGAGTTCTGAAATTTCCAGAGATAATGGAGGAGAGAAATGATGGAGAATAGAAGGGATATGGGCTGGTTTTGAAGCTAGGGGGCTAGGGTAAGGCTTGTAGGTGGTTTTGGATCAAAACTATGGCTTCTAGCCCATGGTTTTGGTGGTTGTTGTGTTGGCTGCCCATCTTAAGCTTAATGGGTTCCTACGAGTGCGAGACGAGAGGTTTATCGAGCGCACGCAATATATATGCACTGTAGTATCATACAGTGTTATATTTGCATAGGCGTCGTGCCGAAAACTAGTGTTTATATTAGTATCGGTCCTTCTCGTTTTCGTGCATCTTTTATAATGCAATCCTCCCATGAACCGTCCCGTAACCCTAATCACAAACCATGATAGAAAAAATCAATCCAAAATGCTGTAATCATGCGTCCGCATACGGACAATATACATACATACATATATATTCAGGTATCGTACAATACGGGGTGTTACACAAGGGGACTTCAGTTTGCCGGGTTGGTGAAGGCAACAAGAGTGGTCGGCAGTGGATGAGGGGCTTGCGGGTGTTCGTTGAAGGGGCAGCGAGTTGGAAGGCGATGGTAGTAGTGAGAGGCAATGGAGATGAAAATGGTGGTGGTGAAGCTCGGGTGAGTTTGGCAGTGGGTTGTTTGGAAATGTGAAGAAGAGGAGAAGGAGAGGGACTAATGATTTAAATAGAGAAGTAGAAACACGAGAGAAGAGATAAGTGAGGGTGGGGTGAATGCTGTGGTCGATGAGTGGCGAGGTCGAGACAGCAAGGAACGGCGATGGGTTCTAGGTTAGAGGAAGCAACGACTGGGGGAAAAAGCAGCGGCGGTGAGGGCAACAAAGGCGAGGAGGTGCAGTCGAAGGGAGAGCTCAGTCGATGGTGGAGAGGAGCTTGAGTTGTTGGTGGCCGGTCGGGGATGCATGCAGGTTGGAGCTCGGTTTCGAAGGTGGTCGGGATAGAGAACGGCAGCGGTGGAGCCAGCTTGATGGAGCTCGAAGTTGGCGATGGTGGGGCTCGGTGTGTATGCAGAAAGAGGAAGGAGCTTCGGGTGTTGAATGACGAAAGAGAAGAAGAGAAGGCAGTATGGAGATGGTGATGAGGTAAAGTATGTATATATATATATATATATATATATATATATATATAGAGAGAGAGAGAGAGAGAGAGAGAGAGAGAGAGAGAGAGAGAGAGAGAGGGAATTGAGTGTATGTATAAATATATAGAGATAAGGATATAGGAGGCTAGGAGTGGCTACATGAAAGTGATGGAGAAGCACATGGGGAGTACAGTAGTAGGAGGTAAAGAGTTTGTATGTATGCATATATATTTATATAGGACGGAAGGTGGTGTAGGGGGCAATGTGAGTGAGTGAGAAGGTGGCAATTGAATGCCGTAAAAAGAAGTTGGAGGTTGGCTGTTGGATTATAGAATTAGGTTAGGATTATAATTAGGAATAATCAGGGTATAAATTTAAACTCCAGTGAAAAAATTCACAAAAATTTAGAATGGATCAGAAAAATATTTGAGTTACAATAAGAATAAAACAATGCCCGATAAAGAGTCCAAAGAGAAGAAAAAAAAATAAAATAAAACTTTGATCTGAAAATTGAAATACAAAAATTCAGATACGTAGAATCACTGGGAGATTACAAACATATTTGAGAAAGCACCATATATTTAAAGGAATAACCAAACTTGTGTTTGGAGAGTGAACCTCAATAAACTTAGGTTTCTGTAGAATTTGAGGTCAAATCTACTATTAAAAGGCTGACCTAGGTTCTGTCGGAGAAATCTACTCACAACTCGTAGTGCTAATAGCGGAAGTGCACCACAATCAATAGAAACTTCCAAGAAATAGATGAACCAAGAACAAGACACCACAATATATGGATCTCACAAGAACACAACCAATACTTCTTATTCCCAAAGAAATACAAAGATTACAAAAGAGATTACAACTCTCAATCTCTCTCTCCCACCTCTGAAACACTCGGCACAATCTCTCTTGAAGTTGAATAATGATCACGACATCCTAAACCCTAGAGTTTACGGCCATATATATAGCCCCCAAACAAATCCTAAAAGATAAACACAAATATAGCAAATTGGGCATTTCTCTCGTAAGCCCAAAAGAAACAATCAGTGTCGGTATCGGTCGACTGCCCCCCAGGCCAGTCGACCGCATCGTGCGGAATCAATCCAGAGGGCTGACTGGTCGACCACACCCCTAGTGTCGGTCGACCTTCCCCTTCTCTGTTGGATGCCTGCACTCGAAGAACCACCAGTCGACTGGGTCGGTCGACCGCACCCCTAGTCGGTCGACCGCAACCCTCCAGACTTCTCTTCTTCTACATGCTACTTGTCTTCCCTTGCTTCTTTGTCTCCTCCTCTTCTTCTCCAACTTCAAGTACCCCGTGCCTACGTGTATTTGAGGCCACAATTCCTAACAATCTCCCACTTGGACCAAATACATCACACTTCAAAGTTATTGCAATCTTTCCTCGCATTATCTCTGCCATCTCCTACTTTCATGGAAAACCCAAGTACTCCCCACTCTCATGAAGAGCACCTCCGCCACTCCACCACGTGGAGTGCACCAACCACCCCTCATTGCCTCATGAAGGATGTGCTCCACCAATCGCATAGAGCACGAATACCGGAGAAACAATCTCCCGTGTCGGATTCTGTGTTATGAGACTCCCCACCTCGCAAGATCTCCATCAACACTGGACATGGTTCAAAGCATCTCAATGCACCTTCTACATTAGAAACCTCCGTGGAAGACACCTCCACAAACTCCGCAGACTGTTCAACTCCTACAGTCCCAATTCAGTTACCTTCATCGACATCACCCCGCATATCGATACCAGTGCTCTCTATCACACAAGAGCGACTTGAAGCTTCAACTGCCAATTCGCAAAGTACTCTCTTCGCAGTAACGTCTTGCCCACTAGGATCACTTCCATGGCCAGTAGCTCCCACTAAATTAGTAATCTCCCCTCCACAACTGAAAGAACTCGCTTGCACCCCACACAACCTACTACTTAATTCCGGCTGAGAGTCAACTACAGGAGAAACGCCTCACACGTCTCTAAGCAAATACAACGTTTCCTCACGCTTCCCTTTTGCAACCACCCTTGAACCTGCAGCTATGCACCACTCCCCACTACCAACTGTAGTAGACAATCCCTCTTTGTCTAGCCTTCCAATCGAGATAAGATTTTCCTTCAAGTCTGGAACATGCCTGATGAGGACATCTATTTTGTTTAGTATTTTATTTCAGTACCATATTTATTTTAGGCAATTATAGCCATATGTAATCTTTTGTATATTTTTAGATTTTGAGTATATTTTGAGATTTGTATCTTGATTCGTTTTGAGCCTATATATAGGCCTTGAGATTAATGAGAAAGATATGTCATTCTTGATTTTAAAAAAATTGTGTTGAGTTTTTGCTCTTCATCACTCTTTGTGTGATACAAGTGAGATCTAAATTATTAGGATTTGTGATAAATCCTAATACAATTTTAGAGTTGGTGATTATGATGTAAAACTAACCCTAAATAGAGAATTTCCAAGAATCTTAAAGGATTAATTTTACCAACATGTAATGTGGATCAAAGTTCAAATTTTAAACAATTAATCGGTTTGATGGATTTTCAAGAATTGAATTAAGTTTCACAAACCCAATTAATAATTCAGTTCTAACAATCAATAATTAAATCTCTAAGTGTTCTTAGCAAGTAAAAGATTCAATATTGATTCGTACTCTACTCAAGCATGCGGAATACTCAATCTCAGTTATTTTTGTGGACGACAGGCAAATCAGATAATATAATAGATAATAAGGCAGTAGAACACAAATATCTAATAGTGGAAAGAGTATACCGAATACGAAGATTCCAGCGTAGATCTCGGAGTTGGACAGCAACCAAGACACAACAATCACAGTGAACAAAGGCAGCAACAAGGCCAAGGAGCTGGCAGATCTAGCCGACGGCGGGGTTGTCGGCGAGTAGGGGGCGGCGTCGACGGCGAGGTGTGACGGAGCCAGCGGAGGCGCACAGGGGTGGCACTGGTGGTCGGGGATTGGCTTGGGCGGGTTGTTTTGTGGTGGAATTGAGAGAGGGTGGTCGACAGGGAAGAGGGAAAGGAGGGGCGAGCTGTGGGGAGGACGACGTTGATCTGGGGCTGGAGGTGGAGGTCGTGGATGATGGCACAGGGGCAGGGTGAGGGCGACGGTGTGAGAGCGGGAAGGTGGGGTGTTGTTGATGAATTTAGAGCTTTGGGTTTGGGTTTCGGGAGAAGGAGAAGGAAGGAGAAGAAGTGGGTTTGGCTGATGAAGATGAAGAAGGAGTCGGCAGTTGTAGAAATAAGGGATTAGGGTTTTGTGTTAGGGATTCGGAAAATTAGGGTTAGGGAATTTGTATTTGAGGGATCTTAATTTAGGGGTAAATTTTAGAATTAATCACTAACTCTAAAATTGTATTAGGAATTATCACACACCCTAATTATTTGAATCTCAGTTGTATCACACAAAGAGAGAGAGGAAGAGCAAAAACTCAACACAATTTTTTAAATCAAGAATGACATATCTTTCTCATTAATCTCAATGCCTATAAATAGGCTCAAAATACATCTTGATACAAATCTCAAAATATTCTCAAAATCTAAAAAATACAAAAAGATTACATATGGCTATAATTGCCAGAAACAAAAATGGTACTGAAATAAAAATTCTAAACTAAACAGGAAAGATGTCCTCATCAGATTAACTCTAAAATCTACTCTCAAATAAAAAATCCCCAAATAAAATTACCCAAACCCTAATTTCTCAAATCCCCAAAACCAAACCCTAATCCCTCTTCTTCTTCCCCAATCCCGACAAAAAAAAAAACCCAACACTCCTTCAGAAACCCACCCCCGATCCTCTTCCGTCTACTCTTCGCCATCGACTACGACTGAAACCCTAGCCCTCGCCTCTTAGCCCCAGACCCCCGTCGACCACCCCTCTCCCTCCACCCCAGATCACGGAGCCCCGGTCCCGCTCCACTTCAACACACCCGTCAACGGCCTTCTCCCACATCGAAATCACCGACGCCATCGTCTTCGGCATCTCCGCCACCGCACTCAACTAGCGTCGCTTCCCCATCCCGTCTTCCTGTCGCTCCTCTGCGACGCAACTAGTGTCGTCGTTTGCACCGCCCACGGCCGTCGTCGACGTCAGTCAGTGATGCCGTCGATCCCCCCACCATTGCTTTTGAAGTTGCTGTTGCCATTGCTGTTCCTTGCTGTCGTCGATGTCAGTAGTGACGTCGTCGATCCCCCTGCCATTGCTCTTGAAGTTGATGTTGCCATTGCTGTTCCTTTGAGTGTTGTGTTCTGTGTGCTGTTCAATCCGAGATCTACACTGTGTTCTTCGAACCCTCGGTGTACTCTTTCCACTTCTAAATATTTGTGTTCTACTGCTCTATTATTTATTATATTATCTGATTTGCCTGTCGACCACAAAAACAATTGAGATTGAGTGTTCCACTTGCTTGATTAGAGTACGAATCAAAATTGAATCTTTTACTTGCTAAAACACTTAGGGATTTAATTATTAATTGCAGAGTTGAATTATTAATTGGGATTGCTAAACGTGATTCAGTTCTTGAAAATCCATCAAACCAATTAATTGTTTAAAAATTCCAACTTTAATCTGCATAACGTGTTGGTAAAATTAACCTGTTAAGATCCTTGGAAATTCTCTATTTTAGGCTTAGTTTTACATCATTTTGGTATCAGAGCGAAGGTTCTTAAAACCCTAGTTCTTGCATCGTAGGCATCAATTTTGCATTCATTTAGGATTGTGTAGTCTTTTATTTTATTATTATTATTTTTTTTCTTTTATTTTAGGTCATTTCAGATTCATTAAAAAAAATAAAAAATTAGGACACACATGACCCCTAGTTTCCACTTTTGGTGAATGCATTTTCGCAGCACCATCACAGATCCTGAAGAGCCTTTCCTATCCCTCCCAAATCACCCAATTAGGAACCCTAGACTTCCCCGACCTGAAATGGACAACCCTGATATCTCCGCTACCGTAGCTGCCATCCAAGCACTTCTTGCCAATATCAATCAGAGGCACGAGAAAATGGAGTTAAATCAAACCATTGTCCCTGAGCTTCATGCCAATCGTCAGATCCCTCAAGGGAATGTTCGTGACGATCGACATCAAGAACGTGACCCTGACGAACAATATAAGAAGAACGTTAAGGCTAACGTTCCCCATTTTAAAGGCCACATGGAACCCCAAGCTTACCTTGATTGGATCCGTGCGATAGACCACTACTTTGTATGGTTTAACATGAGCGAAGCCCTGAAAGTTAAATTTATCATTATGAAATTGACGGGTAAAGCTCAACAACACTGGACCAATCTTGAACATGCCCGCAGAGGTCGAGGCCTGGCACCCATAGCCACTTAGGAAGCCATGAAAGAGAAGCTCACTGAGAGATATGTACCGTTATCGTTGCACACCCGATTGCTAGATTCGTGGAACCAACTGTATCAAGGAAGTAAATCCACACAAGAACATGTTGATAAATTTGATGACTTCCTTATTCGGTGCAATGCTTTAGGTAAAGAGAGTGAAGAACAAACTCACTTTAGGTTCAGGGCTGGATTACGAGCCGATCTGAGGAACGAGCTAATTCATAGAAATGTGGACTCAATAGCACCAGCTTATGCTCTTGTCCTCGATATGGATTCCCTTAAAGCAAGTTTCCATTACAAGTCCAGCAATTCGATGGATCATTCCTCTAGAATGAATCCTCTTGATCCCTCTAGACCTGAGCACTCCTCTCCTCAATACCCTAACAAGTCCTACCCAAGCAAGCCTACATCAAATTCATATCCACTTAGAAATGACAACACGAGTAAGAATACTGAAAGAGACTATTCTAAGATTGATTCTCTCACTAAGTGCTATAAATGCAAGGGATACGGCCATATTGCTGGCAACTGTCCTAGCCCCAGTAGGATCAACATAGTAGAGGGTACCGCTGTCATCGCTGATGAGCCCTGACAATGAGTTTACCTATGAACCTAATGTAAGTGATGACTTTGATGAAAAAGAGAATGACAAGTCTCTCAATTGTATTCAGTCTGTCCAGTCACCTGCATTGAGTGTACCTTGAGTCACCCATCCCTTCCCAAGTCATTTGGCAATCCATAGATTTTACCCCTATGTTAGAACATCACAGAGTCACAGAGTCTACATCCACATTTGCATTCTGCATTCATGACTTGCAAAAAGAAATTTCTAAGGAACTTAATGAGAATAATTTTAACTACAAGTTAATAGCAGATATTAGAAGGAAATTTATAACTTTTGATATTGGTGACGAGGTGATGGTTCGGATTCGTCCGGAACGATTTCCAATTGGATCCGTTAAGAACTTGAACATACGTGCTGCAGGCCTATTTAAGATTCTACATATAATCAATGATAATACCAATCTCGTTGACCTTCCTGAAGGTTTTGGCATAAGTAAGACTTTCAATATTGAGGATCTAGTACTTTATGAAAGCTCAAAATTCAACTCTAGAAATTTTCTTATATATGAGCCTACCCTGTAGTCCTAATGGTGAGATTCCCACATTAACCCCTCTACCTGATACTATTCACCCACCGACAGAAGAATTGAATAATATTTTAGATGATCAGATAATCACTACAAGAGATGGTGGTATGCACAAGTATTTGGTAAGATGGAAGAACAAGCTGAAGTTAGATGGCACTTGCAGTGATCGTGAGGAGCTCCCACAACTGGATCCAGATCTTTTGGAGCACCATGACAGGATCACCGGTTTTCACTCGACTGGGTCGAGCTCTCTTCCGTCCGGAAAGAATGATGAGGACATCTATTTTGTTTAGTATTTTATTTCATTACCATATTTGTTTGGGCAATGATAGTCATATGTAATCTTTTTTATATTTTTAGATTTTGAGAATATTTTGAGATTTGTATCTTGATTCATTTTGAGCCAATATATAGGCCTTGAGATTAATGAGAAAGATGTCATTCTTGATTTTTTTAAAAATTGTGTTGAGTTTTTGCTCTTCATCTCTCTCTTTGTGTGATACAAATGAGATCCAAATTATTAGGGTTTGTGATAAATCCTAATACAATTTTAGAGTTAGTGATTAACTTTAAAATCTACCCCCAAATTAAAAATCCCCAAATAAAATTACCTAAACCCTAATTTCCCAAATCCCCAAAACAAAACCCTAATCCCTCTTCTTCTTCCCCAATCCCGACAAAAAAAGAAAAAAAACCCTAACCCTCCTTCAGAAACCCACCCCCGATCCTCTTCCGTCTACTCTTCGCCATCGACTACGACCGAAACCCTAGCCCTCGCTTCTTAGCCCCAGACCCCCATCGTCCACCCTAGATCGCGGCGCCCCGGTCCCGCTCCACTTCAACGCGCCCGTCAATGGCCTTCTCCCACATCGAAATCACCGACGCCATCGTCTTCGGCATCTCCGCCACCGCACTCAACCAGCGTTGCTTCCCCATCTAGTCTTCCTGTCGCGCATCCGCGACGCAATTAGCGTCGTCGTTCGCGCCGCCCACGGCCGTCGTCGATCCCCCTGCCGTTGCTCTTGAAGTTGTTGTTGCCATTGCTGTTCCTTTGAGTGCTGTGTTCTGTGTGCTGTTCAATCCGGTATCTACACTGCGTTCTTCGAACCCTCGGTGTACTCTTTCCACTTTTAAATATTTGTGTTCTACTGTTCTATTATCTATTATATTATTTGATTTGCCTATCGTCCACAAAAACAATTGAGATTGAGTGTTCCACTTGCTTGATTAAAGCACGAATCGAAATTGAATCTTTTACTTTCTAAAACACTTAGGGATTTAATTATTGATTGCAGAGTTGAATTATTAATTGGGATTGCTAAACGTTATTCAGTTCTTAAAAATCCATCAAACCAATTAATTGTTTAAAAATTCCAACTTTAATCCGCATAATGTGTTGGTAAAATTATCCCGTTAAGATTCTTGGAAATTCTCTATTTTAGAGTTAGTTTTACATCAATGCCTTTGTCTCCCGCAAGACAACACTTTGATCATCAATGGTATTCACGCGAACAGTACCAACCCCACGTACAGGACACCGGTGACCATTCCCCACGATCACATCTCCAAAAGAACTCTCATCGTAGTCATCAAACACCTCTCCCCTCGGAGTGCAATGAAAAGAAGCTCCCGAATCAATACACCAATCTTGAGTGCCCAACTCCTCCCAATCTGATAAGCATTGATTCTCAACAAGCCCCACTTGAGCTTCCTTTGGAGTATCTCTCTTTCGGTTTCTCCTGCTTCTTCATATAAGCCTTACAACTGCACATCATGTGATCCTTCTTGTGACAATACCAGCACTCAGGCCCATGTTCCCCATCGCTGTCATCAGACCCACTCTCAGATGAACTACTCTGATCCTTTCTTCTTCGACTGCTCTTAGATCTCCCACGTCTCTTCTCAACGTACATGGCGGAATATCTAGAAGATGATGTTGGATATCCTCCGTTTCTCACCCTTCTCATCTCCTCGTTCAGAATGCTACTCACCACATCCTGTAGAGTCATCGAATCTGTCATAGTGCCTGTGATAGTCTGTTCCACCGTACCATAACTATCGGGTAAAGTAGATAGAATTAACAATGACTGCCCCCTCTCTGAAAACTTCAAACCTGCAGCTTCCATCTAGTTGTAAACCATACAGTAATTGTTCACATGCTCTGCTACTGAATCCCCTTCCTTCAACTTCATATTAACCAATTTCTTCAGATGAAGAATTTGATTAGATGCCGACGGTTTCTCATACATATCCGTGAGAATCTCCATAACCTCCTTTGTGGTCTTTACCTTCGAGATATGAAATAACGCCTTCCTACTCTAGCCCCAACTGAATCTGTCCCAGCGCCTTCTAATCCAAACGATTCCACTCTGCCAAGACCTTCGCATCCTTGTCTGCACCAACCAGGCTTCTCATCAAACAACGGACCATCAAGATCTTTCTGACGAAGATATGCTATCATCTGAATCTTCCACATCGCGAAGTCACTCCCATCGAATCTCTCGATCTTCATCTTGTTATCGGCCATCTCGAACCAACTGCTCTGATACCACTTGTCAGAGAAATCTACTCCCAACTCGTAGTGCTAATAGCGAAAGTGCACCACAAGCAATAGAAACTTCCAAGAAATAGATGAACCAAGAGCAAGCCACCACAATATATGGATCTCACAAGAACACAACCAATATGTAGAGACAACCAATACTTCTTATTCCCAAAGAAATACAAAGATTACAAAAGAAATTACAACTCTAAATCTCTCTCTCTCACCTCTGAAACACTCGGCACAATCTCTCTTGAAGTTGAATAATAATCACGGCATCCTAAACCCTAGAGTTTACGACCATATATATAGCTCCCAAACAAATCCTAAAAGATAAACACAAATATAGCAAATTGGGCCTTTCTCCCGTAAGCCCAAAAGAAACAATCAGCGTCGGTGTCGGTCGATTGCCCCCCAGGCCGGTCGACAGCATCATGCGAAATCAATCCAGAGGGCTGACCGATCGACCGCACCCCTAGTGTCGGTCGACCGTCCCCTCCTCTGTTGGATGCCTGCACTCGAAGAACCCCCAGTCGACTGGGTCGGTCGACCGCACCCCTAGCCGGTCGACCGCAACCCTCCAGACTTCTCTTCTTCTACATGCTGCTTGTCTTTCCTTGCTTCTTTGTCTTCTCCTCTTTTTCTCTAACTTCAAGTACCCCGTGTCTACGTGTATTTGAGGCCACAATTCCTAACGGGTTCCAACTCCAAAATAAAAGTAAAAATAGATGTTGTATATGTCCATTCAGAATCGTAGAATCAATGGGAGCTTACAAACATATTTGAGAAAGCACCATATTTTAAAGGAATAACCGAAGGTTTGTGTTTTGCGAGTGAACCTCAATAAACTTAGGTTTATGTAGAATTTGAGGTCAAATCTACTATTAAAAGGCTGACCTAGGTTCCAACTCCAAAATAAAAGTAAAACTAACAAACTAATCAATTAAAAACTAAAGAAATGCAAAATTGTATTATTACTATTAAAAGAATTTTTTTGAGGAATGCTTCTCTCCTTTTCACTACAAGAAATTTGCCATATACCAACGGACACCTATAGTGACGGATCACTAAAACCGTGGGTATAGACATTGTATACCTACAGACATATAATAAGCTGTGGGTATAGGTATCCTATAGCTTTAGAGTTTTTAATCCGTAACTATAAGTTTTACCAACGGGATAAAACACCGTGGGTATATTCTATAATTTATTTCCCCCCAAACTTTTTAGTTTTCCCACCAAATCCCAAATACCCCCAATTTATACAGCTCTCACGCTCACGCCCATCTCTCTCTCTCTCTCCTCTCTATCTCTCACACCCGAATCCCCCATTGACCGCATCGCCGTCGTCGGTCTTCCACATCGCCATTGTCGGTCTTCCACTTCGCTGCCGTCGTCTTCCCTCGCCACAGCAGTAGCCGTCTTCCTCTCGCCGTTTTCCTCTACTGCCACCCACCGCCACCCACCTCCGTCGCCCACTTCTTCATCCGCCATCGTCTTTCGTTGTCAGCCGTCACCCACCTCTTCCACCATCACCCGCGGCCATCTATTTTTGATTAATTTTGCAAACCCTAGGTATGAATTTGGGTGCTTCCCCTTTAGTTGATGAATTTTGATTGCCATGTTGTTGTTTATTGTTTGATTTCATTAAGAATGCGTTCTGGTAGTTTATGGTTCTATTCATTGTGGTTATGGATTTTGATGTAGATCTAGATCTACTGGAAACTTGTTGTAGGCTTGTAGCATGCTTAGAGAACTGAAAGATGGGTGGAGATCTTGAAGAAGAAAATTATCAGAGGAGAGTACACTTAAAGGACCTTGTATCACTTCTTACTAATAAAAGTGACTCATTACCTTGTTGAATTCGTCGTATTTTCTGAAATCATATTATGTTTGCTTGCATCTAGTACTTATCTACTCATAGTAACCATCTTCCAGTCTCCACTGCACTTCTGTCCTTATCTATAAAATCTTCAATGGATTTGTGGATATGAGTATATTAGTGGTGTTTTTGTTTTACTTCATGATAGAAGATGCTCCTATTATATGTTATGACAATTTACTTCATGAATTGTTTCCTCTTAAGTTTGTTGAGTTGATCAGTTTTTCATCTCTCACTACTAGTAGATTTGTTTTTAGGATCTTGACTTGCATCTCTTAATGAAATGTGACATACATCGACGATTTCTTGTTCCTCCTTATTATTATATTAGTTTCAGATTCTTGATTGTTGATGGTAGCTGACAATTTTTTAACCAATTAATCTTTGCTTATTACTGTTTATTCTGCAATCATAATGCTATAGTCAGTGTTCAGTATGAAATCGACCTACGGAAAACTATCGAGGCACAAGTACCAATTTCAATCTATGCATTTAATTGAATCAAGAATTAGGAGGGAATGGATGAGTTGAGCAGTCTCTAGGTCTGCATTGGACACACTTGCAGTTCACATGCCCAAAAATCTTGATCTATGTTTTGTCAGATGAGATTACATGCACCTTATTCCCATTGTATTAGATATATGCCATGCTTACTTGGTTTCTCAGGGTATTTGTAACTGCCATCTTATTGTATACACAAGGATTAGGTCTTTTACTGGGAAATCAGGATATTATTACTGCTGTGAAATTTTCTATTACGCTCATAATAATTATACATAATTTTGGTGTCCAGGTGAAACAAATGGTAGTTGCTACACTTGCTGAATCAGGAATGAACCTCTCTGTTGAAGTCATAGAGAGTATCATTGATAAGGTGTACATGAAAATTTCTATGATAGTTTTATATCACTTTGATCCTTTTGAATATGTTCTCATAAATTCTGTACTTCTTTTTAATGTTTATAATGAAATGCACTCTTTATTATTCTTAGCAACTTTCATGCTTATTAATTTCTTTCCTGTTACCTTTCTTATTTTGTGTGAAAGGTGATTGCATCATTATTACTGACTGATTTTTAACAATTAATTTTAGCTCCGTTGTACTGTAGCAAATAATATATATGAGATGGACTGGAGATATTTAATTCTCTGCTTCAGTGCTTCCAAAGTAAGTATTATTGTTGTTTTCCTGGAACTAGAATAATTTTTTTCTTTCTTTTTGACAATCATTTGCTGCAACCCTGTGAAATTTGCTCACTTGATCTTATGAGTCAGACCAATGAATAAATACAGATGAACCTAATATCGATTATATTCTCTTCAGCTAGAAATTGATTATGATGTTATCGTTGCCAAACTGATGTGAAAAATTAGCTAATCTGAGAAGCGTGGATTTCCTCAAGGACAGTGAAAGAGGATAGGAAGATAAAAGAAAAAGAAGATTTGGTGTCATAAGGGTCTATGTATGCTAGTTAGTTATCTGTATCTAAATTATTCTTAAACATGTTTAGTTAATATTCCTGCTTTTTTTTTTCTTCCTTTGAAGACAATATTCCTATTTGTTGATCACCACAGAACTTCATTATATGCTGTTTTTCTCCACTACTATTTCTAGAAGGTACTTTACCCCAAAAGCTTAAGCTGATGCATATTGGGTTAACAGTATTTATCAAACAATCTCTACAATAGACTCAGTAGGCTCTTTGTTTGTGTTGAAAGGCCTCTAGAGAAAGATGACATGCTCGTAATTTCCCTCATATCGGTCTATCATGTGGAGAAACATCATGTAGAAACATGATTTGTGGAAAGATAACTTGTGTGGAGATGCAAAGTAAATGGGAATTAACAAATATATATAAATGTTCAGTGGTGAGGTTTGAACCCTGTATCTCGTGGAATCTGCTCCATGTAACATGATAGAAACCACTATGATAGGGCCCATTTAGGTGTAATGTCTACTACTGCTGTAGCAGAAAGGAACTACTTCCTACCACTCTTTCTTACTTCATAATCAAAGGAAGTACCTGTAATTTCTTAAAAATCCATCCATTTGATACATCTTATATTCTATTGCTAATGATCGTGAAGGACATGGAAGGGAAAGCTTCTGCAAAATGACAGATCATGCCCAAAAAAAATACCTTGAAAAAAATTGGGTGGTTGCCACTACAACACTTGACATAGTCTTGTTCATTACTAATAAAAATATTCAGTTGCTTGTCAGGTTAGTGCAAAGAAATTGTCTGAGTTGAATTTATTTATATTCGGTGTTAGTCTACCCCTCCTCCCCCAAGATGCATGAATTATGAATTGTTGATGAATCAAGTTTTCTGTTATTCTTTCAATAGTCTACACTTTCCTGATGGAAAACACCAAATACGCTGTATTAATTGCTTTATTCTTATATATCTTACAGCAAAAGAGAGTATTAAAATAGTCTGCAAGTGTCCTAGTGGCCTTGTGGTAAGCCTCTTCGCTAGTGAGCAAGAGGTCGGGGGTTCAAACCTCGGCTTGCACAATTCCCCAATTATGGGATGAGTGTGCTGTGTGTGTGTGTGCAGGGTGGGTGTGTGGCTATGGCCTTGTTAAAAATATAAAAAAAGGCGTTATCCATGTTAGTGTCTCTTTGCGAGTCTTCAATGTTGTATCATATATTCTGAGTATCAAATATTAAGAGTAAATCCTGGTCTGGAAAAGCATCAGGATGTTGATCCTTCTTTGGGAACATAATCAATTATTTGTTCCTCTTGTATTGAGTATCACGTCATTGCAGATTGGTTTGTTTACCTCTCTTAATTTTTGTTGCAGACATTTGAGGAAGCTGATACAAAACATGATGGAAAAATTGATAAAGAAGAATGACGCAATCTTGTCCTTCGACATCCATCTCTACTAAAGAACATGACCCTCCAATACCTCAAGTAATACGCTGATCTTTCTGTCCATGGATGATTTTAATGATTGCACATATTAGACAGCTATATAATTATCACATGCACGCACACACATATAGGGCTATGATCCGGGGATGACTCATTTGGGTGAGAACCACGTGAGAACTTTTTTCCAGGACATTAAATGAAAAATCTGATTCGTTCATCACATTCAAACCCCCAGTATCACATCCATTCAATGTGTGAAGTTACAGTGGATAGCAAAAAGACATGAGCAACTTTTTTGAAAGCATTATTCTGCCTTTCTGTGTTTATCATTTCTTTGTTTGTTTTGTTGTTGCTTCAGCTTGGGTGCTGATTGTTCTTTTTTGTGAAAATTAATAAGCCAGTCTTGTTTATGCATTAAAAAGTAGTACTGATACTTTTAGGGTATGTTTAATATTATTAATGTTTGAAATGGATTAATTACTATGGACAATTATTCAGCCAGTTGAAGGTGCAAATAATTCAGTTTTTTCTTATGTGTAGATGTATTAGTCTACACAACCAAAGACTTTCAATTTTGTGCAGTTAAGATATTGATGAGTCTATGATTTCTCTAATATTTGTAATGTTTCAGGTTGAACTAAACAAACACAATAATGAGGCTGGAACATCTCAATCAGCCCAAAATACACAAAGTCATATGCCTTGGAAGGATGACACATATTTCCAAGTACAAGGACCTGAAAAGAGAGGACGTGTGCGTTGTATGGGCAAGATTCCTAAGCCTAAAAAACAGAAGGTTTCTTTGTCTGAAAATCAAGAGTTACGTAATAGAGTTAAGCAAGTGGAAATCCTATTGACAAATGTTCTGTAGTTGATTCATAATCGATTCTCTGGAGAAGATGTGAATGACATTATACAGGCTGCAAGACAGGTATATTATATTTTACTCTTGGAGTTCATATTTCAATGTTATGTTTTGTGTGAGATATTTTTTTATTTATCACTTATTTTCCATATGTTTAAGTCTAATGTATTGCATTTGTAATGTCTTTTTTTCCATAATTTTTTTTCTTTAATGAATGATGAAAATATTTATTAAGAAGAGTCTATAAGTTGTATTTTATTTTTAATAGGTTACAGATGCTTCAAGTGCCCCTGACCATAGGAATTCTCTAAATCCAGACACTAATGAAGATACTGAAGATGGTATCTAATACAGTTTTAACTAATTCTTACTGAAATTGTTAATATTTCTTATGTTGAGTTATGTTAAGATTCATTTGTTCTTTTTGTTATTTGCAGGTGAGGATTAGAAGCTAATTTTTTCTTGATGGAGCAAACTTAGAAATTGAGTGGATGAGATTGTTATAAGACTTTACTCTTAGGTTGACTTTTCAACTATTTGTAATTGACACTCTTGTAATCTTCATATATTTTTAATATGATTGAAGTTTAATTTATTTAATTTTGTTTCATAAACACATTTATTTATTTTATTGTGTACTTAGTTTATAATTGGATTAATATTATAAAAGAATATATTAAATTATCATAAGCGTAATTAATGAGAAAAAATTATGTATAGAGCAAATTATGACCTATCTATAAAATTCGGTGGGGGGGGGGGGGGGGGGGGGGGGTATGGGTAAAAAATGTTGCTAAAACCTATGCCAACGGATCGCACGAAAAGAACTATACCAACGGAATAAACACAATGGGTATATATTCAAATAATTGGATGTGAAAACCATCGCTAAAACCTATGGCAATGGAGTTTCAACCGTGAGTATAGGAAAGTAAAAGGTGTCTTTAAAACCTATACCAATGGATACGAAACCGTGGGTACAACACCGAGGTTTTGTCCAACGGGTGGAAAAACCGTCGCTATAGGCTATAGTGACGGCATTTTGCCGTGGGTATAGCTAATTAAAAACGACGGAAAAATATGTCCGTTGGTATAGGTTTTACGGGCTATACCTACGGTTTTTTGCCTTTTACCCACGGATTTTTACTGTCACTATATGTCAAATTCCTTGTAGTGTTTCTTTCAGCTGAGATAAGTTTGGTTACTATTTGATGACATTAAGTATGAAAATATTTCTTTTATATATAAATCTTATTATGTTCCAAAATGTATGTTGAATACTAATCTGGATATTACTCTCAGGATTATGATTTAGGATCCCAATTTCATATATAAATAAGTTCCATAAATGAATAAATCACCAAAATAATAAAACTCTATTCCACTATAAGAAATTAAATAATCCAAAAGGAGCTAATTATTAACAAACTATAGAAAGCGACATCATCCTAGTTATCTCTCACATACATGGTACCATCCTAGAAAGACAAATGATGTATGATGACCTTCCAATATTCAAGTGTAAAAGGAAACAGTATAGAAGATGATAACACTTGCTCAAGAATTTCAATTTTATCTTGTAGAAATATTAATAAACTTCTAAAATTTACAAAGGCTTCAACAATAAGTGATTTTGTTATAATAAAATGTTGCTGCCAACTATACTCAATTAAACTCATCAAGAACACGAAGGGGAGGTTTCCCACCGTTTGTTCAAATAAAACTTATGAAAGAAATAAAATATACTTAATTGAACATCAAAAGAAGATATCGTTGTCTACATTTTTTTTCTCCATACATCAAATACAAAATCCAGATGTACAGATATAGATCTATGAATACATACAGAGATCTTAGACTTATGGGAATCTCCAGTATAATTTTCATGGACTATAAAGGTCCATTGCACTTGGAAGATTGAATGATGCAGTAAGGCTATAATAATTGTGTTCATACTTGACTGCTACCGTCATTGAGTTGAACATCTGAATTCTATACATTAGAGAAAGAAGTGGATACACACCACAACAACAACTATCACCAAGAAATGAGGAAGAAGAAGAAGAAGAAAAGAAAGAAAGGAAAATATAGACTGGGCCTCTCATTCGACACTAAATTTCTATAAGCCCTTGACCTTTTCAACAATAAACCCCCTCAATATAGTACATAACCCACAATAACTACAAAACTGTTTTGTGAGTTATGTACTGTCACTGAGGGTTATGTAAAGGGGGTTTAATAGCGTTGAAAAGGTCAAGGGACCTAATAGAAATTCTGTATCATACAAGGGGCCGAATCATAATTTCCCAAGAAAGAAGCACATGAAACCACTTTTCAGAGGCTACATTATAATGCTTGCATAAACAATAAAATCTACAATCACACCTGCTAGAGTATGGTTGATGCAGAGCAAACTCATTAATATGTCCAATTTATAATTCAATTCAACTGTAATTCACTGAAACTGAAACCTACCATGGAAAGTCCACTTCCTTCATGTCCAGCAGCAAGGAACACATTTGGCAAACCAGGGACAGGTCCTATGACTGGCTTACCATCTAGCACTGAAATAAAAGCACATATTTTTTTTTTTTTGCATAAGTTTAAACTCAAATATGGTTTCATGAAACAGGCTTGAATTTTTCATGCAGAAGACTCTAATTCAGAGATCTAAAATCTTACTGTAAGGTCGGTGGCCTATCCTTATCTGATCTAGCTAGGTTAAGAGGTAAAGCTGGGTATATTAGTGTGGAATATATATATGCTTTAGCCCCCCCCAAATATATTTTAAAGCCCACCCCAAATATATTTTAAAGCCCATTTTGCATTTTCCCTTGTGCGATTTTTTTTTCCAGCCCCCCTCACTTTTCAATTCTGGATCCGCCCCTGTATGGCAGGAAAGAACTCGCCTATGCGGTCCCATATACGCTTGATTATAGATTCATCTACTTCTCTATTGAATCCAACAAACTGGCGGCTGCTTCCTGATAAATACATGGTAGTTGTTAGTATATTTTTAAGGATGTACAATTATCTTTTATGCTGAATTCAGCAACTTTGCCTGTTCTAGCACTCGATGTGCCATTTAAAAGGAAGAAACAGCATTTGCACAAAGCATAAAATATCAATAAATATAGAGACAGCATTTGCCCTTCTTGAAAACCTAACACCGTGTGCACTCGTCTCTGGCCGTGGCCGTGGCCGTGGTTTTTCTGATCCCTCACAGCACTTCCCTTCATCCTCCAAGGATTGTGGTTCTTATTATTTCCGAGGCCGTAGTGATCGTGGTCATGGCCGTAGTGACAGTCATCGCAACATTAAGTATTGTACCTATTGTCAAGGTCGGTCTCATAAGTATGCGACATATTGGAAACACATTGGTCGTCCTCCTGCTGCTCATCAATCTTTCACTGTGGAGTATTCTTCTTCCACTACTGCTCTTACAGGTTGTGCCAACCTCCTCCCAGTATACCTCTCTCTGCTGAAGAGTATCAGGTATTCCGCAATTTGTTCTCCTCCTCTTAGTAATTCTGTTCAATCAAGTAGTGCTTACCATATTTTTTCACATCAATGGATTATTGATTCAGGTGCTTCTGAACATATGTCTCCTTTATTTCTTCTTTCTCTTTACTTTCCAATTATCATGTGCGTATTGCTCATAGATCACATATGTCTCCTTTGTAGGCTGCATGTTTGCACTCTACCAAGAATGATAAGCACGATAAACAATATATTATAAAAATTCACGGGCCTTGATGCTTGTTCTTCCTCTTTTATGCTTTTTGACGCATAGGTAAGGGACCTTGAGAACAACACATTAAAAAAACTTCAAAACCGTAATACCCCACCCCATCCAGCCACAAAACAAACAACTGTAGAGATCAAAAGTTACTAAACTAACAACCACACCAAATGATGTTGCCTTGTTGTCAGGCTAGGCTGTCTTTTCGTCAGAAAGCCACAATACTCAAATATTGTAAAATTGAGAGATAACTTTGTACGTAGTGGAATAAGACTGCTCCTAAACAGTTATGGGACAAACTGTTATACAGATAGTTCACACCATATAGGTCACATGCAACATTTAAATGTTTCAAAACAAAATGCTTTAATTTATTCAACGGATAAACAAAAAATGAAACATTTTTATTTGTATTTCTTGTATCTATCAGTAGATATTTTTCATTGTATCTAAAACATAAAATTTAATCAATGTAGATGGAAACCAATGTGGAACTTATATCAATTTGGATGACTAGTCTTATACATTACAGTGGAAATACTTGGATCCTGAATCCATTATAGAACACTAGCTAGCTCATATGTTTTTATTTTACATGGCCTGCCCCATTCGTTTGGTAAATAGAAACAGTACATGACTAAGAAGTGTTGCATGTTGAATGTGCATAACCTTGCAATAAAGGAGAGCAAAACTATGTAGTAAAGCGAAGATCTCAAGGATGTTAGATCCATAAAGGTTCTTCTGTCCATCGGAACAATAGGGCCGTTATGCAAGCATTTAAAAGTGGAAAAGAACATAACTTTGCAGTGGATCATACGGGAGCAAAATTGTTCAAGGACGAGCAAAAGGATGATGCAGAGGAGATACCTAGAAGAAGATTCCCCACTAAGTCCATTGTAGCAGTCATTGAAATTGATGACAAATCTTGCTCACTTCTTTTGACATCAGAAGTTGATTTGGCAAATTTATGACTAATATAGCCTGCCTCCATCAAGCCATGATTCAGATGGATTTTCTTGGAATTCTTAGAAGAGAGTAGGTTGGTCAGGAAAATTACCTGCCCAAATCAATATAATAGCTATATATTAAACTAATGAGCATGTGTCCATTAACAATACTCAGGATAAGATATCATCACTCAGTTTCCAGTCATAAATCAACTTTGTCCATGTAACTATTAAGGCAATGAATGTTTAAAATGGAATTGTTATCATTACGTGCTGCTTCCTATGTCTCTCCGTGCATTACTAGGGAATGAGAGCTACTCTCAAGAACAGTATCCACTAGTTCAAGTACTATGATTACTGTTGTGCTATGCACACTTCCAGCACTAATCTTTAAGGCTAGCTCAAAGAAGACAATTTTCCCTTAAGAAGAAAAAGGAAATCCATTCAACACTTAAAAAATCATAGAGTATCGAAATCAACTCCAGTAGATAAAGGAATTAATGACGACAAGTTTATTTGGTTTTCTGATTTTGCTTAACTGAAGGACCATTTATATCAGGACTATGAAGAAAAATGAAAACCAATGAAGCCAGTAATGAAATAAAGCATTGATCACCTTTCGAGGCTAGCTTCATAGGCACATCTGGTTTTACTCCACAAGATTTTGCAGAAGGGAACCTGTCCATGCAACTGTTGCAATAACTAACGAATGCATGCCTACAGTACAAGACTTCTTCTGCAGTTTGAACACCTTCAACCACTCCTTTAATTCCTCTCAGATCTACACATTATCAAATATTCAGAACTGTAAATCTCAAATTACTTCAGGTGAAGAACTTCACTCACTAATACTAAAAGATAATTATGAAGGCCAGGAAAAATGAAAGTACCTTATAATTAAGGTTAATTACAGGGTTATTGTACAACACGGCATATCTTCCTTCCGAGGTAAAATGCTTATTACTCTAGCACAACAAGCATGATCTCAGCAACCAAGAATTAATACATGACTTCAAAATCATCAATAAAAGAGGTACCTTTTCTATGAAAGCAACCGTCCGAAAGGCATCCAACTGGCAGTCATCTGGTAAAAATGCACCTCCACATGTCCCTTCTAATTCAAGAGCGGGCTCCTTTGAAAGTAAAGAAGTGGCAGACAAGTAATCTGCTCTCAATCCAGCTTTAGAAAATAGTTCGGCTCGATCGATATATCCTCCAACATTGATAACTCTACCGTAGTTCTACCAATTAACAAAGCTTCCTATTAATAGAATTCCATACACGGGTTCTCAATTTTCTTGTATCAGAACTAGTAGCCTAATAAAATGATCAACTGATTAACTGAAATAGAAAAGGGACGCAATCAGAGGCTGTTCAGTACTGACTACTGAGCCACACCTCAGATAAAGCTGCAATTAGGAACTGCAGTTCTAAAATACTGTAGCCACAATTTGAACTGAACTTTTGCTAATGCAAGGATGCTTCTAGAATTGTTCTGACCTTAGTGTAACAAGAAAGATAATTTAAAAAGTAGGCATAGTTAAGAAACAAATTCTTCTACTAAACATCAGCCTTGTTTCCCCTTTCAGATTTTCAGTTAAAAACAATACATGTAAGCAAATAAAAAGGCTGAACCTAATCTGCCGGCTATTCCATACCAAGGTTCAATGATAAAACAGCTCTTCTTAGCTTAGCTGAAAATGGTTTTGGTTTGCTTAGTAAAATTAAGCTAGCTACATCTTTATTTGAAATAAGTCCCCAGAATGATACAAGAATTGGTTACCTGTTTTCTTCCAACCTAGCTCATCCAAAGGATTCAATCCTGGCGTTCTACGCTCTCAGCCAACTCTTCCCACAACTGCTTGCTTCTCCTCGACAGTTCCCATGTGTCACCCCCAGGAGTCAAGTGTGTCATCCAAATATATATATCCTTGCCCTGGCTCACAACACAGAACCTTAACACAGTGATTCATTTGTATAGTATGGACTTAACAAAGGAATTCAATTGCAAAGAGCAAGTTAGCAAGTGAACTTATACGGGCACCCAACCAAGCAATTTTTAAATAAATCAAAATAACATAGAAGAACCTCAAGCTAAAGTAAAGAAGGAATACAAACCTGATTAATTAAAACTGGAAAACAGAGGGAGGTGGGAAGGCAAGGCCTATTAGAGCTTTATCGTAAGACCCGCCAAGATTTTTTTAAAGAATAGTAAGATAATAAAATGCATAATTAATAAAAAAATATATTGATAGCAAAAGAATAAGTTAAGAGAGTCCACACCTAACAAATCAATTTCTAAAATTAGCACTAATAATATTAAATATCTATGTTATAATACAAGTGCAATTTCCCTCAACCCTACTACAACTTCGAAGTTTTAACTTAGTGGCAGGAACTTTCACATGGTATCAGAGCTGGAAAAAATACAAACAAAAATTTCCACAAAAATTAGGGTTTCTCTCTTAGTCAAAAAAGAAGAGGGGGGGGGGGGGGGGGGGGGGGGGGGGGGGGCGCACTGTTCGTCTTCCTGCTTCCTGTCCTCCACAAGCACCACCATCAAATCTAACCCTAATCTCCCTACAAGACGCTGCCATTCTCTCTCCACGCCACCGCCGTCATTCTTACCCCACGCAGCCACCGCTGACGCTCTACAAAACCCTAACCATACTCGCTGCCACCACTGCCCCCTGCTCCTCCCCATCGTCTCCCTTTCCTCATCCTCCTACTCCCGACGCCTCTCGCAAACTCTACTCCTCCACACCCACTACACCCGCAATCTCTACTCCCTCCGCCTGCACACCGACTGCCCCTACAACCCATCACCGGTAGTCTCCCCGTTTTCCTCCCGCAACCAGCTACCCCCCTGAACCCAACGCTTCTTCTCCACCAAACTCCTAATCCATCCCCTCTCTCTTCCTGTTTGTTTGCAAAAAAAAAAAATGCTGCCCTATGATCCGCAATATTCTGGAATGTGTGCCTGTGTTTGATGCCCTCTCCAATCTTCATCCCTCTCACCCATTTTCTCCTTTAGATCTAATCTAGATCTGCTCCTATGACGACCTCTGATAATTCAACGATGACCTCTCCTCGTCCTCTCCTGGCAACTCCCTCTCCTCAACCGACGACCGATTCCCCTTCTCTTTTGAAGGCCAAACACATGACCACCGAGAACCTCTCCAATCGCAGCAACTTCATGACATGGTCCCGTTCTGTCCTGTATTTTCTCAAAGGGCGCGAGATGTACTATCACCTCATTGATCCAGCTCCTCTGCCTGCAGATCCCACATTCAAAGTATGGGATCGTGATGATAATTTGATTGTCAATATGATGACCAATTCTATGGACTGAGGCATTTACACCCAGGGGCGGATCCAGGATTGAAATGTGAGGGGGGCTGGAAATTTTTTTTGCGCAAGGTTTGCCCAAATATATATGGGGTGGGCTTTAAAATATATTTGGGGTGGGCTTTAAAATTTTTTTGGGGGGGCTGAAGCATAAATTCATACTAATATACCAAAAAAAAAAAAATACAAGCAAATGTCAAATATTGGGGGGGGGGCTGTAGCATACCCAAGCCCCCCCTGGATCCGCCCCTGTTTACACCTCCATCACTTTCCTCGACACAGTCAAAGAGATCTTGGATACTCTTCATAACATGTACTCCTCTTCCAACAACATGCAGCGCCTGTATGGTATCTTTCGTGATGCCATTGAAACCAAACAAGGTGACGACATTCATGCCTATCTATCCCGCTTCAATCAGTTCTTAGAAGAATGGAAGATCTATCACGCATACTCTGTCAATTTCGCTGTCCAGCAACAACAACGTGAGGCTCTTCTTGTCGTTCTTGCCTAGAGCAATATTTGCCCATATCTTGAAGGTGTTCGATCTCATATCCTTGCCACCAACACTAATCCCACTTTACATGATCTCCATGTTCAGCTACTACGAGTACCCCCTCCTGCCCTTCTTGAAAACCTAACACCATGTGCACTCGCCTCTGGCCATGGCCATGGTTTTTCTGATCCCTCGCAGCAGTTCCCTTCATCCTCCAGGGGTCGTGGTTCTTACTATTTTCAAGGCCGTAGTGATCGTGATCGTGGCCGTGGTGACAGTCATCGCAACATTAAGTATTGTACCTATTGTCAAGGCCGGTCGCATAAGTATGCGACATATTGGAAACACATTGGTCGTCCTCCTGCTGCTTATCAATCTTTCACTGTGGAGTATTCTTCTTCCACTACTGCTCCTACGGTTGTGCCAACCTCCTTCCAGTATACCCTCTCTGCTAAGAGTATCAGGTATTCCGCAATTTGTTCTCCTCCTTTTGGTAATTCTGTTCAATCAGGTACTGCTTATCATGTTTCTTCACATCAATGGATTATTGATTCAGGTACTTCTGAACATATGTCTCCTTTATTTCTTCTTTCTCTTTACTTTCCAATTATCACGTGCGTATTGCTGATAGATCTCCTGTCCCTATTGAAAGGTAGGGCGATATCTACCTTTCTCCAGATCTCTCTTATATCTATTTTGCGTGTTCCTACATTTCCTAACAACCTGTTATCAGTTCTTAAAATTTCCAAGGATTTAAACTATTTAGTAACATTTTTTCCTTCTCACTGTGTATTTCAGGATTATTACGATGAGGAAGGTTATTGACACCGGTCGTGAACAACAAGGGTTATACATCTTGGATTCTCCAGTCTCGGCTTTTCATTCTTCTACTGATCTTGCTTTGTGGCACCGGCGACTAGGGCATTCATTCCTTCCTACTCTCAAACATCATCGAGTTCCCCACATTGGACGTGTCAATAAATATAGTGAACATTTATTTGATTTAGTGCATTCTGATGTTTGGGGACCTATTGGTTTTCCCACGTTTAATAAATATCATTATTTTGTTACATTTATTGATGATTTCTCTTGCATGATATGGTTATTTCTCTTGAAAGATCGTTATGAAGTATTTACAGTTTTTAAAGATTTTTTTTTTAAAATAAACACAAATTTGGTACTACTCTTAAATGTTTTCGTTCTGATAATGCTAAATAATATGTGAGTTCTGATTTTCAACAATTCTTTTCTCAATATGGAATTATACACCAAACCTCTTGCACATATACTCCTCAACAAAATGGAGTGGCAGAATGAAAAAAATCAATATTTACTTCCCACTGCTCGTTCTTTGATGTTTGAAATGAAAGTCCCAAAGTTTTATTAGAGTTTTGCAGTTTTCACAACCTATTTTCTTATTAACCGTATGCCTACTTTTCTTCTTCAAAATCAATAACCTTTTCAACTGGTATTTCCATTTAAAGATCCATTTCTCCTACCACCTCGTGTTTTTGGTTGCACTTGTTTGTTCAAAACCTCTAACCGGGCACTTATAAACTTGACCCGCGTGCTACTAAATGTGTGTTTTTTGGATATTCGCGCTTTCAAAAGGTTATCTTTGCTATTTCCCTTAACGAAAGAAAATATTTACCTCGGCCGATTTTTTTTTAACATAATTTTTTTGGGACCAAATTTCTTCAAAAATTTCCGATTTACCAAGGATTGTTGTTGAGTCTTGATTTCCCACCACCTCCACCATTTTCCACACCGTCACCGCCACCGCCACCGTCTCCGCCTCTACCGTCACCATTGCCATCACCCCGGCCTCCGCCACTTCAGGTTTATGTCAGAAGACGTAAGCCTCGTTCAGACTTGACCATCTAGGAAGTACCCTCTGTTGTTCAACCAGTGCCAATAACTTCTGTCGTAATATTTCTAACTCAGATGATTTACTTATTGCTCAACGTAAAGCTAAGCGTTTTTGTGCTCACTATCATATTGCACTGTTTATTTCTTCTTCTAAACTAAACAGATTTTTTCGAGCCTTTACCTTTTCTTTGGATTTAATTTCTATTCTTAAAAATATTTAGGAAGCACTCAAGCACCTTGGTTGGACAGTAGCCATGAAAGGAGAAATGCAGGCTCTTCAGCAGAATGGTACTTGGCAGTTGGTTTGCCTTCCTGTCGGTGGTAAGTCAGTTGGTTGTAAATGGGTATTCACAGTTGAACGATTCAAAGCTCGCCTTATCGCTAAAGGATATACCCAAGAGTTTGGGGTTGACTATGCCGAGACTTTTTCTCCAGTTGTAAAACTACTTCTGTTCGTGTTCTTGTCTCTCTTGCATCCAATTGTTCTTGGCCTCTTCATTAGCTTGATGTCAATAATGTCTTTCTAAATGGAGACATGAAAAAAGTGGTGTATATGCAGTAACCTTCTAGTTTTGAGCGACAGGATGAGAATCTTGTATATTTGCTCAAAAAGTCTCTTTACGGCCTCAAACAGTCTTCTCGAGCTTGATTTGAAAAGTTTGGCAAAGCTATGTGCTCTTATGGGTTCTCAAGAAGTAAGGCAGATCATTCTCTCTTCACAAAGAAAGGAAGCAAAGGCATTGTTATTCTGTTAGTCAATGTTGATGATATCATTATCACAAACAGTGATTCACAAGGTGTCACAGACATCAAGCAACAGTTAGCTCAAACATTTCAGACAAATGATCTTGGTCCGCTTCGATATTTTGTTGGCATTGAGGTTGCTCGCACAAAAGATGTTATCTTTCTTTCTCAAAGAAAGTATGTCCTTGATATTCTCATTGAGACAGGAATGCTGGAATATTGCCCCAGCGACACCCACAGATCCCAGTATTAAGCCATCCTCATTCTCCAATGATGCATTGTTCTCTGATCTAGGATGATATCGCCGGTTGGTTGGCAAACTCATATATCTCACCGTGACTAGGCCAGATATTGCCTTTGTAGTTAGTCAAGTCAGCCAGTTTATGCATACACCAACCATTATTCATTGGGAAGCAGTGGTTCACATTCTTCGCTACCTTAAGAAAGCCCCAGGGCAAGGGCTTCTCTTCCAGCCTGGTGATTCTCTTCCCTTACTAGAATATTCTGATGCTGGCTGGGCAGGATCGGTTGATGATAGACGCTTAACTGGTGGGTATTTTGTATTTTGCGGAGGAAATCTTGTATCTTGAAAATGTAAGAAACATGTGGTAGCCAAATCAAGTGCAGAGTCTGAATACTAAGCTATTGAGCATTTGGTTTCTGAAGTTTTATGGCTCAAATCACTTCTTCAAGATTTGGCAATCCCAGGATTCTCCAGTTCCTCTCTATTCTCTACCGTGATAACAAAGCTGTTATGCATATTTCTGAAAATCTGGTGTTTCATGAGCGCACAAAACATATTGAAGTTGACTGTCACTTCCTCGATATGAGGGGGAGAAGAAGGTTATTTCTTTTTCATATGTCCGGTCTGATGAACAACTTGCTGATATCCTGACTAAAGCTCTACCTCCTAAGCTTTTTCAAACTTTCTTAAGCAAGTTTCACTTCAACAATATCTATGCTCCAGCTTGAGTGAGAGTGTTAAAGTAGTCTTAGTACTAGTCCCACATCTGAAATAAACTTAGATTGCTCTTTGTACTCTCCTATATATAGGAAGCCATGTATTAATTTGTAGGATCCAATAAAGTATTCTTTTGAGTCTCTATATTATTAACTCACATGGTATCAGAGCAACCCAGGTTCAAATCCCACCGACTACGCAATTTAAATGTGAATTAAACAAAATAATAATGCTGCGTATATTCCAGGTCTCGACCCACAATTTGTTGGACATTTATCTTGTTTCTTTGGCCTATAAAAAAATAGGCTCTTGACCTGAGGGGACGTGTTAGAATACAAGTGCAATTTTCCTCAACCCTTCTACAACTTCGAAGTTTCAGTTTAGTGGCAGGGACTTTTGCAATCTATATGACTGTATAAAGCATATTCTTTGAGTCTATCTAACAATTTTGATTCCTATAATGTCTCCTATTCACTTTCTTTGCACTACAATTTTACCACATATAAACTAGTTCATCAATTAAATTAAATGAGTGTATGATCCTTTCTCAACTCCTCGATTCAAGTATCAAACCAACCCAATTGGCTAATTTTGAATTTCCTAAATTGAGCAATTAAAATATTTAACTGGAATATAATTAAGTAATTAAGCTTAAGATAAAATTATCATATTAAGCTTAAGATAAAATATCATATCTAATCACATAACCTTTTTAGTTTCAAAATCCTCCCTACTTATTTGCTCCACATAAAGTTAGCTTTAAAAAATTATCTTAATCTCCTTTATTAGAGAATATTAGAGAGTAAGTATTAATTAGTAAGTAATATTGGAGAATGGTATTATTGGTAAGTAATATTGTCTAGGGATGTAATTTGGGGATTAAGTAAGCTTGGGGAATAAGTTTTGCAAGCGTATATATATGAGACATTGTATTCAGTTCTAATCATCCAATAAAATATTATTTTTCTCTCTTATACTATAGTTTAACATGATACCAGAGCAAGGAGATCATACAAAAATAAAACCCTAAAGCATTTTTGGCTACCCAGTGCCACGTCAGCAGCGGCCGCTATTGGGAATAGCGGCCTCTTCATAACGACCAACACATTGGATTCCCACACTTGGCAGATTATGGAGGGTATTGTATAATTACAAACCACTTTGTATAACTGAGGTCGCTCTTGTCAATAGCGGCCTTCTATAACTAAGGTCGCTATTCCCAATAGCGACATCAGGTGAGCCTAAAAGCGATTGGGCCAACCTGAGGTCGCTATTGGGAATAGCGGCCTTGGTTATACAAGGTCGCTATTGACAATAGCGACCTTAGTTATTCAAAGTCGTGTCTATTATACAATATCCTCCTTAGTGTGAGAGGTCATTATGAAGAGACCGTTATTCCCAATAGCGGTCGCTGCTGACGTGGCACTGAGTAGCCAAAAGTGCTAATAGTTTGGGAAGTGGCCTAAAATCGCAAATCATTTCAAAAAGTGGCCTAGTACTGCAAAAAATTCTAATATTAACCAGTACTTAGCATGTGCGATGCACATGTCACTAAATATATAATATTTTAAGGTAATATAAAGAGTATAATGGAAGAGTTGGAGTTGCACGTGCATTGTACGGATTGTGTAACCCCTGTTTTCTATTTTGTGTATTTTTTGGTGTATTTTTCTTTTTGGTTTCTCTCTTTGTATCTCTTTTGGACCGTATATTGAAATTTATTTTCAATATATTCATTTTATCATTTTGTCGTCCTTTTATTTGATTTTCTTGATCCAATTGTCTCATTTGTCCGTCTTTGTTGGATCGAACTATTTTTTTTTTATCTCCTTCATTCAATTGTTCGTGCCTATTTTAATTGTTCATTTTCTGTGCCGTCTCATTTTTGTATCACCCTATTTTCCTGGTGGATTTGTCATAGTTCTTGAACCCATTATTTAAACCTAATAATACCCAAATCCCTATCCATTATTATACCCAAACCCATTAACTAAAACCACCTAACTACCCATATACCCATTAGTATAATCGTAGCTTAATACTCCTAATGCTCCAACCTGATACAAAAACCCAATAATTATTAAACCCTATGCACACTAAAACATCCCAGACCGTTAACTATTACCCTGTTTCCCCAACTCTAATACCTGGCCCCTATATATAACCCTTTACCCCCATGCTGCAGCCGCAAAACCCTATCCCCGAGCTCTCCCTCCTCCTTCTCGTCTCTCTCTCTCCCTGTGTCCTTGCATGCCCTCAACCGTGTCCCCCTCCTGCTTGTGTTTTCCCTATCGGCAGACCAGAGAACAGCAGCGACAGCACTGCGTGTTGTGCTCTCCCTCCGCTGACGCGCTGTAACACCCCGAATTCCAAAATACGACCAAATTCGAAGTTCCACAGGATCTTTGCACTTCTCTTCGTACAATTTTACAAGGAAATTAAAATTTTATTACATAAAGTTACATTTAAACAGCAGAAGCAAATTTACATCAAATACATTAATGAAATAAAACAACACTTGAACAATTTTTTAAGCATCAATTCCTCCTTAGTTTCTTTTTCATTCACTTTGTCCTGCATGGAAACTGTGGAATCGTCAGTTCATTCAACTGACGTAAGGATATAATACATCAATTTTCTCTTACTTAGAAAGCACACACTTGTCACAAACAAAACTACGGGAAACTATCCTATTGATGTCGTGTTGTGCGGTGCACTTAGTCCTTAATGCAGTTATGTATATTACATGATACTAATGCGCATTTGTTCGGATTCTATGCATTCCATACTACATAGGTCCGAGAGCAAGCCCTTAATCGTTCTTCATCTTGTAGGGTTCAATCCCTCATCATGACTTAAACTACTATGGTAACTATGATAAATATCCTAGATGTTCTATGAATTATGTCCAAACAGCCTGGAGGGTAATTCCACATCATGACACGATGCATCGTGTAGAACCTATGGACAATTCAGCCTCCGTCATGGGACATGACACCACCCGCAGTGATCAAACACCCTACAAGCGTCGCCTGCGGTATGGACTCCTGGAGACATATCCACGTCATGACACGACGCATAGTGTAGACAGCCTGTGAATACTCTCACACCGTAGCTCCGAGGTCCTCATACTCGTGTTTTTTCTCTTACTTTCGTCACGTCTCCACTATATTTCTAGTCCTTAATTTGTCTGAATCATGAATAAAATCAATCCCCTAGAGTTAGCACTTTCCCTATACCGGACTTAACCATTAATTCAACAACATGACCCAAACTTGGTCTTTTTATCTCCACATTCCATCTCAAAATTTATTCAATTGCCGGTATAAGGTCTTAGCTACCCTCTAGTTCAAAGTCTCATTTCATGTTCACAATTTGAGTATTCACACTCACTAATATTCCTCATAAGTTATCATGATTTTTATTTCAATTCAAGCATCATCTCAATATATAAAAGAGACAAGACTATTTGATTTTATCCACAATATCCAACTTACAATTTTATTCTCACTATAATTTCTTTTCTTTCATAAGATCAAAGATCTCATTTAAGCCCGAATGTTCACATTTATTTTCTTGCATTATTCCTAATCTCACTTGTAAAATCTTACTTAATTTCTCTTTTAATAATAATAATAATAATATTTTCTTCATTTGATTAAATATTGTATTCTATTAATTTATAATAAAATCTTCTCAAATATGGCTTTATTTCTCAACTATAGTAAGTTTAGGACTTCAGAAATTTTCTCGTGTGATCTAGGGAATTTTAGATTAATTCTAATAATTTTTGAGGATAAAACACTTAAAACCCATTTAAAAAAAATATCAAACATAATAAAAAAATCGAATTTAAGGAAAAGGTGGCCGAGGCCAGGGCCTGAACCCACGCACAGCGCCCCATGCGCGCTAAAGTAACGTTACTGTGCCGCACCCGAAGTCCAAGAAACCCAATAGCACTAGCTGTCAACTAGGGGACTTAAAATCTATTTATTGTTTGGGTCTCGGTATTGAGTTAAAACTCAAAATAAGAAAATTAAAGTCTCCAAAGAGACTCGAAACCGAGACCTCTGAAAACCCCCCTAGCTACAGTAACGCCTTAACACGCCCTTTGACCAATATGGTCATGGTGACTAACCCGTAAGGAAGGTGATTATAATTAGTTTTGTGCCAGACTGTAGCACTTCTAGATTATAAAAATAACTCGTTTTTTTCAAATTACAATTTGTACTATTAAGAGTCTAACCATCTTCCTGACGGCATTTCTTTAAAAAATATAAATTAACTTAAATTTTATAAATAATTTAACTCTCATTTTTTTGACATAAAATATACTATTAATTCATTTGGACAAAAGCGATTATGCTAGATTTATGTTCTACTAATTCTCTTTTTTTTCTTCTTCAAAAACTACTAGTTGATCATTCTCAATTACAAATAGTCTTTTAATAAACTATTATTTCTTAGTTTATTAATAAAGTTCATTCTTTTTAAAAATCAATTAGTTCAAATTCACAAAAGGTTCATTTCTCCTTTTTTTTTCAACAAAACAAACATGCAAATTTGGGATTTTTAGTACTAATCTCAATAACAATAAACATGTATAATTTATTAATCAATTCTACTTTCATGGCATGAAGGTTTCCTATAATTCACATTTTATCCATAACCACATTTCTTCCTATTGCATTTTCCCCACATACATGAACATTCCAATATAAAGATTAATACTTTCTTAATTAACATACTAATGTACTATCAAGTTATCACAACAATATTTCTATTCACATCATTCAATCAATTTTTTACTAATGATTTCATGCAATTCAACATGGGTTCACTTTCTCCTTAATCATGGTAACTAATATTAAAGCAATATTATTCTTACATGAACAGTTTTGCAATCATCGAACAATGAGAGATGAGCTCCCACCAACTCCCTACTCCTGAGCCATCTCCGACGTCTGCCACACCCCCCCTCCCCCCAGCCATCTAACAATCCTTCTCCTGACCTCCTGAGCCACCCCCTGACCTCCCAATCCCCACCTTCTTCTCCACACCAACACAATGACCCAACAGCAAACTCACCTTACCCAACTTCTACCCCGTCATCCTCTTACCACACCGCATTACTACGGCGATCCACAAAACCCCGGCCATGCTTTCCGTCCTAGAACTCAGTGGATGCGGGCCCAATGAGAGGGTCCGCTATCCACCGGCTCCGACCTTTACTCTGGAGACCTCAACAACCCCGCCACAACTCCAACAGCTAGTTTCACCCCCGTCTCCGACCAGGATCAGCACTTCTGTGCTACTCCCCCTTGCCCCCAGTGTGGCAATGGCCTACCAACCCACCTACGCGTTGCCCTCTTCAACAGTGGTCCCACTTCCCGTTGAGGAAAGAGGCCAAGAGCTCAGACACTGTCATTCCCCGTTGCGTGCACACCAACGTGTACATCAGTGCATTGAGGGGAAGAGAAGTGATCATCATCGCTCTACTGAGGGATCGGTCAGGGACCTAGGATACCATCGCCGACAAGGAGAGCAGGTTGAGAGAGGGGCCCAAAGACGGGGTCCTTCCTCCAACCAGTATAGGCGGAGGAGAACCTTGCCTTCAGAACAACGTCCTCCTCTACACAGGGGAGCCGCTCAGAGGGAACTTCAACATGAAGCTCATAGGCAAAAATCTCACCACAACCAACACTATCAACACAATCAACATTCTAATTAGCATTTCAGAGGCCCTAACCCACCAAAGCAACACAATGACACCAGGGTCTCTCGTGTACCTCATCAAACAACTTCGACCACCCCACTGAACCCAAATGTCGACGGATCCGCCAGTCCATCTGCTCACGAGTGCCCCCCATTCAAAGCCAGCAAGCAGCGAGCCCCCGAAGGAGCAGCGCCGAAAGGGTTTACGGTGGGATGCGACTCTGGCAATGGAGAAGAGGTTGGGCATTGGATTCAAGTCAGAGGGAAGAAAAACAAGATACAAAACTCTAACCTTCAATCCGAAACTCTCCCACTTAGCAAGAAACAAAGGAAGGGCAAGCGCAAGTCGGTGCCATGCTTCAACTGCGGTGACCTCGGCCACTACAGAAGTGAATGTACCAAAGAAGTAAGGTGCCTCAAGTGCTTGAAATGGGGACATTGATCGTACGTTTGCACCAACATGGCGGAAACCCACAGCGACGAAGAACGACCGGTGAGTCGTGGGAGATCGTCTGAGAGCCCCATGATGATTCGACTGGCGAGTGGCCTGGGAACGATCAAAAATGAAGAACGGTGGTTGAGACAGTGGTGTGCCATTGCCAAGATCAGAAAAGGGAGACCATCGGAGGTGCACTTGATGGAGGCCATGGCCACTAAATGGCCTATGCGAGCTAATAAAGATTGGGTCGTGAAGAAGCTTTGCCACTTACAGTTCTTAATCTCATTTCCTTCACCAGAGAAAGTTATCGAAGTGGTGGGCACGGGAGTTGTCGACTTTGGACACTTCCAAGTGGAATTCAGCGCGTGGACACCCGACTTCGGTGCGGAGCTCCCTCAGGGAGACAAATTTTGGATATGGCTCCATAACGTCCCCCTCCAATTCTGGAAGAGAGAAGCAATTCAAAAGATTGTTGCGGATTTTGGGACGGTGGAGAGATGGACGAGAAGATGATGCACCGATCAGATCTGGTGTCGGCAAGAGTTCTCATCAGAAGCGCCCTGTTTGGAAGAAAGAATGATTTCAGGGTTCCTTTGAGGGAGGATTTCTGGCAGGAGACCCAGGTTGATTCAGCACAAACTCTCGCCAGTCTGGAGGAGCCATTCTCAGAAATGGAAGTGAAGAAGGCCATCAACCAAATGGGCGCTGACAAATCACCTGGGCCAGACGGCTTCCCAATGATGTTCTACCAAGTATTCTGGGAAGAAATTAAAGAGGACATTATGGCACTAATGGGGGAATTTTTTCATAACAGCCTCAGATTGGGCATGTTCAATTTTGCGGAAGTTATCTTGATCCCAAAACGAGAGGAGTCTAAACGTGTGGAGGATTTCAGACCGATAAGTCTCATTAACTGCTCGGCGAAGATCATCACAAAGGTTCTGGCCGTCCACCTAGGGAGTTTAATGGATAACATCATCAACAAATCCCAGACAGGCTTCATCAAGGGCAGATGTATCCTGGATTGTGTGGCCACTGCTGAACAAGTTATACACCACTGTCACACGAGCAATTCGAAGAATTTCCTTCTAAAGTTGGACTTTGAAAAAGCATATGACTTCGTCGACTGGGAGTGTCTGCTGGAAGCGCTCAGAGAGAGAGGATTTGGGGACAGATGGGTTAGGTGGGTCAAACAATGCCTACAGACGAGTAAAACGGTAATATCAGTGAATGGGAGGGCAGGACCATCGTTTCCCTGGAAGAAAGGACTCCAGTAAGGAGATCCGTTATCCCCACTTTATTCACTATTGTAGCAAATGTGCTAAGGGGAATGCTAGAAAATTGTCGAAGACAAGGTTGGATTAAGCCGGTGGCCAGTCGCAACTCCAATCAAGGGTGCACGATTCTACAATATGCTGATGACACACTACTTTTTGGGAACGGGACCAGATCAGAAACAATCTGCTTTAAAGGAACCCTCTACTGCTTTGAAGCATGGTCAGGTTTCAGGATAAATTTTCTCAAGAGTGCACCGATCCCCATTACTCTATCAGATGAAGAAGCCCGGGCACATGCCACCATGCTAAACTGTATGACGAATGAGTTCCCAATAAAATATTTAGGGCTCCCACTCAGACCGGGAAAACTCACTAAATCGGACTGGTTGCCTACAATAGATAGAGTGGAGGACAGGTTATCTGGTTGGAAAGGTAAATCGCTTTCACTGGGAGGCAGAGTGATACTCATTAACTCAGTACTGTCTAACCTACCCATTTACTACATGTCCTTTTTTGACCTCCTAAAGTGGGTCATCCAAAGGATTGACCAAATCCGTAAAAGATTCCTTTGGAAAGGGGCAGAGTCAAATAGGGGAGGCTACCACCTGATCAAGTGGGATATTGCCTGTATGAAGAATAAGCACGGAGGACTAGGAATCACGGACCTTAGAGATATGAATCTTGCCCTCTTAGGGAAATGGTGGTGGAAGGTTTTCCACCACGGGGGGGAAGGATGGTAGGATTTCATTCAACCGTACCTACGGGGAAAAGTTACGAGAAGCATGGGCTTTCGAGTTGGAGCTAAGGTCTCCAGGTTTTGCAAAGGAATTTCCAAAGCTAGTGGCCCGTTCAATTTAGCAGTGACATCGAATATCAGAAATGGACAGTCCACCAGATTTTGGTGGAATAAGTAGTATGGTGCTCATACACTGAAAGAAACTTTCCCAGACCTGTTTGCAAAAACAACTTGCCCTAATATCTCTGTGGCAGATACCTGGAAAAGGGGAAATTGGAAACCGGCGTTCCAAGGACCTCTTGCCCCAGGACTACAATAGCAACTGCTAGAACTACAAACACACGTCCCACGGACCGGGTCAATGTGCACCTAAGGACCAGACCAAATGCGCTAGGAACTAGAGCCCAAGGGCTCTTTCTCAGTCAAATCCCTTTACCACCGTATTCACTTTCGGGGATGCTGGCCCAGCTGGGCACTGGTGCTTTGGAAGGCAAAAACACCACTGAAGGTCAGAGTATTCCTCTAGCTAGTGCTCAATAATGCTATCCTCACGAGAGAAAACCTTGCAAAAAGACAACCCCAGATTGCAACTGCCTGTGGGTTCTGTAACATGCAAACGGAGATACTGAACCACCTTTTATCCAATGCCCAAGGAGCAAGGCGACTATGGTTGAGGTGTTAACAGCCCTAGGTACAAAGGGACTACCCCAATGAGTATCAGGATTTGTGGATTGGTCCCAAATTCGCTTCGACCCGCCACGAAATGAAGGATGCGTGGTACATTGCAATCGCGGCAACTACATGGGTGTTATGGCTAGACAGAAACAACTTTTATTTTCGTGCTTCATGTAGTACTATCTCTGGTAACCTTACTCATATCATGCATCTTATCTCTTGTTGGGCTACAGCTGCCGCCGCAGGAGCGAGAGGGAGGATCGCCAGAGTCTTCCAGGTTGAGGAGTTTGATGATGAGGAGGTAGACTTTGGGCCAACGCTGGATTGAGATACCTGGCCTACTGTACTTTTTGATTGGGTTGATGTATGGAGGATTTGACCCACCCCCAGGGTTTTGTTGGGGGTTTATGTTTTATTTTTCGCACTGTATTTTGTTTCCTGCTGTGTACTTTTGTTTCTCCCCCGGTTCACCGGGGTTGTTTTATTAACTTCTTATTAATGAAATAGGGTGGCTTTATTCCACCTTTTAACTTCAAAAAAAATATTATTCTAACATGATCACAAACATACACCTAGCATGGTAACTAAGTTGAAGTAGGAGAAAATTGTCCACCTTATTTGGAGAGAAACAAACAAAAGAACTCCTAGAAACCTCCTAGAATGCACGAATGAACCCTTCTCCTCCTAGATTGTGCCACCACAAGTTGTCACCTCCTAGCTTGAAGCAAACCCGAGCTCCCCCTAGGTGTAGGCCGACCTCTAATGGGAAAGAAGCACACACAAATGGCACACAACTCAATCTTTTTCTCACACTCTCTCAATCTTTTAACTCACAAATTGTCTTTTCTTTCTTTCTTTATAAATTTTAATGTGCTACATGAAGAGAACTAGGAAGGGTATTTATACTAATTTTGGGTGAGGATAGATGGCTAGGATTAGATCAAAATAGTTAGGGATCAAAGGCTAGGATGAGCTAGGAAGGTGTAGCAACTACCCATGATGGAGCAACCACCTCACCACAACTCCCATCTCTCCCTCTCTCTTTGTGGAATCCGGCCACCCCCCTAGGGTGCATCATGCACGTGCTAGTGCAATGCACATGCAATACTAGTACCCCTCATTAAAAATTTGTTCATGATATTTATTTAATTGTCTACTAAATTAGTCTACACTACAAGTTAGGCTAATTAAAAGGGGAAATTAAATTAATGAGCTCACTAATGGGCCAATTAACCACGGGCTCTAATAATTTAATTAATTAATTAATTATAGTGGGCTAGAAAGAGATAATTAGGCCTAGGATTTAATTATGCTTTTAAAAATAGGCTTATTAGAAATAAAGAGAATAATTACTTGTTCATGTTATAAAGAAATAATTTTCTAGGAAAAATGCATATGAATTTATACATGCAAAACACGTAAAAATCAACAAACTCTTATTTAATTACAATTGAAAATTTAGAATGTTACAACACTCCCTCCTTAGAATAGTTCCGTCCCCGGAACTACACTTAAAGAGTGAGAAAACAAAAATACAGCAAGAAGAGAAGAAAAGAAAAGAAAAGAATAGAAGATACAAATCAAACAAAGAGTTCAGGATGATCTTTCATTATCCTCTCCTCGGATTCCCAAGTAGCCTCTTCAACCAATTGATTTCTCCAGACTACTTTGACCATCGGTATCGTCTTGTTCCTCAAGACTTTCTCCCGACTGACAATCTCAATCGGAAGCTCATTGTAACTTAGATCCAACCGCAAATCCTCCGGCACTTCGGGAAATGGTGATTCGTATCTGAAATGTAACCTCTCAGTATAGACACAATTGTGCACCTGAGACAACTCTTCCGTCAATTCCAACCGGTAAGCAGTTTTCCCAATCCGCTTCAATATCTTGTACGGACCTATGAATCTCGGGACTAACTTCCCACCTCTGCCGAAGCGAATCACACCCTTTCTAGGTGAAACCTTCAGAAAGACAAAGTCACCAACCTCAAATTCAAGGTCCCTCATCCGGTTGTCTGCATAGCTCTTCTGCCTACTCTGAGCATCCACCAACCTCTTCCTGATCAGATCGATCTTTTTAGAGATCTACTGCACGATCTTAGGCCCAAACATCTGCTGCCCCCCCACTTCAAACCAACAAACAGGTGTTCTGCACTTCCTACCATATAGAGCTTCGTACGGCGCCATCCCAATACTAGTCTGAAAACTGTTGTTGTAGGCAAACTCCACAAGAGCTAGATACCTTTCCCAACTGCCTCCAAAATCTAGAACACAACACCAAAGCATATCCTCAAGAATACAGTTGACTCTCATGGTCTGCCCATCGGTCTGAGGATGAAAAGCAGTGCTGAAATCCGTCTTGATACCCAAAGCTGCCTGAAGACTCCTTCAGAAATGCGAAGTAAACTGCACATCTCGATCAGACACAATGGTTAACGGAACACCATGAAGCCTGACGATCTCTCTAACATACAGCTCGACCAACTTGTCCATAGACGAAGTGAGTTTCATCACCAAGAAGTGAGCGGACTTGGTTAGTCGATCGACTATGACCCAAATCGCATCATTGCCCTTTGAACTCTTAGGCAATCCCGTGATGAAATCCATACTAATGTTATCCCACTTCCATTCCGAAATAGGTAACGGTTGCAGTAAACCTCTGGGTTTCTGATTCTCGGCTTTGACCTGCTAACAGACCTCACACTTCGCCACAAACCCAGCCACATCCTGCTTCAAACCTGACCACCAGAAATGTTGCTTAATGTCTGTATACATCTTGGTACTCTCAGGATGTACAGACAAAAGAGTGGAATGTGCCTTCCGAAGAATACTCTCCCGCAATTCTGCTTGATCCAGAACACATAGCCTCTCTCCAAACCACAACACCTCATCCCTGATCTGAAACTCTAACAACCTGCCAGCACCAACCTGCTCCTTCATCTTCTAAATCACTGCATCTTCCTTCTGACTTGCGATAATCCTTTCATTTAGCGTTGGTTGGAGCCTCAAATGGGCTAAAGATGATCCCAAGCCTTGCAGAACGACTTTAATACCAGCTCGATTCAACTCCTCTGTAAGATGCCTCTGAGTTGTAATTAAACTAGCCAAATTGCTCTCACGGCTAAGTGCATCAGCACAACATTAGCCTTCCCAGGGTGGTACTTAATCTCTGGACGAGTGTCCTCAAGTACTTCTAGCTATCTCTGTTGCCTCAGATTCAGGTCCTTCTACTGATAGATGTATTTCAAGCTTTTGTGGTCTGTATACATATTCAACTTCTCACCATACACATAATGTCTCCATTGCTTTAAGGCAAAGATAATCGCAGCCAACTCTAGATCATGAGTCGGATAATTCTTCTCATGCGGTCTTAGTTGCCTAGACCCATAAGCGATCACTTTTCCTTCTTGCATTAAGACACAACCAAGCCCACGTTGTGAAGCATCGCTGTAGACATCATACTCAACACCTACTCTAGGAAAAGCTAAAATGGAAGCAGTAGTCAGCTTCTCTTTCAACTCCTGAAAGCTTGCCTCGCACTATTCAGTCCACTTGAAGTTCACATTCTTCTTGGTCAGACTAGTGAGCGGCACGGCTATCTGAGCATAGCCCTGAATGAACCTCCTGTAGTATCCAGTTAGCCCAAGAAAACTCCTGATTTCCTTCACTGTAGTAGGCCTTGCCCAATCTTTCACCGCCTCTATCTTCTGCGGATAGTTTCCACTCCCTCCTTAGAAAGGATGTGACCCAGGAATGCCACCTCAGATTTCTAGAAATCGCATTTGGACAACTTGGCATACAACTCATGCTCTTGGAGCTTCTTCAAAACTGCAGCCAGATGCTCAGTGTGCTCCTCCTCCAACTTGGAGTACACAAAAATATCGTCGATAAACACCACGATGAAAGAATCAATAATTGACCTTAGAACTCTGTTCATCATGTCCATGAAGATTGCAGGCGCATTCGTCACTCTAAACGGCATAACTAAGAATTCGTAATGCCCGTGTCGAGTTCTGAACGCATTCTTATGCACATCTTTAGTCTTCACTCGCACCTGATGGTATCCTGACCGAAGATCTATTTTGGAGAAAATAGCTGCTCCTTGTAGACGATCGAACAAGTCAACAATTCGTGGAATAAGATACTTGTTCTGAACAGTGACCTTATTCAGCTCTCAGTAATCAATGCACATCCTCATCGAACCATCCTTATTCTTTACCAACAGCACCGGTGCTCCCCAAGGTGACGCACTCAGTTGAATAAAGTTTTTCTTTATAAATTTTAATGTGCTACATGAAGAGAACTAGGGGAGGTATTTATACTAATTTGGGTGAGAATAGATGGCTAGGATTAAATCAAATAGTTAGGGATCAAAGGCTAGGATGAGTTGGCAAGTCGTAGCAACTACCCATAACGGAGCAACCACCTTACCACTACTCCCATCTCTCCCTCTCTCTTTGTGGAATCCGGCCACCCCCTAGGGTGCATCATGCACGTGCTAGTGCAATGCACATGCAATACTAGTCCCCCCATTAAAAGTTTGTTCATGAAATTTATTTAATTGTCTACTAAATTAGTCTACACTACAAGTTAGGCTAATTAAAATGGGAAATTAAATTAACGGGCTCACTAATGGGCCAATTAACCATGGGCTCTAATAATTTAATTAGTTAATTAATTATAGTGGGCTAGAAAGAGATAATTAGGCCTATGATTTAATTATGATTTTAAAAATAGGCTTATTAGAAATAAAGAAAATAATTACTTGTTCATGTTATAAAGAAATAATTTTCTAAAAAAAATGCATATGAATTTATACATGCAAAACACGTAAAAATCAACAAACTCTTATTTAATTACAATTGAAAATTCAGGATGTTACACGCGCGACAGGCCGGCCTTTCCCCAGTGCACCGCAGTGCATTGTGCTCCGCCGTCACCGTGCCGTTGACTTTCCCTCTCGCTCTCTCTTGGTTGCGGTGTGTGTGTTGATTTGGATTTTTGTTCGTGGGTTCGTGTTCGTGTGGTCGTTGTGTTCGTGGGTTTTGTTCGTCGTTGAGTTCGTGGTTCTCGTTCGTTGTTCGTGTGTTCATTTGGAGTTGTTGTGTTCGTTTGCCCGGGAATCCATTCCCGTTATTCTTGATCATCGTCGTTTTCGTTGTCGGTTAAGGCAAGTGACTTGTATTCTTTTCTTTATTTAATACAAGTACTAAATACCGTCTGTAGTGTAGTTGGGTTCTAGAGACAATTTGTGTGTGAAACCCCTTGTTGATATTGTCTCTATTGTGTTGATCGACCATAGTTTCCTCACGACATATATGACATGAATTAACCTAGGGTTGACCACTTTTGATGCATATGTTCATGCTACGTTGAGATATCTTTGCTTGATGTGTTATTCGTGATATACTTGTCGAATACTTGCAAAATACCCTATACCATGTTGTTTGGACATCTAGTACACTATATTTCATGTTTGGGTTGATTTGGATGAGTTGTACATGAACTAGATGATTTTATGTTCGAAGAATATTTCTGTATTTTCTATTACCTTGCTTTTGATCAGTATTTTAGACCCTATTAAGGTCAGTATATTAAAATTATTTGTGAACATGAACTGTAAAGAATTCTGTCTATTTTCCAACCCTTCTGACGGATCTCAGTTTCGTTTTACGAGTTGTGAGTTATGTCTATTTTACTACAGAGGTGTAGAAAGATTTTCATATTGTGTTTTCTATGAATTCTGAAGAGTAATCTATTTTTATCATGCTGTTAAGAGTATTATTTTGATCCAATATTATGCACAGTATAACTATACCTAATTGGTATTAACTCTCGATTTTTATGGATTTATTTGATGAGTTTTACAACCCATTCTATGTTTCCAAACAATTACTATACCAGCAGATTTTTCATACTGTTCAGAAAAGAACTTGATTTTCAACATAATTCTACTTGTTGCGTGTAAAATATTTCTGAATATGAAAGTTAGCTTACTGTATCTATTTCATGACCCTTTCCACAGATTTGGATTTGGATTTGTATTTTGTGATATATTGCTGTTTTCGTACTACAGTGTTTGTGATTCCAGATTTACAAAACTATTGTGTCTTGCTGTTTTCTGATTTTACTTGACTACTCTATTTTTGTTGGAAAATTATGAAACTTAATTTTCTATTACTATACGTATAGGAGAATACCCCAGATTTTTCGTGAATTTAATTGATGAGTTTTCATGCTGTTTTCCTGACTTTGAATACAAACTACTGATTTCTGGATGAACACGTTTTCTGGTTTCGATTCATTTTTGACTCATATTTTTTGTGAAATACTATATGACTTATATATGTTCCCTGGATTCGGCTCGGAGTTCATTTTCCAAATTCTTTGACGAATTCAGATTTGCATTTTTGTAGCAACAGGAATTTCAGTTTTAGTGCATCACTGTCTTGTTGTCCTGAACTAGAATTTTCGTAGTATTATCCTGTTATGAGATATCTTTTACCTGTACATGTTTATCTTTCAACCTGAACCTGTTACATGATCATGCCATATTATTCTTGCCATTTTTGTGTGACACATACATGCCTGATTGCTAATAATAACAAAATAATCAAGCCGGGGTTAGGGGAAGATCTAGTAGTAGAAAATATAGAAATGTGTACTGAGAAGAGATCCTCTGTCCTGACTTATGTGTTCATGAATACATGATTCACAATCCTGTTACCTGATTACCTGAATGCATGCTTCCCTATAGGAAGGTGTACTCGGTAGAAAACCACTAGGTTCTGCCTGTTCCTGTTCCCGACTGCATACTTCCCTATAGGAAGGTGTACTCGGAAGAGAACCACTAGGTTCTACTTGTTCCTGTTATTCCTGTTATCCTGATCCCTGAGTACACTGCCCTATGGACTCCACTACAAAATCTAAAATGAAATTGTAGCAACCATGTAGTAAAAGCCGGGATGCATGAAGTGCTACCTAGATAGTAATAATACAAGACTTGATATAACCTGATACCTGATATATGTTACATGTGCCTGTACCTGGTTACCTGTATACCTGTATACCTAATTACCTGTTTACCTCTTTACCTGTTACATGTTTACCTGTTTACCTGCTTGCTTGTCACTTGATACATGTTACCTGTACCTGTTAGTATACCATGCTACTTGATTCTGTTTACCTCATTCATTGTAGATATTTTATTCTGTTGACATGTCTATACCATGCTATGTTTATTCCTGCTGTTATTTTATACTTGTTATTCTTCCCCATGTACTTGTATCCTGCACTACAAGCGGCCCGTAACTTGCATTAATGGGAGTTTGTTTTTCTCTTTTTCTTTTTCCTGCAATTTATTTAATTGCAGACCAGGGTGACCAGTTGCCAGATGGAGTTGGCTATATGAGATATTAATGCTCGAGTTTTTGCATTTATTATTATTATTTTCTGTTGCTGCTTGAACAATTGTATTTGATACTTGGATTTATTTGTATTTGGGCAATGTGACCCAGGATATTATTGACTTGTCCAGACTTGATTTATTTGAGATATTATATTTTGATTTCAAGTAAATTTCTGTTGGTATATTTGATTCGGTTATGCATACTTGGTTGATTATTTTGCTTCCGACTCTGATAATTTCTGTAAGATGTTGTAAAGATTCTAATCAGCTTATGGATGATGAAAATGATTCGCTGGGCTTAGTCACGTATCTGTATTCCGTATTCTTTTGGGAAGCGGGGCGTGACAGGTTTATTTTGTTGCATTGTACAAATTTATTTTGTTATAAAAGAGATTTGTTTGGTTACAAACTTTCTCATTGAAATAACTAGTATTTTTCATGTGTGATGCACGTTTTGATAAGAGTTGGAGGTTTTTTTACGTGCGATGTACGTGTTAAAAAATAGTTTTGGAGTTGGACATACGTTGCACATAATTGGAAAAAATATTTTGAAGGAAAATCTACAATTTTTACGTGCAATGCACGTATTTATAAGTATAATTTGAGTTGTATGTGCAATATATGTGTATGTTTAGTGTTAAAAAATATTATAAATTTGTTTTGCATGTGCGTTGCAAATTTTAAATAGGTGAATTTATTTTATTTGTTTGTTTTTGTTGTAATTAATAGGAGAGTTGGAGTTGCACGTGCAATACACGGGTTTGTATGTTGACAAATGACAACCCCAACTCTCTCATTATAATATTAGAGATAGTGATAACATTGACGTTGTTCATGTGGCACAGACAGCGCTGGTGATGCAGGGATGGCGCTCGATGGCACAAGGAACGGTGTACGATGGCGCATAGACAACGCTTGGTGGTGCAAGGATGATCCACTCTTAGATCTATGATTGATTTGAATCTGGCTCTTGGATCTAGGATTGAATGGCAATCTGACTATTGGATATGGGATTGATTGGATCAGACTAATGGATTTGGGATTGAGGGACGATCCGACTCTTGGATATGGGATTGATTGGACAATCTGACTCTTGGATCTATGATGGATGTCGGGATGGCCCTGGGCGGTGGAGAGAACGTGTAGGATAACGAGATGTGGTGGCGGCGTTATATATATCTAAACTCCCCTTCTCAGGCTCACAGTGGGTCAACCAGTGTGAGTTTGCTTACGAAGTTTCGGAATCTCTCAGGATCAGGACCACGACTGTAGAAACTGAAGAACCTATAAAAAATAATAACAATATTATTTTTTTTAACATGAATCTGGGAAAGTGGGTTTCAGGTGTGGATATGAAGAAGTGGGTTTCAGGTGTGGATATGAAGAAGTGGATTAGGGTATCGATGTGGAAGTGGCAGGGTTAGGGATTGGAGCAGGTCGGGTTTGGGTAATCGGGTAATAAGATTTCGGGTTGTGATTGATTTTGAAGTAGGTTGTTGGATTTGGAGCTTGCGGCTGGGGTTTTGGTGTTGGTTTAGGAGGGTGACAGCAAGGGTCGAAGGGAGAGAGGAGGCTCGAAATTGAAACTCGAGTTTGTTGTTCGGGTAGGAGGAGGCACTGGGTGGTCGGGTGGTTGGGTTTGATGATGCTCGGGAATAGGCAGCAAGGGGGTGGTCAAGTGTTGGAGGTAGGAGATGAGGTGCGGTGGTGGAGGAGTTGGAGTTGATGATGGGTTTGGAGATGATAAGGCTACAAGCAATGGAGTTTGGGTTGCAGAAGGTCATGGGTTTGAAGGCGGAAGACATCAAATAGATGGATTTTATTGATTTGCAGTGGAGTTTGGGATTCTGGGGAAGATGGAGTAGATGGAGATGTGGATGGAGTAGGCGGTTGATGGGAATTAATGGCGATAAAGAAATTATGAATTTGGGATTTGACCGTGATCAGTAGAGGGATGTCGGCGACGATAAGTGGAGTGATTTCGATGAAGGCAAGAACCACTCTGCCTCGATGATGATGAAAGGAATAGTATATGCCTTATAGAAGTATAGAGCTCTGATGCTATATTAGATTCAGAGATAGTCAAGAATAATTTATCGGAATATTGAATTGATTATAACTTAGTACAATGTCTCGTATATACAGGAGATAAGTAAATATTAAACCAATACATTTTTCGATATAGGACTAAACTGAGTAATATAATACCTGTAACAGGTTGCACAACTTTACATGTAGGTCCTGTTGAACTTAGCCACTCACACTGAGGAGAGAAAAAGAGTGAGAGAGAGTGAGTGAGAAAGTGAGAGATTTCAACATCTATAATTAATTCCGTCTGTGATCGGAATCGAACCAGTGACCTCTCACATTAAAATGAGAAATTTTGTCACATGCACTACAAGTGTCTGACTTTATATATCTTCATACAATTATATCTACAAAGATTTTGGATAATCTAAAGCTATCTATATCCATTGAGACCATTCCCAAAAATGGATAAGTTTTTTATATTTCTTTATTTAGTGTTTCTCTTTGTTAATTATATTTGATGTTGCGATTAGATGAAGTAATTATGAATTTGCATCCAACACTTCATTGATTAAAATGGGTGTGTTTGATATTATAGGTGTTGGGTTTTTTTCTTGCATACTCAATCCGTTGTGAAGAGAAAACGAGTGAAGTGACAAGAGGAATCAAAGCGACGTTGGGAATGGAAGGAGCAACATGTGCAAATGACTCAACATAAAGGCAGGGCAATCGCTGCCCACTGTTTTGAGTTGGGGCAATGCAGGCCCTTTGGGGCAGTTGACTGCATCGGGTAGTGGCAGCAGTATTGGGCCAGGTTTGGGTAATATGATTAGCGTCAAACTTATTTTGCAAGTTAGATTGTATGGCTTTCATATATTCAAGATATATCAGACGGTTATTGTATCATGATATCAAACTAAGGTTTCCCTATATCTCTATATATATCATTGTAATGGTTCCAATGAGATTAAGAGCAAAGAGTTAGAGTACTTCATTGAAGCGAGTTTGAGATGTTTTCCAATTATAAACAACATGTACCTTTTGGTGAGACTTAAGAGATAGATATGGTCGTGGTGAAAGTGCTTGTAACTATTGTATCTTTCTCTAGTTGAATATCATCACTATTATTTCTCCCCCGGATTAGGGTTTGCCCTAACTGAGACAAAATTGTGTGCTTTCTAGTGTTTGATTTGATCTATTATTTTTCCTAGTGGTTGTTCGTTGTGATCGTGTCGCATAAACTCAGCCGGAATTCCCAACAATTGGTATAAGTGAGTCAGGTTGCAGAAAGAGGTTGCTTGAGTTCCTTGGATATGACATATCCATTAACGAAGATTAAACGGTTTGACGATAATATCAACTTTCATCTCTGGAAGGTGGACATGCACGACGCATCGGTTCGACATAGCTTAGATCTAGCCCTGTAAAGAGATCAAGAGAGAAATATCGGCACAAAGCGTAAGAATTAGGAGAATATTTATTCAGAAGCTTTGGGTTTAATCCGGCCGTTATTGACGAGCGACGTCAGGTGCAACCTCATGGAAGGAAAGTGCGACGAGTCCTTGGGCAAGACTCATAACTGACTACTCAAAATTGTCATTACAGGATCATATGTACCGGAAGAGAAAGTTGTCGGGTTTCTCACTTAAGGAAATCACCGCAGTTAAGCGCTCTTGTAGCTCGTTCAGTGGAGTTATATGAACCAAGGGCAATTAACGCATATGATCTAAAAACTTCCAACTTGATATATTCATAGTTAAATTTATTCAACTTGATAACCACCATGCTAGATGAAAAATATGTCAAGGAGAAGTTTTTAATAGCAAGTGTGGTCAAGGGTTTGGAGGAGGATGCCCTTAGGAAGAAGAGTCAGGGACCGGCGTATACTTCTATCAGTTGCTTAACGGTAGATGGTTCTTCGATTGGAAAGGAAAGTGTGCATGTGGGTGGGGTCCGTTGCCACCGGTGGAAAGAAATTGGGCATTATAAGAGAGACTGCTGCAAGTGGTTGAGTCACAGGGGTGCTAACGTGGTCAGTGTTGCTGAATCAGGTGATAACCAAAACTGTCTTCTTATTTTCATATATAGATTCTATAACTGATTCAGATATTTCTTCTCATATTTGCTCCGAGAGAGAGATGATTTATATTTATAATAGTACATCAGGTTGTTGTGTGAGAATGATGATTGATGAGATTTGTGAAGTGATGTGTGAGATAATAGTTAAGTCGGAGATGACAGATGAAAAGGGATACACACTAGAGAATGTCATGCATATTCCTTTGTTGAAACATAATATGATATCTGGGATAACCCTGGAAGCACAAGGTTGCAGGCACACAGCTCAATGTGGAGTTCTATCAATTTGGCAAAGTTACCGCAAGGTGGTGGAGGGTAAGAGGGGGATTGGGCAGAGTCCGCACAACCTCTACCAGCTTTGGGGAATAGGATTATCTAGTTCGACGTAACTATAATTACTAAGGCGAGACTACAACTTTTGAATATCGTTGAGAGGTGAATAGTGCCTCAGGGTAGTTGGAGTTCGTCCAGGGGGGGGGGGGGGGGTGGTGGTGGTGGTGGTGTCTTTGTGTTAATACCTACTGGGGTGTGCCCTTGAGGAGCATACCAATTGGAGAAAAATATATGGAGGTAACTTCAACTAGCAGAAACAGCCACTGAACCAGGTTGTTTGTAAGAGAAAAATGAAAGAGTATAAAATAGTTTAAATCACATAGATGTAGAAGCATGAGTATGCAATCCAAAATGAAGATTGTTGGGTTTATATCTTGCATACTCAATCCGATGTGAAAAGAAGATAAGTGACGCGTGAGAGGAATCGAAACGACGAGAAAAATTGAAGGAGGAGCAGCAGTAAATGACTACCATTTGGGCAATCAACCGCTGTTGCCCTATGTTTTGAGTCGGGGTAGTGAAGTGGGGCAGTTACCGCATCGGGCATCAACTGTAGTATTGGGTCAGGTTCGGTTAATCTGATTGAAACCAAACTTCTTCTCCAAGTTAAATAGTCCGGCTATCATTGTATAGTTAATTCTTTAAGATACATCAGATGCTTATTGTATCAAGATATCAAATCAGGGTTTCTCTAGATCTCTATATATCATTGTAATGGCTCCAATGTGAGTAAAAGCAAAAGAGTGAGAGTACGTATTCATTGAAGAGAGTTTGAGAGGTTCTCTAATTGTAAACAACAAGTGCCTTCTAGTGAGACATAAGAGATAGATAGGGTCGTGGTGAGAGTGATTGTAACTTTTGTATCTTTCTCTAGTTGAATTTCATCTCGGTTATTTATCCCCCATATTAGGGTTCACTCTAACCGGGATAAAATTGTGTTATTTGATGTGTTTGGTTTAATCTATTATATTGCTTGGTGGTTATTCGTAGTGATCGTGTCGCATAATTTCAGTTGGAATTCCCAGCAATATGAGTATTTTAATATGATGCATTCAAAATTGCATTCAACAACTTCTGTCCTGAACAATCTGAGCAACATGAACGAATTTCATTGACCTCGTTGTCTAAATGTGGCCAAGCAAGTGCTAACAAATCTCTGTCTACATGACATTATTTGTTCAAAAATTGCTAATATTATAATGTGAGAGTTAGAGTTGTGTCATTTGTAGACAATCAACTATTAATCTCAACAACTCATTTTTAAGTGGATGCTATCTTAACCATCTATTTAGTCAAATGTCGTCACTTATCATAATACTATAAAAGTTCAAATTTATCTACGAGATAATTATTTACAAAAGTGTCACCCATAAAAGTTGGTACTACTATGGGTAATTGTAAATAATACAGTAAAGATTTGAGATGGGTAAAAGGAGTTCTCAAGTTCGATACCAGACAACATAATACTCTTTACTTAAAATTAAAATTAAAAAAAAATGTTAAAGCGTGCTTCGCAGGTGCAGATTGCTAGTAATTTAAATGGGTGAGTATACATTTTTGTTAAATATATACATGTCATAAACGGCAAAGAAAATCAACTCTCATTTGGACTCCAGTTGTTTAACTAATTTAATTGGAAATTACTTTTAGTTTTAATCGAAAAATAATTTTAAATCAAATTTAAGAACTTTTAGTTTTAATTCACTGCGTGATTTTTTAAAATTAAATTTACTCTACGACATTTTTATTTTTTAATTAATGTTTTGTTTGTGATAAGTGCTTATTTCAAGATGAGATGCATTACTGGAGCAATTACACATAATAAGTATTTCAATTATTAATACTAGTATTATACACGTTATGTGCACGTGGAAAAAATTGGGAGGGAGAAGGGAGAATAAAAAGGGCAAAAAAAATCTGCCAGCACGTGCGTTGCACGGGTTGGGATATGGACAAATTACACTAAGGCCTTCTCCCATTATAGTAGTATAGATAGATATGTTACTATATCATTTTGTGTTTATTGAAACTTTATCCATTGAGTGACAACACCGACAATTATGTATCTGTTGATAGTAAAAAAGTTGACAGATTTCCTTAGAGCATCCACCATTGTGTGGTATATTTGTATAAAATGTATTTTTTAGCATTTCGATCGCTGCAGTCGTATGCTATTTATGCATAATTTATCATAATCGCCATAGTAAACTGCTATATATGATAGAGGAAGTAGTTATATGTATTAATTATACAAGATGAAACGTTAATTAGTTTCGTCCGAAATGTTTTATAATATTTTTAATTTATCAGACGAAACTTCAAATAAAGGCATTTTAAAAATTAATAAAATTTCGGAAATGTGAAAAGCGCTCGGACGAAACTTCAAGTTTGGTCCATGAATTTAAGATATTTATTAAGTTAATTAATTAATTAGTTAATTATACTTAGTATACTAATTAGTTTATTTAATAATTAATTAGAGGCTTAGTTAATTACACTAAGGGGTTGAAAATGACAGGACCCAACCGACGAAACTCCAACTTTCGTATGTGGGCATTTTAAAAAAGTTTCCCCTCCGACAAAGCTTTAAGTTTTGTCCAAGATTAAAAATTAATAAAATATACTATTCAAAAAAAAAAAAAAAAACTTTTACCTACTTTGCTATTTTTTAGCATTTGACGACTGAACGAACCCCTAAATTGCCATTTCTATTTTTGCATATTGTCATTTTTTACCTTTATGACCGTGCTCTTATCGATCTCTCTTTTTCGAGCATCTCTAATATTATAATGGTAGAAGACGTCATTTGTCATTCTACCAACAAGTGCAACGCACGTACATAGCTAATATAAAGAATGTTTCTTGTTCAAATCCTCCATATGTCGGAGTTTTTTTTAAATTTTTTGAAATTATTAAAACGTGTGATGCACGTGTAAGTTACTAGTCTTTATTAGATTAGGGGACAGTATATCAAGAAATGTCATACGATTACAAATTGATTTTCCCCATGAACGGCTTTATAATACTTTCATCAATCTAGTATGCTACCTTTCTTCATTTATGTTATAAATTTAATTACATATTTATAAAAAAGTTTCAGTTGCAGTCTTAATTGCCAAATCATTGACATTTTAATCTGATGAACCCTATTCCTGGAAAAAAACGAAATGGAAGGGTCTCAGTTCTCAAGACAAAATGATCTTATTTTCTTTTATAATATTCTACTTTTATATATATATATATATATATCTAATCTCTAATCTCTAATCTCTAATATTATAATGGGAGAAGGCCTTAGTGTCATTTGTAAATAGTTTGTCATTCTAACAACCCGTGTAACACACGTGTATAATTATTATTACGGAGATCCTACGTTCAAATCAAGACTACATCTAAATTTTTATTTTAAAAAACTATATTTATTAAAACATGCATCACACGTGTAAACTACTAGTATATATAATCTAGAATGAATTTTTATAATGTTGCGTATGGGTTCAAAGGAAAAAATCAGAAAGGAAGGGAGAATTCCCTCAAGACAAAATGATATTATTTTCTTTTATAATATTCTACTTATTAGTATTTTAAATCTATATTGAATTATTATAATGTTGGATGGGTTTTAAATTGATTACTTTTAATCACTTTTTAAGTGGATAAAAGGACTAACGATTTGTTCGGACTTAGAGCATCCACAGTCATGAATGTCAAAAAATGCATAAATGCATATTGATATATAGCTTTTTAAGCTTTTGTTGCAATGCGCACAATACTATTTTATAGCAATTTGAGATTTAACAAAAACAAGACGGACTTTGTAGTTGAGTTCGAGGGCAAAACGAATTATTTAAATAATTTTTTATTGTTAGACAAAACTCGAAGTTGCGTCGGAAGGAAAAAACCAAATTAAAAAGTGACAGACGGAAGTTGAAGTTGCGCCCACGATTCTTTTGAAATTTTTTTCGAATTTTTTAATAATTAAAACATTTTTTTAGTTGGGAAAAAAATATTAAAGGGCCACCCCACTAGACGGGACTAGAAGTTCCTTATGAGGGTTATGTATTTTTTGAGGGGGTTTTAATTATGAAAATTTAATTTTTTTGGGGAGGGACGGAAAGCGAAGTTGCATCGGAGAATTATAAAAAATGCTTTTTTTCGGTATGACGGACTTTCAAGTTGCGTCCTATATACCATGTATTTCTCTCATTTATACTAACTTATAGCAATCTACTGTTGCTATTTTGTCAAAAATGCATAAATAGCAAACGATTGCAGCTAGTCATTTGCAATAAAATACATTTTATGCATAAATAGCACACAACTGTGGATGCTCTTACGTAGAATTTGAAAAGTTGTGGGGATTTCGAAACTCACTAAAAAGGATTCATTAATTTTTATAGGTTCCATGTTATACCTATTTTCTTTATGCAAACTTGAAAAACCCAATACAATCATAGTTGTTAAAAACTTACTAAACAGAATATGATACATCTCTACTATTTTAATGGAAAAGTTTGTTATCAAACAAACATCATTTGTAATCAAACAAACACGTGCATTGTAACCAAAAAACACATGCAATGTATATACATAATTAATATAAATGAGTTCTTGGGTTTGATGACACACAACGTCAAAATTTTTATACAAAGGAGTTCAGTTCATTCATGTATTTTATCAAACAAGATGAGCGCATATAGTAGATGGATATAAGATTGAAGAATTTAACATAAGAAGACGAAGCCACACTTAATAAACCAAATGATTTTTAGACATTAGTACATTACTCTTAGATTCATCAAATATTTTCATATCTTTAGCAAATAATTATACTATATATACGATCCAAAATAAGAGAGGATGTTACAACTTGATCAATACCTTAATCTCATATTCTTAATATTCTAAAAAATAATAAATATATAATACAAAATAAGAGAGGATTTTACAACTTCCTGAATACCTTAATCTCGACGAGGATTGGGACTCTGGCGTACGGCTGATGCTTGGATTTGGGCAGACTGGCGAATGACAAACGATTACGACTGGGTTTTGGGCTAGGGACGACAGGCGAGAATAGCCGAACTGGGACGACTTGTATTTGGGTGGACTGGTGGACGGCGAAAGACGGCAGTTTGGATTAGGGCTGATTGCGAACTACGAACAACGACGAGTGAGTTTTGGGCGAGGATGGGTTGGGGGGATTTGGGGAGAGGAAGGGTTTTTTTGTGTTTTGTATTTTTTTTAATTTTGTTTTATTAAGTTAAATGTGTGGTCTGCACGTGGTAAGATAAGTTTGAACTCCTACTTTTGCTTACCTTTCTTTATTTCTAAATATAGAAAGGAGGAATGTGGTAGTCCTATTAGCTTAAGATATAATCTCTAATCTCTAATATTATAATGGGAGAAGGTCTTAATATAATTTGTCAATTTATCAACGCGTGCAACACACGTGCATAACTATTATAAAGGACATCTTAGGTTCAAACACAGACTACTACTAATTTTTTACTTTAAAAAAACTATATTTATTATGACATGTGTTGCACGTGTAAATCTCTAATCTCTAAAATATTATAATGAGAGAAGACCTTAGTGTTATTTGTCAATCTATCAACACATGCAACACACGTGTATAACTATTATAAATAAAGTCTTATATTCAAATTCAGACGACGTCTGAATTTTTATTTTAAAAAATATATATTTATTAAGACGTGCATCGCACATGTAAACTACTACTAAAAATATAATGTGTGAATGAAAACTATTTACATGGCGACAATTCAAATATGACCATCCAATCCCTAAACTTATAAAATTAATTACGTCCAGTCAATTGCTCCACCCATCATCAAATCAAATTGCATAAACACCATCTCTAGAAGCTAAGAGCATCTGTAGTCGTTTGCTATATATCGATAATATCGATATTTGGGTTAAAAAGCAGCTACAGTCGTTTGCTATATATCGATATTATCGATAAATCGCTACAGTAGATTGCTATAAATGAGAATCGATATAGCATTTATCGATATCTGAGGGACGGCGTTCGAAGAGCCGTCCCACTAAAAAAAATTATTATTATAAGCATCGGACGGCACTTGAAGTGCCGTCCGTTTGAAAAAATTATAATTTAGCTGATAAAAGCCTTTTTTCCCGGACGGCACTTGATGTGCCGTCCGTCGACCTTTAATAAACTGCTGCTAAGTAAAGATAATTAGGGTCGATATGTAATTATTAGCTATTAGCTATTAAGTATAGATAGTATAGATATGTAATTATTAGCTATTAAGTATAGCTATTAAGTATCCATCCAGGTGCTTAGTGTCGGACGGCACTTCATGTGCCGTCCTAGACATGCGGTTGACATTTTTTTTTTTTTTTTTCCAAAACATTTTCTTTTTTTTTAAGTGTGAGTCAGGATGCCATTTTTTTAAAGTAGCTATTAAGTGTGAGTTAGGATTTCGCTGCAGTTTTTTTTATTTTTTTTTTAAACGGACGGCACTTCATGTGCCGTCCGACGATTCCGCGCCAAATTTTGCTTTTTCGCCTTTCCGACGGCACATCAAATGCCGTCGCTTAATATTAAATGATTGATTGCTATAATATAGCTTTGAACGAGTGCAGCGAAATCCAAATTTCTATTTCTTTATATCGATATATGGATAATTTTAACTTTAACGACTACAGATGCTCTAACACTCGTGTTTCATTTCATTTATACTTAAGAAACAGTCACCTAGAAGCTAGTTCGTAGGTAATAGGTATGCTATCTATATCTCTATATATTAGGCTAAATTTGAAAAAACTTCATTCAACTTTTTCTGATTTTCTTTTTGTGTGCTGGGAATTATATTGAAGTATGGTTGAAAAATTTCACTTCGACGGCATGAATTTTCTGCTAGAATTTAGTGAGGTTTTTTGATAATAATAAAAAAGATGAATAATGCTTTATGAACTAACTTGCAAAGATGAATAAAGTTATCTAATGCACAAGCAGATAAGCTAGATGTAGTTTTTTCCTAAAAATATATTTTTAGAATTTTTTTTTACAAACATACTTGAGTGTGAAAAAAAAAAAAATAGGTTCAGTCAATTTTATGCATAGAGGGTAGGGTAATGCTACACCTACTACCAAATCTACTACATTTTTCTTTACTATCTTAGTTGGCACACTATTATTAGATGTTTCTACCAACTACTCTACAATAACCTCCACCTAAGATTGTAAAGGGAAAGATAGTAAATTTGGTAGTAGGTGTACCATTACCCTGAAGGGTATAGTTATGGACGGTTTTTTCAAATTTAGCCCCCCATTTTATGCACGTGTCATCCATCTCAAACTGCTCATTACCCCCACCCCCAATCTCCATGCGCACAGCACCATAGAATCCCCCCCGGCCCCGACACAAATCAAATCAAATTCCCAGAATCCAAATTACCAAAACAGCCGTGAATCAAAACGACAAAAGACGGAGAGAAACAGACAGACAAGTCTTATCAGAACTAGTCCATCTCCAACACTCTCCCTCCCCTCTCCCCTCAACTCTATCCCAATTCCAACCAATGGGATCAGCTTACGACTCTAACCCCAGCCTCTCTTGGAACTCTACCGCCGGCGACCAGATCTCGGACGTGGCGGTGAGCGAGTCGTCGGAGAGAAGCAGCAACATCTCCCAGGTCATGAAGGCCGTCGAGGACGCCGAGAACACCATCAAGCAGCAGGTCGGTTTTTTCGTTCCCCTAATTCTTGATCTGGAACTCTGGATGTTTTCGCAGTGTTTTTAATTTGAAGTAGAGTGACGGTAACGCCAGTATGTTCGAAACCGAAACTGTGGGTCCCACCAGGCAAAGTTGCAACGTGGGGTTATTTTATTTGGATCCCCCCACCCACCCACCCACCCACACAAAATAAAACTATTTTTGAAACTACTTTTCAAAATAGACCACTTTCCAAATTAATTTCGAAAATATATCATTCGTTGTTGGGATCTGCTGCCTGTTCAATTGTGAGGCATCTTCAATTTTTTTTTCTTCCGGTGCCGCAGTTTCCAAATGCGGCCTTAGTTCATTTCACTTGAGATTTGACGAATGTTTTCAAATAAAAATTTGTTAAATAGAGGCCGCAGTTCCCAACTGCGGCTTAACACGTTTTTTAGTTGGAAAAATATGTCTAAATCTCGAAGTCACTTATACCAAATATTAAATGAACTACAGCCGCAGTTGGGAATTGCGGCATGGGAAAAATTCATTTTGAAGAGGCCGTAGTAGGGAACTACGGCCTAACAATCGAACAGGCCGCAGTTTCCAACTACTTGTGGTCCATTTTCGAAATTAGTTTCGAAAGCAGTCTATTTTGGGAAAAAATTGGTCAATTTTGGGAATTAGCTCTGTTACCACTCTGTAGCACCCCGAGTTCCACACTGGAAACTCGTGACACTTACCCAGAATCTTTACGTCAATGAGTACACAACACAGAAATCACAGGAAATTAGAAACTTACATTACACAAGGAAACTATATTCTCAACTTGGATGCTTTCCGCAGCTCGAGTTCCTGCTTCACGATCGACAATCCTGCAATTAGCAAACTGTGGGTACGTCAGTTGAATACAACTGACGCAATGCGGATGAAACCTGCAATCTCCAAAATCCTCAACAATCGATATTTGATGCAGAAGAAAAAATGTGAAAGTCAAACCACAAGTGGTGGTGTATGTCATGATCTAGATTCTAATACACAGCTCATATGCACACCGTACTCTTAATCTAATGCAAACTTGATTAGGAAATGTATGCTTTCCATACTACATACTCCCCAAATCGAGTTCGTATTATCCAGATGATATAGTTCGATTTCTCGCCGTGCATCCTACTCTTGTATTCTTTCATGTTTTAGACATTCATCTAGTGACTGGTAGAGTCTGCAGCACATGCAGTCCATTTCCGCTCTTGTAGTCAGATTATGGTCATTCTCCACTCCGAACGGCAGTGATCACTCTGTTCGTTCAGATCATGGTCCTTCTCCACACTCCGATAGGATCTTTGTCCCTCTCCATTCCTGGTCAGGCCGGTGATCATCAGCTCTGCCGGAATCATGGTCATTCTCCACTCCTGTCCTTACCAAAGTTATTATGAACATAAGGCGAATCAATAGGGCCACCCCTACTCTGCCAAAAGACTTAGAGTTACACTCTTGCTCCTTGTTCGTATTGATAACCCAGAATATAGATGGAAACTTAAGAGTCCATCTGCTAAGTTCTGACAGGATTTGTGACTTACGTCTGTATCCTGTTCTTATCACTAAATCCCAGAAATTAACAGTCGAGACAATGCCACACGTGTTCCAGACGAGAGGACGCCGCACGTGTTCCCTTGACAGGTGAGCACACGTCCAACTACTGTCTGTCCTTACCAATCAATAATTTTGGACAAAAACTAACTTGCACAACACTACTATTTATGACAACAAACCTATATGTATTACGAAGTCTTTCTTCATTGTATAAACACTCTTTTGTGTATATTAATGAACATCTTTCATACATATTTCTTAACTACTTTTCAATATTATGTTGTTTAGATAAGTACGAGTGTGAACTTGTATGCATGAAATACCCAAATACTTATTCACTCATTTACAACTTCATTCATATATTTTGTTAAGCTACTAAACATTTCTTGTTAAGCTACTAAACGTTTCTTATGCATGCGTTTATTTTCATTGTCATCTATGTTTATTTTTACTTTTTAAGCAAAACCTTTTATTGCATAAGTTTCATCATAATTTACCATCAAACTAAGGTAAAATAAGCATTCTAATACATGTATTTGTGCATTACTCAATTTCAAAATTGTGTGCGATACAAACATACCTTTCCTATCTTCTCTACTTTGTTCCTTTTTCGTTTCCTTTGTTTCCTTAATTCGACCATTTCAACCATACACACAAGCATGCATACAGAACCATTTGTATTTAATCTATTAACAATACTACAATAACCATTAGCACTTTAATACTTTTCAATACTACTATTAATGATTACAACTGATAACAATTCAAGCTTTCAATTTTAATTCATCAAGCAATCTGTACCATCTACCAAAGCAATCTATCATCAACAATTTTATTTTTACTACAAATAAACTACTACATAATCATGTCAATAAACTACTACATAATTATTTAAATATAAATAACAAACTATTAACAAACAACTAATCAAACAACATATTACTAATGATCTATTGACAATCAAACAATCAAATACTAAAAATTAAAGAAGTATACAAGGAGGAAGAACACCCACTACAATTTCTAGCAAGCATCAATTATTCATTCCATATATAAAGAAAAATAATAATACATGAGGAAGAATACCCACTTTTACTTAGTGAAAAAGTCTTCAATTGCCTTCTCCTCCTTGCTTTCCTTGATTCTTCCTTGACTTCTTGCTCCAATAATAGTAGTATAATTGTAGTAGTAGTAAAGTAGTATAGTAGTAGTAGTAGTAGTAGAAGTAGTAAGCAGCAGTAGTAGTAAATAGCAGTAGCAGCAGTAGTAAACAACAGTAGTAGAAGTAAACAACAGTAGTAGAAGTAATAGTAGATAATAGCAGCAGTAGTAATAGATAGCAACAATAGTAGTAGTAGATATCAGTGGTAGTAGTAGTATTAGGCAGTAACAACAGTAGTAGTAAGAGTGAAGTAGTATATTAGTAGTAGTAAAGCAATAGTAGTAATAGTCAGCAGCAGCAGCAGCAGCAGCAGCAGTAGTAGTAGGTAAATATATAGAGAAAGGGGGTGGAGGGGGCTGCCAGCCAGCAAAGAGAAAAAGAGAGATGTGGGTGAATGTGGAATTCTCTAGGTGCTTAGGTGTCCTCATCTTTTACACTTAACCCATCAAACTTTATTTATTTACACTTGACCTATAGATAACCATGTTGGATTGGGCCTTATGAAAAGAAAATGTTGGGCTTTAAAGAAAATATATATATGAAAATAAATATAGTAAGAATAGTGTATGATAAAAATAAAATAACCATATCAACATAATTGTCACTTATTTTAGGGTATTACATCACTCCCCCTTAGAATAATTCCATCCTCGGAACTATACCAGTGAAGAGGATCAGACACCCAGAAAACTAGTATAACATGTCCATTTCAAAATACAGCATCATAATTAATTTAACAATCCAACTACATACGGAGTACATAGGAAACTTTCATACTTCTAGTCACAACCAAAACATATCATTTTAGCAGCACAACTAATTACATTACATCCTTCAGTACCCGTGATGACCCATATCTTCCTTCTCAGCATCCACTTCAGTCAGTGCGAAAACACGTCCCTGACGGAAGAGCTTCTTCCTTTGATCATTATTCTTCTGCCCCGGACCACTGTTGTTCTTTTGCAGTTATGGGCATTTTGGCCTGACGTGCCCAACCTTTCCACAATTGAAGCATGTTCGTTCACTATCCTGGATCTTTTTCTTTGGGCATTGGGATTTAACGTGTCCTTGCTCTCCACAGAGGAAACACTTCACTGGCTTGACGGCTTCTGTACTGATATTAGGCTTCTGGAACTTCTGGTTCGGGCCTTGCTCCATGAAATTTGTGGCTGGAACAGATCATTTCCCTTCGTTCTGATTCTCGGTCTTCACTTGCGGCTGCTTGTTTTGGTTCATATCCATCTCCGTTGCTGCTGCCCGTCGAACTAGTTTATCAAACCTCCGAATGCATAATGGTACCATTCTTGATCTCAATCCAGGTCGAAGACCCTGCTCGAACCTTTTAGCCTTGTTAACTTCATCCTGAACCATTTCCTGGGCGTATCGAGATAACTGTGTAAACTTTGTTTCATATTCTCGTACTGTCATATTACCCTGCCTCAAATTGATGAACTAGCTTAAGGAATTGTTTGACAATTAAATAAATGATTTGTGTACTTATAAACTAATGCATACCTTATATTCGAATATGGAAAGTCCAACAACAATATATGTCGATGTCATATTACAACCACACATATCGCTTATGGAACAACCAAAAAATCTTTCCATTTTTCTCAGCTAAACCAGCGAACCTGAGAACTTGTTATATTCTAGTCAACATACTAGTAAATTTTGGTTAGAGATCATAAACTATACCATAGAGCTTACCAATGTGCAATAGATCATCATTTATTCATTTTAAAAATAAATCATACTCAATATATTCTCTAGTTTTCCATAAGAATCCGATATCATTATTGTTATTTTGTGTTCATGAATATTGCATATTCATGCTATTTGCTTAAAATATAATTTAGCTGAGCTTTTACTCATATAATAAAAGTTTCTTTCTAAATTTGGTTGGCATCCCCTTTAAACTTTTACAGTTAACACATGGAAAATAATCTCTCTCGTACAAACACAGACTCCTTGTCCACCACCTCCCTTATGTTCTTATGCCAAACCTAACCATCTCAACCTCTCTCCTTATTCTAGCTGCTCTAAGTGACTCTGTTATTGAGCTTAGCTAATGTGTCATGAACTCTGTCATATTAATGGAGAGGTCTTACAATTTAATTAACCAATATCAGGGCCAACCCCCATGTCCCCACCTTGAGGCAGGTGAGGCGTGTTGGGTTTATGTCTTGCATACTATGTTGGATACGAAGACGATGAGACGGTGGAGGAATCGAGACGACCGGAGACGGAGTTGAAGCAAGGGAAACATTCGGTAGCAGTAGTAGCAGGTGGAGTTGCGGTCGACCGTACTTGGGGTGCGGTCGACCGCCCTACTCTGCAGGAGTTCCTATGAGGGGGATGGTCGACCGAACTTGGGGTGCAGTCCACCGAACGCGGCACTGATGGATTATTTAGGTCGGGTCCTGGTGATTCGTGAGAAACCTAACTTGCTCTTCAAGTCAGATCTTACGACTCTTATCGTATGGTTATCTCTTCAGGAATATTCAATGGTTATTGTATCAAGATATCAAACTAGGGTTTCTCTAGATCTCTATATATTTTTGTTATTGGCCTCCATTAAGAGCCAAGAAAAAGATAGAGTACTTAATTGAAGGAGAGATTGCATATTCTCTAATTGTAAACAACTAGTACTTGCTGGTGAGGCTTGAGAGAGAGTCGTAGTGAGAATTGTAATATTCTTGCATCTTTTCTAATTGAATAATATCTTGGGTTTCTTCTCCATTGTATTAAGGCGAACGCCCCAACTAGGACAAATTTGTGTGCTTTAGTGTGTTTGGTATGATCTTATGTGTGCTTGGTAGTTTGTGTTGATTGCATCGAATAACTCAACAAGATCCTAAGATGGATTTTCGGTAGAAATCCCTAACAATTGGTATCAGAGCTTCGGGTTCAAGGGTTTGTTCGAGTTCCTTGGAGATGATGACAGATTAAATCACGAAGATCAAGCAGTTCAAAGGCAAGATCAACTTTATTCTCTTGAAGGTGGACATGCATGAAGCATCGGTTCAACAGGACTTGGATCTATTCCTAGAAGGAGATAAAGGGAGACCAATCGGCACAAAGCAGGAGAAGTGGAAGAAGATATGTTCAGAAGCCTTAGGTTTAATCCGGTTGTCATCGAAGAGTGAAATCAGGTATGAAGAAGCACGACGAGTCTTTGGGCAAGATTCAGAACTGACTACTTGGGTTCGTCATTACAGGGTCGGATGTACCAGCAAAGAAAGTTGTGGGGTTTCTCAATGAAGAAAAGTACCGCTCTTCTAGATCATGAAGTGGAGAGTTCAATATGAAATCTGAACTGACGGCGTTCAACGCAGATGGTCTAAGGGTTTCCAACTCGATATATTCATCACCAAATCCATCCAACATGATGGCTGTGCTAGATGAGAAATCTGCCAAGAAAAAGTTTTTCATAGCAGGTATGATCAACGGGTTAGAGGATGATGCACTTAGGAAGGAGAGTCAGAAATCGACGTTAACTTCTGTGAGTTGCTTGAAGGTGGATTGTACTTTGATTGGAAGGGAAAGTGTATGTAGGAGTAAGGTTCGTGGCCACCAGTGCAAAGGGATTGAGCATTACATGAGAGACTGTTGCAAGCGGTTGAGTCAGAGGGGCGCCAAATCTAGTGCCGCTGAATCAGGTGATGGCTTAAACAGTGCTTTTGTTTCAAGTTCTTTAGATGTGAATTCCGGTTGTTCTTTTGATTCTGTTAGTTATTCTCAAGTTTGCTCCGAGAGGGAGATGGTTTATACTTGCAAATTTGCATCATATCGTTGTGTGGGAACGAAGGTTGATAAGATTTGTGAAGTAATGGTTTCTACTTACAAGTTTACCTCATGTCGTTGTGTGGGAACGAAGATTGACAAGAATTGTGAAGTAAGGGATGAGAAAACTAATCAGTCAAAGATGATAAACGGAAGGGGACACACTAGATGAGGGCATGTATATTCCTTTGATGAAGCGGAGCCTTATATCCATGAGAACTCTAGAAGTTCGGGACTGCATCTAGGTGGAGTTCGATCAGTTTGGGAAAGTTATCGTGATGTGATGAAGGGTGAGAGGGGGATTGAGCAGCGTCAGCACAACCTTTACCAGTTTTGGAGGAACAGAAAAACTTGCGCAAGTGTTTCGAAGCCCATTGTTCCTAAAGCATCATCTAATATGCCGTCACTCGAATCATCCGAGCGAGACTGCGACGTTTGAATATCGTCGGAAGGTGGAGAGAACCTTGAGGTAGGTAGAGTTTGTGTAGAGGGTGGCACTTCCATGATTACATCTACTGGGGTGTGCCCTTGAGGGGGGCATACAACGGGAGAAAAATAGGTGGAGATAGATTCAACTAGCAGAGGAAGCCATTGAAACGAGTTGTTTGCAAGAAGAGAAGGAAAAGAGTCTAGAATGTTTTAAATCACACAGGTGTGGATTCATGAGTATGCAATCCAAGGTGGAGATTGTTGGGTTTATGTCTTGCATACTATGTTGGATACGAAGACGATGAGACGATGGAGGAATCGAGACGATCGGAGATGGAGTGGAAGCAAGGAAAACAATCAACAACAGTAGTAGCTGGTGGAGTTGCGGTCAATCGTACTTGGGGGTGTGGTCGACCGCCTCCGAGAGGGGACTTGGGGTGCGGTCGACCGAACGCGGCGCTGATGGATTATTTGGGTCTGGTCTTGGTGATTTGTGAGATGCCCAATTTGCTCTTCAAGTCAGATCTTACGGCTCTTATTGTAGGGTTATCTCTTCAGGAATATCCAATGGTTATTGTATCAAGATATCAAACTAGGGTTTCTCTAGATCTCTATATATTATTGTTATTGACCTCCATTGAGAGCCAAGAAAGAGAGAAAGTACTTAATTGAAGGAGAGATTGAGTGATTCTCTAATTGTAAACAACTAGTACTTGCTAGTGAGGCTTGAGAGAGGGTCGTGATGAGAATTGTAATATTCTTATATATTTTCTAGTTGAATAACATCTTGGGTTTCTTCTCCACTGGATTAAGGCAAAAGCCCCAACCGGGACAAATTTGTGTGTGCTTTGGTGTGTTTGGTATGATCTCACGTGTGCTTGGTAGTTTGTGTTGATTGCATCAAATAACTCAACAAGATCCTAAGAGGGGTTTTCGGTAGAATTCCCTAACAAGGCGGCTGCCTCATGCCTCCAAAATTTTTGACATTTAGGGGCTCCAAAATTTGTATTCCCCTTGTAAATATAGGCACGTAGTTTGCACTTAAAAAAAATATATTGTAATTAGGGTCCCCAAAAAATAATTATTTAGACATTTCGCCTTGGGCCCCCAGGAACTCAGGGCCGGCTCTGACCAATATGCAGTGGCAATGTTGGTGTCTCAACCAAAATGAGAATGAAGATTCATACAGACAGTATGGATTAGTACTCCCCCTCCCGCACCCTTACACTTGATGCCTATGGCCTGAGGTAGGACAAGAAAAAAAATAAGTCTCCACTATAATATTAACCTAACTGTCTTGATCTTTCTCTTTCCTAAGTAAGGAGGATGCCCATCCTCTTAAGGAATACTGCTCATAGCCCCTTATAACTATATTTAATATACAAGTGCTTAAAACTCCTGGGGACTATTAATTTAAAATTGTTATGCAAGCCCTTCTTATTTGGTACCATATCTTTGGGTTGATGGAACTTTGTGTGAGATTGTTATTATGAAGGAAGCTTATCTTATTGGGCATGTGAAAACGCTTGAATTTGTGCTTTATGCAGGCTTTAAAAATTTATTCGAATTGTAATTGGACATTCTTTTTCTCCAGATGCAAGAGAATCAACTATTAAAGGATCAACTTCTGCGTCAAACACGAATACTGGAAAAATATGTAATCATTTCCATCAACATGTGTTTATTCTCTCCTCCCAGCAGGGTGTAGTTTTTCCTGTCTGTAGAGATTTCTCTATTATGCTACAATATTTGCTGCTAAATTATTTCTCCCCTGTTTTTTTTTGCCATTTTAATGATGCTTGACTTACTTTGCTGATATCGTTTGGTTGGGGTAAATGTTTATTGCCTTATTTGCATTTGTTAGATAATACTTTGAATTACAATAGCCAATAGGTTAATAAGGGTGCCATAGACAATTAAATAGCTTTTAGTTTTTAAATTTAATTTATGCTTGTTTTTTTTATACATATGCATTGACTTGAAGTAAACGGCACATTCAGACACTTGATTTCTATTGTCATGGGAGCTTTGTTTTATGCATGGCCGACGGATATTGTGAGTTGGGAGTGCAACCATACATGTTGGTAGGTTATATTCTGTAATATTTTTAACAGTAGTCTTTTCTCTTGTGGCATGTTTAACTCGAACAGTTTTAGTTCTTAAGGATTTACTTATAACTGCTTTTAGATTTTTGTGGAGAATTTTATGATTGGGGACCTTAATCGGGAATCTAGAAAAATAAAATCCACAATCACTTGTTTTCTTTAATTCATGTTTTACCCACTTATAAATAGTACAGCAAACTATTTTCACGTCTTTGGAGATTATGACAATCCTCCTGTGGCACGCTAAAAGTATAACCTCCACAACCGCAATTCTAGATCCAAACATTGCAAGGTTATTTTCATACCATAAAACACAAATTGATGTAAAAATCACTATTTTGAACATGTTTTGTCCATTGATCATGTGGTTGCAAAATGAACGATTCTTCAATAACGGAAAAATTGCAACCATTTAATGCATGAGGAAAACATGTTCAACCACAATGATGTTTCTTTCCCGTATCTTTTATGACATGTAGAACCCTTTGAATGGTGCATTTGTGTTGTGTGTGTGTGTGGTGGCATGGGGTGAGGGGATGGGCTACTTCAGAGACTATTACTTAAGTTTGTTTTGATGACAAATTGGAGGATGGATCATCCAATTCAAAAGGTGAACTCCGCTGAATGTGATCTACATTATAATATGTATGTATGCACAAAATTTTATATGATTTAGACAAGTTTTAAATGTGTATAGACCACAAAATTGGTGTTTTAAAGAAAAGTAAAGAATTACTCAATTTTTGTAGTTTCACGATGCATACTATAAATTCGTCAAAATTGTTTGAGATTTGGTTTATCTATAGTATTTGTGTTGAAGAGCACATCCAATGGCGCGAATATTCATTTTGGATGACTCATCATCAAATTTGTTATAAGAACAAAGCTGAAAGTAGTACTCTCAAAAGTAGCCCAGCTTAACACACACACACACACACTCTCTCTCTCTCTATATATATATATACACTCTCTTTATATATATATATATATATATATATATATATATATATATATATATATATAAAGTGTATATATATATATAGGGAAAGCTTCGGTTGAGCACTACTTTAGTGCTCACCGCGTGAACACTAGGCCTTCGAGCGTTCATATCGAAAATCCGAACCGTTCACATTGATCTACACATCTAAATTAGTCTAAATATGTAAAATCAAATCATTTGAAATTCATATGCCCATTTATTGAAGTGTTACAAAATTGTATGGCTGAAAATCATTGTTTTTATAGTCACATGATGGATGGGCAAATGAATTTCAAATAATTTGATTTTACATATTTAGACTAATTGGGATGTGTAGATCAATGTGAACGTTCGGATTTTCGATATGAACGCCCGAAGGCCTAGTGTTCACGCGGTGAGCACTAGAGTAGTGCTCAACTGAAGCTTTCCCTATATATATATATAGTGTATATATATATATATAGAGAGAGAGAGAGAGAGAGAGAGAGAGAGAGATCTGACGTAAAACGTAATCCTAAATAGAGAATTTTCAAGATTTTTAAAGGATTAATTTTACTAACATGTAATGCAGATCAAGTTAGAAATTAAAACAGTTAATCGGTTCGATGGATTTTCAAGAATTGAATTAAGTTTAACAGGCCCAATTAACAATTCAGTTCTAACAATCAATAATTATATCTCTAAGCGTTCTTAGCAAGTAAAAGATGCAATATTGATTTGTACTCTAATTAGCAAGTAGAAACGCTCACTCTCAATATTAGAAGACGACAGATAAATCAAATAATATAATAGTGATGATAAGGTAGTATAACACAAATAAATGAAAAGAGGAAAGAGTACACCGGGGGTTCGAAGCAACTAGTGTTAGATCTCAGATTGGCAGCAAATTAGTAAATTAGCAAATGAGCAAATGAGGAAATTAGCTAACGAGCAAATCAGCAAATCAGCAAACAGGCTGACTATTGGCTGACCGGAGTGGCAGCACCGAAGTGCGGGGGCGTCGATGGCGGGAAGCGGTGGCGACACAACAAGGGACGAGGGGATTTGGTAGTTAGGGTTTGACTTTGGAGAGGGGTTTTGAAGATTTGAGGTCAGGGGTGAAGGGGAGAGTTGACGACGGTGGTGGAGGAAGTTAGGGAGGGCGATGATGGTGGTCGATGAGGTGAGAGGAGGTGACGGCGAGGGCTTTCGAGTGGAAGAGAAGCGGTGTTGGTGGGGGTGAGTGGTGTCGGGATCGTCGGGGGGCCTTGGGCGAAGTGGTTGCGATGGAGGCGACGGGTAGAAGGAGGGTCGACGACGGTGGTGGTGTCGAAGAGGGTGAGGAGGAGTGGTGGTCGTGGGTCTTGGGGTTTCGGGATCCAGAGAAGAGGAAGAAGGAAGGTAGGGGATTGATTAGGGTTTGGTTAATTTGGGGATTAGGGTTAAGGTTAAGGAATTGAAGTGGATTTAGGGATTTGGGGTCGTTTCAGAGTTAATCTCAAACCCTAAAATTTTATTAGGATTTATCAGAAACCCTAATAATTGGATCTAAATTGTATACACAAAAAGAGAGTCGAAGAGCAAAACTCAACACAATATATATATTTTTAATCAAGAATGACATTACTTCTCATTAATTTCAAAGCCTATATATAGGCTCAAAATAAATCTTGATACAAATCTCAAAATATTCTAAAATCTCATAAATATTTTAATGCATAAAGAAAGATTATATATGGTTATAATTGTCAAAAACAAATATGGTACTGAAATAAAATACTAAACAAAACAGAATTGATGTCCTCATCATTCTCTCCGGGTGGGAGAGAGCTCGACCCAGTCGAGTCAAAACCAGTGATTCTGTCATGGTGCTCCAAAAGATCTGGATCCAGCTACGGGAGCTCCTCACGATCATTACAAGTGTCATCCTTCTTCGGCTTATTCTTCCACCTCACCAAATACCTACGAATACCACCATCTCTTATGGTGATTATCTAATCATCTAAAATATTTTTCAATTCTTCTGTCGGTGTGTAAATAGTATCAGGTAGAGGGGTAAATGTAGGAATCTCACAATTAGGCTGTAGGGTAGGCTCATCTACAAGAAAATTTTTGCGGTTAAATTTTGAGCCTTCATAGAGTACTAGATCCTCAATATTGAAAGTCTTATGCCAAAACCTTCAGGAAGGTCAACGACATAGGTCTTATCATTGATTGTATGTAGAATCTTAAATGGGCCTGCAGCATGTATGGTCAAGTTCTTAACGAATCAGCTGGAAACCGTTCCGGACGAATCCGAACCATCACTTCGTCACCAACATTAAGAGTTGTAATTTTTCTTCTAGTATCTGTTATTAACGTGTAGTTAAAATTATTCTTATTAATTTTCTTGGAAATTTCTCTATGCAAATCGTGAATGCAGAATGCAAATGTGGATGCAGACTCTGTGACTCTGTGATGTTTTAATACAGGGGTAAAATCTTTGGGCTGTCCAGTGACTTGGGAAAGGATAGGTGACTCAATAGAGGTGACTGGACAGACCGAATACAATTGAGAGACTAGTCATCCCCTTTTCATCATAAGTCATCACTTATATTAGGTTCGTAGGTAAAATCATTGTCGGACTCATCAACAATGACATCGGTATCTTCTACTATATTGATCTTATTGGGGCTGGGATAATTGCCAGCAATAAGGTCATAGCCCTTACATTTATAGCACTTAGTGAGAGGATCAATCTTAGAATAGTCTCTTTCCGTGTTCTTACCCGTGTTGTCATTTCTAAGTGGATTTGAATTTGATGTAGGCTTACTTGGGTAAGACTTGTTGGGGTACTGAGGATAAGAGTGCTCAGGTCTATATAGATCAGGAAGTGTCATTCCAGAGGAATGATCCATCGAATCACTTGACTTGCAATGGAAACTTGCTTTAAGGGAATCCATATCGAGGACAAGGGCATAAGCTGCCGCTAATGAGTCCACATTTCTATGAATTAGCTCGTTCCTCAGATCGGCTCGTAATCTAGTCCTGAATCTAGAGAGAGTTTGTTCTTTGCTCTCTTTACCTAAGGCATTGCACCGAATAAGGAAGTCATCAAACTTATCAACATATTCTTGTGGATTTACTTCCTTGATAAAGTTGGTTCTACAAATCTAGCAATCGGGTGTGGAACGATAACGGTACATATCTTTCAGTGAGCTTCTTTTTCATGGCTTCTTAAATGGCTATGAGTGCCAGGCCTCTCCGGGCGTGTTCAAGATTGGTCCAGTGTTGTTGAGCTTTTCAATCAAATTCATCGTGGCAAATTTAACTTTTAGGGCTTCGCTCATGGCAAACAACACAAAGTAGTGGTCCATTGCACGGATCCAATCGAGATAAACTTGGAGTTCCATGTGGCCTTCAAAGTGGGGAACGTCAGCCTTAACGTTCTTCTTGTATTGTTCGTCAGGGTCACGTTTTTGACGTCGATCATCACGAACATTCTCTTGAGGGATATGGTGATTAGCATGAAGCTCAGGGGCAACGGTTTGATTTAGTTCAACTTTCTCAAGCCTCTGATTGATATTGGCAAGAGTTGCTTAAATGGTAGCTAGGGTAGTGCAAATATCAGAGTTGTCCATCTCAGTTCGGGGAGGGGTTCGTAGAAATCTAGGGTTCCTTATTAGGTGGTTTGGGAGGGACAAGAAAGGCTCTTCAGAATTTGTGACGGTGCTGCGAACATGCATTCACCAATGGTGAAAATTAGGGGTCGTGTGTATGCTGAAATATGGGAAAACGTGTCCTAAATGCACCTAAGAGGTGTTTTTTCTTTCTTTTTTTTAAAAAAATCTGAAATGATCTAAGAGGAAAGAAAAATAAAAGACAACCGATCCTAAATGAATGCAAAATTATGCCTAAATAATGCAACAACTAGGGTTTTAAGAACCTTTGCTCTGATACCAAAATGATGTAAAACGTAATTCTAAATAGAGAATTTTCAAGAATTTTAAAGGATTAATTTTACCAACATGTAATGCAGATTAAGTTAGAAATTAAAACAGTTCATCGGTTCGATGGATTTTCAAGAATTGAATTAAGTTTAACAAGCCCAATTAACAATTCAGTTTTAACAATCAATAATTATATCTATAAGCGTTCTTAGCAAGTAAAAGATGCAATATTGATTTGTACTCTAATTAGCAGGTAGAAACGCTCACTATCAATATTAGTGGACGACAGATAAATCAAATAATATAATAGAGATGATAAGGTAGTATAACACAAATAAATGGAAAGAGAAAAGAGTACACCGGGGGTTCGAAGCAACTAGTGTTAAATCTCAGATTGGCAGCAAATGAGCAAATCAGCTAACGAGCAAATCGGCAAATTAGCAAATGGGATGACTATTGGCTGACCGGAGTGGCAACAACGAAGTGCGGGGGCGTTGATGGCAGGAAGCGGTGGCGACACAGCAAGGGACGAGGGCATTTGGTAGTTAGGGTTTGAATTTGGAGAGGGGTTTTGAAGATCTGAGGTCAGGGTGAAGGAGAGAGTTGATGACGGTGGTCGAGGAAGTGAGGGAGGGCAATGACGGTGGTCGATGAGGTGAGAGGAGGTGACGGCTAGGGCTTTCGGGTGGAAGAGAAGTGGCGTTGGTAGGGGTGAGTGGTGTCGGGATCGTCGGGGGGCCTTGGGCAAAGTGGTTGCGATGGAGGCGACGGGTTGAAGGAGGGTCGACGACGGTGGTGGTGTCGAAGAGGGTGAGGAGTGGTGGTCGTGGGTCTTGGGGTTTGGAATCCAGAGAAGAGGAAGAAGGAAGGTAGGGGATTGATTAGGATTTGGTTAACTTGGGGATTAGGGTTAGGGTTTAGGAATTGAACTGGATTTGGGGATTTGGGGTAGTTTTAGAGTTTATCACAGACCCTAAAATTTTATTAGGATTTATCACAAACCCTAATAATTGGATCTCAATTGTATCACAAAAAAAAGAGAGATGAAGAGTAAAACTCAACGCACACACACACACACACACACACATATATATATATATATATGAGTCTTCTTCCGTTGCAAACGGGTCGGAAGCGGGTCTGTTCGCACAGACCCGTGCGAACTTTGATCTGGACCGTTGGATCAAATCATATTTTTTTTAATATAAATTTGCCTTGACTCATCGTTGGGAATGACGGGTTAAGGCAAATTTTTTTTAAAAAAAATAGCCTTAACCCGTTCTGGGGAAGAACGGGTTAAGGCAATCTAAAATCATTTGAAGGTGCATTCAGATCGTCTTCTTCGACGATTTCTCTATCGCTCTTTCTTCTTTCTTCGACGAACCCAACGACAAAAAAATCCTAATCCTTCGTCTAAACCCAAATCAACCCACTTACGTCCGCTCCCCCTCCTCCCAACTTCAAAGTTCGAAACCCTACCTTCTCTTCCCCTCTTCGATACGAAATCGAAACCCTAGTTTTCTTCCAAATCGATTGTTTGGCTTGATTTGGACCGATTTTGTAAGGTATACACTATTTTTTTACCTCAATAATCTATATTTGTTTTTTTTTCAATTTGTGTGTAGTAAATTATTTAGAAATTGGGAAAAAATTTATATGCCTTAGTAGATTTTAGATGTAGAATCGGGTTGACTTCAAGTATATTCAATTGCCGAATTCTGTTGCTTGCGTTAGTAATTTGTAGAATTAGAATTGTATATACGAAATTAGTTAGAAACTTTTCAGTGCGGTTATGGTTGAAAACCCTGCAAACGACCGTAAAAAAATACGAAACTTTGCGAGTAGGTTCGTCTCACGTAGTACAAGCCACCCCAATTTGTAGAAGCGAGTTTCGACTCACGGTTCGAGAGATACGGCCGCGTATCGCTTTCGATTGAAAAAAACCAAGTAAAGCGGTACACGGCTGTATCTCCCGAACCGTGACTCGAATCTTGCTTCTACAAGTTCGGGTGGCTTGCCCTACGTGAATTCGACCAAGTCGGAAAGTTTTATAATTTTCGGATGCCGTTTGTGCGGTTTTCTTCAATTCCTCGCATGAGAAGTTTTTCACTTAGAATTTTGTAAGTGCGGTTAGAGTTGAAAACCATTCAAACGACCTCCAAAAAATTTGAAACTTTGCGAATTGGTTGGTATCCACTATGAAAAGCCAACCCAAGTTGTGGAAGCGAGTTTCGACTCACGGTTCGACAGATACGGCCGCGTATCGTTTTCGGTTGGAAAAAACCAAGTAAAGCGGTACACGGCCGTATCTTCCGAACCGTGACTCGAAACTCGCTTCTACAAGTTCGGGTGGCTTGCCCTACGTGAATTGGACCTAGTCGGAAAGTTTTATAATTTTCGGATGCCGTTTGTGCGGTTTTCTTCAATTCCTCAAATAAGAAGTTTTTGACTTAGAATTTTCTAAGTGCGGTTAGATTACAAAACCCTTCAAACGACCTCCAAAAAATACAAAACTTTGCGAGTTGGTTGGTGTCCCCTACGAGAAGCCACCCCAATTTGTAGAAGCGAGTTTCGACTCACGGTTCGAGAGATACGGCCGCGTATCGCTTTCAGTTGGAAAAAAAATAACTAAAGCCGGTACACGGCCGTATCTCGCAAACCGTGACTCGAAACTCGCTTCTACAAGTTCGGGTGGCTTGCCCTACGTGAATCCGACCAAGTCGGAAAGTTTTATAATTTTCGGATGCCGTTTGTGCTGTTTTCTTCAATTCCTCAAATGAGAAGTTTTTGATTTGGAATTTTCTAAGTGCGGTTAGATTAGAAAATCCTTCAAACGACCTCCAAAAAATACGAAACTTTGCGAGGTGGTTGGTGTCCCCTACGAGAAGCCACCCCAATTTGTAGATGCGAGTTTCGACTCATGGTTCGAGAGATACGGCCGCGTATCGCTTTCGGTTGGAAAAAAACAAGTAAAGCTGGTACACGGCCGTATCTCCCGAACCGTGACTCGAATCTCGCTTCTACAAGTTCGGGTGGCTTGCCCTACGTGAATTCGACCAAGTCGGAAAGTTTTATAATTTTCAGATGCAGTTTGTGCGGTTTTCTCAACTTCCTCGCATGAGAAGTTTTTTATTTAGAATTTTCTAAGTGCGGTTAGAGTTGAAAACACTTCAAACCACCTCCAAAAAATACGAAACTTTGCGAGTTGGTTGGTGTCCCCTATGAGAAGCCAACCCAACTCGTACAAGTGAGTTTCGACTCACGGTTCGAGAGATACGGCCGCGTATCGCTTTCGGTTGAAAAAACCAAGTATAGCGGTACACGGCTGTATCTCGCAAACCGCGACTCGAAACTCGCTTCTACAAGCTCGGGTGGCTTGCCCTACGTGAATCCGACCAAGTCAGAAAGTTTTATAATTTTCGGATGCCATTTGTGCGGTTTTCTCAAGTTTATCTGTTTTGAAGTTTTTGAGTTAGAACATTTTCTAAGTGCGGTTAGAGTTGAAAACACTTCAAACCACTTCCAAAAAATACGAAACTTTGCGAGTTGGTTGGTGTCCCCTATGAGAAGCCAACCTAACTTGTAAAAGTGAGTTTTGACTCACGGTTCGAGAGATACGGCCGCGTATCGCTTTCGGTCGAAAAAAACCAAGTATAGCGGTACACGGCCGTATCTCGCAAACCGCGACTCGAAACTCGCTTCTACAAGCTCGGGTGGCTTGCCCGACGTGAATCCGACCAAGTCGGAAAGTTTTATAATTTTCGGATGCCGTTTGTGCGGTTTTCTTAAGTTTATCTGTTTAGAAGTTTTTAAGTTAGAACATTTTCTAAGTGCGGTTAGAGTTGAAAACACTTCAAACCACCTCCAAAAAATTTAAAACTTTGCGAGTTGGTTGATCTCATGTAGCACAAGCAACCACAACTTGTATAAGTCAATTTGGACTCACGGTTAGTGAGATACGGCCGTGTATCGCTTTTGGTTGAAAAAAACTCAAATAAAGTGATACACGGCCGTATTTCTCGAACCGTTAGTGGAAACTGATTTTTACAAGTTGTGGTGGCTTGCGCACTTATAAAAACACCAAATACAATGGTTTAGTACCCCTAACTGTATAAGTCAAATAAACTTTCGTCTGTGTAGGATATATCTTCTTTTGTTGATACATATACAAATTTGTTCATTCACAACAAGCCATTCACAACAACAAATTTATTCATATATCAAACATTACAAACTGGCAAGAACATGTTGTTTGAAGATACAGAGAATGCGTACATAACTCAAGCAAATTGACATTACAAAGTCAATTTTTGACACTCTACTCCAAAATTGAAATTAATTTAGTATACAAGTACATGCTCGGTTTTTTTCTCAAAGTGATAGGAAGGACTGCTGACTCTGCGTTTTTTTGAATGCATAAGTAGCAGTTATCCCCCGTGCATACAATTTAGTTCACTACTATTACACAGAGGTAAAAATTCTCCGCTTCGTGAGATAGAGTAGTAGTTGGTGTAACTGTATATTCAAAGTACTTGACAACTTCTTGACACGCACTCCTCATATCCGTACTATTTGTTGCACGATTGTGAGGTGTGCATGCCAAGAAACTGAAAAGTACCATGAATACACTGACACCCACTACTACTCCGTCCTACGAAGCAAAGAATTTTTACACTCTGTGTATGAAAGGAGGACAATTGCTACTTATGCAAACACATCTAACAGCTAGAAAAAAGAAGACTAAGGAAAATGAAGGAAAAAAAAGGCAGAGTCGGCGGCCCTCTCTACCCCTTGAGAGAAACTGAGCATGCACTTGTACACTGAAATGTTCATGCACAAGTCTCTCTACTCCTGCATCTTCATACACAAGAACAACAATTGAAGGCGACCATCTTTGAACTTAAATTTCTTTTATAACTCAAACTTCTTCCCCCTTCAAGAAGAAAAGATTATCTTGAAGAGAAGAAGAAAAGATTGGCTCCTCATACTTTTTTTGTAGGACTCATTTCAAGTGTCTCCTCCCTCTTTTTTTCCCTTTCTTCTCTACATTGAGTTCATTCTCATTTGAGTTATGAACTCAATATGCTTAGTTATAGGGAAATGAAGAAGGAGGGGTGCATGACAGCTATCAAGTCTGAAAAATGCACATCAAACAAGAAGGGATCAAAACAAGAAGAAGAAGAAGACAAGAAGGGATCAAAACAAGAAGAAGAAGAAGACAAGAAGGTTAAATTGTGATACACTTCAATTCGCACTGATACAAAAATCAAAAAGTATGATACAAGTCTCCAAAAAACAGCATCAAGGACAGCAATTGTCTCCACCAAATTGATACACATCTCAAAATGTACAGACCTTGTCTACAAATTACGTCTCTCTACTTAAGCCGTTGTTGGTGACGACAGGTTAAGTACACTTAACCCGTCGGTACCAACAACCGGTTAAGTATACTGGGTCTATGCCAATACTTGGTCTATACATGATGAACCACTGCCAATATTTGTCAACGTAACCCGTTGTTACGGATAACGGGTTAAGTCAACAAAACCCGTTATCATTAACGACGGGTTACATACACTTATATTTGCAGAAGTTTATGACTACATGCATAAGTAGATGGCGAAGTTCTGTCAATATACGTTAACTTAATCCGTTATTGACGATAACAGGTTAAGTACAGGTAACCCGTTATCGTAAATAACGAGTTAAGTGTACTTATATCGGCAGTACTGAAGTTTATTAAATCGCATGAAAAAAAATGTGTAAACAAGTTTGTAAATATAACATATAAAGTAGTTCACTTAATGAAAATAATTTATGATAAATTATTCAAACACCACTTTGACCATACTAAAATCTGCTCTTAAAATTTTATATAATCAGCTTTCTATAGATGTTTGTTACGCGATTTCAAATTTTGTTTGTAAACAAACAAATTTTAAAAACATTTACGTTCATTCATCGAATTTGGTTTAAACAATTATGTTAGATATAATTTTTGGTTGGGTTAGAGTACTTTGTAGGGTTAGAGTAGAGTTACAGTAGGTTAAGGGCAGGGTTAGGGTTAGCGGGGGTTAGGGGTTCGGTTAGATCTTGTTTTTTATTTATTTCCATTCCTCGCCACGTAACTAACCAATATAAAATCGATATCATCAAATGAATATAAAAATTAACACAAATTAATTTAGTATTTTGTTTCATAAAAAACAATTAAAAAAAATTGTAGGTTAGGTTTAGGGTTATTCTAGGGTTAGTAAGTTAGGGTTAGCGATTAGGGTTAGGGTTAATGTAGGGTTTGGATCTCCACTATTTTTCACTTCGTTGTAGAACAAGTTCAAAATGGGAAAAACCTAAAGTATATAGCCAAATGTAGATCCCCACGTGTCTACAAAAAATCAACTGTAGATCCCCACATGTAAGGAGAAAACCACATGTAGCATTTGTTGGTTTTTTGGAAGCCATTGATAACACGAAGAAGATAGAGACGGGAAGATAAGGAAAAAATCACATTTAGATCCCCACATGTAGCCTATGCATGGAAAAAAATACATGTAGATCCCCACATGTAGCCTATACATGGAAAAAATACATGTAGATCTCCACATGCTGATATCCCAATTGGAAAAGCCTAACCAGATGCGTCACGCCATCAGATCCAATTAATTGGCCATCAAGAACTGGATCTGTACATAGGGTTTTTCCCATATATAAGCTACATGTAGGGGTGTACATGTGGTTATGTAGTTTAGGTTTTTCCCATATTGAAGTGTCTGCAATAATAGTAGGCGGGTGTTGAGTTCTGCTTGTTTAGCTTGGTGCTTTTTTCCACATAGGTGTATGTTCAAAGGTTTCTGGCTTGTGGTGGTCACTTGGCTTAGAGGACAACACCACTTCTTTGGTGGAGACAACGGCCTACACTCTAGATTGTGGAAATATAACCTATATGATTGTGGAAATGTAGCCTATATGGAGAAAAAACCACATGTAGCCTATGTGGAGAAAAAACCACATGTACATCCCCACATTTAGTCTATATGGGGGAAAAACCACATGTAGATCCCCACATGTAGCCTATATGGGAAAAAAACCACATGTAGATCCCACATGTAGCCTATATGGGAGAAAAACCACATGTAGATCCCCACATATAGCCTATATATGGGAAAAACCATATGTAGATCCCCACATGCATGTAAAAAAAGACCAATACAGATGTGGAATCTCGCTGTGATGATGATGGTATCCCTAATGGAAAAGCACAAACGCGTTATTAGAGCGCCACGCCACCAGATCTTTTTCTCTTCGTAGTAGAACAAGTTCAATATGGGAAAAACCTAAAGTACATAGCCAAATGTAGATCCCACATGTAGCCTACATATAGGGAAAAACCAAGTGTAGACCAGAAAAACCACATGTAGCAATAAATGGTTTTTTGGAAGCTATTGATGACATGAAGAAGATATAGACGGGAAGATGAGGATAGGGATGAAGCAGAATTAATGGGCGAGCTGAGTCTGAGTATAGGCTGGCTTGGGGGAAGATATATTTGATTAATCTGGGAATTTAGAACGGCCCGTTAATGTACTACAAGTTAACGACTTGTACTACAAGTTAAGATTATTGCCATGTTGTACATGTGGTTCCACATGTTGCAAAGTAAAATCTAAATGTGGGGATCTACAAATATTAATTGTTGTACATGTTCGTCACAATTTTTTTTTAATTGTTTTTTATGAAACAAAATACTAAATTAATTTGTGTTAATTTTTATATTCATTTGATGATATCGATTTTATATTGGTTAGTTACGTGGCAAGGAATGGAAATAAATAAAAAAACAAGACCTAACCAAACCCCTAACCCCCGCTAACCCTAACCCTGCCCTTAACCTACTGTAACTCTACTCTAGCCATACAAAGTACTCTAACCCAATCAAAAATTATATCTAACATAATTGTTTAAATCGAATTCGATGAATGAACGTAAATGTTTTAAAAATTTGTTTGTTTACAAACAAAATTTGAAATCGCGTAACGAACATCTATGGAAAGCTGATTATATAAAATTTTATGAGCAGATTTTACTATGGTCAAAGTGGTGTTTGAATAATTTATCGTAAATTGTTTTCATTAAGTGAACTACTTTATATGTTATATTTACAAACTTGTTTACACATTTTTTTATGCGATTTAATAAACTTCAGTACTGCCGATATAGGTACACTTAACCCGTTATTTACGATAACGGGTTACCTGTACTTAACTCGTTATCGTCAATAACGGATTAAGTTAACGTGTATTGGCAGAACTTCGCCATCTACTTATGCATGTAGTCATAAACTTCTGCAAATATAAGTGTACGTAACCTGTTGTTGGTGATTACGGGTTTTGTTGACTTAACCCGTTATCCGTAACAACGGGTTACGTTGACAAATATTGGCAGTGGTTCATCATGTATAGACCAAGTATTGGCATAGACCAAGTATACTTAACCCGTTGTTTGTGAGACCCCGTATTTCTAGAAGAGTATATATATATATATATATATATATATATATATAGTATAATACTAAAGTAGAAAGAAAGAAAGGAAGGAATGGATGGGAAGTGTGACGTGGCATGAAAGAAGGAATGGAACGGATGGAAGTGTGTGTGTGGTACTTTGACTGGTTGACCATATATATGGCATAAATGAATGAAGGATTGAATGAATGGAACAATGGTGTGCGGTTTGACCGGTTGACTTGGGGAACATAATCCCATACCGGCCATGAGAAGGAAGAGAAAGAAAGATATATTAGGAAAAGCCAAGGATAAAGGTACCCAACGTCCGGACACCCTTTTGAGGCAGCCTGTGGTGGGCGTGGCTAAAATTTAATTAATTGTGTGCGTACGAGTTGAGTACGAGGCATTACAGATGGTATCAGAGCCAACTTTCGACATCGAATGTAGGACTTGTATATAGGAAGTGCGTGGGACGCAATATATGTGTATGAGATGCGTAAGACCCTGGGAGGGCAGCAATTAGGAGACAAGTCTACATTCGACTAGAAAGGCGATCCTGTGCTAGATTGCATGTCCCGTATTCAGCGAGGACGCTGAATTCTTAAGAGGGAGTGAATGTGAGACCCCGTATTTCTAGAAGAGTATATATACTAGCATAGTGTATATATATATATATATATATATATATATATATATAGTATAATACTAAAGTAGAAAGAAAGAAAGGAAGGAATGGATGGGAAGTGTGACGTGGCATGAAAGAAGGAATGGAACGGATGGAAGTGTGTGTGAATGGATGGGAAGTGTGACGTGGCATGAAAGAAGGAATGGAACGGATGGAAGTGTGTGTGTGGTACTTTGACTGGTTGACCATATATATAGCATAAATGAATGAAGGATTGAATGAATGGAACAATGGTGTGCGGTTTGACCGGTTGACTTGGGAAACATAATCCCATACCGGCCATGAGAAGGAAGAGAAAGAAAGATATATTAGGAAAAGCCAAGGATAAAGGTACCCAACGTCCGACACCCTTTTGAGGCAGCCTGTGGTGGGCGTGGCTAGAATTTAATTAATTGTGTGTGTACGAGTTGAGTACGGGGCGTTACATTGTTGGCACCGACCCGTCGTCACCAACAACGGCTTAAGTAGAGAGATGTAATTTGTAGACATGGTCTGTACATTTTGAGATGTGTATCAATTTGGTGGAGACAATTGCTGTCCTTGCTGCTGTTTTTTGGAGACTTGTATCATACTTTTTGATTTTTGTATCAGTGTGAATTGAAGTGTATCACAATTTAACCTTCTTGTCTTCTTCTTGTTTTGATCCCTTCTTGTCTTCTTCTTCTTCTTGTTTTGATCCCTTCTTGTTTGATGTGCATTTTTCAGACTTGATAGCTGTCATGCACCCCTCCTTCTTCATTTCCCTATAACTAAGCATATTGAGTTCATAACTCAAATGAGAATGAACTCAATGTAGAGAAGAAAAGGAAAAAAAGAGGGAGGAGACACTTGAAATGAGTCCTTCTACAAAATAAGTATGAGGAGCCAATCTTTTCTTCTTCTCTTCAAGATAATCTTTTCTTCTTGAAGGGGGAAGAAGTTTGAGTTATAAAAGAAATTTAAGTTCAAAGATGGTCGCCTTCAATTGTTGTTCTTGTGTATGAAGATGCAGGAGTAGAGAGACTTGTGCATGAACATTTCAGTGTACAAGTGCATGCTCGGTTTCTCTCAAGGGGTAGGGAGGGCTGCCGACTCTGCCTTTTTTTCCCCTTCATTTCCCTTAGTCTTCTTTTTTCTAGCTGTTAGATGTGTTTGCATAAGTAGCAATTGTCCTCCTTTCATACACATTCGTTCTCTATTGTTACACAGAGTGTAAAAATTCTTTGCTTCGTAGGACGGAGTAGTAGTGGGTGTCAGTGTATTCATGGTACTTTTCAGCTTCTTGGCATGCACACCTCACAATCGTGCAACAAATAGTACGGATATGAGGAGTGCGTGTCAAGAAGTTGTCAAGTACTTTGAATATACGGTTACACCAACTACTACTCTATCCCACGAAGCGGAGAATTTTTACCTCTGTGTAATAGTAGTGAACTAAATTGTATGCAGGGGGATAACTGCTACTTATGCATTCAAAAAAAGGCAGAGTCAGCAGTCCTTCCTATCATTTTGAGAAAAAACCGAGCATGTACTTGTATACTAAATTAATTTCAATTTTGGAGTAGTGTCAAAAATTGACTTTGTAATGTCAATTTGCTTGAGTTATGTACGCATTCTATGTATCTTCAAACAACATGTTCTTGCCAGTTTGTAATGTTTGATATATGAATAAATTTGTTGTTGTGAATGGCTTGTTGTGAATGAACAAATTTGTATATGTATCAACAAAAGAAGATATATCCTACACAGACGAAAGTTCATTCACAAATTTGTTGTGAATGAACAAATATGTATATGTATCAACAAAAGAAGATATAGCCCACAAAGTGGAAAGTTCTGTAAATAAATCTCAACCTAACGGGTTAGGTGATATAAAACTGTCAACGCCAATAACGGGTTAAGTGGAGAGATATTGGCCGGACTTCATCCCCTACATATGAAGTATTGGTTAAGGACTGTCAATATCTATCTCCTTAACCCGTTATTCAAGATAACGGGTTAAGTTATCGTAACCCGTTATCCCCAATAACGGGTTTAGTAGAGAGTATCTGGAAGCATCTTTCCTTCAATACTGCATACATTTTTACTATTTTCCACAATATAGATATATCATCCACAAAATACACAATCTCCCACACAAATAATAAATCTGTTCACATCGGCATCCAGACAATTTTCATTACCAAAAAATTCACAAACAGATCGAGTTGCCCAAATTGCACACATCTTCAAAATTCACAAATTTCGACATAAATAAACATTCGCTACCCAAATACAAGATCAAAATCCACAGCAACATATGTAGTTCACAAATACACAAAATAAGCTGACATACAGAGATTACACTCTGATTAAATACATCATTAATTTAGTTGTACCAAACAGATACATTCAATTAACCACATATATACAATCAAAAGTAACGAATTTTTCAACGCATTGATTCTTTCCATTGGGCGCGTTTTTTTGTTTCATTTCGGACCTACACCAAAAAATAAAAAAAATTATCAGTTAATAATCGAGTCGAAATTAATAATTATCTGCACAACAAAATAGAAAATTAAGCAATTATTCGGTGATTATCTCGAAAGTTTGATATGACATACATATTACTAAAACCCCCCTAGCACGAACCTTCGCCTTCATCATCATCACTCTCTACAGCGTTTGGAGCTTCTTCATCCCCTACCGATCCACTAAATAAGGAAGAAGAATGAGTTAGTACTGACTACAACAAGTTTACATTCATTGAGTCCAATTAACAAATACAAAATTTGTGATATAATACCTTGCTGCATTTTTTGGGCAATTCCGTGAATCGTGACCTACGACACGAAGGCATGTCCTGCAAAGTCTTGGCCTCTTCGTTTTTTGGCCTTCTCTTATAGACTTCGACCGTTTCCCTTTAGGCCTCCCCTTTGTGGTGCACTGCACGGTGTCACCTACATGTGCATGTGCATGTACATGTCCACCACTCTGGTTGTGCGCTTCCTTCGTGTGGTGTGCTGTTCACTGATTCAATGTTAGCAAAGCCTTCGATTCCCTTGCGCATGTGGTCGAGCATGTACTTGTATCCTCGCTTTGAAGAACAACCAAGATCGACCAAATGTCTTGAGTGCATAGTCAGTTCACAATAACGAGAGGCAAAATTGTCGCCCAAACTATTGGGAACCGGTATACTGCTTTTTCTCAGTTGATCCTTGGTGCATCGCTTACAAATATATTGCTCGGGTAGTGCGGTGTGATCTGTGAACCGAATAACTGCCAGTAGATGTTTGCAGGGAATGCCTACGAAATCGTACATGGAACAAGGGCATTTAGCAATTTCAGTGATTTTACAATAAGAAATCACCCGCCCCGGTTCTGAATTTCCACAGACTGTTACAGAATAAGCTGCACTATCCGGTGTATCCATACTTGCAATTAAACTCACATTAAGTAATAAGCTTTTTACAACTTCTTGTTGAAATTTGTAAAAATCTTCAAAGTGTATGTTCCTGCCATTTGTGACTCCAATGCTCATTCGGTCTTCAATTTTGGCCTCTCCTCGCGATTACGATTTGTTTCTTTAAGTTCATCATGTCTTTGTTTTACTAAGAGTCGGTCAAAGATGACGGCAAATTCATGTAATGAGTACTTTTTATGAGTATGGTGCTTCAAGGATGAATGTAGCGATTCGCTACGTTGGGTACTCAACATGCCCCCCAAAATGAGTCTCTTGCGTACACGGGAGCCCATTTTTCGCGGATCTCAAATTTTTCCTTCAACCATTTGTTATTCTCAAGTTTTTACTGGGAGATCAAATATTTTCACTTCTGTTCAAGTTCTGTTTTAAATTCCGCCGTATAAATGATAGTCTTCAAAGCATCCCTGAACTCATCAATGTTATTCGGCATGCGCACTTCATTCGGTAGCTTATCCAAAATATGCCAAATGCAATATCTATGTGACGTGATTGGAAAAACTTTGGAAATTGCAGAAGTTATCCCACGGTCCTCATCTGTCACAATGTTGATCGGATCATTTCCCATTGCTTCTCGCCACTTTTCAAAGAACCATTCAAATGAGGATGTCTTCTCATTGGGGATGAACCCACAACCTAGGAATATTGATTGCCAATGATGGTTGAATCCAACAATTGGTACGAACAACATCCCGTATCGGTTTGTGTTGTAGGTAGCGTCAAAGCAGAGAACATGCCCCGAATACTTCAAAATTCTTTCTAGCGATACCATCCATCCAGATATAATGTGACAATCGCCCTTCGGGATCATATTGGTAATCAAAATAGAATAAAGGATCGGTCTCCTTTTTGGATTCAAAAAACTCAAGTAGCATTTGTCCGTCGTGTCCTTTTAAACCCTCCATCTCGTCTCTCCTGAGATTTCTGACATTGGTTTTAGTGAAACCAATTTTCTCATTATCTCCACTTGCACCTTCAAAGAATAGCATTTGTTTGCATACAGGGACATTAGCTTCGGTAAGTTGACTAATTACTTTTTTATCTGTCTTAGTCAATTCACGGTTTCGAGATAGCAAGTGACGTCTACCGGGTAAAGTAAATTCGTGATTGTGTGCTTCATTTAACGAATAAAGAATCCACGAATTACTTTGTGAATTACTTTGTGGGTTTAGTTTGACAGGAATGAAAGCTTTGCAACCCGTTCTAGAAGTTGTGCCTCGTCTAGTTTCATTATGATTATTAGGTGACTCCCCGGCTTTATTACAAACATATGATTTATCCACTACATCGTTTCCCTTATATTTATTTTCACCCTTACGCATAGAGAATCCCGCACATTTGCAATATGATGAATAAATTTTTTTCGCTTCCTCAAGAGTGGGAAATGTCATACCAATCTTCGGTTTTAGGCGCTCGTCAACATGAGGAAGATACTCTCCAATTTGTTGTGCACGAACAAATTTCTCTCCGGCAACAGAACTTCCTTCGAAACTGTCCATACCTAAGAAACCGTGAAAAAGAGAACAGTTAGGGGTACGAAACCATTGTATTTGGTGTTTTTATAAGTGCGCAAGCCACCACAACTTGTAAAAGTCAGTTTCCACTAACGGTTCGAGAAACACGGCCGTGTATCACTTTATTTGAATTTTTTTCAACCAAAAGCGATACACGGCCGTATCTCTCTAACCGTGAGTCCAAATTACTTATACAAGTTGTGTTTGCTTGTGCTACATGAGATCAACCAACTCGCAAAGTTTTAAATTTTTTGGAGGTGGTTTGAAGTGTTTTCAAATCTAACCGCACTTAGAAAATGTTCTAACTCAAAAACTTCTAAACAGATAAACTTGAGAAAACCGCACAAACGGTATCCGAAAATTATAAAACTCTCCGACTTGGTCGGATTCACATAGGGCAAGCCACCCGAGCTTGTAGAAGCGAGTTTCGAGTCGCGGTTTGCGAGATACGGCTGTGTACCGCTATACTTGGTTTTTTTGGACCGAAAGCAATACGCGGCCGTATCTCTCGAACTGTGAGTCGAAACTCACTTCTACAAGTTGGGTTGGCTTCTCATAGGGGACACCAACCAACTCGCAAAGTTTCGTATTTTTTGGAGGTGGTTTGAAGTGTTTTCAACTCTAACCGCATTTAGAAAATTCTAAGTCAAAAACTTCTCATGCGAGGAAGTTGAGAAAACCGCACAAACGGCATCCGAAAATTATAAAACTTTCCGACTTGGTCGAATTCACGTAAGGCAAGCCACCCGAACTTGTAGAAGCGAGTTTCGAGTCACGGTTCGGGAGATACGGCCGTGTACCGGCTTTAGTTATTTTTTTCCAATCGAAAGCGATACACGACCGTATCTCTCGAACCGTGAGTCGAAACTCGCTTCTACAAATTGGGGTGGCTTCTCGTAGGGGACACCAACCATCTCGCAAAGTTTCGTATTTTTTGGAGATCGTTTGAAGGGTTTTCTAATCTAACCGCACTTAGAAAATTCCAAGTCAAAAACTTCTCATATGAGGAATTGAAGAAAACCGCACAAACGGCATCCGAAAATTATAAAACTTTCCGACTTGGTCGGATTCACGTAGGGCAAGCCACCCGAACTTGTAGAAGCGAGTTTCGAGTTCACGGTTTGCGAGATACGGCCGTGTACCGGCTTTAGTTGTTTTTTTCCAACCGAAAGCGATACGCGGCCGTATCTCTCGAACTGTGAGTCGAAACTCGCTTCTACAAATTGGGGTGGCTTCTCGTCGGGGACACCAACCACCTTGCAAAGTTTCGTATTTTTTGGAGGTCGTTTGAAGGGTTTTCTAATCTAACCGCACTTAGAAAATTCTAGGTAAAAAACTTCTCATATGAGGAATTGAAGAAAACCGCACAAAAGGGCATCCGAAAATTATAAAACTTTCCGACTTGGTCGGATTCACGTAGGGCAAGCCACCCGAACTTGTAGAAGCGAGTTTCGAGTCACGGTTTGCGAGATACAGCCGTGTATCGGCTTTAGTTTTTTTTTCCAACCGAAAGCGATACGCGGCCGTATCTCTCGAACTGTGAGTCGAAATTCGTTTCTGCAAATTGAGGTGGCTTCTCGTAGGGGACACCAACCAACTCGCAAAGTTTCGTATTTTTTGGAGGTCGTTTGAAGGGTTTTCTAATCTAACCGCACTTAGAAAATTCTAAGTCAAAAACTTCTTATTTGAGGAATTGAAGAAAACCGCACAAACGGCATCCGAAAATTATAAAACTTTCCGACTAGGTCCAATTCACGTAGGGCAAGCCACCCGAACTTGTAGAAGCGAGTTTCGAGTCACGGTTCGGAAGATACGGCCGTGTACCGCTTTATTTGGTTTCTTCCAACCGAAAACGATACGCGGCCGTATCTGTCGAACCGTGAGTCGAAACTCGCTTCCACAACTTGGGTTGGCTTTTCATAGTGGATACCAACCAATTCGCAAAGTTTCAAATTTTTTTGAGGTCGTTTGAATGGTTTTCAACTCTAACCGCACTTACAAAATTCTAAGTGAAAAACTTCTCATGCGAGGAATTGAAGAAAACCACACAAACGGCATCCGAAAATTATAAAACTTTCCGACTTGGTCGAATTCACGTAGGGCAAGCCACCCGAACTTGTAGAAGCGAGATTCGAGTCACGGTTTGGGAGATACGGCCGTGTACCGCTTTACTTGGTTTTTTTCAATCGAACCGTGAGTCGAAACTCGCTTCTACAAATTGGGGTGGCTTGTACTACGTGAGACGAACCTACTCGCAAAGTTTCGTATTTTTTTACGGTCGTTTGCAGGGTTTTCAACCATAACCGCACTGAAAAGTTTCTAACTAATTTCGTATATACAATTCTAATTCTACAAATTACTAACGCAAGCAACAGAATTTGGCAATTGAATATACTTGAAGTCAACCCGATTCTACATCTAAAATCTACTAAGACATATAATTTTTTTCCCAATTTCTAAATAATTTACTACACACAAATTTAAAAAAAAAATAAATATAGATTATTGAGGTAAAAAAATAGTGTATACCTTACAAAATCGGTCCAAATCAAGCCAAACAATCGATTTGGAAGAGAACTAGAGTTTCGATTTCGTATCGAAGAGGGGAAGAGAAGGTAGGGTTTCGAACTTTGGAGTTGGGAGGAGGGGGAGCGGACGTAAGTGGGTTGATTTGGGTTTAGACGAAGGATTAGGATTTTTTTGTCGTTGGGTTCGTCGAAGAAAGAAGAAAGAGCGATAGAGAAATCGTCGAAGAAGACGATCTGAATGCACCTTCAAATGTTTTTAGATTGCCTTAACCCGTTCTTTCCCAGAACGGGTTAAGGCTATTTTTAAAAAATTTTTTTTGCCTTAACCCGTCATTCCCAACGACGGGTCAAGGCAAATTTATATTAAAAAAAATATGATTTGATCCAACGGTCCAGATCAAAGTTCGCACGGGTATGTGCGAACAGACCCGCTTCCGACCCGTTTGCAACGGAAGAAGACTCATATATATATATATATATATATATATATATATATATAATCAAGAATGACATTACTTTTCATTAATCTCAATATCTATATATATGCTCAAAACAAATCTTGATACAAATCTCAAAATATTCTAAAATCTCAGAAATATTTTAATGCATAAATAAAGATTATATATGGCTATAATTGCGAAAAACAAATATGGTACTGAAATAAAATACTAAACTAAACAGAATTGATGTCCTCATCACTCTCTCTCTATATATACTCTCTCCCTCTCTCTCTCTCTCTCCTATATATATATGAGTAAAAGGGATATGAGCAACTTGCTCATTTAGTAAATGAGCAATTGATTATGTGGCATGCATGTGATACATTGGACAACTAACACTTTTAAGGTTTTTCCAATTACATGTATGCCACATCATCAATTGCTTATTTACTAAATGAGCAAGTTGCTCATACCCCTTTTTCCATATATATATATATATATACATATATATATATATATATATATACACCCCCATCTCATTAATTACTAAGCCCCACCATGAAAGCCCATCATGGTGGCCATGAAAGCCCATCATGAAAGCCCACTTTGGATAATACTCATCAAATACGGGGTCTTATATGCACCCCACCTGGAGATCATAGCGTCAACCTCTGCTAGTGTACATCGCTGGTCTTTCTACTAGTGTAGATCGCTAGCTCCATCTCAGGCGTACATCTTGCACACTATCCGTGTCGAAAGTCGGCTCTGATACCATTTGTAATGCCCCGAGCCTTGCTCAATTGCGCACGCGCCTGCACGCGCGTACGCGGACAAACAAAATTCTAACCGCGGCCCACCACAAACCTGCGTCACAAAATGTGCTATAGCTTATAGGTAATCTTAGGATCATTGGCTCCTAATATATACACTCATATTTTCCTACACACCTTCCATATGGGACCAAGTCCACACACATCCAACTCACTTCCTTCATGGCCACAATAATCCATTTTTATTTCTATAGGCCCATACACACACTACCAAATCTATTAGCCCATCTCATTAATTACTAACCCCCACCATGAAAGCCCATCATGAAAGCCCATCATGATGGCCATGAAAGTCCATCTTGAAAGCCCACCTTGGATAATACTCATCAAATACGGGGTATTATATTAAGTATGAGACATCTATGGTCAAACTTAATAGTTGCATCGACTGGTCTCTGTTTCACATGTTCTCCTTTCACATTCAAGGGTGGAAATTGACAGATGATCTATTCTTTGAAAAAGTTTGTGTCTGGGACTTTGATTGGATTGAATTTATAAACTATGTCTTATATTGATGCAGTTCTGTCATGCGAGCTATTGGCTGTTGTGGTTAGTGCGTGCATGTTTCCTCGTTGTTACAGTTTTGGTTTCTACCTTCCACGAATTAATATTATCTATATATTTTTATGTTTTTCTCTGTCCTAACCCATACTTCTTTTGTCAACTCTTTCCTGATCTGATTGTTTGTTAAGAAATTTGAAGTCAGATTCGGGTCAAGGATCCTGAACATTAAAAATAGGGTTGTGTCTGGTAAAGTTGAGTCAGTCAATGTTGACTTAACCTTGTTGACTTAACCTGAAATTATTCTTAACTTGTTTCTACCCTTATTACACTCCAGTCAAATGTTATTGGAGTGTAACCAGGGCTGGCAAATACAGAAGTTCAAATAATTTATAAATCTTCTGTTAATCCTTACAATACCTCTTTAAGAAGTTGCTACTTGTGAATCATGCTTGTCTTTTTCTTGTTGTTGTTTATCTTGTTTCAGAAATTAGAATCTACATCTCGTAGGTCATCTTATGATGTTATGAGAGGACATGCCATGAGAGCTCACAGGGCTTATATCTCCAACATTCCTGCAGAAGGAGATGAAGTAGAGAGGTTTAGATGGATGGATCATAATTCTTCAATGAAACCTCAAGGTACTCCTACCGTTCATCAAAATGGATCCGTAGAATTTGACATCCCTGCCTTACAAACATACACTGAAAACCAGAAATACTCTGAAAGCTGTAAGATGAATGGTTATTTAAAAGTGTATCCTGGAGTACAAACTGGTACTGATAGTGGTGGTGTATCACAGCTCTCAACACCATCTTCCGGTTCCTTCTCTCCAACTAGGTATTTCCTAGTGCTGCATGTTACTGTTATCTAATATTCATTTTAATGTAATTGGCAGATATTTGTATTTTTTTAGTACAATCACATATTAGATTCTTTTTTGGCTTTGGATGACTTAGTATAGACATAGAAAGGAAGGGGAGTATGATCCAAAGTATAATTCATCTGGGCAAGGGCTGATTCCTGTCTCAGAAAATAGCTCAAACAATCTCTGGAAGCAGGTAGTATTTTATCATATAAATGACATACTTTCATGCATTTTCTAGTCCTGCAATATGATGAAGTTGTACATGGTAGGAACTTGCTATGGAAGTTAGAGAGCATGAGGATAAGATTGCTATGTTAAGAAAGCATCTTGCAGACTATTCGGTGAAGGTAGGCATGGGGATTAGAAGGCTTATATTTATGTCCGTTTTCTCCGCTTATTTGTTACTCAATGCCTCAACATCTGCCCCATCAGGAAGCACAGATACGAAATGAGAAACATGTTCTGGAAAAACGCATTGCTTATATGCGCATGGTAAGCATTCTAAACTTTCCGAATTCTTTAGTTTGTACAACTTTCTGAATTCTTTATTTTGCAGACATGATATAAATTAAATGAATATTTATTCTCAGGCATTTGATCAGCAACAACAGGACTTGGTTGATGCTGCATCCAAAGCTCTTTCTTACCGACAAGGCATAATTGAGGAAAACATTCGTCTAACCTATGCATTGCAAGTACTGTTTCTTTCAGACAACAACATTTGGTTTCCATTTCCTTTAGGTGGCTCCGTTTGTAGTTCTTATGGATTTAAGATATAAAATTTAGTTTTTTTCAAATCATTGTTTAACTGTTGAACTTAGAAGTAGGTCCAAGCATAAGTTAGTTTTTTTTCTAAATCGAGTTATGGCAACTTTCCAGAGTTATTTGTTTTTGGAGAGAATAAGTCAGAGTGTAAGAGCCTGAGTTAGTTTTTAATTTTTTTTAAAAATTTCTTTAGTCTAATTATGGTAGAGAAATAGATGACTTAAAAGACTTACTGCGCAATTTTTGAGTGTGAGGGTAAGTTAGCTTAAAAAAATCTAGTCATGGCTGAGAAATACTTGATTAAAGAAATACATGATTAACTACTTCTTGTTGTTTGTGTGGAGTACAATTGATAAAGATGTTGCTTGTTCATGTCCATCTATATAATGCAGTTGAATGATAAATGATGATAAATATGGACAATTAGTGATTACATACCTCTCTAGTTCTCACTGTTGTTTTGAAGTCCTTGCGGTGAACATCTTGTGAAACCCACCTTCTGCTAGAGGTTGGGAGTTACATCAGTTTTCCACCATAATCTACAAGATATGTTTTGTTTCAACATGAAACTCTACGTTAGCTTTAAAGAAAGAAAAACTACAAAAACTTGTCAATCTCTCGAAACTACGATGTGAATTTTTATTTGTTATGTTCCCGAAACCTTTAATAAAGCTGTAGAGGAAGAATTTGTGTAGCTGACCACAAAAAGATGGCTTGGGGACTTTATTTCAGCTGTTACAACTTACAACTCCTAGATTTGTGGAGGCCTCTGCGTTTTGTAAGAAAACAGATATAGAGGATAAGATATTGAAAAATATAACATAAGCTAGGTAGCATGTATAAAGCAGTGATTTCCTCTTGTATTTCTTCGTATAAACATGTACAATATATATAGTATACAGGTTACATAAGATAAGAGGGAATTGCATGATTGCTGTCTAAACTTAAGCTAACAGTTACATGCAAATCATGACTAAATCAATCTCCTTTAATATTTGTTGACCAAATCCAAACTGCCTTTATTGTTTGCTGATAACACCGGATCCGTTGGTTACAGGTGATCCATTACGCCCCCTCAAGATTAAGGTTCCATCAGCAACCTTTATCTTGGATGTGAGTTCAGTGAACTTAGCCGTGGGCAGTGGTTTGGTGAGCAAGTCCGCCAGCTGATCCTTGGTAGACACATGTGATACTATGAGCTTCTTGGTTTGAACTTGTTCCCTAACGAAATGATAATCTAGGGATATGTGCTTCATTCTTGAATGGAGTACTGGGTTGGAGCAAAGGTAAGTGGCACCCACATTGTCACACAGCAAGCGTGGGGGGTGATGCATGGGAATTCTGAGTTCATGTAGTAAGTTTTGTAGCCACATTAACTCAGTAGTAGTAGTGGCAACTGCACGATATTCTGCCTCAGTGGATGATCGTGCCACAGTTCGTTGCTTTCTTGAGAGCCATGAGATAGGATTGCCTCCAAAGAAGATGATGTATGCTGAAGTGGATTTGCGATCATTGCTGTNCCCCCCCCCCCCCCCCAATCTGCATCAGAATATGCTAACAAGTTGTTGGTAACAGTTTTACGTAACATAAGACCATGATTCATAGTTTGCTTGATGTACCGTAGGATACGTTTCAGATGCTGCAAGTGAAGAGAGGTTGGTTTGTGCATGAATTGAGACAATTTATTGATGGAGTATGACAAGTCAGGACGAGTAAGATTAAGGTACTGAAGTCCACCAATGATCCTACAATACTCAGTGGCATCTGTGGATGTTGTGCCATCATTGAGCTGAAGCACTGCTGTAGAAGATAGTGGAGTGGGGGATGGTTTCGCCCCCTCCATGTCAAACCTTTGTAGGAGCTCACGAATGTATCTATGTTGTGAGAGGAAAATTCCAGTGCTGGTTGGTATTATTTCAATACCCAGAAAATAGTGAGGTTGTCCCATATTTTTCAACGAAAATCGTTGAGATAGCGCCGCAATGAAACGCTGAAGGAATATGGACTTGTTACCTGTGAGTAGTAAATCGTCTACATAGACTAAAAAGTAGGCCATAGTATCACCCGAGTGATAAAGGAAAAGAGATGGATCACTTTTGCTGGTTTTGAAGTCATATGATAGAATAAATGCCTTGAGAGAATCATGCCAAGCACGTGGGGCTTGACGAAGGCCATAGATGGCTTTGTGAAGTTTGCAGACATAGGTAGGATGTGCAACATCTTTCATACCTGGTGGTTGATCCATGAAAACCTCTTCAGTGAGTGCTCCTTGTAAAAATGCATTGTTTACGTCAAGTTGGTGCATTGCCCACTGATTAGAGATAGCAAGAGTGAGGATAATCTTGATCGTTTGTGGACGAACAACAGGGGCAAATGTCTCCTTGAAGTCAATGCCAGGACATTGTGTGAATCCTTTTGCAACAAGACGTGCTTTATATCGAACTATGGAACCATTACTATTTCTCTTGATGCGAAATAACCATTTGCATCCAACAATATTTTGTCCTGCCTTGGGAGGCACAAGGGAGAATGTGCCATTTCTGATTAAGGCTTCAAATTCATCTGCAATTGCCTTGCGCCAATGAGGATGTTTCATGGCCTCACGAATATTAGAAGGTTCCAAGTTTTCTGGTAGTGGATGTTTGGATACATTGTACATCCTCTTTGGCTTGAAGATGTTGTTCTTGGACCTGGTGATAATTTGGTTTGGCTCATTGGTGGGTGGTGGGACTGCAGAAGGATTAGTAGTGACAGTAGCAGTTGAAGTAGGAGAAGGTGTAGGAATATCATTACCTGACATAGTATTTGAAGGCAGGAGTACCTCATCTTCACGGGACATAGCATGTGACTCGGGTAGGTCATGGTTTTGGATGGGAATGATGGTATGAAGAGGTTGGGGTATGCTGGTTGTGGGTAATGATGATAATGGTTTGGGTTGGGTGAGTTGGATATATGGAAAGATGTGATCAAAAAATTTGACATGCCTAGAGGTGTATATTTTGTGAGTTTTGGGATCAAGACATATATAGCTATACTGAGATTCTGCATATTCCTAGAAATATGCATGGTTGAGACCGTGGTTGAAGTTTGTTGGAGACATAAGGTCGCAACCAAGGAAAGCAAAGGCAGCCAAAGGAATGAAGATGATGGGTTGTTGGAGTTTTCTTATGTAATGCTTGGTATGGTGACTGCATGTTGAGGACAGGGGTTGGCAACCTATTGATGAGATACACTGCAGTTCGAAAAGCAAATGACCATTATTCAGGTGGCAATTTTGACATGTGTAGTAAGGCTCTTCCTGTTTCAACGATATGTCTGTGGCGTCTCTCAGCTGGGGCATTTAGTTCAGGTGTATATGGTGGTGTGGTGAGATGAGATATGCCATGAGTATGAAAGAATTGTTTTAATTTGAGGAATTCTCCTCCATTATCAGAGTACAATGAGACAATTTTTTCTTTGAAATAATTTTCAACAAGATTTTTAAATGTGGGAAACAAAATAGAGACTTCTGACTTATTTCTTAATGGATAGAGCCATACATATTTGGTGAAATGATCAACAAAGATTAGATAATAGGAGAAACCATCTAAAGATTTGATGTGGGCTGGACCCCATACATCAGTATAAATGAGCTCTAGTGGTTTTTCTGTTGTGATACTAGAGATTAAGAAGGGTAATTTATGACTCTTAACACTATTGCAGGACATGCAAGGTGCTTGTTGGCTCTTTATTTTGCAGGATGGAAGTAGTTGTCTAAGTATGCGATCAGATGGATGCCCCAATATGTGATGCCATGGTGGAATGATGGATGTAGTTGTGACTAGTGCCTTTGATGGAGGTGATGGATGGGGCATGTGGTAGAGTCCATTGCTATGCTGCCCTCTTAGAAGAAGTTCCCTTGTCTTCAAATCCTTTATTAGAAAATGATCAGAAAAAAATTCAACAGAAATGGGGTTAGTATGACATAGGGATGAGACAGACAATAGTTTTTGTGTAATTTTAGGCACATGTAAAACATTCGATAGATGAAATGATTGAGAGGGAGTGTGTAAGACAATTTTACCAATATTGGAAATGGTATGACCTGAGCCATCACCAACCACAAGTTGATCAGGTCCTGTGTAAGGTTGAGTCAGATGAAGTTGATCCAGATCATTAGTTATATGATGAGATGCTCCTGAGTCTAAGATCCAGTCTGAGACCCCTGGTGGTATAGCTCGTGCGTGAAGAGCAGAAGGAGGTTGGTGCCTTTTTGAGGGGTGTCCATGCAGCTTGTAACAAACCTTGGCTGTATGGCCTGGTTTGTCACAGAATTGACACACTACACGCCTTGAGGAACCAGGTGATGTTGATCTGGGCATTGTTTGATTGTAGAACTGTTTTCCAGTTCTGTTGTAAAACTGCTTCCCTTTATGTGCAGTATTTGCAGTAGCAAGGAGAGGGGTTTGTTGCACAGTTTCATCCCTCTCTAAATAGCTTTCAAAGTCAGAGAGAAGGTCATGGAGATCATCAAATCCAATAGGATTTTCTCTTGTTTTGAGAGCAGCAGTGACCTCACGATACTCAGTACCAAGGCCGTTCAAAGTGTGGATGACGAGATCCACTTCATCCAAGGGAGAGTTAATGATGGCTAATTCGTCAGCTAAAGCCTTAATACCATGAAGGTATTCTGAGATGGATTTGGATCCTTTTGAGAATCGCGAGAGTCTCTCTTTTAGGTGCATGATTCTTGCACGAGTTTTGCTTGCAAACATCTTGGTGAGAATGTCCCAAGCTTGTTTGGAAGTCTTCACATTACCTAACATGGTAATGACACTGGGATCAACTGAGGACATAATGGCATGGAGGATCAACTGATCCTGTCTTTTCCAGCGAGTATAGGTTGCGTTAGTTGTGGCAGGAGTTGCAGTGGTGCCATCAACATAACCAATGAGATCATATCCCACAAGGAGGGCATTGAATTGAACATGCCAGGCAGGGAAGTTGCTGCTATTCAGTTTGAGTGATGAATGAGTGTTAAGGACAACAACAGAATTGACATTTGAGGTAATTGGGATTTCAGAGGAAGACATGATGGGATGGAGGATCGATTTGCTGTAAGGCTAAAGAGCTCTGATACCATATAAAGCAGTGATTTCCTCTTGTATTTCTTCGTATAAACATGTACAATATATATAGTACACAGGTTACATAAGATAAGAGGGAATTGCATGATTGCTGCCTAAACTTAAGCTAACAGTTACATGCAAATCATGACTAAATCAATCTCCTTTAATATTTGTTGACCAAATCAAAACTGCCTTTATTGTTTGCTGATAACACCGGATCCGTTGGTTACAGGTGATCCATTAGCATGCGGTTTGGTGTAGACTGAGCTAGAGAGAAGCTATGGAAAAACGGAAAGAAAGAGAAAGGAAGAAATGTGGGTGGGAAGGTGAGAAGGCAGAGGAAGATGGTGTGAATTCTCATGCGCTAATTAGTTTTTGCATATTTGTGGATTGTAGACCAGATTGGCCTTTTAAGGATTGGGTTGAGGACTTGGGCAAAGATTTCTGGCTTCTCTCTTGTTTTCACCGTACTAGTTTATATCTGAATCTTCTTTAGCCAGGTTAAAAAATTTCAGCAAATAAAGATAGCATCAACCTGCCATGTATTAGCCAGTACTTCAGTAATTTGGGGAGCGGGTTGGGGCAATCTGGAAGTTGCTGGAAAGGTCTGTGACTTCTTTTTATCTTGTGGAGCATCCGAGGTTGTCCTCTCAATCTATTGGTGTGAGAATATAAATTATCCCGCAATCCTCTCCAGCTGACTTTGGAGTTTTTGTGCAGGGACAGAAAAATTTCACTATAAGAATGAGATTGATTTTTTCTGGTGTTCAGAAATGAGAAAAGTTTGGTTGATAGCAATGCACTGAGTGAGTATATTGAAAAATATTTTATAAGTAAAGAAAAGTTCTAAACAAAAGTAGTAATCAAGCTGGATATCCATCATCTCTATGGGTTATTTTTTTTCTATAGACACTTCAGTTGACGTTTCTGTTCTGCTCACTTATATTACAGAAGGTGCTGTCAGTTGACAAGGACGGAGTGCTATTTTGACTCTCCCGAGAATCTGATGGTTCCTCGCATTTATGTTTGCCTCATATGACTATCTTTAACATCGTCTATAACACCCCTTGTGCACAATATTTATTGGTGTTATACGTGATTGGAACTCCAAAATGGTCCATGAGCTTCCTATGCTGTTCAGACTATTAATATAATCATACTATAGTTAAACTAGTTGTTGCTTTAATCACACTATCTTTTAGCATTCATGCCTACTACTACTTTATATCTGGAATGTATATGCTCGGTTCTTAACAACCTTGACTTTTTATGCTTATAACAAAATTTGAAGTTGTAGTTAATTGGGTTGCAACTTTTTTCTTGTCAGGCTGCACAACAGGAAAGATCTACCTTTGTTTCTTCTTTGCTGCCTCTTCTTACTGAGTGCAACTTTCAACCTTCTGTGCTCGATGCTCAGTCCATTGTTAGCAATTTGAAGGTATGTAGACTGGTTTCGTCTGCTAGAATAATGAAGATACTGGTTGAATATGATTTGTCCGCTAACAAGAATGGGAATTTCATTGTTTTGGTGCATGCATTCTGGTACGTGTTTGTGTTGATCCATTGAATCTTAGAGATTAATTCCATTCATGTAAATCATGTGTGTTTTAATCTTGTTCATGGTACAACTCCATTGCTGAAGCTGATTCATGCTATAATAGAAGAAAAATTCAAACAGAAGGTTATAGCTATTACTTATTTTGGTGCTGCTCAGCTGCACTGACTTATACCTTGTGAGCATACATGTCATTGCTGCATTCAGATCCAGACAAATTTTAGCTATGTTTAACTGGATTAGTGATCGCTGACAGTAGTGGTGTGTTTTTAATTTTTTGTCATTCATTGACAAGAAAAAAAAAGTTAGTGATTGGTTTATCTCACATAATTTCCTCCTTTGCACTGAAGTTTTGAAGATGTTATTAGTTATAGAAATGCTGCAACTTCCTATCATGCTCTAGTTTAATAGAAAGAATATGCTGTAGCATGAGGCTTCTGCTCTTAGTTTGATATTGTCGATTTGGAAGTCAAAATGTTTCTTCTGTTGTTATTGTTGTTACATATATTTTGGCAGGAAGATATATGTATTGTTATGGAGTTCTTCATTAATATTCTATTTTATTGTTTCAGGTTCTTTTCAAACATCTACAGGAGAAGCTCATTCTAGCTGAGGTATGATAATGTAGCTGACATGTAATTATTGTTTTTTCCATTATATGATAATAGAAAATCAATTTGAGAATTAGTCTATAGTGTGCTCAAATTTGACTGGTACAGGAGAAGCTGAAAGAGTCTCAGTACCAGTTGGCTCCATTGCATACAGAATTGTTGAACAATACTTATATTCCTCCTCAATCTCCTCCTAATTCTCTTGGTGCAGCAATTGCAAATTCTGTATGATTATATACCTTCACTTCTGTTTCTCTTTCTGGAATTGGATTATTTTCCTAACAATTCACAGTTGTTTCAGAACAAAAGTCGTGAGATTGTTCCACAGACAGTATATGCTCATGCACAGTCTCCAATATCTTCTCCTTCAAATACTCAGAAAAATCTGCAATGGGAGGCTTTAACCAATCAAAATTGTCACACTGGTCCCAGTGGATTTGCTTCAAAAGTTCCAGACCAAGATGGCCTCGAAAGAATTTCCCTTTCTATAAGCAGGTACACTTGGATAACTGAGCATAATAAATGGCAGTAAATAAATAAATTTGAAGTGGATCACTTGAAAGCTAATGCTCTGACACTCTGTTAATTAATCAAGACATTCTGGTAATTAATCAAGTTAACAGATAAAGTTGATTAGAGAAGGATTCATGTAGCTGATCCCAAGGGATAAAAGTTTTTCTTCTTGTTCTTGTGTTCTAGCTACCCAAAATATAAGCAAGTTGTGGGCCAACTATGCATATCAAGCAAAACATTTTATGTTGACAACAAGTCATAAAATTTTGTCTGATATATGATGGAGCCCTGTTGCTCCCTACCACCAGCTCCCAATTCGAGAAAAAAGATTGGTTATTGTTGTTGCTGATGGTGATCACAGAGGGACCAACTGTGTTTTTGAATTGTGCCCTGTTGAAATTAAGAAACGAATTGTTATTGAAAAGTTGTAAATTCACCTTTTTGCTAGAAATGTACGTCTCTTTCTCAGCTTTTGTGGAGTTTAAAGGTAATGGGTGTATTAACCAATGCAAATCTTGGTCAGGCCCAAGTATCAAATACATTAAGAATACATTTAGTGGGTAAGAATTTTCTTTCTGAGTAAGAGACCGAGAACAACAATGCTTCACACTAAACTGTTGTGGTTTGTATGTATGATTGATGAGGCATTGATGGAGTGCCAATCAAGTACCAATTTATAGGGGATATAGTGAGAAAAAAGTCAAAAGGTAATAAACAACAATTTTTGAGTTGTGAACTCATGATTTGGAGAGCATACACGAATTCTAAACTTTGATATGGATATGGCCATATGGGGGGTGTATATGGCAGTTTTTAAGGATGGGTCCGCATTGCAAAGAGAATTGGGAATGGCAAGTTAGCGTCATGAGTATCAATGGAAGGGGTTGTTGGAAATGGGAGAAGCAGAGGATTGGACATTTAACATGTGAAAAACTTGGATTTGGGAAGGTGTTGCGGTAACACCCCTAAACCAAGAACAAGCATATCCACAACATAATAATTATCAAATCTCATTGTGATAAAATCCATCAATAGAAAGTAGCTCAATTGGCTAAAAATAAATATATAATTCATTACAAGAAATAACTAAAACTCTTTAAGCAAAAAGTCTCCTTACAATTTCAATAAAATAATTTGAAACAAAGTTAGAAATCCGATTTATTAGCTTAACAAGCTTTCTATGACAGTTTATTCTCAAAAGACATAAGCTTCCAGATTCTTTCTTCTCTTCAAGCACCTGATCTTGATGCATAAACTGAAAAATGTTTATTAACAACAAAATGAGTTAACGCTCAGAAGTAATTGAATAAACATACCAAGGAGTCGGCAATTTATAAAATACTGCATTAACAATTAAACATGATAATGCACAAGCATATAAGAATGCAAATGTTAGGAAAAAGATATCTAGAATGCAAATCTCTTTTACCACATAAATTCAACAACAAATAAGGTGATCATACAGACAAGTAATGCAGGATGCCTAATGCGATACTTGTCTAATAATTTATGCAGCCCATACTAGTAAATAATCAGATGTAAGTATTTAGGAATGAAATTTAGGTATGTCCTTTCTCATGCGGTCAACACTTATAGCCCGGTTGACAGGTAAACACCACAATAGTCCATGGTAGGACAAACTATTACGCAAAAGAAGTCATCACTCATAGAGTGGACACATGAGAGCCCATAAGAGGTTACTTAAAATCCTGACTCATATACCGGTATACAAACGTAGATGCATAACACATGATTAGTAAAACTGTAATATGGTAATAACTCAAAATACCATATCAATATACACACTGCTATAAGACCACTTATATACATGCATCCCTACTTAAACTACATAAAATGATGCATACAACAACAAGAACAACAACAACAACAACAAAGCCTTTTTCCCACCTAGTTGGGGTCGGCTACATGAATCCTGGTTTTCCATTATGCTCGGTTTAGTGCAATATCTTCTGTAAGGTCACATAAAATGATGCATAATGATATAAATTAAATCGGCCATCCACACCAAATACGGATTACAATACCCATACATAACAATTCCATATTCATAAAAACACACCAACAGTATATTAATCTTAACTTAATAGTTGCACATCATTACACCAAATCACATAAAAGTTATAGAAAATACACACAACATTACAACACTACAATGAACAAGTATTTTACAATCTACATTCTACAAGGTATAAATATCCAGTGGTCGGCAAAATAACGAATTGGCTATGGATCCTCAAATTGACTCCTCAAATTCAATTATCCTATTAGAAAATAATTATAATCTAATTAACAATGTCAACATACTCAAAATCTCTACAAGGTATATGTATACATAGTCTACCCTTTACCCTAATACATAATAAGAATATTAAGTATAAATCCTATAATATAAATTATATATCTCTTCTACAAAATCTAGGGTTTAATAAAAATATTCATGGATCAATAAGTAGACTTAGGGATGAATTTGGTTCCAGTAGAAGAAATGATAAGAGTGATTTTGTCTTCTTCTCCTTGTCCTCCTTTTGTTTTGAACAGAAGGAGAATAAGAAGGGAACCCTAACTTCTTTTTACACATAACCCCTTCTATACACTTTTATTAAATAAGTACTTCAACAATACATAAATTACATAAAAATTCTACTTAATATAAGTTTCCGCATGCCGTATTAACAAAGGCTATTAAAATTGAAAACAAGTTATGCAATATAGTTAATATTAACAATATTATTAATAAATATTCTGGGCTATTACAGTTGCCTGATTGTATTGGAGAATCTAATGGGCTCTCTCTCTCTCTCTCTCATTCAATCTCTACTTTTATAACTAGAGAGTTGGAGTTGTGTAATTTGTATACAACCAACCACTTAAATCAATCTCAACCATACATTTGAGAGTCAGAGTTATAACAACCACCCACTTAAAATCAATCACCCGATTAGAGCTCAGACGTGCTTTTAAAATTCAAATTCATATCAAACATCCACTTATACTTAGAAATTACATAACCCAACAAATGTGGTGCCCATGAGATGCATTGCAGGTGCTAAATAAGTAGTGTATTTATAGTTGAGTATTATAAGTGAATGCATTTCTCATTTCTTAACTTTTTTTTTTAAATAAAATATTTAGTCTATTATTTATTTTTCTTGTTTTCAATTTTATTTTTAGCTTAATTTTTAATTATCTTGTGTGTTATCTTAAATATTAGGTGGCTTCATATATGCTTGCATATGACAATCCTCTATTACACATTTAATGTAAAGAGAATTCATGTCATGTTGATAACTGATTATAGTACTCATCAAATTCATTGTATAGTCTTTATGATCCTTACCCAAACTTGTATATTGGGTTAATGCTTTTATGACTATGATGATCTAAGCGTACATACATTAGATTATGAATATTTGGAAGTTCCTTCAAATTGGTTTGCAGAACATAAACGAGCCACAACATACTCAGCCATATACATATTGTGGAGGTGAATAAAACTTTACCATTTGTAATTGTCGGGCATAGATCCACACAACATAGTGTTCAATCTCTCTCTTCCACCTTTTTGTTCTCTATCATTGGGCCTAAATATCCGGCCTATGAAGTTTACCTTAAATGTTTGGGTCTCCATGTTAGGATAAGTTGAACCAATAGGTTGACCTATCAACGAAAATCCTAGTAACATACATTTGATATTTGCATATGTTATTAATGGATAAATCAAGATGTCTCGAGGTTGATACTTCACATCAAGGGAATTATGAACACCAATGGAGATGGCTCTTTAATAATATGCGAGTTTTATCTATGGCTAAGTGTCTTCTCAGCAATTTACCTTTTGATTAGTAGTGGAAAAATTTCCGAGGGTTGGGCACACGCTCTAATCTGCGCATGTTACTAGTGAAAATCTCTCTCAATGCAAGTTGTGTTTGTTAGGATTATGTAGCTTGGTGTGTGTTTTTCCTCTTCCTAAATTATGCATAACAATTTTGAATGCTTCTATAAAAGGTATGTTTATTATTTTGTTTCACTTTCTATTAACTGGATACAATGATCTCTTATATAGGTAGCACAGACAAGCACATGCTTACTCGGAATATTACAAACTAATACAACTACATCTCTAATACTCCTCAAGTTGGAGTATATATGTCATACATATTCAACTTGTCATTGATGAACTATATTATGGCTCTCACAAGAGGCTCTGTGAGAGCATCATCTAACTGGTGATCATTGCTAATAAGTTAACCTCTATCTGAGGAGGCTCGTATGGAGTGCCACTAATCTTGTGCGAACTACTTGACAGTCAACTTCAATATGCTTGGTTTGTTCATGAAACACATAGTGGCGACATAAATGGCTGACTGTCTATCACAATACATACACATCAACTCTTGTTGGAGAACCCCAAACTCAGTAAGTAATCGTTTGACCCGTGTCATCTCACATGTGAGGTAAGCAATAACACGATACTCGGATTCTGCACATGATCGAGTCACCACATTTTGTTTCTTACTCTTCCATGAAACCAAGTTTTCTCTAACAAACACACAATATCCAATGGGGGATCTCCTAGTCTCCTAGTCGTTGGGCAACCACCCAGTCGACATAGAAAAAACCGGCAATATGACAATGCCCACCATCAATATACATCAATCATCTGTCTGGAGTGCTCTTCAAATACTGAAGAATTCTCATAACTGCACCTATGTAGCTCGTACGTGGAGAAGCCATAAACTGACTCACTATGCTGACTAAATAATAAGTTATGCAATATTAAGATGAGTGACTGTGAGATAATTTAGTTTTTCCATGAGCGTCCTATATATCTCTGGATCCTCCAACAGGGATTTGACAACAACTTGGAGTTTGGATCCGTAGGTGTGTGATAGTCTGCATCCCGGCATACCGCTCTCGATAAATATGTCCAATACTTACTTTCTCTGTGATAAAGAAGTTTCCTTCTTGGATCGAGCAACTTCTATTATCAAGAAATATTTTAGTCGTTTGAGATCCCTAGTTTGAAACTTATATTGAATAATACCATTCTGATCATCTCATGTAATCACAATGTCAGAAACATAGACAACTAAAATGATCCTCTTCCCCTGACAATGTCGGTAGAACACAAAATGATCATTATCACTCCCAAATCCAAAACTCGTGAAGAACTTTGTGAAACTCGTGACAACCTCCGTGAAATAGACTTTTTAGGGTCAGCTTTACTAACAAAATCGGGGGGGCTCCTTCATATAAACCTCCTCAAGATCGCCATTGAGAGACTTTCTTGACATCAAGTTGATGAGCGGCCAATGAAATCGAGCAACCAACGCTACAATGATCCGAGCAGAGGACATTTTGGTCACAAGAGAAAATATCTCATCATAATCAATGCCATAGGTCTGTGAATAACCTTTAACAACCTATAGAGCTTTTAGGTGAACCAGAGAACCATATGAGTTTGCCTTAACAATGTACACTCACTTACAACCAACACAATATTTGCCAGATGGAAGGGGAACTAGATCCCTAGTACCATTCTCTTGAAGAGCAGACATCTCATTTCGCATAGCCTGACTCCAACCAGGGTATGATAGTACTTTTGATAATGACTTGGACTATGGTAAATGTCTAAAGTAAAGGTGAAAACAGGATGGGCAGACAACAAGTGAGCATATGGAAAGACGACTATATAAAGGATGTGCAGTGAAGTGATTCCCTTTGTGTGTGACAATGGGAATATCAAGAGAAGAAGTCTCACTAGTAGAAGGAACAATAGGTGTGGGCCCAGTGGATGAAAGAGAGGGTGTCATAGCAGGCTCAGACGTCAATGTTTCATTGACCTGAGGCAAAGGGACAATGGGCACAGTGGTGTGATCTGAGTGGTGTCCGAATGTCGTTTATACACTAGTGATTGACCATTCGGATATTGCTGGGGAGCATAATGTTACAGAATCAGGAAAAGTAGAGACCACGGGTCTAGGGTAGGTTAGAGATTCAAGTTCATCCTCATCGGATGAAAGTGGAGCTAAACCAGAAGAGGTAGGATAATAAGGTTGGGATTCATGAAAGGTAACATCAGCAAAGGTAAAACAATGATGCAACTTAGGACTATAGCATATATAACCTTTACGGAAGCGAGAGTACCCTAGAAAAATACATCGGAGAGAACGAGTAGCTAACTTGGAGCGACCGTGGCGATGGTCATGAACAAAACTAACTCACCCGAAGATTTTGGGATTGAGGGGGAATGTGTTAGATTTTGACAATAAAACAGAAAAAAGGTGTGTGACCATCTAATACAGATGAGGGCATGAGGTTAATTAGGTGACATGCAGTAAGGACTGCATCCCCCCGGAAACACTAAGGAACCTGTCTATAAATGAGCATTGTCCTTGCAACCTTTAACAGGTAACGGCTTTTACGCTCGACAACCCCATTTTGTTGAGTAGAAGGGTGTAAGGGCAAGAAAACTCATGAAGAATTCCAGAAAAGACAAATGTTGTGAACTCAGAAGTAAAATATTCTCTGGAATTATCACTATGCAAAGTTTTGACAATAACATCAAACTCGGTTCTAACCTTAGCACAAAAAGATTTGAAAATAGAGAAAATTTCAGATTGAGTTTCATTCAATATAACCATGTTGCACGAGAATAGTCATTAACAAAGGTAACAAAATATCTTAAGTTACTTAGATGAGACTGGACAGGATAAGGTCCCCACACATCTGAATCAACTAAACTAAAAGGTCAACTAGATCGTTTATCGACTCTAGGAGGATAAGACACGCAGGTGTTTACCTAACTGACATGACTCACAAGGCAGTTCATTAAGAGAAGATAATTCGGGTCTCAACTTCTTCAGATTCTGTAATGACGGATGTTTCAATTGAGAATGCAAATCAAAAGGCGTGGAACTACTCAAGCAAGCAACAAAGATAGGGATGCCATCAAGCTGATAGAGGCCCTCAGATTCACTTCCCTTGCCAATCGTTCTTCTTGTTCCAAGCTTCCGAAACACAATGATTAGGATTGAGGTTAATTGAACAATTCAAAAATTTTGTAATTTTACTAACAAATATGAGGTTTTGAAAGGAAATTTAGGCATATAAAGAACAAAACTAAGGGGTAAAGTGGGAGTAAGGTCAACATGTCCAACTCCCCTTATCGGGTAGGTAGAACTATCAGCTAGACGAACAAGTGAATGAAATATTTTTTTAACTGAGAACCATGTACTTGAATTTTCAATCATATGATCAGAAGCACTTGAATCAATAACCTATAATGTAGGAGCAATGGTAGTCAAGCAAACACTACTAGCCTTGGCTAGTGTGGTAGAAGAAGACTGACGCTAAGAATACGGTCTCGTTGAGAATACGGTCTTGTTGGAGAAACTGAAGCTGTATTTACATGAACATTGGTCAAACTGGAGGCTACATGTGCAGTGTGCCACGATCGAGTGTTCTAAGAACGTTTGTTAGGACAATTCAACTTTGTATGCCCAAACTCCTTACAATAGTTGCACATATCGCGGCTAACACCACAACCATTGGAACCACTTGTGCGACCACCACCACGACCATGTTGTCCTTAACTAAAACGAGGCTGAGAAGTAACCAATGTAGATCTCTCTTCTTTATTGTCGCTAGTGACAACTGAGGGAATGTGAGGAAACATCTCCTTAACAAGTTTGTAGGCCGCTAACAAACTTTTGGAGGCATGACCTCTTAATACCAAAGGTTGGGTAACCTCGTGAGATTTGGGAAGTCCCCCGAGAAAGGTGAGAACATGAATTTGTTGTTGGCGCTTTTGCATCTTTTAAATCAGTGCTTAATGGAAAGAGCTTGTGCAACTCATCACGTCTTCTTGCTCATCAATACTCTTATCCATCTCACAGTGATAGCAGGCCTGCTAAACACTGTATGCATGTGTCATACTGGTCAAATCCGAATAGGTCGACTGAAGATGTTCCCAAAGCTCCTTAGCCATAGAGCACTGCATTGCAGTATCACGAATTTCGGGCTCCATGAATTCCCACATAGCACTCATAATCAAGCTGTCACACCTTCCTAATCTTCCATTATAGGCTGAGGTGGGTCATCAAATAGGTGAGAGAGCGACGAATACCTTTCAGTTTGTCTGTAAACATCTTTTGCCATTGTTGCTAATTACTACTAAATTTCACATTCAACAACTTCGATGAGAAAATGGGGAAGAGCAGTTCCTCTGACATCAGAGTCATCAGTAGTTCCTCTCACATCCAAGTCATCACTATTCTCTTCACTCATCTTGTCGATCACAACCAATCGCAAATCACAACAAATCAATAAATAAAATCCAGCAGCCACCAAATCGCAACAAATCACCAAGTCACTGCAAATCACAACAAAATTCAAAGAAATCCAGAGAAGCAGCAACAACAATTCTTGGGGATTGGGGATAGGGTGTAAGAGATCTAGGGTTAGGATTTCGGATCTCGTGTGGGTTGGTGGTGCGTGTTGGATCTGGAGTTGGTTGGGTTAGGGTTTAGGTCGGATCTGGAGTGGAGGATAAGGCGGCGAGGTCGAATCTCCAAGGAGGAGAAGGTTGGGGTTTTGGGGGTTTGACCTAGAGTATAGAAGAGGGTTGGGTTGATGGGTTGTGTAGAAGGAGCAATAACGGGAGGAAGAAGAGCGGGCTAGGGTTTCGGTTGAAATCTGGCGACAACAGCGGCAGTGCAAGATGCTGCCCTTGCTATCTTTGGTTGGTGGCGCCGACAGGAGTTCCGGCTGGGTCCCACAACGAGGCTGCGGGTGACAGTCAACGACAGCGGCGGCGGCTGGCTAGGGTAACGACCTTAGCTCTGATACCATATAAAACGTATGTTTGTTATTTTGTTTCACTTCCTTTTTACTGGATGCAATGATCTCTTATATAGGTAGCACAGACAAACACGAACACTTTCCGGAATATTACAAACTAATACAACTACCTAATAGCCTCTATCCAGTGAATCCACATACCTCACTATAGGGGGGCGTTTGGTACGTGAGAATGTACAAGTGAATCTCGGATTTCCTTTTAGATTATCATGCTTGGTATGTGGCAAGCGTAGTTTTGGAAGGAATGATGGATTCTCAAGGGAATCAATATCCTTTGTTGGGAAGGATTTCCATTCCCCTTAAAACCATGGTTTCCATGATAAACAATAAAATAACCCAAAAAACTAGAATAAAAAAATACAATAATAAATGATTTCCGGGAATGTCCAAATGCGGTAATGCAACATTCCCGGGAATCTTCTTTCCCACCCTCACATTCCCTGGAATTCTCTCATTCCTGGAAATCCTCCAATCCGTGTACCAAATGCCCCCTTGTATCAAAAGAGGAAGGACTGAGATTCTCCTCTTAGTATTTTACCTCCTAGGGTTGGTCTTACGCTCTCTTGTACTCATGTTAATAGTGAAAATCTTAGTGCATGCTGGGTTTGTCTTATCCACACATCTTGGTATGGCTAATTTCTCCATCTTTGTTATATGTAATATTCTTGAAGCCCCAAGTTTAGCGATGTAGGAATCTTGCCGGACCATTATTTTCACGATTACTACAAGTTTCTTCAAACTGTTTAGTTGTTGAATTCTCTTGTTAAATTACATGAATCCCTTGTTATATACAATGTAATAATTCCTACTGCCTTTCCAGGAATACTGCAACATACAATACTTTAGCTCAAGGAACTCAAACGAATCCTTTTGCTCCTCGATTTAGTGCCGAGTTGAAAGATCCAAATCCATTGTTCAAGGACCTTGGTAGAGAGAACGGAATTGATGATCCGGAGTCAACTGGGTTACAACAAAGAAGAGAGGCTACCACACATTTGGCACCTGGAAATTCTCCTTATTTGTCCTCTGGCCTTGACGACCCAAACTCCTCTTACCCGTATCTTCCACCTGTCCTTGAAGAGCCTAGTTCTTCATTTTCTGAAGGTTTGATCATTTATGAAGTTATTTTAGCTCCCATAATTATTGAATTTCTAAAAATATTTCGCATTATGCACAGCTGCTGAAGATGATGCTTTGCCAGCAATAGAAGGACTTCAAATTTCTGGTGAAGCCTTTCCAGGTAGAGAGCTTCAAGCAAGTGGATACTCCATAAATGGGACTACCAGTTGTAATTTTGAGGTAGAAACCCACTGAAAAGAATGTAGTAAAATGAATCTTATATTTGCATGTTTGATGAAGATTCAATTTCTTCAATTGTTGACCTGCTTTAGATTTGTTATTTATACAACAGTTACTCCACAATTTTTACAGTTACAGTTACAATTGCTTTTGTCCTTGTAGTGGGTACGTTATTTAGAAGATGGTTCCGTGAATTATATTGAGGGTATTGCTTTTTTCCTTACTCTTGCTAAATTAATGCTCATCAATTGTTCTTGAACTTTCCTACAAATTTGGAACTTAAATCATTTAATCAGTTATAGTCGTATCTTTTTGCAAAATTTGAAATCTTACTTTTCTTGAACAGGGGCAAAGCAACCAAATTATCTGGTTACCGCTGATGATGTTGACTCTTATCTTGCAATTGAGGTTCACCCTTTAGATGACAAGAAAAGAAAGGTTAGTCTCTCCTGTTTACTTGATAATTCTTTGTTGTAAAGATCTTCCTACTTCATAATTATTTTTTTATTTTAAGTGACATATACTTGTAAAGTGATGCAAGTTCAAAATTAAAATGTTGTAAAAGTAAAACTTGAATAGTTCAAGCACCTGAACAAAGTTTTGGATTTCCAGATTGAAATACTGCTTACCTATTACTTATTTGAAGTTACCGTCGTAAAATTACTTGTTCGTAGTCTTGACCTCGTCATAGAGATTCAACTCTAAACATTGGAGAAAGGCTATTGTTTTTGTTTTTATTGTATGAAAATGAAATGAAATAGCTGTCTGTCAAAACCTTCATAGAATTATATATCTGAGCAGGATAAAATAGAGGTCCTGATCACACCCATCAAAGTTGATGCCTGGCATGGATCAAGGCATGGATTAAATTATAAGATTTTTTTTGGGGCGTGAAAAGCGAAATAGTGAAGCAATCTATATGAAGAAGCATGGTCATGGATATGCTGAAGCATGACATCTTCTACGTAAAAAGAGTTTTTCTTTTCCTTTTGGAAAATCAGCAGTAAATCATGAATCACATATTTATATTGTAGTTGGAAGCAATAGGGATGTGCTTAGCCTGAAAAGTACATAAAATTTTGGCAAATAAATCAAGGCAATTGAAAATTCTAAATTATTTAGATTTAACATGATCGAAATTTGAACCTGCTATCGATAATAAAATGTATAAAGGAATATTAACGACTAACGAGCACTGGTGGTTGCAAACAGTTAACTATTAAGCTTGTTATAAATTTCAGTTACAAACATGCAAATTATGTACGTCTCTAAATCTGTATGTATATACTATGTATACAATAGAGGAGGTATAGAATTTTACCGTCCTTAATAATATAGTGAGTCAGTTTCTGACATAAGATATACAGCAACCCATCTTGCATGAATTTGGATCAGATGTCCTTCCCATGGTGGTACTAATCAAAATTTTAACCTGCAATAAATAATAAAATATAAACTATACAGAATATTAACGAGCGCTAATGGGTATAAACTATTAAAAGTTTGCTACAAATCTTAATAGTGAGTCCGTCTCTGCCATAAGAGATGCAATGTATCATACGTTGTACCCAAATTTCCTTCCCATGATATAGTAAACCTTCAGATCCACTGACACCATGTGCATAAGAGGTGGAGGAAAATCCTGATCAATGGAAAATCCTCAGTTTTGAATGTAAAGTATCTGAGAAGTAGGAGAGCAACGGGAGGATGGTAGTGTAGACAGAATTGCAATACTTGGGAATAAAAATGACATGACAAGAAGGCTGTGTAAGATACCATATGTATTCTCAAAATATAAGTGTTTGTCCTACATAAGCTTAGATCTGAAAAAAATATTCTCGTTTTAATTAATGGATTATCATTAAATTTGATTTATTCATGGTTCTTTCTTGTGTTGCAAAGATTCAACTAAAGAATTACGTACTTAAGAGCATCTGTAGTCGTTGGCTATATATCCAAAAAATGGATAAAAACAAGCTGTAGTCGTCTGTTCACCCATTCTTTTGGGTTTGAGATGAACAGTAGACGTCTATATTTGGTAGCGAAATTGGCATTATGCATATTATAGAAATTGGAAGATGATATGCCGTCTGAGGAAATATATTGAGCGGACGGCAAATGATATCCTGTTTGGAAAAAAAACAAAAAATGGCAAGACGGCAAATGATATGCCGTTTGACGAAATAGATAAAAAGCCTAAATGTGTTGGATGGGAGATGACCCGTCCCGTCCTTCACAAACCCTTTTTTTCTTTTTTTTTTCTTTTCATCGGACGGCAGAACATCTGCCGTCTTTTAATTTTTTTTTCGAAAAATTTTCGGACGGTAAATCATGTTCTGTTTGATAAAAAAAAGCCTTTTTTGAGTATTCACCACTACAGCGCTACCCCTATTTGCTATTTCTATATTTTCCATATACCCATTTTTTAACTCAAACGACTAACGACTACAGATGCTCTAACAAAACTTTATTCTAAATTCTCAGACTGTAGCATGTGTTCTTCACTTAATTTACTTTTATATTCAAAATATAACATTAGACATTATTCTCAAGTCTACATAGTGAGATCGCTAAATACTCAAGCATACTAGTATATGAAGACTTTTTATATTACACAAAAGAAGTATCCATCTTTGTTAGTCCACCCGCTCTTCCTTACTGAAAGGTCTGAAATATTGGTTTACCTAAATGAGGGCATACCCCAAATGTGTCAACTTTGCTACTGCTAGCATGTATTTATTTAAACATGAAAAACGGTAAATGCTTTGTGTTGGAGTTAAAGTATTTAAGCTCAGTTGCATAAGCATGTCATTTAGCAGTAGTTTTCCCTTTATTACAGGTTACATGATAAAGTTCAGAATTTTTCTGTGTATATATTTTTCAAAATTCAAATTTTCATTAAATTGAGGTTTCTTGTTACTTAGCATGGTTTTACTTTTTTAACGTTTGTAATTGTAGGGCGAGCTTGTTAAGGTATTCGCCAATGAGCAAAGGAAGATTACTTGTGGTGAGTCTACATAAGTATATATAATTTGACTAGTCAGAATCTTAAATGCTTAAGATATTGTTATATTTATTGCTTGTAAATTTGGCTTATCTGATTTTCTTTACTGCACAAGGTAATGTATAAACTGTTTTATTTTCACCACGAAAAGTCTGAATTCCTTGTGAGAGCAGCAGTATAGGGTTTCTACTTTACCGGCTTCTGTTTTTTGGGAGTTTGACTTTACGATGACCAATCTAAAAAGCAAGAGTATGGATATGATACAAACACATGAAATTCTAGTATTTTAGGATTTCTTCTTTATTGGCTTGTTTTTTGGGAGTTTGACTTTATGATGACCATTCTAAAAAGCAAGTGTGGATATGACACCATTCACCAACACAAGAAATTCTGAAAATAGTATATACAGAACTATAGTGGTCTGGTAAGAAGTGATATGTGACATGTTTGGTTCATGTTTCTGATATATCACAGCTTCAACATAATAGCTATAGAAAATGACAAAAAATTTGTGGAAGACTTTAAATTGGCTAATTCATGTGCAAAACAGAGATATCGTTGATATGTTTTTCTTCTTGTTTATTTATATAAGTATTGTTCGACATAATGATGGCTGCATTTTCTGTTCTGCAAATCCTTATCTAATAGTTCTTTTTTGTACTAAATTACCTCATTCTCCAATCCATTTCCCCTATTATTCATAGTATACTTTCATTATTTCCTAGACATTCTCCTTCACCCATGCTTCCATGATTTTGCCAATTTGGGGCGGAAGTCATTTAGGAAAGAAAGAGAAGGAGATGAGTAAGGGATTTGTCTAAGTGAGGGGATAATCCATTCATGGTCTGGTCCGAGATTTTAAATGTTATATGTTGGTGTTGTATTGGCGTAAGAATTTTTGTATATATCGGGATATCTAGTATATTTCGGGTTGTTTATATTATTTTACATACATCATAGAGATAGCACAAAAAAACATGAAACTAAACAAAATAAAGATCGCAATACACATTCACATTAATTATATACAATGAATTGATAATCTATATAATAAAACACAAAGAAAGCTATCAAGTGGCTCTCCTTCAATCCTCCCAAAAATCAAAGGCCCGGATCTAACCTTACAAAACATATTTTCCGTCCAAAAGTTCCCCACAAAACTCAAATTCAAATCTCCCACCCAAGACCAGGGGTGTAGCTGCCCCATGCCCAGGGGGTGCAGCTGCGCCCTCTGAGATTTTAAAAAAATTTCAATTTTTTTTTATATATTTAGTAAAAAAAATTTAATAAAGATTTATGTGTAAAATTTCCAACCCATTTAGTCATTTACCGATTTACTTTACTCTTTCTTCTTCCACTCTTTTGTTTCCACTCTACTGAACCCAAACCCACTTCATAATGAATTTGTAAGAGGGATTAAAATCTACATGTGATTAGTTGGATTTGTAGAGGAGGTCAGAAGAGAGAGAGCGAGGAGTCGATCGATTCCAAACCCTATTGTAAGTAAATATTTTTGTACATTTTGATAATTAGGGTTCATATTCTGAAGTTTCGTGAATTCATATATGATAGGATAATTAGATTGCTAATTTTTGTTTCAGTGTTACTGATTTGTTTGAGAATGGACTAAATTAGTATGATATGTAATCAAATTAGAACCCAAATGGGTACAGATTATAGTGTTAATTTCTGTCCCAATTTTGAGCTAATTTCCGAAATTTTTTATATTTAAACACATGGAGTTTAGAGTTGAAATTTTTATATGCGTATCTTATACATGTGAACAACATTTCCACAAATTTTCATGATATTTGGAGAAAACCCAGGTTCAAGGCGCTACATTAAATTTGTACTTCACATTCTTCAATGCCCAATCTGGTTATTTGTACAAATATATACTATTATGATTCGCCGTCATTCTCTTTCTCTTTTCCTCTTTTGAATTCAACTTACAAATCTCATCGTAAATTCAAAGGAGACCTAAGAGGAGTTCGAGAGGAGTAAGAAATAGTTCAAACAACAAACACAAAGTGAATAACTAATTCTAACCATTAGTTTTTACTCTTTTGGTGCATATACTTATGAGATGAACATCTAATGCTTGATGCACTTAATTACTTTGAGGTAGACTGATGATTGAAGTTGGAAATAGAGAATATTTAACTACTAGTTTATTTTAATGGCATTGCTATTACCCGTTGCAACCACAACAGTAGAGAGAGTATTTTCTGCAATGAAAATCATCAAGACTTCATTATGAAACCGATTGGGAGATGAGATGATGAATGATTGTTTGATTGCATATATTGAAAGAGATGTATTGGATGCCATTGACAATGAAGATATCATTCAATATTTTCAGAATATGAAATCTCGAAGAGTTTTATTGCTAAAGAAAAATGCTATTTAGTGATTGTAAGTTTGTGACATTTGATAGTAATATATGATATTTTGAGGCTTGCAAATGTGTTTTTTATAATTTTTTTTAATAGTAATTGTCGCGCCCCCTAGATGAAAATCCTGGCTACGCCACTGCCCAAGACAACTCCTATATTTATTTAATTTTTTTTTCTCTCTCTCCCCCTCCCTCTTCTATATAATATTAAAAAATTAAGAAATTAAATTTTTTAAAAAATTTTAAAATATTAAAAAATTTAAAAACTTTAAAAACTTTAAAAATAATTCAAAAAAATCAAAAAAAACATATAAAATGTTTTTTGCTCTATGTTTGCTACTTCAATTAATTTGCTGGACCCCCAAAACTATTTTTTATGATCAAACAAGGTGTATCGTTTCGAAGACGTGCCGTAGGCACGTGTCAACGGGCAAACCTAGTGCATGACATAAATATGCATGAATTAAAAATATAGCATAGCGAATTGAAAGATAAACGAAAACATATAGAAATTAAAGTCATCTCAAAGTAACTAATTTGAAATAAAAGGAATCAACAATTAGCATCTAAGCAAAGTAATAAAATCTTACGGTTTGATAATCATTTCAAACGTGCTCTAGCGTATTTTTTCCCTCTCTTCGATCTGTTTTTTTGTGTGTGCTTTCCATTGCTGTTTTAAAGATGTGTCTTGGTTTTACTTTGAGATGGGTAAATGGGTTTTAGGAATGAGGTAATTCAAACCTGAAAGTTAAACCCAGTTCGAAAACCTACACGATCTACATATTTTTAGGACATATCGGCCGAAATGTCAACCTGTGCCCATTATATACCCAACATAGGCATATAAACTATATCAACTACACATTTACATGTATCGTGCAAGTCAGTCCAAAAAGCCTTCATTTTGGCCGATATCGGCCTACATTTAAGACACTGGTCAGGTCTAACCCTGGATGTCATTTGTCCTGTATGGTAGGGTCTAAGCATGGTTAAGACGGAATAAGTAGGAAAACCGTAACAAAGATAAAAAAGAGTGAGCCGCATATTGTTGGGGATATCTATGTAAATATGAGATTGGAATAAATATAGAATACAAGTTACGAACATGTATGTAAAAATACTCTCAGAATCACTTTTTTATTCTCCATGGTGGTACCGTTATGAACTTGTCTGCTGGGCCACTGTTAGGATGAATGAGGAGAGGAAGAAAGATATGGGACCAAGATATGTTTTTGACGGTTTGTTTTGGAGTGTGGAAGATAGGGGGAAATTGAGTGCATTAACATCTTAATAGTCATTATCATTCCAGAAAGGCAAGTTGATAGTAGCTCTTTCCATCTCTCCCTCGCTCACAAACGAAGTAAATAAAAGAAGATCAAGTAGGCACGCATGTACGCACAGACACAAAAGAAAATCAAGTAGGTAAGCGTGCAGTAGGTCCTATGCCTTTTAAGGAAGCTAAAGGTACTACAGGCCTTGAGCGTCGTACCACAAGAAAGACGTAGTTTTGACTTTAGGTCCTTGTTAAATTCAAGTGTATAACCCTCAACTCTTACTCTCTTACTACAACTTTGAGTTTTGGTGTAGTTGTAGGGCCTTTCACATTCAGAGCAACTTAAGTTCGTGTCCCATTGGCTGCACATATTTAGTTATTTATTACGGAATTAAAAAAAGGATTGTTATATTGTTGCGCACATGGCACATCCAGGTCTGGGCCTAAATTTTATGAGCATTTTCTTGGCTCTTTCGCCCATTTAGATGGGTGCTCGACCTGCGAGGGTGGGTCAGAAAACAATGCAAAACCCTCAGCTTAATACAACTGTGGAGTTTCGTATAGTGGCAGGGTCTTTCACAGTCCTAGTAATGAACTTCCATTTAAGATCTCTCTGTGCAGACCAGTGGCAACAAGGACATACCAAATTTTATGAAGTATATAGTACTTTTGCCACCTGCTTATTAACAAATGACCATACATTATTTTGAAGTTATTGACATGATAATTGCTATCTATGTACATATCTTCAGTTTGCCCTAGGAGAATCTTGGACCAATAATGTAGATTATGTAGTTTAAGAAGTCTTGGACCGATAATGTTGATCTTCCAGACTTCTATGTGTCCCCTAGTTCCTTTCTATCAATTTTATTTACTTTAGGGTAATCTTGAATCACATGGTAGAAGAGTCATTCAAATGTGCTCACTAGTTTTTAGAATTACTTAATAAAGCGGTACCAAAGTCTATGCAATTATTTATTTCTTCTGCATTCTTCCATGTTCAAAAAACCGTTTTGTCAATTTCAAGATAATTTCATTTAATTTCTAACTTTGCACTCATCTGTGAACTGATCAATAAGTACTAGCTAAATAAAATAGTTGCATTATTTCATTGGATTAGACATATTTTTTATTTTTTTGCTTCGTCTTGATACAGATCCTGAAATGCAAGAACAGATTGAGAAAACCCTTTCCATTGGTCAGATGTCATTTGAAGTTCATTTATCTGTGAGTTTTCTCTTTATTCCTCCTATTTATCATATATATTTTCAGTTTTAAGAAATCTCATTTTTACTTTTATTTGTGTATAACAATATTTTTGAAATTTTTATTTTCCAATTGTCAGGCTAACTATCTTGACATCTGGGTGCAAGCTGTTTTGGCAATAAGGAGGGAGGGATACAGTATAAAGTGCAGTGGGCCACGGGGAGTTGTTGTTACAGAGAAATTTTTACCGACTACTTCTGTATGAGTTATCAATCTTCATTTGCTGTTTAAAATTCATAATTAGATACAAAAGTTTCCAGTGTATATATAATTTCCTAGAACTTATCCTGCTAGCATAACGACACTTGACCAAGGCTGCCTTGCCAGTGAAGTTCTCGTAGTTATTTGTCACTGACCCGTTGTTTACATAGCTATGCGCTATTTTTGTGTAGCTCATGCTATTTGTGCATCGTAGCTTAACTTAAATAGCCTATGCTACAAACATACTATTTTATTTTACTGAACAGTTGAGGTATAAATACAAGTAACAGACCCCTTCCTTTTTCCCCTTTTTCATCATGTTTTCTTAACACTAAGACACTCAATCCTTGTGAGGACTCCAATTTCTTGAAGTAGTGACAAAGACTCCAACAACTATATGTCCGTTACCAATGAATTTCTTAGTATTTCTTTTTGTTTTTCTTTAATTTTGTTTTATTCCAGTTTGCAACCCAACTATTAGGGTTTCTCTTATTTTCTTTATTCTTTTCTGATTCTTCATTTCAATCTCACAGTTTTATTTTTTTTTTTGTTTTGAAGTTTGAATTAGGGGTATTTGATTAGAGTCAAGAGAACTAATCTACTTCATTCACTTAGCAGTTCTGTTCCATTTTATATTCAAGTTTATGTGTGTTCATAGTCTTTGTAAGTCTTGATTTTTGAACATTGAAGTTTCATTTTTGTGATATTTATTAGCATTTTTTAGCCTTCGATTTTTTTAAATTTTAAGAAATTATTTAGAATTTTAATTTTTTCAGCTAATTAATTTTTAATTTTTAATTAAAAAAAACTCTTCATAGCTTACGCTATGCATTATGCTCTTTAGTTTTGAGCTATTGATGGCTTGAGCTCTACATTTGCGCTACCACTATTTTCAATATTGTTATAAAGGTCTCATTTTGGTGTAGTATTTATCATTATTAGCTTTTAAATATTTTTTACCGGTGATTGTAAATTATTTAGAATTTGTAAGAGTTTTTAGATAAATAATTTTAATTTTTAAAATAAAAAAAATAAATTTCTTCATAGCTTACGCTATTGCGTTACACTATTTGCGCTTCGTGCTACCGGGACGTAACACTACGTTATATGCTATTGCTATTTTCAACGTTGCTTCTCATATTTCTCCGTACTTGTATTAGATTAATATGAATAGATGCATTGATTACAACAGCACCCACCCGATCATTCATCTTCCCTCTTCATTTAGATTCTAGACTCTTTCCTTATTCCAGGAGAATGATGGATCTGTAGGGATTAAGACCAATCAACTTTTTGGCCCACTAGTACAAATAGATATTTGGTACATTAGTCTAAATCCTTATATGACCCAAAAGGGAAACCCATAGAAGTTTAGGTCCAAACTAATTGAACCATCCAACCATCTCAATATTTTTTCCATGTGGGACTATTATTCAACCCACAATCGCAACAGGATCTTCATTTCTTTAGTTTAAACTGAACGCCATGCATAGTGGATTCCCTTCTTTCTCCTCACTTGCTGTTTTTTTTTAATTTGTTTATTTTATTATTATTGTCATTATCCTTTAATAATAATGGCAAGGTCCTTTACTGCCTAAGTAGGCCTTGCAATAGTTCATAGAGGCCTAAGTCAGGTTGACATCTTATTTTTTCTACAAGTAATGCTAATACATGAATGCCATCAGGTAGCTTGAGCAGTTGTTCTTGTCTTTCATTCATAATCTTTGTTTTAATTTTGCATTTTCTTTGGTTGGCCATACTAGTCTCAATTAATACTTCTTATATATTGCATAAATTTAAACAGCATATTGCAGGTGGATATCGTAATCTGAACATCAAGAATTGTGGTGTGAGGTCTCACTAGCTTTAAATGTCAAGGTCCTTTTTACCTAAGTTGTCATTGGCAAAGTTCATGGAGGCTTAACTCAGTGTTTAGGTTTTTACAAGTTCTACTAATAGATGAATAGTAGGGGCATTGCAATAGTTCATAGTGGTTTAACTCAGGTTGGCAATCACGTCTTATTTTATTCTATAAGTAATGCTAAATACATAATTGCCAATAAGTAACTTGAGTTGTAGTTTTTGTCTTTCATTCTTAATCTTTGTTTTAAATTTTCATTTTCTTTGGTTGGCTATACTAGTCTCAATTAATATTTAATACTCCTTTGTAAAGCATAAATTTAAACAGCATATTGCAGGTGGATATTAACCTATTACTGAACTCCTAGAATTGTCGTGTGAGGTCTCACTAGCTTTAAATGGCAAGGTCCTTTTTGCCTAAGTTGTCATTGGCAAAGTTCATGGAGGCTTAACTCATTTTCTAGTTTTTTAACAAGTTCTACTAATAGATGAATGCGCCAACAAGGGTTTTCTTGAGCTGTAGCTCGTCTCTTTTTGTTCATAGTTATTATTATAATTTTGCTTATTCTTTGATTTGTTATGCTAGTTTCAGTTAATATTTATTAAAATATTAAATTAAACACGGATGATAAACTTAAATTAAACACCTAGAATTGGTGTTCTGAGGTCTAATTAGCTTTAAATTACATGTGTTTTTTGATAACTTTTTTTAAATTTTTTTGATAACAAATTACTACATGTGTTAATGCTGAAAATAGTGACATTGTTGAATAATACATTTTTCATCATTTATTAGAATGTTTAGTATAAATGGCGTGCTTTTGCATACTCTTTCTATCTGCTGCTGATGAAGATAACTTGTATTTGCAGATTACAATTCCTTGTGGCAATCCTACGGAGTTCTCAATTCAATGTGCTAATGGTTATGAGTATCTAATAAGGGCAAAAGATAGTAGCTGGTGAGTTCCCATGCTCTTCTTTGGTGTCCGACACTTACTTAAAATCCAGATGTTCTAAAATTTAAAATTTATTATGAGATTAGGCTCCTTGAGGAGATCAATGGAGATGTTTTTTGTCCTACAATTTTTAAAAATATTCCTGATTTTGTAGATTCTTAATTGAGAGTAGGCTCCTTGAGGAGATCAATGGGAATGTCTGTCTTTACTTCCCACCCCCCCTTACCCCTCCCGTCACTCACAGAAACGTTATAAATTGGTAAAAAGAAAGGAGGGGAAAGAAAACTTATAATTGTCCTGCAATGCTAGTTTGGTTTTGTTTGCTAAACTTTGTGTCTAATTAGCAGATTACGGGATACCGTTGTTGCTTACTATGTGAATTTTAATGGTACTTTTGTTTTATTCAAGGAATTTTTGTCTAATTTGGCAGGTTACGGGATACCATTGTGCTTACTATGAGATTGTTCAAAAAGATGGTACGTACTCCAATCTACTCCAAAATTTCTTCTATTCTTTTGTTACAATCTGGGTAGCCAGCTCATGTGGATTCACTTGCCCCACTCACTCACTCACACTAGACCCTTTCTCAAACCTTTCTTTGTATTATTAATATATATTTATTTGTCAATGCAACTTGTCATTTTGACTTACTCGTCACTGTTACACGTTCGGCTACAACATAATTAGTTGATGGCCTCCATTAGTTTGACAAATTACTCGTGTTTTAGTTTTGGCCTTTTAGGCCAACTCCAATCCAGCGGCATTTTGGTGGCAAAACGCCAAAAATGGCGCTGGAGGCGCTCCAATCGAGAGCCATTTCCAGCACCATTTTTGGCAATTTTGGTGCTGGTGAACAGTGGCACGCCATTTTAAAATTATTTTTTTATTGTACATTTAAAAAAAAATCCCATAGTTTAGTACAAAATTAATATAAAAAGTAGGTAGAGAAGAATATGCAGTGAATATTCTTTTTTGGTGTTAGAAATAGTGTTGTGGGTTGGAGATGAAGTTAGTGTTTGATGTGACTTTTACACTATTTTGGTGTAAAAGTGGCACCAAAATGGTGTCGTGGGTTGGAGATGTCCTAATTAGTTGCTCTAGTAGTAATTTCCTAGCTTGTATCATCTCTCTCTCTCCCTCTCTCTCTCCCTCCCTCATTTTTCAGCATTCTCTATTTTGTTTTGACCTTCTAAGTTTTGAGCATGCTAGATTTCAATGAAAGGGTTGAAGCTTATGGGATTATTTGCCATTACTCCAATTTTCCGATATCTAAGGAGTCAAAGTTAAGTATTATTTATTAGGTTGTGGGATCTTTTAGTTATCGATCATAACCTTAAGTCTAGCAGCTGTTAATCTGTGCGGTATTCTTGGTCAAGTTTGGCAAGTTAGCTAATCCCTAATAAGAGACCTCCATTATTTGCAGTATGTTGGGATTATGCAATTCAATTTAGGAGCTATTATTTAAGATCCCTTAGTGTTGAGAATTCAGTTGGGTTTATTTATGCAATTGGTGTCTGGAAGTTGCATCCAGAGTCTGGTGAAAAGGAGTGTGAGAGCTACAAATGGGAAAGGGTTTGTCAAACAGAAAAGTAAATATGAAGATAAGAATCAGAACTAATGATTTCAAAATTGTATACAATATTAAAATTAGATTTTAACCATCAGAATTAAAAATCTATAATTTGATCTATGCTAATATTAAAAAAACATTGAATATCTGTGCAAGCGATTTAAAATTGTTCTTTTTGAATATTTTTGTTTAGCCATGCGTAGCACAAGATAATTGCTGGTTTTTATTATGTAGCTTGCCTCTTTAGATGTGCCTAATATAAGACCGTCTTTTTTCCATGGACTAATTTACTGTTGATATTCAACCTAAGCTAGTGACAGCTTTCTACTTTTATGCAATTATATTCTTATATTTTTGATGAGCAAGTTCGTTCTAACGATACTGATATTTGTTGCAGGCAGTAGAAAAAAGGAAAGGGAGGAAAAAGGGTATTTTCTTCAAATCCTAGTTCTCGGCAATGTGATGGTTTTATATGTGCATATACTTCTTTTGTCCATCTCATCTTTGAACACATTTATGCCATGTATATTAGATGAAGAGATAGCTACCAATGCTGCCTCTCAACTGTGAAGATCTCTGCCAATTTTTTTATTGAGAGAGAGATCACCCTGCTTTTAATCTCAAGGCCCCTTCCACATTGCAACTCACTTGAGCATTTGCCTCTGCAGTTCTTTTTTTTTCCCTCTCTGTTGTTCTCCATCTTTTTGATATTGTTTGGGGTTGATTAGTTATTTTTTTTTTTTGATAAGAAGATGACCTCTGTCATCGTTTCATTAACGAGAATTAAAGAAACAAAGTAGTACAACTTACATAATACCCAAAAGGTCCCTAAATCCTAACCGCTTACACTGGCTAGAGTCCAACTAGTCTCAGTGAAGCATCAAAATACATCCAAACATACACTACTACAACATCGAAAGCAAAGGAACATCCATTACAAACGGATAAATACTCTACCCAAATCCCAGCACCCCCGCTGATCCTATCTCAGTGCTCATCCTCTGTCAACCTGATCTTCTTCGCCTGCCCTGCCCTACCTGCCCAGTCATGAATAAGGAGGAAAATGTTATGTACAGAAGAACTCAGAGTTGACAGTCATGAATAAGGGGTTGATTAGTTATTGAGTAATATATTCAGTATTGTTAGAATTAGGGATGAGAAGAAATACTTTATTATTGATTATTGATTGAATAAACTGAGTACAATATGTTTCCTACATATATGAGAGAAGGTAAGACTAAACCAATATACATTATTCGATATGGGACTAAACTAATCTCTCTCATAATATGGTATCTAATATAATATCTAACGCCTCATCTCAAACTCAAGTTGGTTCAAACAACATGAGTTTGGAATATTGACGATGTTTATGTAGCAGGGACGGCAAATTGTGATGCAAGAACGTCGCTCAAGTAGATGGACCGGAACGACGCTCGATGACGCATGTGTTGGGATCTCACCCCAGACTTTAGAATAGTAGTAGTAGTAGTTGAAGGAAGTAGTTGTGGCGCACTGTTGGGATCTCACTCTAAACTGAGAAGTGGTGGCACACTATTGGGATTTTCATATCTCGAACTGTGGCGGGATCTCCATATTTCGAACTGTTGGGAGCTCACCCCGAACTGAGAAGTAGTAGTAGTAGAGAAAGGAAGTAGTGGTGGCGCACTGTTGGGATCTCCATATTCTGAACTGTTGCGGGATCTCACCCCGAAGTAGTTGTAGTGTCCCGAGTTTCACTTTCATATATCGGAAACTTGTGACACAACTCGAGATCATTGCTCCAAATGAGTACACAACACAGGAAAGAAATCACATTAAATTTATAACTTACATTGTACAAGGAAAACTATACCCTCCACTTGGATGCTCCACAGCTTGAATCTCTTGCTCCTACGATCAGTTCTACAACTAATCAGCCGTATGCACGTCAGTTGAATGCAATTGACGCAAAATGGATGAAAACTGTAATTTCCCAAATCCTCAACAAAACAACATTAATGCGAAAAGAAATGTGGAAATCATAAAATAGAAGTGTTGCTGTATGTCATGACCTAGAATTTAATGCACAACTCAAATGCACACGATGCTTTTATTCTAATGCATACTTGATTTGGAAACATATGCATTCCATACTACATATTTTCAGTCAAGTTTAAGCATATTTCATATTATAGGGTTCACTCCCTCGCAATACAGACCTACTTTTGTACTCTTCTCTGTTCTTGACATTTATTTAGTTACTGGTAGAGCTGCAGTACTTGCGGTCCATTCCGCTTGCTGCATCAGATCGGTGGTTCTCTCTTACTCTCGAAAGTCGGTGATCACTTCGATCGATCGGAATCAGTGGTCTTTCTCCATCCACTCCACCCAGCCGGTGGTCTCTCTCCACTTCCGACAGACTAGTGATCATTCAACTAGGCTGCAGTCTTGCCGGAATCGGTAGTCTTTCTCCACATCCGGACTCTACCATAAGTTATTCGAATATAAGGCGAATCGGCAGGCCTTCCCTTACTCCGCCAAAGACTAAGAGTTACACTTTAGCTGATTGTTTGTATGGATAACTTAGAACATAGACGTACTCATAAGGGCCCATTTCCTTATATTTCGACATTCCTGATCATTAAATCTTAGAAATTAAGAGATGAGCCGCCGCCACACATGTCCCCCTTGACAGATGAGTACACTCCCAATTAGTGTTTGTCTTTATACAATTGGGTCACACGGTCAAAAGATAATTCATTCTATTAACTTTAACCTTGCTCCATTTCTTACTTAATCTTCTCTACTTAATTGCTAACATAAGGATTCTTTCTAGTTTCCATTTAATTAGTCAATTGTTCTTGCAAAACTCATGAAATTCAACTTACCTTTCTAAAATGTTAAAGGTTGACTTAACATGCGCCAAGCTAGTGCACTAAATGTGCATGTAAACATCACCATATACATACACCAAATGCATACCTATTCATTTAATTCTTTCATGCCTACATTCTTTTCTACACTACCGATAGTTTCTCTACTTTACTACCAAGAATTACTAACTTACTAAGCACGCAACTACAAGTAGTTGTTACATGTGAGTTTCTTCTTACTACAAGTGACTATTACTTCTACAATTACTAATGACTACTACTACTATGAATTACTAACTAACAAGTAATCTTCTAGTACCATGAACAAGTAGTCTTCTACTACCATGAATTACTATGGATTCTACAAGCTAACTGAATATCATATTAACTAGGTATACACTCTCACAATTCTTCCATTCAATTTCTCTTTTGCTATATTTGTTTATATGAACTAAACATGTAATAATTCCTATCAACACTTCAAAAATTAGGATAGGGAAAATACTTCAAATATTTCAAACATAACCAAACTACAACTAGTTCTACATACAACTCTACTACACATTATTTACTACATATAGTTTACTGTAATTAATTCTATATACAACTTCTACTTATGAATTACAATTACTGCATGTCATACTACATATAAATTTCTACAACTTTCTCAAGCACAACTAAGTTAATAATCTCAAGAATAGAACACGAGTTATAAGCAACATACAACACCAACATTTTTTTCATTCAATTTAATTCCTTACTATGTTTATTATATAAACTATATAAATTACTTTTCTACATATAAATTATATTTCATATATAATTTACTACAATTAACTATGTTTCTTTATATGAACTAAGCATATGGAAAATTTTCTAATCAACACTTCAAGCAACCATATAAAAATGAACTAGGATAGAGAAAATACCCACTTTTGGATTTAACAAGCTTCCAAAATATTCTTGGCTTCAAGCTCCCACCTTTGGCTTTTCTCCACTTTAGCTTAATATAGGCAAAATAACTCTTATATATATATATATATATATATATATATATATATATATATATATATATATATATATATATATATGGGAAAAGGAGTATGAGCAACTTGCTCATTTAGTAAATAAGCAATTGATGATGTGGCATACATGTGATTGGAAAATTCTTAAAAGGATTAGTTATCCAATGTATCACATGCACGCCACATAATCAATTGCTCATTTACTGAATGAGCAAGTTGCTCATATCCCTTTTACCCATATATATGGGAATGCTCTATTGCAAACGGGTCCCGTGAAAATGGGTATGTAAACCACTGAAGTCGTTGTTGGGAACAACGACTTCAATTATGTTAACACTGAAGCCATTGTTTCCAACAACGACTTAGGTTTATAACCTAAGCCGTTGTTGGAAACAAGGCTTCAGTGTTAACATAACTGAAACAACGGCTTAGGTGGTTTGAAATGGAGAGAGAGAGGATGCTTGGAAATGAAAAATATAGAGAATGAGAAGGGGTTGGTATGTAGAAAATAGGCTAGGGTTTTATAAAAAATGAACTAGGGTTTGAAAGAAGTATGAAAAAGAGCTAGGGTTTCTCAAACACTCACATATCTCTAATCTCTAATATTATAGTGGGAGAGTTGGAGTTGTCATTTGTAGACAACCTGTAATTTGTAGACATTCAACCATCTAATCTCAACCATTCATTTTTAAGTGAGAGTTATATTAATCATTCATTTACTCAACTGTTGTTAGTTATCATAATACCTTTAAAGTTCAAATTTATTTACGACATAATTATTTACAAAAAGGTCATTTATATAAAATAACAGTTTGTGCCACTAGGGGTAATTTGTAAAGAGTATGTGATGAGTAAAGGGAGATCTCTGGTTTGAGACCAGATTACATCTTATTATTTACTTAATATATAAAAAAATTAATTAGAACGTGCATCGCACGTGTAGATTGCTAGTATATATAGATGGAGAGAGGGAGATGGCTGGCCAAGCTTGGAGAAGGGTGTACGTGGGTGAGTGTAGGGTTGTGTGGAAATGTCTAGAAATGCTTAGGTGTCCCTCCCTTTTATGAAATATCTGAGAGATCAAAAGAGAGATAATTTATTTATCGCCAAATAAAAATGAATATTATATGGTAGCAGCGGGGAATTCTTTGGCTTTGAATCGTGGTATTCAAGGGGAACAGGTTGTTCCAGCTCGATATCGTCAAGAATTCTTGACGATATCGAGCTGGAACAACCTGTTCCTCTTGAATACCACGATTCAAAGCCAAAGAATTTCCCGCTGCTACCATATAACCATTTAACCCCCTAGGCTTTATTCATTTGTGTCATTGTGTGTTTGATTAAGTTCTTAATTAGCCAAGGTGGGTTGGGCTTTATAGAAAAAACATGTTGGGCTTTATTTATAAACTAGATTTGCCTGTGGGTACGTGCCTACGGCACGTCTTCGAAACGATACAACATATGAAAGTTTTGTAAACAGTAAAACAACAATTATGTAGCTCAAGTTTGAATAGTATAACAATAATTAGTTGTAAATAAAAGTCCATGTTTTCATTAGTATATGTTGAAAAAATAATTATAAATGGGGGTGTAAAATCCAACTTCTTAGAACTTTGAGTGTGGAAAATAATGAAATTTAACTGTTGATAAGATATTTGTTATTTTAAATGTAACAGGAGAAATAAAAAAATGCATAAAAAATATGAAAATTTACGAACCTGAAATCTGAAAATATAAATTTCTGAGTAAATAGAGAGAAAATGAAAGAGAGAGAGAAATAAATAAATAAATAAATAAAGGAGTTGTTTTCGGGATTTGAATTTGAGTTTTAGGGGGAAACTTTTGGACGGGAAAATATGTTCTGTGAGGTTAGATCTGGACCATTGATTTCAACCCTATTGAATGAGAGCCACTTGATAGCTTTCTTTGTGTTTTATTATATTGATAATATCAACAATAATAATTAGATTGACAGCTTGATTAGTGGAGAATCAGATTGACAGCTTGATTAGTGGAGAATCCGTAGGAATATATTCAGTTTTGGTAAATCTGTTGATAGCTTGATTAGTGGAGAATCAGTAGGAATATATATTCAGTTTTGGTAAGTCCGTTGATAGCTTGATTAGTGGAGAATCAGTAGGAAAATATATTCAGTTTTGGTAAGTCTGTTGATAGCTTGATTAGTGGAGAATCAGTAGGAATTTGTTAGCTTGATTTACTCCAATATCAGATCTGGTAAGTTGTATATATATACTACCACATACTAATAACAAATCAATCAAGTTATTTACAATCTCTCTTCTTCTTTATGGTATCAGAGCCAAAACGATCCTGCCCTCTTTCTCTCTAATTAAGGACGCCGCTCCTTACTCTAACCCTCACCCTTGCCTCCAATGGCCAACGACAACACCTCCTTCATTTCCAACCCCTATGAACCTTCCAAACCCTTTGCTTGTATCACTCTTATCAGTGTCACCAAGCTTCTCCCCACCAATTATCTTAATTGGAAACTCCAAGTTGAAGTTCTCCTTGATGGCCATGATCTCCTCAAATATCCAGATGGATCCTTCCCCGCGCCATCGGAAACAATCTCCACCACTGCATCGCCTCCAGTGACGACCCCAAATCCTGCCTATCAGACATGGCGTCGACAGGACCGCCTCATCTATGGCGCCCTCCTCACCACTCTCTCCAATGAAGTGGTCTCCCTGGTGTCTCAGACAAAGACGTCGCATGATCTTTGGACCCTTCTCAAAAGCACCTATGCCAAGGCATCCCGCAGTCATCTCAAGCAACTAAAGGAGCGTCTCCGTACTGCTTCCAAAGGTACACAATCCATCACAACCTATATGCATTCCCTGAAGCAAACAACAGATCTTCTTGCATCACTTGGATCTCCTGTCTCTGTTGAAGACATGACTGACCATGTCTTGCGCGGTCTCGACGACGGCTACAGAGCCGTCATTGACGGCGTGAATGCAAGAGACATCCCAATCACCTTTGATGACCTCCTCGAGAAGCTTCTCATCCAGGAACTCTCCATCGTTGCTGCTCAGAGACAGAATCCTGCTCCAATTACAACCTTGAGTGCTCAGGCTCGGCCTAACTCCAACAACAGGTCTCGGTCAGGGCAATTCTCTGCACAGTCTAATCAGCGCACTGGCTACCGCAACCCTCCAAAACCGTTTCTAGGCCAATGTTAGTGGTGCAATGTCAAAGGGCATGTTCTATCTCAGTGCCACACCTTCAAACAGCAACACCCCGGTATCCCGCCTCCCCCTCGGGATCCTCCGGCTTACACTGGACAAGCTCGGGCCAATACTGCAGCTGCTGGCCCATCTCAGACTGGTTTTTTGGTTGACAGTGGAGCAACGCATCACATCACCAATGATCTTGCAAACCTGGCGCTTCATCACCCGTACACTGGCCCCGACTCGTTGTTTATGGGTAACGGTTCAGGTTCAAACATCTCTCATTCTGGAACACTTTTACTTAATGATTTATCCTTGTCTAATGCCTTGTGCGTTCCTTCCATGAAACAAAATATCATCTCTGTCTCTAAACTTACCAAACAAACTAACTCTGCTGTTGTTTTCCTGCCAAACTCTTTTTATGTAAAGAACTTGCAGACAGACCAAACAACCCATAAAGGCCCATGTGTGGATGGACTTTATCTCTGGCCCGCTACCTCACCGTCCGTCCACACCGTCCACACGGAATCCTCTGCATCATGGCACCATAGGCTTGGGCATCCTTCATCTTCAATCTTCAAATTCATTCAACAGCATTTTTCTTTGGGCTCAAATAAATTCCAGCAATCAGATTGCAACTCATGCCAAATTACCAAATGTCACAAGCTTCCTTTTCATGAATCCACTCTAAAATCTTCTTATCCATTGGAAATAATTTTTTCGGATGTATGGACATCTCCCATTTTATCCATTGATGGTCTTCGTTACTATTGCATGTTTGTTGATCATTTTACTCGCTATGTCTGGCTCTATCCAATGAAACACAAATCTGATGTGCAAACCATATTCCCAAAATTTAAATCACTTATTGAAAATTTCTACCACCACAAAATAAAAATCTTATACACAGATAATGGTGGCGAATATATTGGTCTTCGTCCCTTTTTAAGCAACCATGGTATAAGTCATCACACCACCCCACCTCATACACCCGAGCACAACGGAATTTCAGAACGCCGGAATTGTCACATCGCCGAAACCGGTCTCTCTCTCCTCCATCACTCGGGATTGCCCCTAACCTATTGGCCTCACGCCATGACCACCGCAGCCTACCTCATAAATCGCCTTCCAACTCCAATTCTTGGGTATGAATCACCCTATTCCAAATTGCTCAACATTAGCCCGGATTATCATAAGTTAAAATGTTTTGGATGTTTGTGTTTTCCCTGGATTAAACCATATGCTGATCATAAACTTGCGCCAAAGTCTGCTATGTGTGTTTTTGTAGGTTACTCGGCTGATCAACATGCGTATTTGTGTCTCGACCCCAAAACAGGAAGGATTTACACTTCTCGCCATGTGAAGTTCGTAGAATCTGAATTCCCGTTCAGCTCTCTAGTGGCTCAATCCAATTCAAGTGTAGAGCAACAAACAGGCCCACTCCAACTCTCCATTTTACAGCCCATAGACCAACCCACGGTGAGTACCACTCTAAACACACCTGAAGACTTATCCGCTGCCACTCCCTCTCCCTCCATCACCCACCCACCAAATCCGGCTCCATCATCACCCTCAAACGAACCCACCCACACCACTCAATCCTCCAGTTCAAACTCCCAACCATTTCCACAACTTCCTGCCCCACCAACCCAACCCGTTGTCAAGAGATAGAAACCCAATGGCGGTGGGATCATCACCCGGTCTCAAAACAACATCGTCAAACCCATCAACAAGCTCAACCTCCATGTCCGACCCTCCTCTCCCATCGAACCCAGCACCATCACCCAGGCTCTTCGCGACCCTGATTGGCGCTCAGCCATGCAAGATGAATTTGATGCCTTACACGGCAACAACACTTGGGATCTTGTTAGTCGGTCCTCTGCTCAGAATTTGGTTGGCTGTAAATGGGTATTCAGAATCAAACGGAATCCGGATGGATCGATTGATCGTTACAAGGCTCGGTTAGTTGCCAAAGGGTTTCACCAACGCCCTGGTTGGGACTATACGGAAACATTCAGCCCAGTTGTTAAACCGGTAACCATTCGAGTCGTCCTAACACTTGCAGTTCGCCAGGGTTGGTCCATACGTCAGCTTGATATCAACAATGCGTTCCTTCAGGGGACACTCAAGGAGGAAGTCTTCATGATACAGCCACCTGGTTTCGTCAACAAAGACTTTCCGGATCATGTCTGTCGCCTAAAAAAGGCACTCTATGGACTAAAGCAGGCACCCCGCGCCTGGTATACGGAGCTCCGAGTATTCCTGCTCTCCCTTGGCTTCGTAAATTCAACTGCAGATGCTTCTCTCTTCATCTACCAAAAACTGAGTGTTACACTGTACTTATTAGTGTATGTTGACGATATAATTGTCACTGGGAGCTCCTCTGCCGAGTTGTCTAAACTCATTGCCACACTCGCTGCTCGTTTTTCATTAAAAGACCTTGGTTGTCTTAGCTATTTCTTGGGTGTTGAAGTAATTCCTTCCGCTGCAGGTATGTTTCTTTCACAAAGAAAATATATCACTGATCTGCTACATAAATCTGGCATGGCAGATACGAAACCGGCATTCACTCCCTTGTCTGCTAGTGTTCCATTACTCAAGGATTCAGGTTCCCTCCTGCCTTCCCCAACTGAGTACCGAGCACTCGTTGGAAGTCTCCAATATTTGAGTCTTACTCGCCCAGATATTGCTTTCAGCACCAACAAACTTGCACAGTTCATGCAGAACCCACGAACGACGCATTGGTCTGCACTCAAAAGAGTGCTCCGATATTTGGCGGGCTCTTGTGACAAAGGAGTATTCATTTCGGCAACTGCTCCGCTAAATTTTTATGCCTACTCGGATGCGGATTGGGCGGGCGACAAGGATGATTATATTTCAACAACTGGTTACTTGTTGTATCTCGGCAGCACTCCCATCTCTTGGAGCTCCCGAAAACAACGATCTGTTGCTCGATCATCAACAGAAGCAGAGTACAAAGCCTTAGCTGACACGGCTAGTGAGCTACTATGGGTCCTTTCCTTGTTTACAGAACTTGGTCACACACCCACTACCAATCCGGTTATATATTGCGACAATCTCGCTGCCACAAATCTAAGTGCTAATCCTGTTTTCCACTCTCGGATGAAACACATAGCCTTAGCCTATCACTTTGTCCGAGAAAATGTCCAACATGGCAGGTTTCGAGTGTCTTTTGTGTCTACTGATGATCAGCTTGCTGATATTCTAACAAAACCACTGCTTCGTCCTCGGTTCGAGTCCTTACTGTCCAAGTTGCATCTCTCTTCCAGATTATACAACTTGCGGGAGGATATCAACAATAATAATTAGATTGACAGCTTGATTAGTGGAGAATCAGATTGACAGCTTGATTAGTGGAGAATCAGTAGGAATATATTCAGTTTTGGTAAATCTGTTGATAGCTTGATTAGTGGAGAATCAGTAGGAATATATATTCAGTTTTGGTAAGTCTGTTGATAGCTTGATTAGTGGAGAATCAGTAGGAAAATATATTCAGTTTTGGTAAGTCTGTTGATAGCTTGATTAGTGGAGAATCAGTAGGAATTTGTTAGCTTGATTTACTCCAATATCAGATCTGGTAAGTTGTATATATATACTACCACATACTAATAACAAATCAATCAAGTTATTTACAATCTCTCTTCTTCTTTAGATAATGATGCATGTTGGGCTAACCCTTAACTTATTAGTGTATTATTTCAAAAAGTCAAAATAACAATATCTTTTAAAAAAAAATTTAATTAATCAAAAATAGTTATATAAGATATTGATAATTATTTCTAGGGATATTACAGTAGTAGTTGTAGTTTGGAAGGAAGTAGTGTGTTATTGCTGTTGAAGAGGAGTTGAAGAAGATTGTTGCTGTTGAAGAGGAGTTTAAGAGGGAATTGTGGCCGCCGTCGAAAGTAGTAGGTGATGTTGAAAACTCCTCATCTCAAACTCATGATGGATTAATTAATGTGAGGTTGTAATGGTATCTGGATGCGGAAGCGGGACTGTAGAAGTTGAAGAACTTGCAAGAAAGTTTTTTTTGATTGATTGATTGATTGGTTTATTTATTTATTTATTAGGGAATGGATTTGGGTTTGGTTCGGAGAAATGGGTCGGGTTTCGGGTATGGGATTTAGATTTGGGTCAGGATGGATTTGAAATAGGATAAATATGGTTTGGATTTCGGGTTGTGGGTATTAGGAGTTGGATTTGGATTTAGGGTTTGAAGAAAGTAGGAAGAAGAGGACGGCTAGGGTTCCGGGTTGAGGCGACATCGGCAAGGTGGAGGAGGAGCAGATCTCCGCCAAAGGGATTTGGAGGTGGGTTCGGGTAGTGGACTTTCGACGATGAGGGTGCCAATGATAGGTTCTTCGGGATTGCGGCTAGGGTTTTATTGGAGTTTTGGGTGTTGGGTTCGGTAGGGGTACAGGAGACGACGTAGGCGACGAGGAGGCGACGGGAAGGTGACGGGAGGTGGATTTGAGTAGTTGGGGTCGGGGGTTGGGTTCTGGGATAGGAGCTTCGGTGGCGATGAGGAGTAGAGGGTAGGTGTCGACGGCGAGGGTGAGGGTAGGAGGCCGATGATGACTGCATTAGAGTTGGGGTTGTTGTCATCGGTAGTTGCTGCTGTTGTCGACGGAGTTGATGTTGTTGTTTGTTGCCGGAGTTGTTGGTGTAACCTTTATTGTTGTTGTTGTGGATTAGGGTTAGGGTTTGGCAGCTGATTTGATTAGTGGGGAGAGAAGGCAGCGAACATTAGGGTTTAGGAGAGGGATGTCGGGAGGTGGAGTGATTCCGATGAAGACGAGAATCACTCCACTTCGATGACAACGATAAAAATAATATAGGCCTTATAGGAGTACAAGCTCTGATACCATGTTAGAATTTTTTTGATAATAAAGATGACACTCGTCATCGTTTCATTAATAAGATATAACGAAACAAGGTAGTACAAATGACCAAAATACATGTTAGCACCAAGCTACACGGTACATCAAAAGTACCCGGACCAACCCGGGTTCGAGAATAAAACCAACAACAGTGTATGACTCATCATACAGTCACAACTAGTACACCTCTCCACTCTAACTAATCACTGATAGGAGGACACTACATATGGTCCCCAGAATGCACACCTACAACTTGTTATTCCTCTTCGGTTGACTTCCTCCTCTTCCTGTTCTCCGCCGCACTTGCCCTCTTCATGTTAGAATTAAGGATGAGAAGAAATACTTTATTATTGATTATTGATTAAATAAATTGAGTACAATATGTTTCCTATATATAGGAGAAAAGATAAGATTAAACCCATACAATATTCGATATGAGACTAAACTAATATATCTCATAATATGATATCTAATATAATATCTAACAAGTATAATTAAGATGAATCTCTGATTTATGTGTTGATTGGTGAAAATGGTCCCTTCTAATGGAACACTGAAGTAGAATGTTTTTCTTTTTTCTTTTTCTTCTTTTAATATATGGAATTTGTGCGAGAGGGTACAACATAGACACATCGATCCCTTTTGGTGTTATATATCAGAGACAGGTTAATTGGTCGGTAGACTCGTACCCGGTGGTCATGGTGTACTTTCTCCCTCTCCGTCTGATCATGCTTCAATTCCTGTTGTGCGCACCAGTACTGATGATGATCTTACTCTCAACTGTCTTTAATTTAAAAACTGTTTGCTTCTATGAGGATTGCTTAAACCACATATATTTTTGTGGTTTATGCTTAATTCTAATAGATTCGATTTTTTCTTCGAGTCTAGTACAAAAGTGAACATGAAGATTTAAAGCATCAACCTTAGATGATATAATACCAAATAAATCTCGACTTTACCACTAAATTCCAGAGTCCAAGAAACTGCAGAAAAGATGACGTCCCAAATAACCTCTACTGTCCGATGGTGGCTGATGATGATTCCTCGCTCATCTCTTCAGCGGTAAGCTCAAGCCTTTTGTACATGGTGTACCGCAAACGTGAGACTCCACAAGTGTACTGTGTAAGCCCAACACCTTATTCCTTCATAACCATGGACAGATTCATACCGTTATAGCATGATAAGTACCTGCCCTAGCTATCATGAGCAGTGTGAGCAACGACGTCTGCCCCATCCTACTACTACCCAGCACACCAAGGCATTTTCTTCTCACAGGAAACCGCTCCAAGCACTTTTAAACTGCTGAAACTATAGCTGATTCAAGATCGCCCATAGAGTCTACACAGGGCCGGTCCTGAGGTATTTTAGGCCCTGGACGAAAAATAAAATTGGGGTCCTTTATAGACATGCAAGTAATTTTATATATATTAATAAAATATAATATAACGGCGAGGAACATAAAAATAATACTCAGAAAAATAAAGATTACTTATGTTTTACTTTATGACATCAAATACTCCATAATTTTCATTAAGCATAGTAACAACGACTCTTGCACCTGCAACAAAAAAAAAAAAAAAAAAAAAAAATCAATCACATCTCATCTAAAATGCTTTCTTCTTGCATTTTTAGAAGCAAAATCATCAATTATATGTTCAACCTTAATATTTTTCAACATATTTTTTTCAATACTCAAAATTGCTAATCTATTTAACCGATCTTGTGTCATAGTTGTTCGTAAATAAGATTTTAATCATTTTTAATTTTGAAAAGCTTCTCTCTGCAAATGCCACATTCACTGGTATAGTCAACAAAATCCTATAAGCAACCAAAATATTTGGAAAATATCCTTGTTTTTTTGCAAACTTCATAATTTTTTTGAATGTCATGGTTTATCTGTTTCATATGCTTCACTTGGTAGCATTTCTTGCATTATTTGTAATTCTGAAAGTAAATAATTTGCATCAATATCAGACACATCACCATGTTTTAAAGCAATTTTAAGTTGCAAACAATAATTTTTCATTTCATCATCATCCAATGAAACTAACCGTGATGCATCAAATAAGAAGCCAAATATAGATTCAAACATTTGCATTTGTTCAAGTCTACTCTTCAATTGAGAAAGAGCCATATCAACTAAAACAAGAAAATAATCAGTTCTAAAATTTTCTTGAGCAGATTGTTGTTCTCTATCCGTATCAGGAATTTCATCAAAATGTCTCTTTCTAAAAATTTTACGTTTTACAGAAAATAATGGCTCAATTTCCATTTCAGATACAATTTCTTTAGCTTCAATCATAGCAGAATTAAATCCATTTTCTCTATATTTTTCAAAAAATGAAACCAATCCTTCCAAGTTTTTAATTGCAACATCAAGGAGCATATCTTCAGTTTGCAACTTTTTACTCACTAAGTTTATTTTATACAAAATTTCATTCCAAATAACCAAACTTAAAATAAATTCAAAACTTGAAAATTCACCTGATGCTAATTTCTCACACCCCAACTCACTTTAGAATCATTAGAAATTTCTGCTAATTTAATTAAAGCTTGTTTTATTTTGAGAGCTTGACTTTTTATTGCTTTTATGCTTTCAATGTGATTTTCCCAGCATGTAGTTGATAAAGATTTCAAAGTTAATTCATCTACATATTCAAGTAAAAGATTACATCGCTTTGTTGAATTAGAAAACACATTATAAATGGCTTGACATGCTCCAAAAAAAGATTTTTCTTTTAAACAAGAGTTTGTCATATCACAAAGTACTAAATTGAGAGAATGACAACCACATAGCATATAAAAAGCTTTGGGATTTATATCAAGTAACCTTTTCTGAATACCTTGGTGTTTTCCTTTCATATTAGAACTATTATCATAACCTTGTCCACTCATATTATCAATATCTAAATCAAGAGAGTTTAGAGCAGCTTGTAATTCATTAAAAAGACCCAATCCAGATGTATCTTCCACATTTAGAAACTCGAAAAAAAATTCTTCTATTTTTATTGGGTAACTTGCGATATCGACACTTCGTATAATCAAAGTCATTTGTTCTTTGTGACTTGCATCAGGAGTGCAATCAAGAATCACAGAAAAATATTTGGCCTCTTTAATTTTTTTTATAATTGCACTCTTGACACTTGATGCTAACATTGCTATCAATTCATTTTGTATTTTATGACTAAGATAATGATAATGAATATTTTTATCTTGAATTAGTCGAAAATGTTGCATCATTACAGTATCAAACTCTGCTATTGATTCAAGAAAGCCTAAGAAATTTCCATTAGAATCGTCATAGATTTTTTCATTTGTTCCACGAAACGCCAAATTATTCATAGCAAGACGTTTTACAACAACAATGATTCTGACCATAACATGTTTCCAATGGTTTGTATCTTTCTTGATTTGCTCTTGTAATTTTTTATCAATTGTTTGATTTGTGTTCAATCTGACTCGCAGTTCAACTAAAGCTCTAAGGTTAATAAGGTGTTCATGACTATTTTCATGTTGTTTAAGCTTATCCACCCCCAAGATGTTTCCAATCATTAATTCCTTCATCTGCTAATTTACTCCTAGTATGAACTTTTCTTACCACTTTACAACAAAAACAAAATACTCTATCCAAATCTTTTGAGTAAACCAACCATTTTCTATCAGAAAGTTCTCTATTTGTTAATTTTCAATAATAAAAATCATAAGAAAACCCCCTGTATTGATTATCCTTAGAAAAATTAATATTGGTCTCTCTAATAGGACCTTTTTCTACAAGAAAATCTCTTATTTTTTCATGTAAACTATCCCAAACTCTGGGATCATATACATTCAAAGATGTTGTAACTTCTGAACATTCAAGCACATTGTTTATTTCTATATTATTTTCAGTGTTCTCATTTTCAGTAACATTTGTTGTTTCTTCCATATTTTTGGTTTGTTCATTTTCATTTTGAACCAAATCTTGAACTTCTTCGTTTAGCTCATTTTCAGTTTCATCTAAATCTTTAACTCCTTCGTTTACCTCATTTTCAACTTGTTTTTTTTTAAGAAACATTTATTTTCTTCAAAAACTTATCTAAAGAACCGCTTTGAGCTTTTATAATATTTTTTTATTCGTCGGACGGAACTTCAAGTGCCGTCCGTTTGGAAAATATTTAATTTTCTGCATTAATTATCGCAAAAAAAGGCTGGCCGCTGCCGTCCGGAGTTTTTTGTATTTTTTAATTTTTTTTTGCAATTTTTGAAAATATTTTTGCAAATTTTTAATTTTTTTGCAATTTCTGAAATGTTTTCGTAATTTTTTGAAATTTTTTTGTAATTAATGAATTGTTTTTGTAATTTCTGAAAAAAAGGAAGATGACAAAAAAGATGGCAACTGGGCTCTTGGACGGCACTTCATGTGCCGTCCGTCCCACATGCTTTGAATTTTTTTTTTCCTTCTCCGACGGCACTTCATGTGCCGTCCGTTCTTGAAGATCGAAAATTTATTTTTTTTTAATTTTTTTCCACTCCGACGGCACTTCATGTGCCGTCGCTTAATATTTTATTATAAATTGCTATAAAATAGCTTTGCACGAGTGCAGCAAAATTGTGAATCCTATTTCTATTTATCCATATATGGATATTTTGACAGTAAACGACTACAGATGCTCTAACGACTGTGGATGCTCTAATGGATGTTAGATAACTGCGATTATCTCAACTCTAAAATTTGTACCAAATGGATCAAATTAGGATAACTGTAAATTCACGGTCAAGATCTTCCATCATCCCAACTCAACTCTAAGCTAGTTTCATCCTGTCCCTAAAAAATCGCGCTCACACTCAACTCCTTTCCTTTAAGAGCATCTGTAGTTGTTTACTGTCAAAATATCCATATATGGATAAATAGAAATAGGATTCTCAATTTTGCTGCACTCGTGCAAAGCTATTTTATAGCAATTTATAATAAAATATTAAGCGACGGCACATGAAGTGCCGTCGGAGTGGAAAAAAATTAAAAAAAAAATAAGTTTTCGATCTTCAAGAACGGACGGCACATGAAGTGCCGTCGGAGAAGAAAAAAAAAATAAAAAAAATTCAAAGCATGTGGGACGGACGGCACATGAAGTGCCGTCCAAGAGCCCAGTTGCCATCTTTTTTGTCATCTTCCTTTTTTTCGGAAATTACAAAAACAATTCATTAATTACAAAAAATTTTCAAAAAATTACAAAAACATTTCAGAAATTGCAAAAAAAATTAAAAAATTGCAAAAATATTTTCAAAAATTGCAAAAAAAATTAAAAAATACAAAAAAATGCCGTCCGAGGATTTCGGGAGCAGCCAGCCTTTTTTTGCGATAATTAATGCGGAAAATTAAATATTTTCCAAACGGACGGTACTTGAAGTTCCGTCCGACGAATAAAAAAATAATTTTTTCGTGGGACGGCACTTCGAACGCCGTCCCTCAGTTATCGATAAAAGCTATATTGATTCTCATTTATAGCAATCGACTGTAGCGATTTATCGATAAAATGGATATTTGGCAAACGAGTGCAGCACGTTCGTTTGCCAAATATCCATTTTATCGATATTTGGCAAACGACTCCAGATGCTCTAATTCACCACTCTCGTTCGAATAAAAACGTGATTTTTACAAACCCGAGCTTTTTTTTTTCCTCCCCTTCTTTTAATGGATTCGATTCAGATACATCTCAGAGCTCCGATTCGTTTTTCTCCTTACGGTAATCTCATGAATTTCCTGCAATTTTTTTTTTTGGAATTTAGATGCCATTGTTTTGATTAGATGATGATGGAGTTGCTGTAAAGTTCGAGTTTATTTGAATTTGATGATTAATTTGTGTAGTTTTCTAGTTTGGGGATAATTAAGTGGCTTAATTTTGTCTGATGATCCTTTTGAGACGTGTTCTGAATGTGTGAACAGTAATTGCATGATTGAGATCAATATTAGCAATGTTTGATATTGTCAGTATAAAAAGGATGCCAATTTGTACAGGAGGATGACCTGCTTGGGAAAAGGATAATGTAGGAGGAAAATTTATGGTTTGTTGCGAGTTGTAGGGATTTGTTCAGCGCGGTAACCTGATTAAAGATGAGTTTTTTTAGTTGTTTCCTTTGCTTGTTATGCATGCAATGCAATGTACAAAGACGATGATTTTGTCTTTTGGTGTTATAATAGTTGTTGCGACCAAGCCTAAATGGCCGGTATGGTAGGGTTGGGGTACTAAGTGTGCAGTCCTGGTCTTAATATGATTCTTAGTATGGGTTAGGTAAGAGCTTATTGAATGTCAAATGTATGAGGAGGTATTTATAGGGTGTTTGTACTTGCACCGCTGTTAGTGCTTTTTGACCTTGCCTTTGCCTAGTGACCTAGTCAGCATTGTAATGGGACAGGCTTGAGTCTAGCGGGTCAGACTCGATCCAATTGTGCTCGCTTAGAGCCTCTGTAGTCGTTAGACTCAAAATTTCCATTTTTGACTTTTAGAAATAGAAATTTTGAGTTGGGCTAGTAGTCGTTGAAACCCAAAATTTGGTCCAACTGTGGATGATCGTTTTAATTTTGAATCGCAGTCGTTGGTTTAAAAAAAAATGAGTCCCAAAACATTTATAAAAAAATAAATTTGTGCGCATACGAACACATAATAATTCCTATAGGCCCATTCCATCTCATCCCTTGATCAAATAATCAAACCAATCTTAAATTAACTTTATATGCATAAATAATCATATATGCTCTCTTACTTAGAAATAAAAAAATACAAAAAAGGGGGAAAATCTCAGGGATGTTGCGTCCGTCCCTTTTTTTTGCTCGGATGCAAGATCATCCTGCATCCGATTTCTTTAGCGATTTTTTTTTTAGTCAGACGCAAAATGATTTTGCATCCGACACATTTTTAAAAAAAAATGATCGGAGTCCGACCTGTTTATTTATTTATTTATTTATTTTAATTCTTCATACGCAAGATCATCTTGCATTCAAGACAATTTTTTTAGAACGGACACATGATGATCTTGTGGTTCCTATATTTGGGAATTTTCTATATCGTCTCTCAAATATAGACGGCTATTGTTCATTTTTTTTCTCCAAAATTTGGAAATATAGGGAACGACTATAGCTTCTCGTTCCCTATATTTTCCAAAAAATGCTCTTAGATATAAGCTTGGGCGGTTTATCAGTCACTTGACCGGGCTCCTAGGCTTGGTCCAATGACCTTGCCCCAAACCCTAGCTGTGGGCCTTGCCCCTAGGCCTACTCAAGGCTTGGGTATGTGGTCTCAGATGCAGTCAAACTTATATGTATGTTTCTTTGTATACAAGTATTGAATATTCATGTTTTAATTGTGACCTTTTTTGTGCTATTGTCATCATCATGAATGGAATCGGCTTCAGCATTTGAAGATTGAATTTTTTCCAGACACACTAGGATGATTTCAATTTGACACTTGCATTTTGTGTCTTTAATGTCTTGTTATTAGCCTTCGTACAACATAGAATACAAGTTTGAAGTTAGAGAGACATCTTGGATCTTTACTAGTTGTACAACAACAACAACAACAACAACAACAACAACAAAGCCTTTATTTCCGTGTTCTTGGGCTCGGCTACATGAATCCTTCTCTTTCATTCAACTCTATTGTGGGCCACCTCCAACATCAAGTTAACATATTCCAAATCCCTAGTAATATCTTCTATCCATCTTCGTTTCTGTCTACCCTAAGTCCTTTTTGTTTCCCTAACTTCAATCATATCAGTTTTCCTACTTGGGGCATTTATCGGTCTTCTATGTACGATTCAAAACCATCTTAATTGATTCTTCCTCATTTTACTTTCAAATGGGGCAATCGTTACTTTCTTCCTTATGCATTCATTTTTTATTTTGTCTTTTAATGTATTTTCACTTATCCACCTTAACGTTCTCATTTCAGCTACACTTTTATGAACGAGTTGTTTTTTACATGCTGAACACTCTAATCCATAAAACATGGCTGGTTGTATAAATGTCATATAAAACATTTCCTTCAATTTTAATGGTATCCTCTGATTGCACAATACTCTGGATGCATTTCGTCATTTTTAACTAACTCACTTTATTTCTGTATGTAAAACCCTCCTTGATCTCCCCATCCTCATGAATGAACTGTCCTAAATATCGAAAGTGGGCATTCCTAGGTAATTCATGGTTCTAAATGCAAACTACTCTTCTATTAACTTTCCTAGTTTTTCTAAAATTACAATACATATACCTACTTTTAGTTTTACTAATTCTAAATCTTCGAAATTCTAATACTTCTCTCCCTCTCTCTAATTTAGAAGTTTCTTCTTGAGTCTTATCAATCAAAACTATATTAATTGCAAATAACATGCACCATGGAACATCATCTTGGATATGCCTAGTTAATTCATCCATAACTAATACAAATAGATATGGACTTAGGGGGGTGTTTGGTACCTTGCAAATGCAAATTGCTATTACATTTGCAAGTCCGAAATTTAAATTTATTTCAAAATGTTGGACCCAATTACCTATCCCCTATTTTTCATTGTAACTTTATCTTATATATTTCAATCACCACTGCCCTTGGAAAATTAGAGGACATTTTAGTATTTGAGGTCGAACTTTCGGAGAGAAATTTGAATTTGGACTTGCAATTGCGAATGCAAATTGTATTTGCAAGGCACCAAACATCCCCTTCAGGATGACCCTTGTTGCAAGCCTATGTAGTAGGGAATGACTCGGTCTTTGCTCTGTTAGGAAATTTCGGCGCAGCGGAAATTAGAGCAAGTGTCGAAAACCGATCAGAACGAAGAATCAAGGAGACGTAGACCACACCAAACACAAAACCACACAATTTATCCCGGTTTGGAAAACCTAACCTGGGAGGGGGGGGGGGGGGGGGGGGGGGAAATAACCGTGATATTATTCAACTAGAGACGACACAAGAGTTATAATACTTTCACCAAGAATTTATCTATCTCTTAAGTCTCACTACACTAGAAGATACTCTGTTATTTACAATGTAAAACTCTCAGATGAAGTACTTACTTCTCAATGGATGCCACATTAATTATTTATAGAAGTCTAGGATACCTAAGTTTAAATCTCCATCATTATCTCTAAACATGTATCCCAATTTCATGTTTATCTCCAAACAACTTCATATATATCTCAATCCAAAACCATAATTTAAAAGATAAACCAAACTAGGACCTAGATAAAGTTTTCCCATATTTAATAACTTTGAAACTAGGGTGTGTAACAAAGTGATTGGGATGAAGGAAGTTCACAAGGCCTTTCTTGATTTGATGTCTTTTTCTTCTTCTGGTACATCATAATCTTGATCCTGTGTAAATGGTCATCTGCCAAGGATTTTGATGAAAAATTTCATCCCTTGGATTCCGTCTTCCTTGGCTTTCACCGAGTAATTAAGATTTGGGCCTCTAATTGGTGAAAATTTTCATTTACCCCAAGAGACGGATGGTGTCATATAGGGGGAATGGGCATATGATATCATGTTGAAACTTGAAAGCAAGGTCTTTAGTTGCATGAAGCGGAGCGGAGCTGTCGAATGACCGCTTCATGCTTTCTCGCTTAAGCAGGCGCTTCACTACTCCATCACTCGTTAATTTTAATATTTTTAATTAATTAATTTATTTTTTAAATGGTGAAGAGAATTCGAGGAGGGGTGCAAAGCGGAATGAAGGAGTGCGAAGGAGGAATATTGCGAGTGGAGTCGAGGCGGAGAAGTGGTGATGAGATTGGAGGAAGAGCGTAGGTCTGGACTCTAGAGGCTGAGGAGGATTTGGGGAAACGTTTTAAGGTTTTATCTTTAATAGAAAGTTATCAATTGTGTATTTTAATCTGGGTTATACCAAAAACTAATTAAATATGCATTTTTTGGGCCCAAAAACCCGTTTTCAGCCCAACCCGCTTCATTGGAGCGCTTCAAGCCCAAATGAGGCGGTGAGAACAACACTTCAACTTAAGCAGGGCACTTAAGCTCATGATGCACCGCTGCTAAAAACGCTGCCTGAAAGATAGCTTGAAAGATAGAGGGACCACTAAATCTCTAACACAGGGCCACCTGCATGGTCACCAAAAAAACTAGGGAATTCATTATATTTTCCAGTTATTGTGAAGGAATGATCATTTCGTGGTGTTTTAGTGTAGATCTCTGGCTCCTGCACATTAGCAGTTGTCCTTATTAGTCTGACTAATCGGAATTGTGACTTGGAACTTGTATTGATTTGATCATAGCAATTGGCTATTTAGAGCCTGTGTAGCCATTGGTACTTCTAGCATGTGGTTGTACTTTTGTCATATACTGGACAGAAGTAGGATACCTCAACATGGATGTGTAAGATATCTCACATATCTTACATTTTATAGTATCCTATATGCTGTACATTTCTCTCAAACAAATCTGTACACCTAATTTCCAGTCATATTTTCACATTTCTTGTACAAAAGAAGTCTTATTTCTTCAATCCAGGCACTGTAGGTTCTCTAATATTTTGTTAGTTTGCAGCGACTATTTAAGTATTAATACTACTGTATACACTATAGTTATCTCATTTTCATTATAGACTATCTATTTTATTTTGAATTAGGTACTTTATTTTGATTGTGTAGTCATATCTACATTTTAGATCTGTTTTCGTTGAAATTTATAATTGTGATATATGATATTATCTCGGTGCTCTACTTTTTATAAATATGTCCTGTCCAATCCCAATGTCGTGTGCTATACCTTGTACCCGTATCTATGCTTAGCTTTACCATTCAACCGTATCTATGCTTAGCTTATTTAGAAACGTGGAAAGCATTTAACATACAATTTCAGTGCAATAGATGGACTGAAAAGTGCTACCGTGGAGGTATAAACTTAGAAGCAACTTGGATGCATAAACTTCAACAGAGCAGCTATCAGATGCCTTTGACTTTCACGTACAAAACAAGATGTCCATTAAATATGTAGAGGCTGATTGCTGACTTTTGAATTCTCGGCAACTGAGCACCTGGAGAAGAGGAAGTTGTCGATGGTTTCGGTGAGTTGCAAAGAATAAGGTAAGCTAGGATGTTCTCGAGTTAGAGAACCATCTGTATCCATCCATTCAGATACAGAACGAGAATTTTTGTTTCTAAAAACCCTGAAACTCTACGAGTTGGGTTTGAATCAAGTTCAGGTTCAACCTAACATGGTGGGCGTTTCTTTGATATCTTATCCAATCCCTTTCTTCTCTTCCACAAATAATCGTCAGCTGTTCATCTCATTAATCTTTGTAAACATATAATGCCATTGTTGACAAGGTAATGTTTGTACGGTATCGTAATGATATGCCTGGACATTGAAATTTCCAAAAAATCCCAGTTAAAGTGTGTGGTTTATATTGAGAAGATTATGCAGTGGGCACTTATCTTGGGACTGAGATGAGGGTTCCTGTGGATTTTATATATGAGAATGTGTAACCAAGTGAGGGAAGCAGATGTAAGCTTAGGAGCGACTAGTGGCTGGGATCTCCTTCTGGTTGTGGTGCATCACAATCTTGAACCTGAACCAGAGGTCTTCAGTGAAGAATTTACAGATTCCGTATTCCGAGTACCACATAAAAAGGCTATTGTGGAATGAACCCCTCTTTTGTCTATAGTTGATTGATGACTGCAATTTTCTTGTCAAATGCTCCTTGTCATAGGATAAGACAAATATGATGTTGATGTGCTTTAGATTGTTTAGAACATGTTTGAATGGAATGTTTATACAGAAGAAGATGCACTAAATATATATGAAACAGGTAGACTTTACTAATATTGATTTTGACACTTATTTTCATCCTGTCAGGCAGCTCAGACAGCTCGGAGGAGAGTTGACAGAGTTGCGAAGAACAAAGAGATGCTATTTGAGTTGAAGAACTATCCATTCAGATTTGTAACAGCATCCTGATAGTTGGGTTTCAAACCGAGTTCTCCAACCCATTTCTGGTCCGTTCCCTTTCCAGCGACGAATATCCATCAACTGCACCTCACATTAAATGTGACCATATGTTTGTTTCGCCAGGAGGGCAATTTGGATTTCCTTTTTTATTTTATTTTATTTTACATTTTCGAAGGCCTTGACCATTTTTTTTATTGATGTGATTCATGTGAACAAGATGTACGGTGTCATACAACAACGATGGATCATTTTGGATTTTGGATGTCAGGCTTGAGGTTGTGCCTCGAATAATAGTCCCACATTGAAAAATCAATTAGATGGATAGATGGTTAAATTAGATGAGACTCTAAACTTCAATAGAGATTAAATCTTTTTGGGTCATATTGGATAATGCATAATTTACCAACTATCCATTTGGACTATGTGATCCAAAATTAATGGGCATTTAGTTGTTACAAATAAGTATCAGAGCTTTGTGGGCGTTCTGGGAAATTAACAATTGGGAAATAGGATTTTATCTCTAGATCTAAGTTGCTTGAGATATTCACCCTAGGTATCAAGATTGGAATACCTAGACTGCTATAGGTATAGTTTCATAAGAACCAATAGAATTATAAAACTGAATAGTTCAATCAAGACTAAACCAATATAATTAAATAGTTCCAAACCATATCCAATTCAGAATAGTTCACATAGACTAAACCAACTGGAATAATCTGTCATAGTTTCAAAATCAAACAAAGCAAATAAACTTCAAGAACAAAATATGAGTTTTAAGCTCATGAATACAAGAGTCTTAAACTCAACAGAAGTTTTACCATGCAAGTGACTAATTTATTCTCGAAAGAAATAAACTGAAATTCTATCCTTGCATACTGCTTTATGTTTACTCCTCCATTTTGAGCAAATCATTATTTTTGAAAACTATGTTGACAAATTCAACTCCTCCATCTTTGCTAGCTTATAGAAAACAAGAATATCAAGAGACACATCTCTAAGAATTCCAACGAATTTCACATAGTATCTAGTTCCACAAAGAACTTAGTACAATTCATAATTAACTTAGCAAAAATGTAACGCAAGCATCACAATCAAGTATCTTTAATAAGTAAAGTACATGAACTTTATATTTTCTACACAAGAACCATACTATGTTTCATATTGGAATGAAAAGACTGCCGTTTCAATCATGGTTTAACATTGAATCATCAAAATTGGAATGAAACATGTATCCATAAAAGACATATCATCAAAATTGGAATGATATTTAGGACAATTTAATCATCGGAAACACATCGACAAGTTTTCATGTTTCGTATTGGAATAATATGATTATTCTAAGTAAATTTCCTAGATATATAATACCATCAAAATTGAAATGACATTATATATTTGTGGAATTTATGTCGAATCATCAAAATTATCTAAAACATGTCAACTGCCTAAAATTGATGCTTAAGTTTGAACTTTTCTATGGCTCTAATTGGATTCTAAATTTCAAAACAACTTGGATGTTAAAGCTTTTTACTCAATAGCTTTTAACTCCACTTTCCCCCACAGTTTTGATAATTAGATCACTTTCAAGTCTCTTAGCAAGAGCATTAGCCATACTTATCGCAATTGTACTTTATCAATGAGAAAGTTCAACTAGGCTTCTTTCAGCCTTAATGTACTCCTCTTACTATTATAGAGTGAGTTATGAGCTACAGTGCATCGTAGCTTAATAGTCGCATAACAGAATTAGAGAGTTACTTAAACTTCTTAATGGATAACTAGCAACAATTTCTTCAATCCACTCAGCCTTTTCCCCTGCAGAGGATTACACATAGAGGTCTGATTTCATGGATGATAGCACAGTGCCCGTTTGCTTTTATTTCCATAACATTTCTGTTTCTCCTAGTGTAAACACATATCTACTAGTTATCGACTTTCACTAAATTCTGAGCATCATAATGCATCAGATTAGCCATTCATTCGAAGAATGACTAGAGTAGCACAAAGCAAACTCTTGAATACCACTCAGGCATTTCATTAGCCTCTTAAGGGCACTCAAATGTGTATGGGATTATTAGTGAATCTGCAGATCATACCTACCTCAAAGGCTATGTCTATTCTAGTGCAGATCTTTGTATACATGAGACTGTCAATTCCTTCCTTTAGAATGATCTACATGTCTCATAGTTGCACCATCATTAGGTGTCAACCTTTTATCATAATCATAAGGTGTTTCAAAACACACTTTCAATCACTATATCCCCACTTTTGAAACACATTTTGATTTGATGAGTTTGACTAAGAGTTATCCCTTGCCAACTGAAAACTCACCCTTATACCTATGGTGTCCACAGTACCTAGGTTTTCATGTTGAATTCTTTGGATAGCACAATTTTAACTTCATTTGTAATAGAGAGGTCACTTCCAAGAACATGCATATCGACAGAACAAGTAAATAGTAGCCACTATATTTGACACACCACAAAATTGAAGGCACTGATCTGAATTACTTGATTCATATACTATGCTCTTTCAAAAATTTGTCAAATTATTTATTCGTTAGCTATACATGTTTTAAGAACATACAATAATTTACTATATTGTAAATCTTGTTCACTAAACATATTAGTTCAAAACTTTCCAGTACAAAACTGTTCAGTACAAAACATCAAGTACAAAGCCTTTTAATTATCCTTTATGAATGACAAAATTTTCAATGAATGTAAGGGTAAGAAGAATACTTATTGTAGCAATATGAAAAATATGTGAGTAGACATCAAATAAATTTACCCCATTTTTCTCAGTCAATCTGTTAGCTACTAAAAATCATTAAAATTGCTACTGAACAATCAAAATTAAGTTTCTTCTACAAAACCCCACTTACTTACTATAGTTTTAGCCACTTTCGGCAGATCAACTAAATTAAAGTATTATTGTATGACACAGAATCATCTCATTGTCTACTGAAGACTCTTCTTAGCTCATTTGTCATTCAGGTTTTCAAGTGTCAGTAAGGCTAGTTCTTGATTCCAACTGTGAATCATTGACCATGTCTGTAGGACTAGATTATTTCATATATTTATCTTTAATGAACATATCCTCAAAGAATTTTGCAAGTCTAGATTCTTCTAACACAAATTAGATAGACCCAACATCTGTCCACAGAGCTACATTCTGCACTTTCTAAGAGCATCTGCAGTCGTTCTTGCCAAATTTTGGGTAAATAGCAATTAGAAATAGGAAAAAAAGAATGTTGCTGCAGTCGCTCAAAGCTATATTCGATTCGTCGTTTGTTTTTCTTTAAAAGACGGAAGATTATCCATCGTCTCCTTCCAAAAAATTTTTTTATAAAAAAAAAAAAAAAGAAACGACGGGATATAACTTCTCGTCAATCTCATCGCACGGTGTATAATAGCCCGTCCGTCGACTTTGTTTTAAATTTTTTTAAAAAAAAAAACCAAAGACGGGATATAATTTCCCGTCAATCTCCAAAGACGGGATATAATTTCCCGTCGGTGCTTTTTTTTAATTTTTTTTTAAAAAAGTGGGAATGCCAATAGGAGTTTGACATCTAGGAGAACAGTTCTCCTATTTTGGCAGCTAGCACATGGAATTGACGGTGCATAATGCACCGTCTGTGATGTTTTGTTATTTTTTTTTCTTTTTTCAAACGGTGTTTAATCCTTCGTCTCTCCACCTTTTCGTACGTCTCACCTGCGAGACGAACTATTATATTTCGTCAATTGTGACGGACGAACTATAATGGTTCGTTAGCTATATTTTGGTTATAGCCAAATCGTCTGCTATATTTGGCAACGAACTGTTCATCGTACACCCAAATTTTGGGTATTTGGATGACGACTGCTGCTCGTTTTTTTGATATTTTTCCAAATTTTGGGTATTTAGCCCACGACTACAGATGCTCTAAGCACACAAATATTTGTTGTAGGTCCTACTTTAGGCCTTCTAGGGTCATGTACTCTAACAAAAGTATCACAAAACACATTTTCTTTTTAACAAAACTGTTTGTGTTTTCATACCATGATTTACAAGGTGTATTCAATTTAGAGTGTAGTAACACATTAGAGATATGATTAACAATACAACATCACTCATAATTACACAAGACAAACAACATTCAATAATATAGAATTCAACATTTCACCAAGTGTTTGATTCTAACTTTTATCAATACCGTTTGACTGTTGTAAGTAGAGTGCACTAGAGATTATGCCCAATGCAAACTTCTCTAAAGTTGTTAAAACATATTCACTACCTCTATCAAGTCTGAACCCTTGATTTTTAGCATTTAACTATAATTTTTAATTCATTAAGAATACAAGTGCTTCATTCTTCATATATATGACAGACTTATATTGATCATCTACAAAAGAGATTAAATACTTCTGACCAACAATCGTCTCATCTAGTCACAAAGCTACTGAGATCACAAATATCAGAATGTATTGACTCAAGAAGTTGTGTGCTCCTAGAGACCATACTAAATGATTTTCTAGTGATTATAATCTGAGTACAACTTTCATATTTGTCTTATTTTAATGGAGTGTCATTTAGTAGGGTTATGAGTTTTAACAAGAACAAACAATTTAATATACAGTTCATAGTGATTCTAAATTTCAAAACAACTTGGATGTTAAAGCTTTGACTCAATAGCTTTTAACTCCATTTCCCTACAGTTTTGATAATTAGATCACATTTCCTTACAAACAATTGAATATATAGTTCTCAAATCTTAGCCAATTATGCTATGTTCAAGAACACAATTAGAACTATTATTATTAATTGTCTCATTTGTTAAACTCAACTTATACATACGATTGACAATATATGCACTTTATAAGAGTTAATACAAAATTACTCTATTACATTTTTCAAAAATTATTTGCTTTCTCTAATGGTTCTAACAATGTCCACTAGCTCAAATACATTGAGCAAAGAGTTCTTTCCTTTACTCGTTCTTCATCATTTTCATAACGCTAAATGAGATAATGACTAACATATTATAATTCAACTTTGCACATACAGTACAATGAACGAGAGGGAACACAACGTAACTAGTAAAGTCATATTCTACATTAAAAGATGCTCTCTCCTAAGTTACAGACATTTGTTATACATCTTATACAATTTTATTTTATTTCTAAAATTTTAGAGAAGCAAATATGTAATCTCACACAAACTGCAAACAATGGATTTGTCAAAATATCTATACACATAGTATGATAAAACACTTAACAACCCTAAACATGCTAGTTTTCCAAAGCGAGTATAACTATGATCTAAAACTCTCAATCATATGATCAAACGCACAAAACGTTAACACATTCATCACATAAAAAAATACTAAGAAAATTAGAGTAGATCATACCGACACTTCAAGTTAGAAGTGTTTTTCAAATTCGATGGAGAAGCCTGCGTGGTGCAGACTTATTCAACCGTGATGCATATCCATCATCTCCAACATACACAATTTGTAGGTAACATTAGAGTTCCTACATTCATCAAATTGTTAAAGATTAGCCAATTAAACAAATTATTAGTACAATCTAATTCTAGCAACAATTTAATTGGAGATCCGATTTTTATAGTCAACATACAATTTAACTTATCAAAATAGATATTGTGTTTTAGCACATAGCCAAAACAACTGTTCAACTTGTATTTAATTAAACAAGTGATTAATACAGTCTTGAACTTAACCACTTAGCATCATAGTAATTCTATAATTCAAAACATAATTTTAGAACGAGTGTTTTGAACTTCCAGCACATAGCAAAATATTTAACAGAAATTTAATACGAGGAAAGTAAAGAACTTATCTTTCACTGTCTCTTCCCCTTCAATTCATTAGACTCATGTCTGTTGGGAACAAATCCAAACAACAAATCATTCTGCGCCAAAGAGACCCAGCATCGAACACCTTGTGTGCGTCTAAACAGATCAGTGGAATTGCAGCCGTTGGTGGTGTCACCAAAGGAATGAACATGAAACCCATGAAGACCAGGAGTGAGCCAGTAATCTTGCCCTTCACTTGGGTGTACCCAGTTACCGGATCTTGAATGAACTGAAGAGAGCCATTGACGGTGCTGTTGCCGTCACCGCCAACGATGAGCGCCACCCCCTTCAAGCTGCCGCTTGCCGCCATTAATTCTTTGTCTTCTTCTTCAATTAGGGTTCCAACACAGATCTTGAAGAAGAGGGGTCGGAGTCGGAGTCGGCGCCTGAGATGCGGCTGCCGTCGACAGCGATCGGGAAGAGGTGGTGTTCGGTGCCTGACGACCTCGCGACGCGATCGACTTCGTGGGTCGCGCTTTGACCTTGCGTCTGATCGGCGAGCGATCGGCTTGGCTTCGCGACGCAGTCGACAGAGGAGGAAGAGATGGGCTGCGATCGAACCGACGGGGGTCGTCGATGGTCAGCGACGGTGCTCCTTAGGGTTTCGTCGAGATCCGAACGGCCTGCGATTGTAGCCGACGAGATCCAACAAAGGTTCGTTTTCCCTCTTGATTAATCTCACAAAATTGATTAAAATATCTCAAGATTGTTAGGTTTTGTGAGAAATTAACAATTGGGAAATAGGGTTTTATCACTAGATCTAGGTTGCTTGAGATATTCACCCTAGGTATCAAGATTGGAATACCTAGACTGCTATCACAAGCCAGTATTTATTCCTAAATACTGGTTTGGGTATCAGGTTATAAGCCCACAAACCCACGTTCCAATATCCAATCAATTGTACGTTCATTACACGTGTTACACATATGCACGTGCTATATTTATATAGAGAGAATATACCAATATATCCAACAGTTGTGCCTCGAATAATAGTCCCACATTGAAAAATCAATTAGAGATAGATGGTTAAATTAGCTCAGACTCTAGACTTCAATAGAGATTAAATCCTTTTGGGTCATATTGGATAATGCATAATTTACCAACTATCCATTTGGACTATGTGATCCAAAATTAATGGGCATTTAGTTGTTACAAATGAGTATCAGAGCTTTGTGGGCGTTGTGGGCATTGCAAGTGATATCAGAGCTCATGGTGGGCAGAAAGTTTTTGTGTCAAGTTATGAGGTTGGTGGAAGTCAATGAGGTGTTGGCGGGATAACTGTTCTCCCGAAATCGGGATAAGGTGGAGATTGTTGAGATTGTGACTCGAATAATAGTCCTACATTGGAAATCAATTAGTTGATAGAAGATTAAATTAGATTAGAGCATAGACAATAATATGAATTATCCATTTTAGGTTATGTAGGGTAATGAATAATTTACCAACTATCCATCCAGATTATATGAGTCAAAGTTAATGGGCCTTTAGTTGGTACAACTAGAACATTGCATAAATATGGATTATCTATTTTCGGGGTCAATGAATAATTTATCAATTATTCATTTAGACTATATGAGTCAAAAGTTAATGGGTCTTAAGTTGTTACAACCAATCGATTGCTGTATTAGAAAATAGTGGTCTTCAGTCAAGAATTTTGAATTCAAATTACATGAGTCTCGCCCTCTATCGATTTTTTTTACCAAACTATCCCTCTTTTTGTAAGTATGTACCAAACTATCACTGTTTGAAAATTTAATACTAAAAAGTTCCTATCGCTAACTGAGTTAGCACCCCTAGTAATATTCTCCGCGCTATCTCAGTTAGCGTGTGCCAGAGGATACCACTTTTCCCCTCAAGTAGGGGTGTGCGAAAAATTTACCAAATACCAGGGCCGTTAACTCCGTGAGCGCCCCTCTTTATACCACTCGCGCTAACGGAGTTAGCGTGATATGTGCACAGTAGGGGACACTACTCCTCAAGTAGGGGTGTAGGCAAAAAAATCCTAAGTATACACACGCTAACCCTGTTAGCGCCCCTCTTTATACCAGGTGCGCTAACGGGGTTAGCGTGCTATGTCGTTTGGGAGTGAGATAGCGAGCGTTACCCAATCAACACTCGCTAACCCTGTTAGCGCACCTGGTATAAAGAGGGGTGCTAACGGGGTTAGCGTGTCTATACTTGAATTTTTTTTGCCTACACCCCTACTTGAGGAGTAGTGTCCCCTACTGTCCACCTATCACGCTAACCCCGTCAGCGCGAGTGGTATAAAAAGGAGTGCTACCGGAGTTAGCGTGTCTATATTTGGTGAGTTTTTTCGCACACTCCTATTTGAGGGGAAAAGTGATATCCCCTGACACACGCTAACTGAGATAGCGCAGAGAATATTACTAGGGGCGCTAACTTAGTTAGCGGTAGGGACTTTTTGGTATTAAATTTTCAAACAGGGATAGTTTGGTACATACTTACAAAAAGAGGGATAGTTTGGTAAAAAAATTCCTCTCTATCCATGCTTTAAGTTTAAGATGTGCCAGATTTTTTGGACAGCCCTTCCTCCAAACTGGGTTTTGTGGGACTTCGGTGTCGTATGACTATTGTGTACATTAAATCTTACTTTGCAATTGGCCCAAGTAATTCTGAACGTATGCTTCATATTTGCCGCATTAGAGCATCCACTGTCGTTTTGTAAAAATCCAAAATTTAGCATTTGAGTTAAAAAAATATTCTCACTATCGTTCGCTATATATCCAAAATTTAGAATAGGAGTGAACAATCGTTCAATAAATATAGAAATCGCTCATGAAGAAAGGCTAAATGTAGAAGACAGTTGATCTTCATCCGTTTGAGAAAAAAATTCTAACGGAATAATTTATTATAAAAAAAAAAAAGAGACGGATGAAGGAGCTCCATCTCTCTCTATTCTTATTTACAAAAAATGTCATCACTATTTACCAAAATGCATTTTCAAAAGAAAAAAAAAATTAAAGACGGAAGACCTTCTTCCGTACAGCACAATTATTTTCAAACTTTACTTTCAATATTTACGAAACTGCAATTAACTAATTACAAACTACCATTTTTAAAATAAAAATAAAAATTAGACGGAAGATCTTCTTCCGGCCAAAACATTTCTTCTCAAAGTCTTCTTTCCATATTTACAAAATTGACATTTAAAAAAAACAAAAAATTTAAGTCTTTTCCAAATTTAGCATTTAAGTTTGCTATTTTCTAAATGCTATATGTGCATATTTAGACAGAAACGATAGTGGATGCTTTTAATAGGAACTGCGGTTTCCTAAGAGCATCCACAATCGTTTGCTATATTTGCCATTTTCTCATATTTTGATTAACAATGGCCTGCAGTTGTTTGCTATTTTGCCATATTTTGGCAAAATCGCTACAGTCGCTTTTCATATTTGAGAAACGAACTGGCGATTCTCAAATTATAGATCGTCCCTATTTTTTTTTAATTTTTTAATGGGATCAGACGAAATATGTTGTTTCGTCTGACATTTTTTTTTATATATATAATGATACCGTCTGAACAAAAAAAATAAAAAATAAAAAATAATCAAAAATCGCTCAAACGGGACATGTTGTCCCGTTTCAAGCTTTTTGGGCTTGGACATGTTGTCCCGTCCAGCCCAAAGTTTTGATTAGGCATGTTGTCCCGTCCAGCCCAAAGTTTTGATTAGGTTAGTGTATAATTAAGTAGGTTAGGATATATTTTATTATTTAATTTATTTAATTAACCTATTTTAATATCTAATCATTAATTAATTAACTGTAAAAAAAACGGACGAAACAACAAGTATTGTCTTTCTCAAATTCTAACAAATTATCGTTGCACTGAAATTTTCACGTTGTTATTTTCATTTGCTATTTTGTCATATTTTTTAGCAAACGATTGTGGATGCTCTAATGGAACAATCAAGGAAGAGCTTGAACGAGTTGAAGTTTCTAATTTGAAACTCGGAGAACTGGTGATATATCTCACAGTTTGAAAATGAAGCTTTGAGAATTAGTCTTGTGTTTTGAGTAAAATAATCAACTTTAGAATTCCAAACGCGTTGAAGATGAGTTGCCACTACACGTGGTCACAATCACAATTTCAGTGTGAAAGCACGCTTTTCTTTAAAATAAGTATAGAATAGATTTAGAAAAGAAATGAAATATTTATTTATAGAGTAATGCTAGAGCCACTACCAATTTCACTACATTTCTCTTCACTATCTTAGGTGGCACACTCCAATAGGTAGGGAATGATAGAGTAGGTGGGAGAACTCTCCAATAGGAGTATGCCACCTAAGGTAGTGAAGGAAATGGTAGTGAAATTGGTAGTGACTAAAGCATTACTCTTATTTATAAATTAGTAAAGTACACATACGTAGGGAAATAAATTTAGATTTCTAGATCATGCCATGCCATGTAGATCAAAATCGCCTTTTTTTTTTTTCTTTTTAGCCTGCAAATACTTTTCCCCCTAGCAAAGAATTGGCGGGATTTGAAGACCCAGCTAGCCGATATATTGTTTACTCGACAAAATTAACTTATTATTAGCGAACATGGTGGTGATTACGGACTGCATGCATGAGCCATAGTTTTTCTTTACCATGTATAGTTTTTCTCTACCATGTATATATAGTTTTTCTTTCAAAAACTCTAAAAATGAATTTTGGTGTTTTCAAGTTGAGATAACTTTAATTACTCCACCGGTAAGAAAAGTTGTTAGTTTGAACTTCGAATTAAGCATCTTATTCTAAAACTTATCATACATCGGATAAACTTCCAGTTACCTCCCTACCTACTCTTGTTTCCAAATCTTCGTAGACGAGTGTAGAATTTTCTACTGTCTCTAATCTCTAAAGCATTCCCAAACAGAGTTGAGATCAAACATTGACTTAGATACTTCCTTTCACATACTCCTCTTTCAAAACAGGCCCTAAATCATTTTTGTAAAATATATAAATCTGAAAAAATAAAAAACAAAAGTAATCATCAAGATTAGAATTTTTTCCAGAAGATAATAAGGTTATTACTAAGAGCATCCACGGTCGTGAAAACAAAAAATGGCAAAATGCATAAATAGAAATAGCATTTCGTGGTTTTCCTACCGTCAGTTATGAAATGCTAAAAAGTAGAAAAGAAGGAAAAAAAAAAGATGAAATATGATGTTTCATCGGAACAAAAAAAAATATTTAAAAAATAAATTTTTTTGTCGGATGTCCGGACTTTTTTGCAAAATCACAAAGTATCGGACGCAGTCATGATTATCCTCCTAAACTCATGATTAAGTTCACTAATTAGGTAACTGATATGGCTAAAATTGGGGTTAAATCGGGACCGTCCAGATCGAGCACGAATCTTGAAGCACGGGGGTAAAAAGGTAATTTCACATACAGATGGATCCAAAACGGGTGTTGGGCCTCCTTCTCACGAAACCAACCGCCCGCGAATAGATCCACTCCAACTGGGCACGGGTCCCGACCCGATACAAGCCCGGTCCACCAAGGAAGAATCAGGTCACTGATTTGATTAGATCAAATCAATAAGCTTGATTTGCTCTCACCAGGGATCCAAGGCCTACTTTCCTAAAACAGAATAGGAGGATTTTGCTCCTAAATGTTAGCGAGGAAATCAGGACCCGGATCATTCCAAAGGCGACTATAAATACTAACCCTCTACCACCTAGACCAGGTTAATCACTTTTTCACCACTTAAGCTCTTTCTTAATCTTTTGCTGATTACTGACAAGAGCGTCGGAGGGTGCGTCGCCGGAATCAATCCCGGTGTCTCGCACTTCCCTGCAGGTTGCGGCGGGAGCAAGAAGGTCGAGTCAGCTGTTCAGGTTTTCTTCGGATCCACAAATTCTATCTGTTTACCCCCACACCGAAATCAGCGGTAACAGTAACTAAGTTTAATTAATTAACTAATTAATTATCCTTCTAAATTAATTAACTAATTTAATAAGTAACTGAGATTATAATTCTCCTCAGACGAAACATAATGTTTCGTCCCATGGATTAAAAATATTATCAAATATTTTGGACGAAACTTCATGTTTCGTTTTGTTTAATATGCATATTGCTATATCCTCTCTTATACATAGCAGTCTACTGTACAGAAATGATATATTATGCATATTTGCCCCACAACTGTAGCGCTTTAAAAGTCAAAACATGCCTAAAAATTGTAAAATATTACATGACTGTGGATGCTCCAAGAGGTATATATTAGAAAAAGATAATTTTTTTCTTCCAACATGGATAACAAGTCGACTGGCTGCTATCCTACTTGATTATGGGGGAACGTGGTTCCCCACTCTGCTTTGGTCAATTAATATCAGCACGTTTTTTACTTTGTTCTAACTTCTAAGAGCATCTACGGTTGTGATAGCTTAAAAATGAAAAAATGGATAAATAGAAATAATAATTTGTGGATTCGACAAAATAAGATGTTTCATCCAAAAAAAAAAAATTAATTTTTTATAATTTTTTGTCTTGAATTATTATTATTATTATTATTATTATTATTAGACGAAACATGATGATATTTCGTTGGAGAGATTTTTTTTTTCGACGCATGTTTCGTCTCTGGCCTTTTGAAATTTATTTTGTTTTTTCCCTATATTTTAGTGACCCATAGAAAATCATATGAGTCTCAATAATCCATAGAAAATTCAATGGTACCAATCAATAATCTATGAAAAATCATATGCAACCCAACCCATAGAATCCTAAGATAATCAAAAACTTTGCAATAAGACCTCTCGACGAAACATGTAGTTTCATCAGGTTTCGTCCAAGCTTCTATTTTTTTCAGGATTTTTTTAATTATAAAAATTTCTAACTTCATCGGACGAAAAATCCGATCCTAAAAAAATATTATAAAATATTTGGGACGAAACATGATGCTATAATATGCATATTGCTATTTCTTCTGCTAAATATAGCAGTCTAGTTGCTCAAATGCCAAATTATGCATATATAACACACGACTGCAACACTACAAAAGCCATAAAATGCATAAAATGGCAAAATACCACACGACTGTAGATGCCCTAACTATATCATTAATTAATCTTATTCTAAGATTAAAAAGTTAGCAATCATGTGAGTTTAATTAAGGATAAATTTAACCCGAGTTTTCACCAATTACCCCGCACCGTATCCAACTTTAATTTTTACAACTTACTTTATCGTTATATTCTATAGGCGCTTTGCCATACTTCGTTAATTCTCCGGTCCAGTGATGTCATGTGATCTTTTAAAGATATTTTTCTAAGTTACCCTTTGCATGTTATAATTAATTTATAAGTAGATATAATTTATTTTAAATTGGTTAAATTAAAATTGTGGTTGAGTTGTATGAAAAACTCAATTTGTGAGTGAGGTATATGGAATTCAAATATATGTCAATGATCCGTGTGGGAAAAAACCCTATAAGAATGGCAGAAGAGCAAAACAACCCTAAATCCATTCCCATTTTCCACACCCACCAGCTCTTCTTCCTCTCCTCACCCGCCACATATCTGTTGGATTTATGTCTTGCATACTATGTTGGATACGAAGATAATGAGACGATAGAGGAATCAATACGATTGGAGACAGAGTGGAAGCAAGAGGAAACAACAACAACATCAGCAACAAGAGGAGATACGGTCGATTGGTATTTGAATGATCGACCGCCCAACTATACAGGGTGTCCCACGAGGAGGACGATCGACTGGTCTTGTTGGACGGTCGATCGTGCGTGGCTGATGCAGACTTTGGGTGCGGGTCTTGGTGATTTTGCTGAAACCCGAACTTGCTCCTCAAGTTAGATCATGTGGCTCTTATCGTAGAGTTATCTCTTCTGTAATATTCAATTGCTATTCTGTCAAGATATCAAACTATGGTTTCTCTAGACCTCTATATATTATTATTGGCATGCATTGAGAGCAAAGAGAGAGAGTACTATATTGAAAAAAGTTTGAGAGTTTCTTCAATTGTAAACAACTAGTACTTGCTGGTGAGGTTTGAGAGATGGTAGTAGTGAGAATTATAATATTCTTGTATCTTCTCTACATGAATAACATATCTAGTTTCTTCTCCCATAGATTAAGGCAAAAGCCCCAATTGTGACTGTCACGCCCCGCTTCCCACTATACGGAAATACAGGCACACAACTGAGGTCCAGCGAATGATATACATCATCCATAAGCTGTGCAATTACAAGCTCAACAAGATATTTATAACACATTTACGCAGACAAATATAAAGATCACATGAGCTGAAAATAAAATAACCATCATCCAGATAATACATCAACATCGGGTCAAAATGCCCGGGAATACAAGGTGCCATAATTAAAACAGTACGATAAACAGTTCGCTATAACAACTAGATAAAATAGCGACTGAAAGAAAAACAACATGAAGTAGTAACAAAGCAGCAACGATATCTAGAGAGTCTGCTCATCTGGTCCATCAGTACCTGTATAATCATTAACTCAAAGAAAAATAGAAAAGTTTCCGTTAGAGCAAGTTTCGGGCGGCAAGTAGCAACAAGCAGAAAAAGGGATAATATAACAAGATATAACATAGGAGAAACAAGAAGTAGAAGTACAAATACAATATGGAAGTAAGCAAAGAACTGGGACAATATGATCATGTAAGTAATAACTGTAACTAGTGTATTCTAGACTTCGAGATAAAAGCAATTGATAACCTAGGCTCAGTTAATCGATAATCATGTAATCAAGGATCGAGAGTCATGTAATCAAGAGTCATGTAATCAAGAATCATGTAATCAAGAATCAAGAGTCATGTAATGAAGAGTCATGCTTAGTGAAGATCTCAAATTTATCTGTTTTATTAACTTATCTAATGCACGCAATCATGTGTCCCATACCACAAGTTCGGTGCATATCAATCATGTGACGTTTAGACTTAAGTAGTGAATTCTATAGGATTATGTACTCGGGTCTTCCAGTGATAGTATCAAGACATGTAATCATGAATCATGTAATCGAGAATTATGTAATCAAGAATTGTGTAATCAAGAATCAAGAATCAAGAATCACTATTTCGGGAAACACGGGCCCCCTTCCGAGTATACTCCCCTATATTGTCCACTATTAAGCCGTACCCTTATAACCCCGGCTTATTATTCTTTTACAATTAATTATGAACATGCAGTTGGTACGACTAGTGAAACGGTATAATCAAATAGTTTAATCAAGAAAAATATCAAGGACAGTAATCATGTACATGAGACGTAAAACGAGTACATGTATCGAGAGTCGTTATTATAGAATTATCAAGTGGTATAAAATGCATTCTATCAACCTATTATATCTATGCAAGTTATTATTACAAGAACAATAATACACTCAGTTCATTAAATATGAAAAGTAATGGGTTTATGTGCAAAAACGTAGAGATAAATTTTTAGACAACTTGACATATCTGCATTCAAATTCACTTTTCCGTTGTTACAGAAAAGCAAATCCGATTCCGTCAGAGATTCTAGAAATTAGACTCTCTCCCGGTTCCAACGCATATTCACACGATACATTCTAAGGACAGTAGCGATGCGTACAAATTCATTCTTCGCTGGTTTCGATGTTTCGCGCGCATTCTGGAAATTCAGAGTCACAATACTAAAACTGCGATATCTCACAATCTATACATCAGATTGAGAAACTGTAGGATGTTTCGGATATCTAGACTCGAAGGGTTACGATTTTCATGTAGAAAATTTTTCGATCCAGTGTCGGGAAGATGGTCAAATTCTCAGTACAAGATACCGTTTGTAATCTCGTGCAGGTTCAGAAATTCATAATATGTCAGTACTAAAATCGCGATATCTCACAATCTATACATCCGATTGAGAAACCGTAAGATGTTCTGGATTCGGGACTCGATGGGCTACGATTTTCACGTAGAAAATCTTTAATCCAGTATTGGGAACATGGTCGAATTCTCAGTGCAAGGTCAAGAAATTTTAGAGATAGTAAGGTTGAATATTCGATATTCGATAACACGATTCGAAATGTGTTAACGGTTCACTCTTGAGTTGATATAGTATGGAACAAGTGACTGAATGGAGTTTGACAATAAAACATGATGATAACTAGACTACTTGCCACGAGTCAAAGAAAAATGCTTGTACGAGAACAAAAATAGTGTACAAGGTACTTGTCTTATAACGTGACGATTTTGGTGGTAGTGTTAACCACGGAAAGAAGCGACGTCGGCAACGGACGGCGGCACAACGGTGGTAAGAATGGTGGTAAGACGGTAGCTAACGGTAGCAACGGTGAGCGACGACAACAACAAGGTGGTGCGGCGTCGGGTTATTTTTCGGGGTTCACAGGATCGTAGAAGCGTTGACTCGAAGGTAGAATGTGAAGTGGAGCTTGGGCGTTGCTTGCTCTCGGATGTGAAGGAGGCAGAGGAAGAGAAGAAGGCAGAGGAAGAGAATGAGGAAAAAAAAAGAAGAATGAGATGTAGATATGTGAAAGAGGTGGGGTGTATATATAGAAAGAAAGAAAGAAGTGAGAGGCACAGCATGCATGTATATTATGTTGGTTGTAGAAAAATGAAAGAGGAGATAGTGACGGAAGGGATAGGAGATGTGTAGAAAAATCAAAGGGGTTAGGTGTGGAAAAAATGAACAAGGAGGAGAAGTCAAGAGTTAGGCGTAGAAAAATGTGGTGGTGGAAAATAAGGTGTAGGGTTAGGCAGGATTAGGATTAGGATTAGGATTAGTATTAGGATTATGATTAATCACGGTTTAAAATTTATATTTAAACTCTAATCGAAAAATCACAAAATTATAGAATTGATCAGAACAATATTCTGGCTTTAGATAAAGAGTCCAAAGAGAAAAATAAAACTGATCTGAAAATTGAAGTACAAAAAAAATTTACGTAGTAAAATACGTACAACTGGGTCAGGGAGTTACAATCCTACCCACCTTACAAAAAAATTTCGTCCTCGAAATTTACTTAGGCGAGATATAGGATAGCTAAGAATGCAATACTCTTCAATCGAGAGTACAACAAAAGATAAAAGAAATAAAGAGTACAAATGCACGAATACAACTAAAGATAAATTGTGCACCCTCAACTGGAGGACTCAACAATTTAATGTCTAGGCTCAGAATCTGAACCACCGACATTGCTAACATCCCAGTTCAGCTGAGCCACAAGCTCATCTCGCTCTGGCACATACTCCTCCAATTTTCTTAGTAACTCCTTAGGCGATGAAGCTGAAATCAAGATGCGTCTAGCCTTACTGGATATAAACTCCTCAGCCATAGCTGAATCTATGAAGGATAGCAGTGAGTCGTAATATCCATCAACATTTAAAAGACCCACCGGTTTGCTGTGGATCCCCAGTTGAGCCCAAGTGATCACCTCGAACAATTCCTCAAGTGTTCCATAACCTCCGGGTAAGGCTATAAAAGCATCAGCAGCTCGAGCCATTTCAGCCTTCCTCTCGTGCATGTTAGAGACAACTCTAACATCTCCTACAGTTCCCCCAGTAATCTCTTTCGGCATCAGCGACTTGGGAATCACTCCCAACACGTGTCGGCCACCAGTACGAACAGCGTCAGAAACCAGGCCCATCAATCCTATGCTCCCACCACCGTAGACGAGATCGATATTTCTCTCTACAAGCTCCTTACCGAGCCCGATCGCGGCTTCCTTATAGCAAGCTCTTTTGCCAGAGCTACTGCCACAAAATACACAAATCCTACCGAATCTCGATAAAGATGAAGAAAGCTTCATCTTCTTGCCTGCTTCACTTTCTTCTTCCACCGATTTCCTTTTCATCCCGACCACCGATTCTTGATCATTTCTTTCCATTTGCCAAGAAAATCCGAGCTCCTACTCTCTCTTTCTTTCTTGCTCCCGCCTCTGCTATCGGATTCTCACTCTTTCTCTTCACCGAAGCTTGCTCCCGAGTTGCCTTCTTCTTTCTCTTCTTCTCTTTCTTTCCCGACCTCTCTCTCTCTCTTTCTTTCTTCTCCGACTTCTCTTCCTTTCTTCTTCCTTCTCCGACTTCTCTCTCTTTCTTCTTCCTCTTTCTCTCTTTTTCTTCTTTCTCTTTTTCTTTCTTCTTTCTTTGACTTCTCTCTCTCTTTCTCTTCTTTTTATTTCTTCTTCTTCTTGTCTTTTTCTTCATTAATGCACCGCACCCTATAACCGGCCTATGGCCAATATTTGCACTTTGGCCCCTATCCATTCCAAATATAACATCGAACATTGAGTTGTTGATGACGTTGAAGTTTACTTTGATATTCATTCCACGAATCAATAAGGGACTCTACTACGCTTCCGCTATGCCACTCTGATGGTGATGTTTCTAGATGCACGTGATAGCGATCGATGAATTGAGCAGAATTAAGAGATTGGTAATACGAAGATGTTGGTTGTCAAACTTATTTGGTAAAGTGGGCCCCACCCACCAAACAATGTTGAAAAATTGTGGTAAGATTGGTGCCGCAAAGAAAATGGGAGAAACAGGAATGAATAATTTGTCAGTTACTCATTTCTCATTTCTATAAATGAGAGGTTTAGGAAGAAGAAAAATTAAGTAAGATAAGAACAAGAAACAAGCAGAAAAGAAGAAAAGGAATAGAGTGCTGTAGCTCCATCATTCGTTGCATCTCCTGGAGGATGGCGACGATCTCCGATAGTTCATCCCTGGGCGTAGAAGTCGAAGATCCTCCGTGAACCATAGTCTGAAATGTATATTCGAATGGGATAAATCTCCAAATGGCAAGTTGGTTATTAACATTCATGTGATCCACGTGATGTGTATATTGTTGAGCTTAGCATGGTTCGAGCCTAGGCTCTGATACCACTAAAAACCTGTCACGTCCCGCTTCCCACTATACGGAAATACAGGCACACAACTGAGGTCCAGCGAATGATATACATCATCCATAAGCTGTGCAATTACAAGCTCAACAAGATATTTATAACACATTTACGCAGACAAATATAAAGATCACATGAGCTGAAAATAAAATAACCATCATCCAGATAATACATCAACATCGGGTCAAAATGCCCGGGAATACAAGGTGCCATAATTAAAACAGTACGATAAACAGTTCGCTATAACAACTAGATAAAATAGCGACTGAAAGAAAAACAACATGAAGTAGTAACAAAGCAGCAACGATATCTAGAGAGTCTGCTCATCTGGTCCATCAGTACCTGTATAATCATTAACTCAAAGAAAAATAGAAAAGTTCCCGTTAGAGCAAGTTTCGGGCGGCAAGTAGCAACAAGCAGAAAAAGGGATAATATAACAAGATATAACATAGGAGAAACAAGAAGTAGAAGTACAAATACAATATGGAAGTAAGCAAAGAACTGGGACAATATGATCATGTAAGTAATAACTGTAACTAGTGTATTCTAGACTTCGAGATAAAAGCAATTGATAACCTAGGCTCAGTTAATCGATAATCATGTAATCAAGGATCGAGAGTCATGTAATCAAGAGTCATGTAATCAAGAATCATGTAATCAAGAATCAAGAGTCATGTAATGAAGAGTCATGCTTAGTGAAGATCTCAAGTTTATCTGTTTTATTAACTTATCTAATGCACGCAATCATGTGTCCCATACCACAAGTTCGGTGCATATCAATCATGTGACGTTTAGACTTAAGTAGTGAATTCTATAGGATTATGTACTCGGGTCTTCCAGTGATAGTATCAAGACATGTAATCATGAATCATGTAATCGAGAATTATGTAATCAAGAATTGTGTAATCAAGAATCAAGAATCAAGAATCACTATTTCGGGAAACACGGGCCCCCTTCCGAGTATACTCCCCTATATTGTCCACTATTAAGCCGTACCCTTATAACCCCGGCTTATTATTCTTTACAATTAATTATGAACATGCAGTTGGTACGACTAGTGAAACGGTATAATCAAATAGTTTAATCAAGAAAAATATCAAGGACAGTAATCATGTACATGAGACGTAAAACGAGTACATGTATCGAGAGTCGTTATTATAGAATTATCAAGTGGTATAAAATGCATTCTATCAACCTATTATATCTATGCAAGTTATTATTACAAGAACAATAATACACTCAGTTCATTAAATATGAAAAGTAATGGGTTTATGTGCAAAAACGTAGAGATAAATTTTTAGACAACTTGACATATCTGCATTCAAATTCACTTTTCCGTTGTTACAGAAAAGCAAATCCGATTCCGTCAGAGATTCTAGAAATTAGACTCTCTCCCGGTTCCAACGCATATTCACACGATACATTCTAAGGACAGTAGCGATGCGTACAAATTCATTCTTCGCTGGTTTCGATGTTTCGCGCGCATTCTGGAAATTCAGAGTCACAATACTAAAACTGCGATATCTCACAATCTATACATCAGATTGAGAAACTGTAGGATGTTTCGGATATCTAGACTCGAAGGGCTACGATTTTCATGTAGAAAGGTTTTCGATCCAGTGTCGGGAAGATGGTCAAATTCTCAGTACAAGATACCGTTTGTAATCTCGTGCAGGTTCAGAAATTCATAATATGTCAGTACTAAAATCGCGATATCTCACAATCTATACATCCGATTGAGAAACCGTAAGATGTTCTGGATTTGGGACTCGATGGGCTACGATTTTCACGTAGAAAATCTTTAATCCAGTATTAGGAATATGGTCGAATTCTCAGTGCAAGGTCAAGAAATTTTAGAGATAGTAAGGTTGAATATTCGATATTCGATAACACGATTCGAAATGTGTTAACGGTTCACTCTTGAGTTGATATAGTATGGAACAAGTGACTGAATGGAGTTTGACAATAAAACATGATGATAACTAGACTACTTGCCACGAGTCAAAGAAAAATGCTTGTACGAGAACAAAAATAGTGTACAAGGTACTTGTCTTATAACGTGACGATTTTGGTGGTAGTGTTAACCACGGAAAGAAGCGACGTCGGCAACGGACGGCGGCACAACGGCGGTAAGAATGGTGGTAAGACGGTAGCTAACGGTAGCAACGGTGAGCGACGACAACAACAAGGTGGCGCGGCGTCGGGTTATTTTTCGGGGTTCACAGGATCGTAGAAGCGTTGACTCGAAGGTAGAATGTGAAGTGGAGCTTGGGCGTTGCTTGCTCTCGGATGTGAAGGAGGCAGAGGAAGAGAAGAAGGCAGAGAAGAGAATGAGGAAAAAAAAAGAAGAATGAGATGTAGATATGTGAAAGAGGTGGGGTGTATATATAGAAAGAAAGAAAGAAGTGAGAGGCACAGCATGCATGTATATTATGTTGGTTGTAGAAAAATGAAAGAGGAGATAGTGACGGAAGGGATAGGAGATGTGTAGAAAAATCAAAGGGGTTAGGTGTGGAAAAAATGAACAAGGAGGAGAAGTCAAGAGTTAGGCGTAGAAAAATGTGGTGGTGGAAAATAAGGTGTAGGGTTAGGCAGGATTAGGATTAGGATTAGGATTAGTATTAGGATTAGGATTAATCACGGTTTAAAATTTATATTTAAACTCTAATCGAAAAATCACAAAATTATAGAATTGATCAGAAAAATATTATGGCTTTAGATAAAGAGTCCAAAGAGAAAAATAAAACTGATCTAAAAATTGAAGTACAAAAAAAATTTATGTAGTAAAATACGTACAACTGGGTCAGGGAGTTACAGTGACAAACTTGTGTGTGCTTGGTATGATCTCATATGTGTTCAGTGGTTTGTATTGATTGCATCATATAACTCAACAAGATTCTCGGAAGGGAATAATTTTGCCGATTTCCTAACAAGTGGTGTCATTGTACCGCTAGTTTCCCTAACAATATCCCCACCTCCTTCCAAGTCTTTAACTAACTTCTACCCTCCTCCCCTGCTCTTCCAACCTAACTCCATCTATGCCCACAACAACCTATGCTTATACCTCCTCAGATCCCTATATCAAACTCATGAATTGGAGATTTTCCACCACATTCTTCCTCCACAACCTTGCTGCCTCCTCCACCACCCTGTTGCCCACAAAAAAAAAACAATCTAACTCAACCAGCAAAGACAACCCACCTTAACAGATTCTTCAATTGACCATGAACCTAAGATTTGGGGAAGCATTTGGGTTGAAGTAAAAATTCAGACATAATGAATGAGGAGCTCCAAGTGTTGGATTGAGCTAATGGTAGTTCAATACCATGGCAATTACGATGAAGAAAATGAGAAAGTAATAGTTTTGGAATAGGTCAGGTTCGAATTTGGTTCAGGTCAGAGAGACAGAGAGAGAACGGGAATAGGTTTTGGGTTGAATTTGGGGGAGAAAGAGGAAGGCATGAGGAGGTGGAGAGTAGTTGTGCTTGGGTTCGTGTTTGAAAGAGGGAGCGGGAAGTGGGAAGTTGGATTTGAGAGAGCGGGAGGAGAGGCTATTAGGTTTTGGTTTGAACCCGTTATTTCTATTCATCTTTTCACTTTCAAAACATTAACGTTCATCACAACTTAACAGGGGTAATTTAGTCTTTACTCACCCTTTTCAACATAGTTAGTCAAATTAGAGTAAAATGCCAAAAAAAAATCTAAATATTTGGTTAAGCTGTCAAAATTAATGTCAGTTAGGGTGTGGTGCAAATTAGTGAAAACTCAGTAGGGTTAATTGAAATTTAACCTTTAATTAATAAGCATGCATATCTAGTTTAATTAAATAAGACTATCTTTGTTAACCATTCATCTTTTCTATTCTCTATTCATTGGTCATGTGAGGTTTACTTAAATATGCCTTCTTCTCCTCCCAGGTGGCTACTGCAGGTGCTTCTTTTGCTGCCATCAACTACTATATTGTGTTTGCTTTGTTTGTTCTACTTCATGTACTTCTCGCTTTTCTGCTGTTTCCTAAGTTTGCTCACTGCACAACCTATATTATATGAATTATGGTGTTCTTTGCTACATGTTATCATGCTCTTAGTGCTGCGTTTGGTCTCCTTATATATGCTGGCCATTATTTTTTCCGTGTTGCTCCGCGTGGAGTCATGATTTCTACGGCGGAGCGGATTTTCGATTATTTTTCGCAATCATTTGGTGGCTCGGTCATCTGCTGGTTGTACTCTTGTTTTATTCTATTTTCATTGTATATTCTTTCAGTTTTGTATATTTATGGTGATGCTTACTGATGTATTCTCCTGCCTGTACTATTTTTTTATTCATTTATTATGTATACTAGGTTTTTCCGTTGACACGTGCCTATGGCACGTCTTCGGAACGGTACACCTGGTTTAATTATATAAAATATTTTTGGAGGTCCAGCAAATTAATTGAAGTAGCAAACATATTATATGATCAAGCAGTATATCTACCTTTAAGCCCAACCATCGTCTTCTTGATCATTGTCTTGAACTTACTTGGAATGCATACAATTTATTAGAAACCTACATAGAGTTTTTTTAACTTCAGCATTACCTTTAGATGCTTGTAATCGTTATGCAAGGATATTATCATATAGATTTTATAGAGCTTACTCAAATCTCATAACCACTATGAGTATGTCTAAATACAATGGTAACGCAAGTGCAGGTGTGAAGGTATCTACAACACCAATAATCTAAACATTTGTATGTCTCAGACTCAGTTTGCAATCAAAATACCTCTTATTATTATTTCAACCAAAATAAAATACATGAAGTTCTCAAAACTCTAATCCAAGCTAATCATTTCTATTATCTTCACTTTGTCTCCCCATTGCACATTTAAAAAAAATCAAAATGGATAAATAACAAATTTACTTTAATTGTCTTTCTTGAGTTGAGAGTTTGCACCCTTCACTTGTAAACTCCAGTCATCCCAATCCTATATATCTAAACATACACTAAAAGTTTTTATATATTATATTATCCATAGTTTCTAATAATCAGTGAAGGGAACACTTCACGATAGTATTTTCTCTTATAGTAAAGAAATTAATGTTGCATATTTGCCATGTTATTTTAGGTTGCTAGTCAGCTTACCTGTCCTGTTATGGTTTGGAAGCTCAAATTGAGGCCACCAAATAATCCATCTCTCACTTGCGTACACCTTAAATCAAAACAAAAAAAAACTCATCAAATAAATTACCAAATTAAAATTTTTTAAACCTAAAAATGAAACAATCATACATCTCTGAACTTAGATCTCATGCACACACAAAATTCGAGTCAGCAAAAAACTGAGTAATCCCCTGCACACACAAAATTAAAAATTAGAATGAGAATTCGGTTAATGAGATGAAATTAGAGTTGTCGCATCGCATATAAAGTCTCCCAATTCGGTGGAGGAGAGTCATCGATACGGAGTCGCTTGATATTCGCGCTCGATTTTGTGGAGGGGAGTCACCGATACGAAATCAGCGACGGATCAGATATCGGCGACGATCTCTTGATTAGGTTCGACATTGGATTTGGATTTGGAATTGTTTTGAGATTTTCAAAATTTTAAATTTTAAATTTTTAAAATTTTAAAATTTTAACTTTTTACAATTTTTTAATTTTTTAATTTTGAAAATTTTGAAAATTATAATTTTGGTAATTTTAAAAATTTTAGAACTTTAATTTTTTATTAAATTTTTTATTTTTTTATTTTTTTTATTTTTTACAATTTTTAAATTTTTTATAAATTTTTGATATTTTTGATATTTTTGAATTATTTTAAAAGTTTGTAAAATTTTAATTTGTTTAGTTTTTAATTTTTTAAGTTTTTATATTTTTTTATTTTTAAAAAAATTTAAAATTTTATTTTCTTAATTTTTTTGAACAGGAGAGAGACAGAGAGAGAGAGATAGAGAGAAAGAAATAATTAAATAAATAAAGGTGTTGTTTTGGGTGGGGGCTTTAAATTTGAGTTTTGGAGGGAAACTTTTGGGAGGAAAAAGGTAGTTTGTGAGGTTAGATCTGAGCCTTTAATTTTGGAAGATTGAAGGAAAGCCACTTCATAGCTTTCTTTGTGCATATACATATAGAGAAATTGTCCATTGAGCACTCCTTTCCGTGAGCACTCGCCCTTCTAGCCATCGTATGGATGATCCGAACCGTTCACATTGATCTACTTATTTAAATTAGTCTAAATATGTAAAATCAAGTCATTTGAAATTCATTTGCCCATCCATCATGTCATTATAAAAAAAACGATATTCAGCCATCCAATTTTTGTAACACTTCAATGAATGAGGAACCGTGAGCACTCGCCCTTCTAGCCATCGTATGGATGATCCGAACCGTTCACATTGATCTACTTATTTAAATTAGTCTAAATATGTAAAATCAAGTCATTTGAAATTCATTTCCTCATTCATTGAAGTGTTACAAAAATTGGATGGCTGAATATCGTTTTTTTTTATAATGACATGATGGATGGGCAAATGAATTTCAAATGACTTGATTTTATATATTTAGACTAATTTAAACATGTAGATCAATGTGAACGGTTTGGATCATCCATGCAATGGCCGGATGGCGAGTGCTCATGGAGTGCTCACGAAACTAGTGCTCAAGGGCTCTCTCTCTCTCTCTCTCTCTCTCTCTCTATATATATATATATATATATATATATATATATATAGAGAGAGAGAGAGAGAGAGAGAGAGAGAGAGAGAGAGAGAGAGAGAGAGAGAGAGAGAGAGAGAGAGAGAGAGAGAGAGAGAGAGTGAGGAAAGCCACTTGATAGCTTTCTTTGTGTGTGTGTGTGTGTCTTTCTCTCTTTATATATATACTAGTAATTTGCACGTGCGATGCACGTCTTAATAAATATAGTTTTTTAAAATAAAAATTTTAGACATAATCTGGATTTGAACTTAGAATCTCCTTTATAATAGTCATGCACGTGTATTGCACGGGTTGGTAGATTGACAAAACATTTACAAATGACACTAAGGTCTTCTCCCATTATAATATTAGAAATAGGAGTATTTCTTAGTTTTTAAAAATAGTGGGGGTATATGCTAATTTTCACATTTTAAATGGAGGCATTTGCTAAAATATCCCTTTTTTAGGAGCTGCACGTGCATCACACGGGTATGTTTGGTGGATTTAGTTTGCCGTATATTTCACGTGTTTACTCAGTTACAAAATTAGGGTTTGTTTGTTTACAACCCCAACTCTCCCATTAAAATAGTAGATATATATATATATATATATATATATATATATAATATATAATAATAATAATAATAATAATAAAACAGAAAGAAAGCTATCAAGTGGCTCATATTCAATCCCCCCAAAATCAAATCTTACAAAACACATTTTTCCTTCCAAAATTTCAAACCCCAAAATCAAAATTTTCCCCCCAAAACTAAAAACTCATTAATTTATTATTATCTCTCTCTTTTCTCTTCACTTTTTCATATTTCTCTCTTTCTCTTTCTCTCTCCCATTCTTTCTTTATTTACTTAGAAATTTAGATTTTAAGATTGCAGGTTTGTAAAATTTTCAGAAATTTTATGCTTTTTTTTTGTTGCACATGTTATATTGAAAATAACAAATATCTATTCAACAGTTAAATTTCATCATTTTCTACCCTTTAAGTTCTAAGAAATTATAATTATTTTCAACATATACTAATAGAAACATGGACTTTTATTTACAACTAATTATTGTCATTCTATTCAAACTTGAACTACATAATTGTTGTTTTACTGTTTACAAGATTTTTCGTGTGTTGTATCGTTTCAAAGACATGCCGTAGGCACGTGCCCACGGACAATTCTAATATATATATATAGGAAAGCCACTTGATAGCTTTCTTTGTGTGTGTATATATATCATGCGTTAATCTAGTGTACTTGATAGCTTTCTTTGTGTGTGTATATATATCATGCGTTAATCTAGTGTGTATTTTTTTTATTGCTTTGAGGGGGAAAACTAAGAAAGTATTGTAATCAATACTTCTACTATTTTATTAATATTCTTCTACCATTAGGGTTGCCAAGCAGCCAAGGGGATAATAAGTCAATAATTGTAGTATTTAATCGGTTCATAAACTGCTTGTTTTTTTTAGTATTGTAATCAATGTTGTTAAAACCAGTTCGGCTTTAAATTGAACCGAAAAGGTGGGCAGTTGGGTTATATATTTCATGGTAAATCAATTATATATATACAAGTATCATACACGTGCACACGTGCACGTGGAAAAAATTGAAGGATAATGAAAAGGGCAAAAAGAAAATAATTTTCAAACCGATCCACTTTCGAAAGTATTTACCAAACAGGTTCACTTTCAAAAATATTTACCAAAGTAACCCAAGGGGTTCTCCCATTATAGTATTATATATATATATATATATATATATAGAGAGAGAGAGAGAGAGAGAGAGAGAGAGAGAGAGAGAGAGGTTCGGGTGAGAACCATGTCCTGGGGTGAGAACCTAAGGGCCTATCCCAGCCATTCATCTGACTAATATTAACGGTCTAGATGTTTTAAAAATAATTAATTATATTAATTAATTTTTGATTTTAGATGTCAATCCCTTTAATTAAGCGTTGGGGACCGCATAATAAAAGGAATGAAGATATTCGACAGATTTTTCGGTCAATATTTTTTGCCGTTTTTATTTTATTTGCAATCGAACCACATTCTTCATCAGGATGATGAACACTTCCGATTACGACGACGGTAACCCTACTGCCAAAACTCCCGGTGTAGACAATCCGATTAATATCCAAACACCGTTCCCATCTCCTCCAATGAGTCCGAAGAAGGTGGATACACCAGGTTTTCATTCTACTATGTTTTAATGTTTCTGATTACCGAATTTCTTGTTATATAGAACGTCGATCAGGTCATTATATACCTCCTTTTTTTCCTGTTGTTTGCAGATTTATATTTTATAAATAGAAACATAATATACACTACTGTATAATAATCATCAATTATAAGATAATAAACAAAGCATTGTGTTATACTTATTTTAATTCATGACAGCGTTTATATTCGAAAGAAATAACACATCCATCTTCGAAAGAAATAACACAAACACAACAATTACAACAAGTTAAAATATATAGATAACAAATTCTTAATTTAAAACAGCAACAACTGAACAGTTAATTAGCAACTGTTTATTATATAAATAGCAACTACATATTATGTAAACAACAACTACAGTATACTGTATATTGTTAGCAACAACTACAGTATAACTATAAATAGCAACTACATATTATATAAACAACAACTACAGCATACAATTATAAGATAATATACAAAGCATTGAGTCATACTTATTTTTATTCATGACATCGTTTATATTCGAAAGAAATAACACATCCATCTTCGAAAGAACTAACACATCCAGCGTTTATGTAGTTGATGATCTTGGTAATCATCAACTACATAATATACACTACTGTATAATAGTCATCAAATATAAGATAATAAACAAAGCAATGAGTTTTACTTATTTTAATTCATAACATCGTTTATATTCGAAAGAAATAACACATCCATCTTCGAAAGAAATAACACAAACACACCAATTAGAACAAGTAAAAATATTTAGATAACAAATTCTTAATTTAAAACAGCAACAACTGTACAGTTAATTAGCAACTGTTTATAATATAAACAGCAACTACATATTATGTAAACAACAACTACACTATACTGCATATTGTTAGCAACAACTACAGTATAACTATAAACAGCAACTACATATTATATAAACAACAACTACAGCGTACTAAATAGCAACTCTTTTATTAGCAAACAAAAAAAATTACTCGAATTGAAAATAGCAAATACTGAATAGCAAGATACATAGATATAAACAGCAACAATAGTACAATTAAATAGCTACTTTTATCTAGCAAACAAAAAAACTATTGAAATGAAAATTCGCAAATACTGAGTAGCAAGATTTATACTTTTTTTATAAATCTTATTTGATATAAATGTCATAACAACGTTTATATTGATTTTGTAGTTGGAAATAAAATTATTCCAGTCCACGGTTGTACCTTGTCGATATCGCCCGGATTAACTGAACGCCATATACCTCATTGCGACAGTGACTTGAAGCCTTTTGTCGGCAAGCAATTTGCTGATATGAATGACGGGATAAAGTTTTATACAGAATACGCCGCAGCTTGTGGTTTTGATGTTCGGCGGGGTGGCGACAAGAGAAAACATGGTTTAATTACACACAACTAGCTTTACTGTAATAGGCAGGGAAATAAGAATACCGTTAAGTCTGATGTTTCAAACAACCATCTCGATATTGTAGAGGAGAATGATCCGGTCGATAAGCCAAAAATCAAGAGGCGTCGGGTGTCGAAACGGCTAGACTGCAAGGCTCTTATGCTTTTAAAACACGAAACAAATTCGAACTACATTGTCTCTAAATTCGTCGAGCATCATTCGCACCCCTTAGTTCCATTGGTTCACAGACAATTCCTCGACGCGAATAAAACATTAAACCCTGGTCATCAGAATTTCATTCTTAATTGTGCTAGAGCAAATATAGGTCCGATGAAGTCTTACAGGTTGTTCAAAGAGGTTGTTGGTTCTTACTCCAATATCGGATGCACAAGTGTTGAGTTCAAAAATTTCTCGCGCGACCTTAAGGCATATGCGTTTGGTGTTGATGCTCAAATGGCTTTGGACAGGCTTTTCAAGAAAAAAGAAATAAGTCCAGCCTTTGTTTTGGAGTACGATGTCAATGAAAAAGACCAGCTGACACGTGTCTTTTGGGCTGACTCAATATGCCGCAGAAATTATGCCGTTTTTGGTGATGTTCTGAGCTTTGATGCTACTTATTCAACTAATAGGTACGAGCATGCTTTTGTTTTCTAATTTTAAGTAGCCACAAATATTACATATATTAGTTGGAAACAATTTTAATATTGCTTGTTTCTCATTTCCCAAATTTATGTACTACATGATGTGAATTCACTATATAGCAACTGAATGTATTATTAGTAGATACAACTAGTGCATATTTAGCAGGAACATATATAGCAACTTAATGTTTTTTGAAGATGTTTTATGAATAGCAACTGAATATTTTTTGAATAGCAAGTAACTGCATTGTACGTAGCAATAAATATTTCATATTTAGCAACAATAAAAACCGATTGTCATATCAATAATATTAAATTTATTTTTCATTCTGTCAAACAAAACAGGATACTTTTAGATTTTTTTTTAATAAATATGTCCACAATCAAGTTTATGCTAATTTTTATATATCCATAGGTATAACATGATCTTCACTCCATTCACGGGAAAAGACAACCACGGCGGATGTATAACTTTTGCTGCTGCGCTGCTCACTAAGGAAGATGTCGATTCTTATACTTGGGTGCTTGAGAAATTTAAAGATTGCATGGGTCATTGCCCCTCAATGATTATTACAGACCAAGACCCTGCATTGAAGATTGCACTTGAACGCGTATTTCCTGGTGTCAGGCAACGCCTGTGCATGTGGCACATCATGCAGAAGTTGCCTTTGAGGCTACCAAATAAAGTGAAAGATGACGACATTTTCTAATCGATTTTGAGGTCGATTGTTTGGACAAGCCTCATTGAGCCACCAGAATTTGAAGATAAGTGAGTTACATTAATGACCGAGTACGGAGTTCAAGACGACAATTGGTTGAAGTCAATGTTTCAGATACGTCGGTTTTGGATCCCAGCATATTTTAGGGACTGCCCTATGAGCGGCTTGCTACGAACTACGTCAATGTCTGAGAGCAAAAACAACTTCTTCAAAATACACTTCAACCCTCGATCAAACTTGATTGAGTTTTTCATGTTTTTTGAAGGGGCTTTAGAGAAACAGCGAAATGAATACGACAAGTTGAACAACAAGAACATTTTATCTGTCTCCATTCCCATCACCCAGTTGTTGATCGAGAGGCATGCTAGCAAGGTATACACGTCAACAATTTTCAAAGAAATGCACAAGGAGATCGTCTCTGCATGTTATCACTGTAGCATTGTCAGTATCACAAAAGGCTCATTAAGTTCCACATATGAAATAAGTAGTGGCAGTAGCGATATAGCAACTGTCACACACAACAACACTGCTGAGGATGTGACATGCACCTGCAAGAAGTTTACGATGATGGGCTTACTATGTCGGCATATTTTCTGGGTGTTCAAAGAACAAAAACTTGAAGCTATACCTGATAAGTATGTTCTCGGCCGATGGACTAAAACAGCTGAATCGAAGTCAATACACCAACTTGACGACAATGTCCTTAACGACTGCGCAATCATCGATGAGCAAAAGTCTATCATGAATAATTTAATTTCAGATTTTTACTCGTGTATTGGTCTTCTTGATGGTAACATCGCGAAGATGTCGATTTTCCACCGCTGCATCAAAGAACAAATGGCCCTGCTTAATTCCACCGAAGACCCACAAGCTGGTCCGTCTACCAAGAATAGGATGTTCGAAACGCATTTCGGAGCTCCTGCTCCTGAACAAGTCTCGGTGCATCCACCCACCAAGGTCAGCACCAAAGGAAGTGGTAGTAGGCTTGTTTCTCGTCAAGAAGCTGCGATTGAGCGCAACAAGAAACCGTTGCGTACGTGCAGCATATGCACGAAAAAGGTTAGACATGATGCTAGAAATTGTCCTGGCCGAACAGTTCTCGTTGAAGAAGACATCGGAGTCGAATGATTTTATGGAATTGCTATTTTGAACTCAATCTATGTTCATAGTTTACTGTTAATTATTTGCAATTTTAATAACTTACAATTGCTATTTTGTTTCTATGAATTTGCTATTTTAATATCAAATTTGTAACGTTAATTATATAGTTACTTTGAGTTCGAAATAAACAACATAAGTTTCTATGTAGTTGCTATGCAGTTGCTAATTAATTGCTATGCAGTTGCTATTTACTTGAAATATTGAGTTTCTAATTAATTGCTATGCAGTTGCTATGCAGTTGCTAATTAATTGCTATGCAGTTGCTATTTTGTTTTGAGTTTCTATGCAGTTGCTATTTTGAGTTGAAAATATTTAGTCCCAAATTAATTTCTATGTTGTTGCTATGCAGAAACAACATAAGTTTCTATGTAGTTGCTATGCAGTTGCTAATTAATTGCTATGCAGTTGCTATTTACTTGAAATATTGAGTTTCTAATTAATTGCTATGCAGTTGCTATGCAGTTGCTAATTAATTGCTATGCAGTTGCTATTTTGTTTTGAGTTTATATGCAGTTGCTATTTTGAGTTGAAAATATTTATTCCCAAATTAATAGCAACTGCAGAATTATTCACCATTTCGTTCCTTACAGTTACTGTTTATTACAGTTGCTATTTATAATTATTACAGTTGCTGTTTAAGTGGTCAGGTATTGCTGTATAATTATTTCAGCTGCTATTTATAGTTATTACAGTTGCTATTTATAGTTTTTACAGTTGCTATTTATAGTTATTACAGTTGCTATTTATAGTTATTACAGTTCCTATTTATATTTATTACAGTTGCTATTTAAAATTAAAGTAATGATGATGTAGATTTGTAAATATCAAAAATATTCTTATTGTGGAATAAAATTTGCAGTCATAATGATCATGAAAATAAATAAACCAATCACAACGTGTAAAATTGAGTTTCAAGGGCTAAGATTTCTTAATTATGTTCAAAATGAGTCTATATCGTTTAAAAACAACATCATTCATTATTATACAAAAGAATCATACTGTTTTGCAATTTCAATATCATTCATTAGTATACAAAAGAACCATTCATTAGTATACAAAAGAATCATACGTCTGACTACTATAATCTAACGACACTCAGACCACTTTAGTCTTTGGTCAAGTTAGTTGGCGGCCTGTAATTAAGCAGAATGGGTCCCAAATCTATTGGCCCATCTACGCATTGCTGCTGATAGTGGAGGTTCGATGCTGCATCAACTTGATCCTTTAAGGTATTAACATCAGATTTCAAGATGGCAGCACAGTACTTTACCCTCAATACATTAAGCTGTCTCTTATTGTTCTTCTTTAAGCCACTATTCCAATTTTTTTCTCCCCCGCCATGATATGTCTCCATGTGGCGCATCAGAAACACTCCACAATCCTCCTTGTTCATGTCGTCCCTCCAAGGCATACTCAGCCTCTGGATATTTACATTGCGCATAATTTTTCCTTTTGGCTCCAAAAATAGATTAAACAATTGGTTCTGCAAGAATGTTTAAAACAATATTAACTAAATGTAGGCTGCACTCACAACGTTATAAATTTAGGTTTGCAATTATCATAATGTTCGTACCAGTGATCCGGGAACATCGCCATATTTTGTCTTCAACGAACCAGTATCCATTGCCGATGAGTTATCAATAAGATCAATGCACATATTCTTCAAGTCATATACCATCATGTAAAAATGACTTGCATGTATTATTGGAAACACAAACTGCATATGCAAAACGAAATAGGCATAGTCGTCAAGTCAACAATAATATTATATACATGAGGATAGCAATTTTTAAGTATCTAAATAGCAATCTCTAAATTACTAAATAGAAACTTCACACTAACTAAAGTGTAACTAACTGAATAGGAATTTCTAAATAACTAAATAGCAATTTCAAATTAACTAAATAGCAACAAATTCTTTTACGTCACAAATTTTAAGATATGCCCAACATTAAAAAAATTAATAACCATCAAACTTACGATGTCAATGCTGCCCAATTTCATCCACTTCGTATCAACGATTTCCTCATCGAGTCGCTCGAAGAACTTCTCTCCTCGTCTATTCATAGTCCATTCTTTAATAGGGTTCACAGCAGTGAATGCCTAACCGTAAATTATGTTAGGCCGAAATAGTGGTTAATCAAACAAAAGAATGCAAAAATAAATAAATAAATAAATAAAAAATAAATAAATAAATAATTTCAGTCAGACTCACAGTTAGGTATGTAGATGCGAAGAATCTACATGGTGAACCTTTCGACCGAGACATCTCCTTGTGATTGAGTATCATACTCCAAATATCAATAACTGATGCTTCTACATAAACAGATGGCAAAAGTGAAATCATTTGTTCCCTCCTGAGCTGAAACTGTCCGGTGTAAAATAAGATCTCCATCCTACATCAATAAATAATAATTCAGCTATAAAAATCCTCAGAATTTCATAATAACTTGCAAAATATTGCATACGTTAAAGAAAAACTTACATATCAGCATCAGCATTGTGCATCACCCAGAACCCAATCTTCTTTTCAGCATCAGTCCATCCGTCAGTCAACGCCACTTCCCTACGGACGTATGGGAAAATTAATTTTTCAGTCTTCTTCTTTTCTGTTTGTTTCCGGCATACCATGTGGTGTGCAGTCTCAACAGGGTTTTTGGCTTTCAAAATATCAGAATTCTTCTTCACCTTATTAATCTCCACGCCCAGGCTGTCTTTGTTCTTCTTTATATTTTCACCATCTTCTGGACTTTTCTCAATCAAGTATTCTCCTCCATCAGTCGGAATATGCGTCTCGGTTTCCTATGAAGTGTTGGTAACAAATATTCTAGTTAACATCATTCAAAAAATAGCACAACAATTGAAGTTAATCTTAAAAACAACAATCCCAATACCTTGCCACTTCTCAGGTTTATCTGACGCTTTTTATTTCCTAGATCCGCATCTCGAACAACCTTCAAACATAAATACTACTCCCATAAGCAAATGCAGCATGATTATACAACAACTGTAATGATTATAAATAGCAACTGCAATACCAATACCTGACTAGGAAATCGACGTTTTCTAACAGGATTTCGACGTTTTCTAACAGGAATTTGCGCCCATTCAACATTTTGTTGATAATCATTTGTTTTCCCGTCCACCATTTTCTAAACACAAAAAAAGGAAAAAACATTATGGTTCTTTTGTATACTAATGAAAAATATTCATTATATGTTTTTTTATTTTCATAATAAAAAAATTAAATTTTATTCCACAATAAGAATATATATTTTTTTTGACTGGAAAAGGTAGGACAAGCCTACCTCAAGATAATATATATATATATAAGCCAAAGTATATAATACAAAAAACTGCTGTAGGGAGATGCTCAGGAAATGAGAGGAGTTGAGTTCGAGATGGCATGGCAGTAGACCGTAGAGAGGGCAGCGGACGTCTGTCGTACACCTCAACTAGGGCCACCACCATGATCTCATCCCCCTTCCCCTCCCTTACAGTCATCCGAGACATTCAAACCCCGAGCAGTAAAACAGGTCATGAGATAAAGCTAAAAAGATTACAAGTCTACATACTGGATCAGTCCCAAAATACAGTTAAAACACAAAAACTGAAAGCAAGTTGCAACCGAAGACTTTAAGGTGCATTTTCACCGGATGTACCCCCTTGAGCAGGCCGCATAAGATCACTGTCACCTGTTCGTCCCAACTCCTCCATGATTTTGGTCTTCTTCTTTGAAGCATCACTCGAATCTAGCCATTGAGAAAACCAGAATTTAGTATTAGCAATCAACTTAATCACCGATGTTTGCTTGTTGGAAAAAATTCTATCATTTCTAGCATTCCAAATTGACCAACAGATAGCAATAGTAATGAGATGCCATGCATGAGAGAATTTGTGCTTCGTGTTGTCAAAACACCATGTGGAAAAACATTCCGCAATAGATGTAGGCAGTGTGTGTATGTCAAAGGCTCTGGAAAAGTGAAGCCATGTCTGAGTAGCCTTTGGGCACTCAAAGAAGATATGGTAGGTGGTCTCTGTGTGAAAATCACATTCGCTACAAGCTGTATCTCCATTCCAACCTTTGGAATGAAGCCTGTCTCTGGAGTTGAGTTTCTCCCCACTCAACATCCAGATGAATATCTTGCATTTGAGGGGCGCGCAGTTACTCCAGCATGCTCGATAGAAGGGAGAAAGTAAGCCAGAGTTGGAGTAGAAGCGATAGGCTGATTTGACTGAGAAGCACCCAGAGAAGTCGTGGTTCCATATGGCTCTATCAGGTTGAAGAGTAGATGGCTGGAGAGAATAGATGTTTTGAAGCAACTGTTACTTTTCAGCTAGGATGATACTGTTGGAAGATGTATGAAGACTTGGCCGCCAAGTCCATTGCCCCTGATGAAAGCACCCTTGTGATCTTAGGGAGGCTGCCTTGTTCCAAGCGGCATCATAAAGGTTAGGGTAGAGAGTAGCAATGCAGCTCTTGTTAATCCACTTCGATGTCCAGAATTTGAGGAGAGCCCCGTCACCAAGCTCCCATGAGACCCCTTGATCAAATTGCTCTTTGAGCTTGCATAGGTTTTTCCAAAAGTCAGAAGAGTTGGCCGAACATATAAAGCTGTTGCTGTCACTTTGAAAGTACAGAGATTTTAAAGTTTGCGTGCAAAGGGAGTTATCGGTGTATATCTTCCACCACCATTTCATCAAGAGTGCATGGTTGAAAAGCTGAAGGTCAAGCACCCCAAGCCCTCCTTGCTGTTTGGGTTGGCAGACACGCTTCCAACTAGTGCAAGAGATCCCCGATACTTGCTTGTCGCCACCAACCCAGAAGAATCGACTTCTCATTTGGTCAATGCGATTAATTACCCATCGTGGCAACATAAAAAAGGATGCAAAGTAGATTGGAAGTGCGCTGAGCACTGAGTTAATCAGAATGAGTCTTCCCCCACGTGATAGCATTTTGCCTTTCCATGTTGAGAGCCTGCGCTCAATTTTGAGCAATAAGGGCTGCCAGTCCCTCTTCTTAAGCCTGCCTTTCGCAAGAGGCATTCCAAGGTATTTGGTTGGCAAAGTGTCTTGCTTATAGTCAAGGATGTGAGAAAAGGCGTGGAGCTTAGCTTGAGAGCGCCCAAAATAGGTGATGGCTGTTTTGGACAAGTTGATATGAAGTCCCGAGACATTTGCAAACAGATGCAAAAGAACATTCAGATGCAACACTTCTTGCTCATTTTCTTTGCAGAATAGCAAAGTATCATCTGCAAATTGTAAAATAGAGAGGTCTGCAAGGGAACCTCTAAGTTCTAACCTTGAGAAGGTGTCATTGGTCCTGCCGACTCGAAGCATTTGCGCAAGGACATCCACAGCAAGGATAAAAAGCATCGGAGAGAGAGGGTCTCCTTGCTTAAGTCCCCTCTTGGAGCTTATAGTCTTCCCCCCAACTCCATTGACTAAGATGTTAGACTTGGTGGAGTGCAGCATTGCCTTTATCCAAGAGCACCAACGTGGCCCGAACCCTCTAGCAATCAGCAGCTGATCCAAGAAGTCCCAATTTAGCATGTTGAAGGCTTTGCGAAAGTCAATCTTTAACATAATAGTGTCTGATTTCTTTGAGCAGCATAAATTGATGGCTTCATGTGCGACTAGAAAGCAGTCTACTGTAAATTTGCCCCTGAGGAATGCACTTTGGGATGAGGAAACAAGAGAGTGAAGGAGTGGGCTCAGTCGATTGGCAAGGATCTTAGTGAAGATCTTCATCGAACAGTTTAACAGACTGATTGGACGAAAATTAGACACAGTGGAGGCTCCATCACACTTGGGAATGAGCACAATTGTTGAATAGTTTAACCTATCCAACGAGGCTTCACCATGCTGAATGGCTAAGAGCATATTGCAAAGATCATCCTGGATAGTATCCCAGTGTTGCTGATAGAAATACATAGGAAAGCCATCGGGGCCCGGTGCTTTATCCCCATTCATGTCAAAAACAGCCTTCTTGATTTCCTCTCTACTGAAGTCAGCATCTAGAGCAAAAAGGTCCACATTAGCGGAAGGATACAGAGTCAACCACTCAATTCTGAAGTCAGGGTCAGAGTTGGAGCCACAAATTTCCTGAAAATGTGCGTCAAAGCAGGATCGGATGGTCGATTGATCTATGATCAGATCTCCATCTTGGAGCAGTGAGAAGATGAAGTTCCTCCGCCGTTGCCCATTAGCCATTGAGTGGAAGAACTTGGTATTGGCGTCCCCCTCTTTGAGCCAAGTGATACGTGAACGCTGTCTCCAATATATAGTCTCAGCTTGAATGAGTTTGTGATATTCCGAACGAGCAGAGTTGAGCTCAACTTCTTGGGAAGTGTTGAGAGTTTGTGAATCAGCAATCACGTCCAAGTTATGGATAGTTTGTAGCAGAGAGTCTTTGCGCTTAGGAATATGGCCAAAGACCTCGTATCTCCACCGTTTTAATCTCCTCTTAAGGAGGTTAAGTTTGTTTGCAAGAATGTCTACTTTGGAACCTGTACAAACAAAGCTATTCCACCAATGTATAACATTGTGATTGAAATCTTCATGAGATGCCCAGGCCTTTTCGAATTTAAAGTAATGAACTTTGTGTTGCATCGCCTGAGAGTCTAGAATTAGAGGACAATGGTCCGAAGCGATACGGGGCAGGGAATGTAGGATGCATGAGGGGAATGCTTGATCAAACTGGCTAGTGATAAGAAATCTGTCTAGTCTTGCACAAGAAGCATTTTGGCGAAGGTTGGACCATGTAAATTTCCTCCCTGCAAGTGGCAAATCAATAAGCTGCAGTTGTTGTATCCAACTTCGGAAGTTCTTCATGTCTCTGCTAGAGCCAGAGCCTCGGTTTCGTTCCTGGTTGGATACAGTCACGTTAAAATCTCCACATATAACCCATGTATTACTGAGAAGCTTGCACCGCTGTACTATTTCATGGAAACATAGCTCCCTATCATCAAGCTCAAAGGGAGCGTAAACTGATGTAAGTGACCATTGAACTCCTGAAGCCTTGGTGCGGAAGGAGACGGAGATAGAAAAAATGTCAATGGCACAATAAGTACAATCAAAAAGGTTGTCATTCCATCCAATAAGAATGCCCCCACGACTATCAATCGCATCGAGGGATCTCCAGGAATTAATATAATTGCCTCCAATTGAGGACAGCTTTCTAGGGGTAGGAGCAGAGAGTTTGGTCTCTTGGAGACATACCACATCTATCTTAGCATTTCGCAGACCGTCTTTAACTAAGGCACACTTATAGGGGTTGCCTAATCCTCTTACATTCCAGCTTCCTATCTTCATTGAAAGTGATAAAGCATAGCAAAAAGCACGATAAAATCATAAACATGCATCAGCCTCAAGCTCTAGTTGAGATGTTGCTGTTGATCAGGGTGATCAACTGCAATCTCTGCAACTTGCTTGAGTTTGGTGAGCGAATGTGGCCCTGCAGCCGCCACTCCCACCGATTCCGCAACTTCAAGAAGATCATCATTCGAGAGCAATTCAAAAGGGTTTTGACAGGCTGAATTAAAAGAGTTCTTCGAAGAGGATGTACCTGATGCTTTGCGGAGAGACGCACTCTTAGAAGAGGCGCGCAGATGCTGAAGGAATGGCCTGGAGGTTGGCAGCCTAGTAGCCGAGCGGATACGTTTACGACGCTTGCTTGTGCCTTCATCAAAGCCAGGTGGAACAGAATCTGTGGAGGAGGTGGCGGCTTGGCGCCGAGGAATGAGTGACCTGGTACGGAAGGTAGAAGTTGCGGCACCAACTGCCTTGGAACTGAAGTGTAACTGCTGAGTACTCTCGGACTTGGAGTTATGCTTCCCTACCGCCGCATCAATGGCCTGCTCAATTGCTGGTTTGATTTGATCAAAGAGAGATTGGGGGATACTAACAGGCTTGCCTTCCCAGGTCAAATGGCAGAGCTGCTCATCTGCAGCGATGTCATGAGAATTTGCAGAGCTGTGGGGTTGGATTTGGGAGGCTTCTGAGGGAATATTCAAGTTGTTTTTGGGTGAATTTGAGTTGATTACAATAATAGGTGGCAGAATTGTTGGCAAAGTTGGGACCACAGGAATCGCAGCATCCGGGACCACAGGAATCGCAGCATTTGGAATCTTAAGATTCGAATCAGCCATACCTGAGATATTTAAAAATTGCTTGGCAAATAAAGAAGGATTTGGTGGGGCCTGAAACTGCGCCGCCATATCCTGAACTGTATCAACTTCTTCCATGATCTTAGCCTTCCCCTTGGGGTCGCCAATCACACCCTGATTAGGCAGCGAGATTTGCGGCTGAGGTTGAACAGGATTGCTTGCCGGCGGATCAGGATTGCGCACCGGCGGTGAATCTCTCCGGTGCCAGAAACTAGTGGAGGACCCCTGTTGTTCCGAAAAGAGCTTGGTCTTACCACTGGCCACATCGGCGGTAGGGATGGGACTGCCATAGATGAGGACTGGAACTTCATGTATCTGTAGCTCTTTGGTCCAAGGCACTTGGTAGTGGATCATCAAATTTTTGGGAATGTGGCCGACGTCCTCTACTTCGATTAAGACCAGAGCTTGGTCCCTCATAGCTGCTGCCTTCATATCCCCGCTCAAAGTAATGAGCTTGCCAAAGGGGCGGATAATTTGCTCTACTGAAGTATGGTTCCACATGTGATACGGCAAGAGAGGGACGTTGATCCAGATGAAGCAAGGCTGAGGCTTCATCTTCGCCCCAAAGTCCATTGACCATGGTGAAAATGTCGCATTAAACCCTGAGAAGCTGAACATCCCTTCCGAGATGGCACGCGTTGCATCTTCTTCCGAAGGGAACTGCACATGGAACACCCCCTCAGAGACTTTCTTTACTACCCACCACCCCCCTTGTCTTCTCCAGGCGAAGTTCAGGGCACTCTCCACCGTTGCAGCATCAGGCTTAGATCTGGGGTTGATGAGGTGGAGAAAGGCGCTTGCATGTAGCGCCGGGAGTGCGGCAGCGATCTCGGAGTTGTGTTGGAGTTCAACGGCCATGGAATCTCTCCTATTGAAGAGGGGGCAGTCTCTGACCCGGTGACCCACCTTTTTACAGTTGAAGCAATGTATGCCGCTCTTCCGGCAGTCCACCGCATGATGACCCGTATCGCCGCACCGCATGCATCTGACTTCCATCTTGTTCCGGCGATGATTCTGGTGTGGCTTCGAGGTAGGGGTGGAGCGGTAATGGTATGAGGAGTGGCGGTTTGGGAAGGGTTTTGGTGGAATTTTTGGTAGAGAAGGGGAAGGGGCAGGGTGTAAATGGCGTGGGCGTGGGATTCGAGGGGGGTAATGATGGGGGGTAGCCGCCATGAGAACCTGGGCATAAGATCTGCTCTTGTTCCAAGGCGTCCATGCTCTCTCCTCTCTCCTCTCACCTCTCTCCATTCTTATGACTGATGCGGAAAAACCAATCAGAATATTTTTAATATTGACAAACATACATTATCATTACTTTAATCTATGACATTTTAATGTAATGAGCAATTGCATAAGAATTTGACTGCAACTGAATAATATCAAATTAGAAACTCAATATTTCAAGTAAATAGCAACTGCATAGCAATTAATTAGCAACTGCATAGAAACTCAAAACAAAATAGCAACTGCATAGCAATTAATTAGCAACTGCATAGCAACTGCATAGCAATTATTTAGAAACTCAATTTTTCAAGTAAATAGCAACTGCATATCAATTAATTAGCAACTGCATATCAACTGCATGGAAACTCAAAACAAAATAGCAACTGCATAGCAATTAATTAGCAATTGCATAGCAACTGGATAGAAAATCAAAACAAAATAGCAACTGCATAGCAATTATTTAGAAACTCAATATTTCAAGTAAATAGCAACTGCATAGCAATTAATTAGCAACTGCATATCAGCTGCATAGAAACTCAAAACAAAATAGCAACTGCATAGCAATTAATTAGCAATTGCATAGCAACTGGATAGAAAATCAAAACAAAATAGCAACTGCATAGCAATTAATTAGCAAGTATATACATTAAACGTAGCAAAAAAGATAACATTTGTAAGGTATGACCTGTGCATTTTTTCCTTCCTCCTTCTCAGTGCTCTTATTGTGTGCCTACAAAATACACAAGTCTTTCAATTAAAATAACTTTTCGTATAGGGAAAGTTGAAAAGGAAAAATATATAATTCATTATTTATCAACCTGCAACAAGGGATCTTGAACCTGCTCAGCTCCCGTATCATCGTCCCCTTTCAGTTGTGTTAATCCAAGGCTGAAACTTGGATCATTACATCCCAATACACTCATGTCTGGCCGTTCTGTTTTAGCGGCCACTTCTTTATTAAACGCAAAACGCTTAACAGTTGCTTCCTCAAGCAGCTTTAACTGATCGAATATATCATCCTGGGCCCAGAAGGAATCGTACATGTTCTGTGTGCTACCAGCTTGCTGATCTGCCAAATTTTCATTTTCTACTGCTACATTGGCTGTACAACCCAATAGTACTTGAGCCTTATCAACCATATTCTTGACATTCGGATCAGACATGATCTCTGCCGGCGCATCGCGGACCATTGACATTAGATCAACCATCGTATCAGCCATTATTTTCGCCTTGGTAAGGAATTTATCCGCAAACAAGCGAACAGCGCCTCCGGCTTCACTACTTTCACCATCGGTTGACATTCCCGTACGCTTCTCAGATCCTTTTTCAAGAACTTCAGCATCCTTATCTTCTTCAAATTCCTCACCCGACCATTCGAATCGGTCGCAAAGATGTCCTGTCCCGAAACCTCCGTGTTTCTTTTCATCCTTCTCCCGCTTGAACATCTCACTGAACGTCCAAACCTTTATTAACGGAAAACATCTTGGGACGGTTCTTCTCAAGAACACGATACGATCGAGGTAAAGAGTCTACAAAAGATATGAAAAAATAATACAATTAAAAATAATATCAAAAACACGACTCGATCGAGGTAAAGAGCTGAAAAAATCAATTAACCCAATATTTTATTAGTTGCAACTTATAGCTATTCATATTGCTAATTACAGTACACAAAATATATATTTATGAAGTACGAAAACCCACTACAATGAACAATGTCGGGCCGATGAAGTTTTTTGTTTTTTTCCCCTCCCATTTCAGCTTCCATTCTATGAGGCATCTCACCATGTAATCACCCCAATCGTACTCCCTTAGCGTCGACATACATTCCAAGTTGCTCAATATTTGGGGATTCACATACCCATTACCCGGATTTTCAAATAGACAAGCTCCTAATAAAACCATGAAATGACGCTTGAACCATACGCCACCATCAACCTCGCCAAGCATCTTGTCCTTCAGAGTATTGATTAATACTTTATCTTCCCCAATCTGCTGTTTCCACTCCATAACCTTCGGACATACTTCCCTTTTCCGCTTTCTATCTAACTGGCGCTTACCTCTCGGCAGTCCGAGAATTAGTGCAGCGTCATCGGATTCCACATGAAGTGACCGTCCATTATCCATCTTCAATTCGCAGCTCCTAGGATCAAAGTGATCAAGAACCCAATACGCCAAAGAAGCTGGCACCTTCGTCGTTTTCAAATGCAGGATGTTACCAAATCCCATCTCAATAACAGCACGTCGCTGTGCATCCTTCATGTCTTTAATAGCATTCACCAGAATACGGGAGCATGTCCTACTAAGTACAACTGGGTCATCGGCGACGTTCTCAGCCGGCTTCCCATTACCCCTTTTATTTCCAGCATCTACTTCGACAAAGTCGTCGTTTACATTCTTCTGACAACTTTCAATATTTGCTTTCTTTCTAACACTACGTGCGCAACTTGAACTTGTTTTCGAAACACTTTCACCTTCGAAAGAAATAACACAAAGACATCAATTACAACAAGTTAACACATATAGATAGCAACTTCTTATTTTAAAACAGCAACAACAGTACCATTCACTAGCAACTATTTATTGAAACAACCATAAATACAATAAAACATAATTAGCAACTACCCATTATGTACACAGCAACTACAATCTAATAAATATCAACATTTACAACATTTACATCATTATATAACATCAATAAATTTCTAATTAGATGGAATATTATCATCAACACATAAACAACAACTAATTAAACTAAAACAGCAACAAGTTTACATTTCAATAGCAACTGTTGAATGCAAAAACCATCAATAACATAACACATAAACAACAACTACATATTATATAAACAACAACTACAGTATACTAAATAGCAACTATTTTCTAGCAATTCCAAAATTACTGGAATTGAAAATATCAAACACTAAATAGCAAGATCCACAGATATAAATAGCAATTAGAGTACAATTAAATAGCAACTTTTTTTAGCAAACAAAAAAATTAATGGAATGAAAATTTTCAAATACTGAATACTAAGATCAATACACATAAACATTAACAACAGTATAATTAAATAGCAATTCACTAAAAAAATAATTATTATTATTTTTTTAGGCCCTATATAACCCTCTAATTCGCCAATAATAAAGCCAAACTTTTAAAGCATTTCAAAAATCATTTGACAGGAAAAATTATCACAAACAACATTCAGAAATTTATAATTAAAACAACAAATTGTTCGGGGATTCAATTAAGTAGAACGAATTGCAAGAAAATAAAATAATAAAAGGCGACAGCGGAACAATTAAAAAAAAAAAAAAAACTCACCGGCGCCGGCACCGTCGCAAATGAGGCTCTTCGTGTTCTTTTTCAGTGGCATCTCTATCCAAATTGAAATCGCCTAAACTACAATCTCCTAGGTCTTGTCGCGAGAGTTTAGTAATTTTCGTTGATGAAGGAACGAATTCGTGAGAAAAAAAAACCCTAGACTCTTTTTTGTTGCGTAATTATTAGGGTTAAGGGAAAAAAATGGTGAATGATTCTGCATTTGCTATTAATGGGATACAAAATCTTCTCCCATATTTTTTGGGAACCAAATATTTCTCTCTCCAATTTGAAAAATTTACCTTAACCGTCACACACCAAAAAAAGTCTATACATTAGGATCTATTACCATTTTTTGTAGTTGCATAATCTCAGCCATACAAAATGATTTGATGAGTGGTAGGGAGAGGCCCTTAGGTTCTCACCCCAGGATTGGTTCTCACCCGAACCGACCCCTATATATATATATATATACCCCTATATATATATATATATATATATATATATATATATATATATATATATATATATATATGCAAGATGCATAATTTCTGAGGATCCATCTAGAATTACAACTTGTAAATACTGTTGGATATATAGGTATATTCTCACTATATGAATAATATTATGTGCAATATTATTCTATGGGTAACACGTGTGTTACAAGTACTAATTGTATGGATATCGGAACGCGGGTTGAGAACCCAGTACCCAAACCAGTATTTATCTTATAAATACTGGCTTGTGATAGTAGTCTAGGTATTCTAATTTTGATACCTAGGGTAAATATCGCAAGCACCTTAGTCTAGGATATTAACCCTAAATTATATTGTTATAATCTCTCCAATCTCTAACAATCTTGAGATATTTACAATTAATTTTGAGATTAAGAGAGAGAGAGTTATACCTAATCGATCGTTGAAATCACCGTTCGTCGGGATCTCGTCATCGTCGTCGCCTACCGCCGCCATCACCGGTGTTGACACCCGCCTCCGCAACCGTCGATGGCGCCGCTAGCTCCGCCGCACGCCTCAACCCATCTTCCTCTCCTCTGACCCGATCCCGCCAAGTCGTCGATGATCAAGGTGGTGGATGAGTCGTTGGGCGCTGCCGCTGGGAGCCGTTGGGCGCTGCCGCTTGGGGCCGTCACTGGGCGCTGCCTCTGTCGTCGACGTCGAGGAAGGTCGCCACCGCCGCTGGGCGATGCCTCCACTGGAGTCTCTGATGTCACCAAAATTCGATCACTGCAGGGTCACCGTCGCTGAGTGTCGCTGCCGCTGGGCACCGCATATGGCGCCGCCGTCGTTGGGCACCACCTCTGGCGCCGACGTCGCTGGCCACTGCCGCCGCAAGTCTTTGGCTTCGCCACTGCCAGTGACTGCACTCCTCCATGTTGGTCGGTTGAGGGGATCAGGTTCAGATCCAAAAGATCTAATTTTTTTTAATTGGATGTTTTTTGGTGTTTGGTGTTCGGGTGGTTGAAGCAGATCCATATTCAGATCCAGTCCAACAGTTGATCTATTAGTTGGAGATTGTTGTTTGGTATTTGGACTATTGGAGCAGATCTAGATTCAGACCCAGTCCAACAGCTGCTCTATTGGTTGGAGATTTGTTGTTCGGTGTTTAGACTGTTAGATCAGATCCAGATTCAGCCAAAAGAAATCAGATCTGGATCTAACCAGTGGAGACAATCCATTGGGTATTGTTTTGTATTCCGTGTTTGGGGAGAAGACTCGATCCACTGTAGTGTACTTCCAATTCAGATCTAACCCTACAATTTTCCTTGATACTTATCAAGATACGGTCCACTTTAAACTTTAAGATTTGTGCTTATTCTTTAATGTTATTTTCTATTTTAATTATTTCTTACACAGTTTTACAGAAAAATCCTTTCTTTTACTGAAATTATGCTAGTAGTAACTATCCAGAATAAACTCTCTAGATTTTGAATTTACTGTTTAGTCTATAAGATGGAAAAACTTAATCGTGTGTAAATGATTCCAAAACTAGAAATATTTGATAATTCTGAATTTAACACTTGGAAAGTGAAAGCACATTAAGAGACGTGGATGTAGTTGTTGGAAATAGTATGGGCAGTGAGAATGTTGTTTAGACTAGATCCAAATATGTTTGGACTGGATCAGATCTAAATTAAAGATAAGTTCTTCACCAAATTTAAATTGTGTAACTCCTGTTTCCCGTATTTGTATTTTATACCGTATTTTTTTCTCGATTGTACTCTTTGTCTAATTGAGATTCCGTATTTTGTTTCTATTCGAATAAAGTCATCAAATTGTTTTCGACTCAATTTCTGGCCCTTTTATCAAATTTAATTATGTGCCATTTGTATCGTTCTTCATGAACAATGAACCAATTTCTCGATTTATCTCTCTAATCTCCATTTTGGTTCATTTTGATCACTTCTCCTGTTGGGCTCTTTTTGAAACGGATCCCCCAAAGCCCTTGAACCCGCAAACCCGCTAACCCTAGTATATAAACCCCTACCCTAACCCTAATCACTCTACTGTTAAACCCTAATTACCTTTCCCTACCGCCGCCATCGTCCTCCGTCTTCGCCATCGAACCCAACACTCCCGAACCCATCCCCTCGCCACCTCGACCCCTCATCGCCTCGTCGACCCCCTCAACACCACCACCTCCACAAACTCCATCGACGTCGCCTCCGTCGCATCCCCACAGCGCCGCCGAGTCCTCGAATCCCACTTCTCCCCTGTTCGAACCCACGAATAGAGCACTCGCCGCGCTGTCGCTTCTCGACGTCGTCGTCGCCGTCGCCGCACTCCGTCACTGCCGCAGTCGCCGCCAACGAAGCAGCCACGCCGTCGCTCCTCTCTCGAGCTCTACTCAGTCGAACGATGAAGGAAGAAGGAGATCGAACGAAGAAGAAGAGGAAAAGGGCGGGAGCGAATCGCCGCCGTCCGATCGCATCAAGATCTGTGCGCTTGATCGTCGTTCCGTGTTTCGCCACAGCAAATCCAGGAGCCGTGTTCGCTGTTCTGGGATCGGATCCGGTGCACGGGAGAGATCCGATTGGGCGATTTTGCTGTTCGCTGTTCTGGGCGCAGCCGATCCCACTTTGCTGTTCGCTGTTTGGGCCGATCCTGTGTGCGGGGAAAACGCGATCTCCGATCAATTTTTGCACGCGCTTTTTGAGGACATCTTCGGGGATTTTTCTACTCAATTGCTTCAACAAGCGGAGCTTATAATCGTCGATTTAAGGCAAGTAACCTTGTACATCTGATTGTCCTAGTACAAGTCTCCTTGAAATACCACATATAGTTAGATTGTGACTCCCTTTGAAATATCATAGTAAATCAATTTGAACCTTCAAACTCACAAATCTAAGAGTCACAAAACTTCCTCGTATTAAATCATAATCAATTGGACTCTTTTATCTCCTTGAACACATGAATCACATGGACATATGAATTAAGGACCCCTAAAATTTGTAGACGCATATAAAGTTAGTATTTTGACGAATTTGCGACTATTATGACTTGAAAAATATTTATTAATTGCTGTTTGATCTCTATGATTATGTATTTATGCTACTTAACAACTTAGACACCAAATTACATATTTCCATGAAACCTACATTAGTAAATAAATTCTGAATGTTGCTGTCTGAATATTCTTTTGCGGTTTCGACCCTTTTATCATTGGAATTTGGGCCCGAGCCCTGAATATGAAATGTAGATCCGGATGTGTAGATATCGATAGACTCCAAGTTGATCGAATTTGAAGCAACAGTTTAGGAGTTATGGCAGTTATACTGCAGCTGTGTCAGTAGACGCAGTTTTGCGAAACTGCTGTATATATTTACTTTACAAATTATTTTCGCTGTGTAAACAGCGAGCGTTTGACCCCAAATTTTATATGTAGCTGCTGGTCACCCTATAGGACATCTCCAATTTTTCTTAGAATTAATTTATATTATTTTACCCCTGTTTCACATGTATAAATACAAGAACACAAAATCTGCCTGAACAAATGTAACAAGCCGGGTTGAGGGAAAGACTATAGAGTGGACAACATAGGTAAGTGTACTCGGAAGGGAGCCCGTGTTTCCCAAGTTGTATGTTAAATGGAACTAAGTGCCACGTAGAACTAAGTGCCACGTCATGGGTGACGGGGGCCACCTCTAGAGCCTACGGGGGCCACCTCTAGAGCCCATTATATGATTACATGATGTATGTTTGAGATCACATGGAACTAAGTGCCACGTAGAACTAAGTGCCACGTCATGGGTGACGGGGGCCACCTCTAGAGCCTACGGGGGCCACCTCTAGAGCCCATGGTTGATCACCTGCTAGTTTGATGCCTGAGTACACCGCCCTATAGACTCCATTACTAGGTCTAAGCGCAATTGATTTGACTGTAGCAACCATGTAGTATAATGGATGCATGTCGTGCTACCTAGATAGTAATAATTACAAGACTTGAACTTGACACCTGTCACTTGATACCTGATGATATGATACATGAAACATGACACCTGAGACTTAAATCCTGGAACTTGATACTTGGACTTGACATTTGAAACCTGACATTCAAACTAACATATGACACTAGACTTGAGGTTGTCGCTTGATATTAATTACCTTTATAGGTGTACCTGACATGTGATTCACCACTAGCAGTTGTTATCCAACCTAGTCATTATGATGTTCCCTCTTGCCAGCTAGTCTTTGAATTTGCCACTACTTCTTATAACTCTGCTTATTCTTGATTCCAATTCTTGTTTTTCCCTTTCTTGTACTTGCTTTTACTATTTGTGGCCCTAGCTTGCACTAAGGGCATTTTCTCTTGTTTCCCCTCTTGTTTCCTGTTTATCTTTTATTAAACAGACTTTGGAGACGAGCTTCCCGCAGGAATTGCTGAGCAAAGGTTCTAGTTTCCAAGTGGAGAAGGACCTGACTAGAATATTTAATTTCTTGCATTATTTGTTTATTTTGGATTATTATTTCTTGAGATTTGAGAATTTGTAACGGGCTGATGTTCCCGAGTTACTTTGATTCAGACTTGAAACTACTTGGATGTTTATTCATATTTCAGTTGTTTCTGTTGCTAATAAAGTATTCATGCATGCTTGGTTTTATATCTCTCTTGTTATATATACTTGTTGTGATGCTGAGTCGATCCTACAGCTTATGGATGATGTAAAAATCATTCGCTGGGCTTCGTCACGTGCTCGTATTCCGTATTTTGGGAAGCGGGGCGTGACAAATTGTCATTTAATTATTTGTTTGAATTTTGTTGCTAAGTGCTAAAGTTCAAAACCGTATTAAGCATTGTTTAATTAAATACATATTTGAATAACTGCTTTTGTTGCTAAGTATCAAATATTTATTTTGATAAATTATAGGCTTTGACTATAAAATTGAATATCCAATTAAATTGTTGTGAATTAGATAGTGCTAATAATTTGTTCAATTGGCCAATCTTTAACGATTTGATGAATGTAGGATCTTCAAAGTTACTTACAAATTGTGTGTATTGGAGACGATGGATTTGCATCACGGTATGATAAGTCTGTACTACGCAGGCTTCTCCATTGAATTTGGAAAACACTTCTAACTTGAAGTGTCGATATGATTTACTCGAATCTTTCTTAGTATTTTCATGTGATGAATGTGTTAACATTTTGTGCGTTTGATCATATGATTGAGAGTTTGAGATCATAGTTATTCTCGCTTTGGAAAACTAGCATGTTTAGGGTTGTTAAGTGTTTTATCATACTATGTGTATAGATATTTTGACAAATCCATTGTTTGCAGTTTGTGTGAGATTACATATTTGCTTCTCTAATAATTAAAAATGAAAATAAAAATTATATCTATACTATTATTAAGCAAAGCCCCATTTTGGCGGCTTTTTACTACTATGCCCCCATCAACATAAAAGGCTAAAAAAATATATAAGGTTAATTCTGTAATTTTCACTTCACATTTAAAGTCTCCATAAAATTTTGTTCTCTCAAAAATCAAAACCGTCTCTTCCTCTCCTTCCTTTGAATCCGTGCATTGCACGTGCATATCCCCAATGCAAATTGCACGTGCTAACCCATAAAATGTGCACTGCACGTGTGGATTACTAGAGATTACATTGCACGTGCTAACCCATAAAACGTGCATTGACAAATCCATTGTTTGCAGTTTGTGTGAGATTACATATTTGCTTCTCTAATAATTAAAAATGAAAATAAAAATTATATAAGATGTATAACAAATGTCTGTAACTTAGGAGAGAGCATCTCTTAATGTAGGATATGACTCTATTAGTTACGTTTTGTTCTTTCTCGTTCATTATACTGTGTGTGCAAAGTTGAATTATAATACGTTAGTCATTATCTCATTTAGCGTTATGAAGATGATGAAGAACGAATAAAGGAAAGAACTCTTCGCTCAATGTGTTTGAGTAAATGGACATTGTTAGAATCACTAGAGAAAGCAAATAGTTTTGTGAAATTTGGAAAGATAATTTTGTATTAACTCTTATAATGTGCATATATTGTCATTCGCATGTATAAGTTGAGTTTAACAAATGAGACAATTAATCATAATAGTTCTAATTGTGTATAGTTTCTGAACATAGCATAATTGGCTAGCATTTGAGAATTATATATTAAATTGTTTGTTCTTGTTAAAACTTATAATTCTACTAAATGACACTTCATTAAATATGACAAATGTGAAGTTTGAATTCAGATTTTTGATCACTAGAAAATCATTTTGTATGGTCTCTAATAGTTCATAACTTTTTGAATCACTACATTATGATATTTGTGATCTCAGTAGCTTTGTGACTATATGAGATAATTGTTGGTCATAAGTATTTAATCGCTTTTGTAGATGATTAATATAAGTCTGTTATATATATGAAGAATGAAGCACTTGTTATTCTTAATGAATTAAAAAAAATTATAGTTAAATGCTAAAAATCAAGGGTTCAGATTTGATAGAGGTGGTGAATATGTTTTAACATTTTCAGAGAAGTTTACATTTGACATAATCTCTACTGCACTCTACTTACAACAGTTAAATGATATTGATGAAAGTTAGAATCAAACACTTAGTGAAATGTTGAATTCTATATTATTGATTGTTGTTTGTCGTGTGTAATTATGAGTGATGTTGTATTGTTAATCATATCTCTAATGTGTTACTTATCACGCCCCGTTTCCCAAAAATACGGAATACGAGCACGTAACATTGGCCCAGCGAATGATTTTCATCATCCATAAGCTGTTCAGAAATCTTTATAACATAACACAAGAATAATCGGAGTCGGAAAGCCAGAAAAGTCAACCACATGCACATATGAACAATATACCAACAAGAATACTTGAAATAACATATATTAATCTCAAATAGTCATGATCTGAATAACACAAATATCCTGGGTCACATTGCCCAAATACAAGATAAATATCCAAGTCATCAAGTACATTTTATTCAAGTTCAAGCAACAAGTAATAATAATAATAAAGCAGAAAATTCAGCACTAATACATCATCTCGCCAATATCATCTGGCAGTCGACCGTCCTGATCTGCAATTAGTAAATTTGCAGGAGAAGGAAAAAAGAAAACAAGTACCCGTCAATTGTAAGGGCCACTTATAATGTAGGATACAAGTACATGGGGAAAAAACTAAACAAATCTAATTAACAGCAGAAACAGATCTAGCATGGTATACTAACATGTGTCAAGTGTCAAATGTCAAATAGTATGCAAACAGATATACAGATAGTGTCAAATAATAGTGTCAAGTGATAATATCAGACAGATAACAGGTAATCAGATAATCAGATAACAGATAGCCAAATACATATAACAAATTCAGATTCAGGTTTCAGATACAGATACAGATTTTTATAAGTCTTATATTAATTACTAACTAGGTAGCACTTCATGTACCATCCTTTTATCACTTGGTTGCTACATTCAAATCAGTTGTTTGTAGATTTCGTAGGGGATCATATAGGGCAGTGTACTCAGGGTTCAGACAGATATCAGATAATCAGATTAGACAGATAGAACCTAGTGGTTCTCTTCTTCTCTAAACCTTCTATAAGAAGTAATGTAGACAGGGTCAGATAACAGATCCAGACAGACAGAGAGAACCTAGTGGTTCTCTTCTCCTCTACACCTTCATATAAGAAGTAATGTAGACAGGGTCAGATAATAGATAACAGATAATCATATGGAAAACACGGTCCCCTTCTAAGTACACATTTCTATACTTTTCCACTACTAGATCTTTCCCATAAGTTCTGGCTTGATTACTTTTATTATGGTCATCAAACAGGCATGAATATGTACGGAATAATATCAAATTAACATGGTATAATCAGTATTAGGTTCAGGGAAACAAATAAATATGCTTAGATGATATACAGTCACACAAATGAGCAAAATAGTATATGTTCATATTCAGGACAGCATGACAGTACAGTACTAAACCTGTGAATCCCGTTGCTACAAAAATGTAAATCTGGATCCGTCGAATAATCTGGAAAATAGACTTCCACTTGAATCTAGCAAATATAAATAAGTTATATAGTAATTCACAACATCTTAACTCAAAACAGGTTTGAATCCAAAAAACATGTTCAGTCAGAAATCAGAAAAATGAATTCTCAGTCAGGAAAACTGCATCAAAACCTCTCAAATAAATTCAGGAAAAATCTGGGGTATACCCTTGTATGTCTAGAATCAAAATATAAAGTTTCATATTATTCCAATAAAATTAGTTTAGTCATCAAAAATACAAAAACATCAAGAAACGGCACTTTGGAAAATTTGGAAGTCCCAACACTGCTGTACGAAAACTGAAGTATCTCGCAACCAGTGAAACGAAATTCAAATCCGCCAAAGGGAGATGAAAATAGAAAAAATATATTAACTTTCATATTTCACAAATATTTTGCATAGGGGAAAAGGGGTATGAGCAACTTGCTCATTTAGTAAATGAGCAATTGATGATGTGGCATGCATGTAATTGGAAAATCCTTAAAAGGGTTAGTTGTCTAATGTATCACATGCATGCCACATAATCACTTGCTCATTTACTAAATGAGCAAGTTGCTCATATCCCATTTACCCTTTTGCATCTAGTAAAAGGAATCATAGTGAAAATAAGGTTCTTTACAGAATAGCGAGCAAAATGCAAAGAGAGCATGAAACAACACATAAAACTCATCAATAAAATTCACCAAAATTCTGGGTAATCCCTAACTAGATAAAGAAACACTGACCCAAGTTTTGGATCAAAATAATATATGTAGCATAGTTCTTTAAAAAGATTTGTCATCAAAATTATCGAAAAATAGAATCTGGAAAAGATCGACACGTCTGTAGTAAAACAGTCATAACTCAGTCATAAAAAAAAAATCAAGCAAGGTCAGAGGGGTAGACGAAATTCTCTAAAACTCATATTTTATACCGAAATTAAGATACTGACCTTAGTACGGTCTAAAATACAATTCAAAACAGAACATCGACAAAATACAGATTTTCCTCAAAAACCAAAATCAAATTAGATCCCACGAAACTCGACCCAAACACAACCAAACCTGAAATCGAGTCTACCAAGTGTCCAAACATCATGAATTAGAGTATCTAACATGTCCATGCAAATTATATCACATGGGTCTCAACTAAAACACGAACTATCACCAAAATCTCACATACATGACCAAAATCAAGAACGGGTAAATCCTAAGTTAATTCATGTCCATATTGTGTCGTGAGTCATCTATGGTCAAATTTTCACAATAGAGACAAAACCCATCAAGAAAAATACAAACAAGAGTCGTCTCTAGACCAAACTACACAATAGGTGAACTTTTGGACTTGTATCAAACAAATGAATTGGAGTACAAGTTACTTGCCTGGAGGACGACGATGAATCCAATGAAAGAAAGAGAATAACGGGAACAGATTCCCGGAACGAACCACGATAATACGGATCACGGAACACGAACATGATCGGACGACGAACTAAGCAATCACTAACACACGATCACAATCGTGATCACGAAAACCAAACATGGATCTCGATGATCAAGAGATTCATCGGTCCATAATCAAAGGTGATGATCGAGATCCGATGGACGGCCAAGATTAAACCATGATCAAGAATATCAAGATGAGATCGTGAAGATCCGATGGTCCACAATCATAGCAATCAAGAACTCCAAGATTCAAAGATGATGAACATGATGATTGATAGCCCATGATCAAGGATCAAGACCCAAGATCAATCGGACGGCTAACGATGCACTCCATCAAGATCACGATGATCAAGTCGGTCGGACGGGTAATATTCAACATGATCAAAAACCCAACAAACATCAACACCAAGCATTGGCTCCGACGGGAGAAGGAAAGCATCGGGGCACTGCGGCTGTTGGATGGTGCATCAGCCCACAGGGAAATCGGCGCCGGAGGACGGCAGGGGGGCTGCCGCAGGGGAGAGACAAAGGAGCATCGGGAGACGGGGGGGTAGGCGCCTGGCTGTGGTCGACGCTGTTGTCGACTGGAGGCTGGCTGTGCGACGCCGGAGAGGAGGGAAACGGGGCGGCCTGCTGCAGTGCGCTCAGGGGGAGGCACTGCACGGGGGACTCGAGGATCGCTGGCGGCGCTGGTGGTGCCGTCAGCCGCTGCTGCTGTCGTGGCCAAACAGCGCAGGGATAGAGAGCGGGACAGAGAGCCGCAGGGGTGCACAGCGGATGGGGGTCGGGGGTCTATATCGCGGCTGCTGCGTTGCCTACGATCGCAAAGGTGGTGAGCGGGAGGTGTTGCAGAGTCGTTGGTGGTTGTCGATGAGGGGAGGAACGACGGGGAGGTGCCATCGCGACTGCGACTGCTACAGCACCGCACAGGGGAGGCGTAGGGCGTCGCTGCCGAGGGAGTAGGGTGACAGGCAGCGACGGGACAAGGTCGCGAGTAGGGAGGTCGGCAAGGCTATTGCTGCTATCGCGGAGCAGGGTAGCGCGACTGGGAGGAAAGGAGACGAAGCGGCGGGTTAGAAGATGGGTGTAAGATGAACAGGCGAGAGAGACGTGGCATGGGTATATATATAGGATGGTGAAATGGGGTTAGGGGTAGCTGATGGGAAAATTTTGCCGTACTGCCCCACTTTTTGAAAATATTTGGCGCTCTGCCCTACTTCTGAAAAAAATTAGCGATCTGCCCCTGTTTAGAACACATCAACATAAATCGTTATTGGAAATAACGGCATCGGTTATTTACGTGCCGTTATTTCCAATAACGACATCTATATTTAAAAAAGTGTCATGCCGTTATTTGGAGTAACGGCATAGGTTATTTTGTTTTTCGACAGCTTGTAATCTCCATTTAGAGAAAAAATTGCAAGTGCGAAAACCTTATAACAGATGCCGTTATTTCAAATAATGGCATCAGTTATAAAATTTTTTTTTAAAAAAAAGTAACTTATTATTCATCCTCTCTGACGAAAAAGTATATATATATATATATATATATAACCGATGCTGTTATTCCAAATAACGGCTTCAGTTATAATTTTTTTTTAAAAAACTTATTATTCATTCTCTCTATTTCCAAACAATGGCAAGAGTTCATTTATGTATAACTGATGCCGTTATCTCCAATAACGACATCAGTTATTCGAATGCCGTTATTCAGGATAACGACATTATTTATAAGTTTTTTTCACACTTAGAATTTTTTAAAGTTAGAAGATTCACACTTGTAAGAGAAATATATTGATGCCGTTATTCCAAATAACGGCATGAAAAAAAATGTAAAATAGATGCCGTTATTGGAAATAACAACACGTAAATAACCTTTGCCGTAATTTCCAATAACGTTTTATGCTGACGTGTCCTAAACAGGGGCAAATCGCTAATTATTTTCGGAAGGGGGGCAGAGCGCCAAATATTTTCAAAAAGTGGGGCAGTACGGCAAAGTTTTCACCTGACGGCGGAACAGAAAAAGGGCAACCGGGTTTCGGGTTGGCTAGCAACTGGGTTGGGTAATAATAAAGGGGTTTAAATGGGTTAAATAACGGGTTGGGGTTATTTGGGGTAATGGGTTGGGCTTATAGGGTTTAATTGATAGATGGGTATATAAGAAAAATCCAATAAGGAAAAATGGGTATATAAAATCAATAAAATACAAAGAAAAATATTGTTTATAATAAAATGTAATTTGCATTGCAAAATATAATTTATTTAAAATACTACAAATACAATTTGTACATAGAAATAGAGCGTTAATAACCAGCCAAAACTAATAACAATAATAACAATAATAATAATGAGATTTTTACTACAATATAAAATCACAGAAAATAGTTACAAATAAATTCATTTGATCGAAAACAGATTTTGAAATAGAAGATCCAAAAAAATACATTTTGACAAAAGAATTTGAAAATCGGAAAAATAATTTGCAAAAATTTTTAAAATACAGAAAATATACAAAAATACATTTTTGGAAAAACAGGGGTTACATTACTACACTCTAAATTGAATACACCTTATAGATCATGACATGAAAACACAAATAATCTTGTTAAAGTGAAAATTTATGTTGTGGTACATTTGTTAAAGTCCATGACCCAAGAAGGCCTAAAGTAGGACCTACAACAAATATTTGTGAGTGTTTAGAAAGTGCAAAATGTAGTTCTGTTGACAGATGTTGGATCTATCTAATTTGTGTTAGAAGAATCTAGACTTGCAGAGTTCTTTAAGGATGTGTTTATCAAAGATAAATGTATAAAATAATCCAGTCCTACAGACACGTTCAATGATTCACAGTTGGAATCAAGAACCAGCCTTACTGACACTTAAACTTGAAATGACAAATGAGCTAAGAAGAGTCTTTAGTAGACAATGAAATGATTTTGTGTCATACTGTCACGCCCCGCTTCCCACTATACGAAAATACAGGCACACAACTGAGGCCCAGCGAATGATATACATCATCCATAACCTGTACAATTATAAGCTCAACAAGATCTTTATAACACATTCACGTAGGCAAATATAATAATCACATGAGCTGAAAATAGAATAACCATCATTTGGATAATACATCAACATCGGGTCAAGATGCCCGGGAGTACAAGGTGCCAGAATTAAAATAATATGATAAGCAGTTCGCTATAACAACTAGATAAAATAGCGATTGAAATAAAAACAACATGAAGTAGTAAGGAAGCAACAACGATCGTCTAGAGAGTCTGCTTGTCGGGTCCATCAGTACCTGTATAATTATTAACTCAAAGAAAAATAGAAAAGTTCCCGTTAGAGCAAGTTTCGGGGAGCAAGTAGCAACAAGCAGTAAAAGGGGTAATATAACAAGATATAATATGGAAGAAACAAGAAGTAGAAGTACAAATACAATATGGAAGTAAGCAAGGAACTGGGACAATATGATCATGTAAGTAATAACTGTAACTAGTGTATTCTAGACTTCAAGATATAAGCAATTGATAACCTAGGCTCAGTTAATCGATAATCATGTAATCAATGATCGAGAGTCATGTAATCAAAAATCAAAAGTCATGTAATGAAGAGTCATGTAATTAAGAATCATGCTTAGTGAAAATCTCAAGTTTATTTATTTTATTAACTTATCTAATGCACGCAATCCTGTGTCCCATACCACAAAATCGGTGCATATCAATCATGTGACATTTAGACTTAAGTAGTGAATTCTATAGGATTATGTATTCGGGTCTTCCAGTGATAGTATCAAGACATATAATCATGATTCATGTAATCGAGAATTATGTAATCAAGAATTGTGTAATCAAGAATCAAGAATCAAGAATCACTATTTCGGGAAACACGTGCCCCCTTCCGAGTATACTCCCCTATATTGCCACTATTAAGTCGTACCCTTATAACCCCGACTTGTTATTCTTTTATAATTAATTATGAACATGCAGTTGGTACGACTAGTGGAACGGTGTAATCAAGACAGTTAATCTAGAAAAATATCAAGGGCGGTAATCATGGATATGAGACGTAAAACGAGTACATGTATCGAGAGTAGTTATTATAAATTATCAAGTGGTATAAAATGCATGCTATCAACCTATTATATCTATGCAAGTTATTATTACGAGAACAATAATACACTCAGTTCATTAAATATGAGAAGTAACGGGTTTATATGCAAAAACGTAGAGATGAATATTTAGACAACTTGACATATCTGCATTCAAATTCACTTTCTCGTTGTTACAGAAAAGCAAATCTGATTCCGTCAGAGATTCTAGAAATTAGACTCTCTTCCAGTTTTAACGCATATTCACACGATACATTCTAAAGACAGTAGCTATGCGTACAAATTCATTCTTCGCTGGTTTCGATGTTTCGCGCGCATTCTGGAAATTCAGAATCACAATACTAAAATTGCGATATCTCACAATCTATACATCCGATTGAGAAACTGTAGGATGTTCCGGATATCTAGACTCGAAGGGCTACGATTTTTATGAAGTTTTTCGATCCAGTATCGGGAACATTGTCAAATTCTCAGTACAAGAGACCGGTTAGTGATCCCGTGCAGGTTCAGAAATTCACGATATGCCAGTACTAAAATTGCGATATCTCACAATCTATACATCCGATTGAGATTCCGTAATATGTTTTGGATATCTAGACTCGAAGGGCTACAATTTTTATGAGAAAGTTTTTCGATCCAGTGTCGGGAACATTGTCAAATTCTCAGTACAAGAGACCGGTTAGTGATCCCGTGCAGGTTCAGAAATTCACGATATGCCAGTACTAAAATTGCGATATCTCACAATCTATACATCCGATTCAGAAACCGTAATATGTTCTGGAGTCGGGACTTGATGCGCTACGATTTCCACGTACAAAATCTTCAATCCAGTATCGGGAGTATGGTCGCATTCTTAGTGCAAGGTCAAGAAATTTAGAGATAGTAAGATTGAATATTCGATATTCGATAACACGATTCGAAATGTGTTAACGGTTCACTCTTGAGTTGATATAGCATGGAACAAGTGACTAGAACGGAGTTTGACAATAAAAAATTATAATAACTAGACCACTTTCCACGAGTCCAAGGAAAATGCTTGTACGAGAACAAAAAAAGTGTACAAGGTACTTGCCTTATAACATGACACTACAAACGGGTAGGGATTTCCTGGCATTTTATTTTACATTTCCCGGCGTTTATAAAATGCCGGGGTAAACCAACCTGTCATACGGCTAAACGCCGTCGCAAACGCCGATTTTTCAGCCGCCAGGGTATATATGGCCAAACCTCGGCGTTTGTCAAATGCCGCGCGCCCTTGGTATTACAAAGCCCGGCGGTAATGTTAATTACCCCGGCATTTTATTCTTTTTTTTATAAAAATTCATAAATAAACTCCGGCATTTGCCAAACGCCGGGGTATCTATTTTTTTTATTTTAAATATATTATTATTATTTATTGATTGATTATATTTATTATTATTATTTATATATATTATTGATTGATTTATTTATATATATATATATATATATATATATATATATATATATATATATATATATATATATATATATATATATATATATATATATATATATATATATATAGGGTTGATTCGAAATCAGGAAATGCAGATATATCCCATTTAGGGGGGAGATTCGAAATCAGGAAATGTTAATATTTACGAGCCAAAAAAATACTATAAACAATCAGACAAGTAGATATATCCCAATTTGATATCAATTTATAATAATGTACAGCATATATACAATTTGCTTGCTCAAAATAATAAAAGCCCAAACAAATTTTAATTAACATTTATAATACATTGAAAATGTTATGCAGACACATTTGAAGGTAATTACACATGACAATCTTCGACAAAGGCCTAGTATGAAAAACATAACACGACAAAAAAAAACTATCCAAAAGTGATCAGTTTGCTGGTAGCTCGCTCTCTAAGACCATCATCCTCAGATTGCAGCAGTAGCTCGCTCTCTAAGACCATCATTCTCTGAAATTAAAAAATACTAAAATTAAAAGAAATAAACAGTCATAAAAACCATGTTGCATGTATAGTTTAACTTGGCTCATGAAAAGCATATATCAAATTATGTCAACATACTTAATTTCTACTAACCAGGTTAATATAAATTTGATATCAAATTTTCAAATTGCAGTTAGTTTAGATACTAAATAGAAAGGGACATGCTAATCTTGGTTCTTCTATACTTGTTTTCCAAATTATTCTTTTCAGTATTACACTTAAAATTTTGATTTGGTTTCAAGTTGGTAGGATACAAATGTTTTGTTTTTGCTATGTGTTTCTGTTTAACCTGAAAGGATATATTTATTTAGTGTTAAACCATTACTACTAACTTGAAACAGCAAAAACAAATCAGTTTGTAGTTTCAATTTTGGCTTGAAGCAGTTTGTAGCAAAAACATGAGGGTGTTACACTGAGATGAGACCAACAAGAAATTTCAATTGAAACAAATCAGTTTGTAGCGAAATTGAAACAAATCAGCAAAAACAAAAGTTCAGATGGGATCAGATGAAAAGCATATCTCTAAGGCTTCAAGCAGCATGCAGTTTCAATTTCGGCTTGACGATCGCTACTCAAAAAGAATACTATACAAGATAAACTGTATAATATATGAGATGAGAGCATCTGTATGATATGAAAAGCATGAGGGTGTTACACTCAGATAGGACCAACAAGAAATTTCATCATGTTTCTAAAAGCTAAATATTTAATTAAATTAGATACACTGTAATGAAATTTTTATACTATTGTGAAGCTTAATTTAGAATACTAATTTTGCGAATGGAACACTGGGGCTTGATGAATTCAATACTAGAACTTAAACTTCATAAATTGCAGACATTTAGCTGCATTCACAAGATACAGATACAGTCACAAAATGCACATGCACAAGCATGGCTCCATCATTGAATTCTCCATATAAATAGAAAATATATATATCATTATAAATGCATGATTCATGGGCATGCACCCATGTGATCAGTCTCCTATCAAAAGATTTCCTTTTCGAATAAATAAAAACTATACTCATTTTTGTCACTGCATGATTAAACAAGCATATAACAAGAAGTAAAAAACAACTAACAAAAACCACATAGGGCAGATAAGAAGAAAGAATCAAAGAATTGAAGTAAATAAGATTTTACCACTTACAAGAAGAGACAATCCCGTCTACCGTGAACGTCTAACGGAGTCGTCATCGATGGAATCACGTTCGCCGGCTCCTTCATTCATCTGGTTCATTTGACTGGCTCCTGTAATGACTCTATCGCTTTGCTGTTTAAGGCAAAAAAATACACATTATGTTTCCAAAATTAAAAAAAAAACTTCATTTTAAAAAATGAAGTTATGCACACACATACACAACCAGCAATAGGACAAACAAATTATCAATAATATTTACAATAGGCAACTAAATATAAACTATAACCTGTCTTGGTATATGATCAGGTTCGGCGACATTCGTTTCCTTAAATAAATGTGAAACTTTTTCTTGAAGTTTTGAAAGTTGCGTCTCGAGAGAACGTATCTTTTCATCTCTGGGATCAGGCTGCGTAGACAAAACAGCAAGAGATCGAAAGGGTGTGGGCCCTAATCCCTTCCCACTCACACCTCCATGGCGTTCTTGGCCCAATTCCTGGACCAACGCTTGATGCTGAAGTTCCACAATATCAACGGATTCTGTGGGGGAGTTGGCGACAGCCGCGGATGAGAGTTTGGCGTATCTGGTTCTAGCAGTGCTCTGTAAAAAATAGATTGTAAAAACAAGTAAGATGTGCATTTTATAGTCAAATTACAAACCAAATTAGCCCAATTAAGATAGGACACAATTACTGATATCGATGCTGCCTTTGCTGAAGCAAACACGCCTTGTGAGTTAATGTGGGTGGCGTCGAAAAAATCTAAATCCCCGTAATGATCTCCACCTCCATGCTCTGCGTCCTGTATATCAGAGAACACAGAGAAATATCCAAACATCAATAAAGTATTTTATGACAAATGATTTTAAAAAGTCATGCTTACCATTATCGCACGACGCCTTGCGAAGCTCGTACCTCCAGATGTGTGTAACACATCCTGTACCTGTCGACTCGCACGACCTCTTTCGGCCCTTTTCTACACATTTTGTAATTATCATAAACAAAATTAAAATGGTTAATTAAAATTAAATAAACAAAATTTTAATTTCCTCTCCTACAACCCGACCCACTAATTAGACTAATCCATGCAATTAAAATTCTCATGTGCATAATATCTATGGTAATTCATTTGCAAAAGATATCATGGTACATCATAGTTTCAATAGTAGTAAACAACTTTATTCTCTTCACAATAGAGCATTGGCGAGACATTTCAAATAAAAGGCATTCCTTACTCGCTGTAGAAAACCAAGTATCCATAGAATGCCAAAGATCCATTATCCTGATTGTGAAGGAATTAGTTCAAGTATTAAAATAGTTTAATACAACAACTTTTTGAATCGATGTTTAGTACAATAGTTAATGCTGATAACTCAATGCTTATTAAGTTATCTCCTTTAGATTGAATGAAGGGAGAACCAAAACATCATATTGAATAGCATAGATGAGGAAGTGAACTTACTACAAGCAAGTAGTGAATGGATGTCTATTTAGAAGTCGTATCCAGTTGAAAGGATTTACATGAAACAAGGATTGTCACATTATATACCATAAGGGATTAAATAACAGAGTTATGATATGGATAACTGACTTTTTCTTGGATGCTATATTAATGTGGTGAGGATGATAATATAAAATTCAAAACAACTTAAACATTACTAATGGGATAAACCTGAGAAATAACATCTTCAGAAAAGCAGTATAACAACAGAGCAATCAATAATTAAATCATGTGTATATCATGAGTAATATTTTTGTCTAGCTTATTGATCGATTTATCTCAGAATGCATTCACTCAGACACACACATATCACATCTTCATGACATCAATGTGAAACAAGACCTAAGTGGGACATCAAATTCCCAAGAATAAGATTCTAAGTAATCAACTCCGAATGTTTTAAAAATACTGTGTATCTGTAGTTATATGAGAAGTGGTACTTAGAAAATCTAGATTAACAGAAAAGTTACAGTAGTATAAAGATCAGTTATCAAAATAATTTAAAACATTTATATCATGTGCACTATGATATAATAACCTAGTTAATTCAACAAATGTGCATAGTGCTAAAAGATTTTATGAGATAAGACCAATCATGGTATTAAGAATTTATGTAACATGCAAAGGTTTTGTGGAATCTAAAATAATGACCACAATTGGTTTGACAACTGTGAATGGCATCTCGATCAGTTCAATAATTTACTTCTCAAATATTCTGCCTTTGTTCAAGCAAAAGAGTAAGACTCATACCTGATCAAATTGTTAGACTTCCAAACAAAAAATAACATCCTTCCAAAATTGTCTCCTAAGCTATATCTTGTCTATAATAATCAAATTACAATTTCCATACAAGACAACTCCTGTTTTGCACCTTAAGGCGGACAAATGATTTTTAGATTGGCCCTTCATGCCAACAATGGGAAACTGGGTTATGGTTTTTCTGTTCATAGTTTCCTTATCTAGAACTTTGTGTTATAAACTTTACAATAAAAGACAAAGTGACAGCAAGCCATAAAGTTTCACACTCAACTTCAAATCAGGTTGAAAAGGCATAGAAGATGGGTATAAATTATGGTCCATATAATGTAGGAAGCACTCATGTCCCTATATGAGAGGTGATGAATTGAGAATGATTCTCGCAATAAGCTTTGTGTGAATTCCATGCAAGGCCATCTCATGTCGCTATTTTAATGTCTATTAGGGATATGTATTGTTTAGTTAATGTGGGATGAATATACAGATGAATAAATTTTGAAATTTCATCTTATGCAGAAATTAAAATTAAAATTAATCTTTATGCTTACCTTTCCCTCCAGTGAACTCCAAAAATGACACAGGTATTCCCAATCTAATTTTGTGACACCTTTTGGGACTACTCTTATATTTACAGCCATAGTCCGGTCCTCGTCGTAGTAACCTGCCTTCAATTCACACTTAAAGTCTCTCCACTTCTTAGACATAGATTTGCTTACCCAGTCAGAATCAAGTACCGCCGAGTAATCAAATTTGGACTGTGTATGAACAAGAGTCAAAGTTAGTAACATTTTTTATAGGTTTGCTATGTGTCCATGTTCATGCTGTCCAAGATTATACAAGTGAAAAGAAACATTTGCAATGTCATTAGGCACGCTAGTCATCTAATTTTAGGTCTATGAATTAGACTAAAACTCTAAGAGAGTTGAGTACCAATCTTACTAGTCAGTGAGCATGATGATGCATATATTGGCTTGTTTAGCAAAGGCATATTACTGATGTATCTTAACCAGTTGTAATAGAATTTGTTCTACTCATTTTTATAATAAGAGCAACTACGAGTCTAGGATAGAAGTTACTCTCAGAATTTTGTAGCTGGCCTCATGAATGATTTTGCTTAGTGGTCTCCCTTGTTCATGTTTTAACCATCTAATTATTTTTTATGTGACGTTCATTTTATGCTTATTTAAGATAATGTACTCCAGAATACCACACTCATTTATTTACCTCTTTAATTCATACCATCTATCTCAATTTTGCTAATTGCATTTTTGGACATGTTGTTTCTGATGTTTCTAATAAGCATTATAACTATCTAGACAAGTGCAAGATTAGACTATTTACAATGAGAGCACAGAAATCCTGGAGCATTTTGAGTTGCTTCAAAATGTCTGAGAGTCTAAGGCATCAAAAAGTTGATTTATAAAGTGCTAACACCGCTTTATATCAGCAGGTATAAGATGAACTATTATATGTATCATGTACAGATTGGAGCATTAAATATTATATGTAGCATGTACAGATTGGAGCAAAAAATGTAGCATGTACTATTATATGTAGCATGTACAGATTGGAGCAAAAAGTTTTGAAACCATATGAACTCTCACATCCATCAAGTTTAGAAACATTTACTTTTAAATATTACCTTAAGAAGTTCAAGGGCTCTTGCCCGTGTTGCAGCTGGGATATTTGTCCATCGATCATAAGCAAGAGGAAGGTATTCTGAATTCCTAGCAATTACGCCTATGAACGATGCGAAAGAGGAAGCATGTTTACCCACGGGTTGGTGATCCTCGTTCACCTCCACGAGGATTCGTTGACCTTGTGGTTGCTTCCAAACATTCGCCATCTTCGTTGCTCCCCGAGTCCTTTTAGGGGGCTGGGTGCTCCCCTCACCCACCTCATGTTCACTACCCCCCTCGTTGGGAGGCTCCTCACGTGTAGGCTCCCTATTCCTTCGCAGGCATAATTCAAACCTATTGACAAAAAAGACACATAAAAGGACATAACAACAAATCAATTGAAAATTTAATAGGTTTTGAGCTCTAAATCTAAATTTAAGGAAAAACTTCCCTTATGAAACAAAATACCAACTCCAGCCAAAACTTCCCTTATGAAAAACTTCACAGTTGGGTGTTTAATTGTACTCCAGCAAAATACCATCCATTTCGGCACCATGGCTACTATGAAACATGGTCACATACCCATACAAACTCCATGCATGTACTGATAACAATACCAGTCATACTGCCCTCACATCAGAAGTTTAAGGATGAAGCAGAACCCATAAGTTAATAAAACTCTACTCACATATACAAGAAAGAAGCCATCTAAGGAATGCAAGAGATAATAAGAAAAATAATTCCTCATCACATCACCTACTATATTAAAAAATCTTATTAAAGGCTTAATAGACACATATAAAAATTATAAGATATAATTATCAATGGGTATAAACATAGTTACCATTAGCAAATTTGTCATCTATTACTATCTCTTTCTCCCTCTCTTTTGCAAAGTTTTAAATTTTTTTCTTTCACAAGCAATGTGTAGAGAAGTGAAGTTCGTGTTAGAACCTGAATATAGAATAATAGAAAATCCCAACAGAAATTGCGAAGAAATCAAATACAGGGAAGAAAACAGTAAGTAAAAGAAATTGCACAGAGTCGAGATTGATAATCTCTGTCCTTAAAGCAGAATTCGCCCCGTAGTGTGACGGTTACCGGCGAATTGCTTCCCAGGATACAACTGTACCTTCTCTGAAGAACGTAGCACCCTTGCTTCAGAGACAACGAACTGTTGTCTGTGTTGTACTCTCAGTTGACACTGACGCAAAAGAGAAGAAGAAGAAGAATAAAAAACGAAAAGTTCTGTCTCTGTATAGAAGACTCTGTCTGGATATATAGAGGAAATTGGAGACTGATCAGATGCTATTACTCTGTAACAGCAGAGTAATGGAGACTCTTCATATTCATAACTGGTGAGCCATTACTCTGCTGTTACAGAGTAATGGGTACTAGTTACTGAATCTGAAAAGTTTTTTTAGTTCAGTAAGGAAAGAGTTTTTGTCTGGGCAAAAAAAAAATTTAAGCCAGACCAGACCAAGCCAAACCGAACCGAGCCGAAGCCGGAGCTGGGTCGGGCCGGGCCGGGCGTGCGCGCGTGTGTGTTTGTCATTTTGGCTAAGTCCTCTCTCCACTACACGTTAGTGGTAAGCCCCGGGCCACGCCCTTTAGTCCAGTTTTCTAGTATATATACTAGAAAAAATCCTTTCCAATTTCCGATATGGGACTATCCATTTGCCAAGTTAGTACCTTTCAAGTACCCAACTTTGGATCAACATTTTTTATTCATACGGAATTCGTTTTTGGCAAGTGAGTAAACTACGGAATAGTACTCGTCGAGAGGATCGCAATCCACTTATTTTCCAGTGCCGCCGGTGGCCGGAGCCTACCGGAATCCGGCCTGAAAAACTGCAAAAACTAATTCCAACAATCCCCCACATGAATGGAAATTACCAGACCATGTAATCCAGACACGACAGAAAAACAAAAAATATGACAGAAAGACTCTGAGAGTACAATCGGAAAATCATTGCATCAGGAATTGGAGTAATTTTTCAACTTTGAACCACCCTTAGTAATTAGCTATCGGATTCACTTGACCAGGTAGTGATCATGATGTCTTGAACTACCCGGGCTTTGATGTGAACCTAGACAATAACTATCAAACAGTTTCATCTTCTCACAGAACTAAGTTCTCTTGTTGTGTTCATTTTGGCCTTGAACATCCCTGGTTAATCGTGAGTGAACTTGGATAATGTAGCCTCTCTTCATTCTCCTAGAAACGGCCCCATTTCACACTCACAAGGTGATTGCCCATAAAGAGTATCCTGCTATACCCCACTTTTATTTCAAAGCTATGGGAATTATTAAAAGCCAAGCTTATCCTAACTCTTTACAGGTAGCACCATTTTATCATCTTAAGAGTGGGTATGAGATTTTAATCTCTCAGTGCTTCTGTCGATTCAACAAGATTTACTTGTCCCTTTGAACCTAGATCTTGGGATCTCCAATTCCTAGGTAGGGTTTCCATCAAGTATCCTCTTTCGTCGTAGGCTTTAAACCCATTCCTCTTGATGATCTCACAACCTGCTCTCGCGACAGACCTTTAGTAAATAGATCCGCTAGGTTGTCAGGCCGATTTTATGTATTCTATAGAGATTACTCCATTTGAGAGCAGTTGTCTAATGGTTTTGTGTCGTCTTCTGATATGACGAGACTTAGCCATTATACATACAACTCAGTGCTCGTGCTATAGCCGATTGGCTGTCACAGTGTACACATAAGGCAGGCACTGGTTTTTTCCACATTGGAATATCCTCTAAGAAGTTTCAAAGCCATTCTGCTTCCTCTGCCGCTTTGTCTAAAGCAATAAACTCATATTCATGGTGGATCTGGCCAATAGCATTTGTTTAGAGGATTTCCATGACACAGCTGCACCACCAAGTGTGAAAACGTATCCACTTGTGGATTTTGAGTTCTTGGAGTCCGATATCCAGTTGGCATCACTGTAGCCTTCCAGTACTGCTGGATATCTGGTGTAATGCAGCGCATAACTCTGAGTATGTCGCAAGTAGTTCAATACTCTAGTTATTCCTTTCCAGTGACTTCGTCCTGGATTACTCATGTATCGACTTAGTACATTTACCGAATGTGCTAGGTCCGGTCTTGTACAATTTGTTAGGTACATCAGACTACCGATTACACGTGCATATTCTAGTTGTGATATACTTTTGCGTGTGTTTTTGAACAAGTGAAGACTTGGATCGACGGGACTTTTTGCTGTCCCATTGAAGTAATTCTTAAATCTTTCAAGCACTTTCTCAGCATAATGAGCTTGAGACAAAGTAATCCCCTCAGATGTCCTGAAAACTTTGATTCCTAGTATGACATCTGCAACTCCCAAATCTTTCATGTCAAACTTGCCACTAAGCATGCTCTTAGTTTGTTTGATAATGTCGTTATTGTTTCCAATAATGAGCATGTCGTCTACGTATAGACAGACCAGAATGTATCCATTTGGAGTATCTTTGATGTAGATACATTTATCGCATTCATTTATTTTGAAACCATTTGACATCATAACATTGTCAAATTTTTCATGCCACTGCTTTGGAGCTTGTTTCAGGCCGTACAGTGATTTTACAAGCCTGCACACCTTGTTTTTCTGTCCAAGAACTACGTACCCCTCAGGTTGTTTCATGTATATTTCTTCTTCTAAGTCTCCATTTAGAAATGTAGTTTTAACATCCATTTGGTGTATTTCCAGGTTACGTAGAGGTGCAATAGCTATCAACATTCTTATGGATGTTATTCTTGTAACTGGGGAATATGTATCGAAGAAATCTAGGCCTTCTTTTTGCCTAAATCCTTGTACCACAAGTCTAGCCTTGTGCTTCTCTATTGAACCATCTGGTTTCAATTTTTGTTTGAAAATCCATTTGCATCCTAGAGCTTTACATCCAGAAGGCAAGTCGACTAACTCCTATGTATGATTTTGCATAATGGAGTCTATTTCACTTTTGATTGCTTCCTTCCACATAGGAGCATCAGGCATAGACATGGCTTCATTGAAAGTTCTGGGCTCATTCTCTAACAGAAAGGCCGTCACAAAGTCAGGACCAAATGATTTTGATGTTCTAGCCCGTTTACTTCGTCTAGGCTCATCATTATCATGTTCTGATTCATCAACTGAAGTGCTTGCATTTCCTTGTTCACATATACGTTTGGGGTACATAGTATCCTTACACGGAAACACGTGTTCAAAGAAGGAAGCATTCCTTGATTCCATTATTGTATTCATATGGATATCCGGTATATCCGATTTGTATACCAAGAACCGATATGCACTACTGTTGTGTGCATAGCCTATGAATATGCAATCAATCGTCTTAGGTTCGATGGTGACCTGTTTTGGGTTAGGTACTGCCACTTTTGCTAGACACCCCCACACTTTGAGGTATTTATACGAAGATAAGTTACCTTTCCACAGTTCATATGGTGTCATGCCGGTTTTCTTGTGAGGTATTTTATTAAGAATGTAGTTGGCAGTCAGCAACGCTTCCCCCCACATATTTTGGGGTAAGCCAGAATTCAACAACAAGGCATTCATCATCTCCTTTAAAGTTCGGTTTTTGCGCTCGGCAGTACCGTTTGATTCGGATGAGTAGGGAGCAGTTGTCTGATGAACTATTCCATGTTCCGAGCAGAACATGTTAAATGGTGCATCATATTCTCCTCCTCTATCACTTCTAACGATTTTAATCATTTTGCCAAGTTGATTCTCAACCTCAAGTTTATATTCTTTGAATTTATCCAAAGCCTCATTTCTGCTATGTAACAAATATACATAACAGAATTTTGTGCAATCGTCTATGAAAGTCACAAAGTACTTTTTGCCACCTCTGGTCTGCACATATTTTAAGTCACACAGATCCGTGTAAATTAGACCTAGAGTTTCTGTGTTTCATTCTACAGAACGTGATGGAGTTTTAGTGAGTTTGGCCTCCGTGCAAACTTCACATTTTTCTGAGTTATCTACCTTAAATTTTGGTAGCAAATTTATGTTAACTAATCTACGCATAGAATTTACATTAACATGACCTAGTCTTTCATGCCAAACAGAGGAAGACTCAACAACATAGGCAATAAGAGTTATTTCATTAACTTTGGGAACAGCAGGAACAATAGTTTTAGGTATGACTGTCATTATATTAAACTTGAACAGTCCATCCTTTACATATCCTTTACCCAAGTATACCCCATTCTTAGACAGTACAAAATTATCAGAAACAAGAACCTTAAACCCATTCTTGCTTAGCAAAGAACCTGATATCAAGTTCTTTCTAATGTCTGGAACATGCAGCACATTTGTGAGTGTTAGCTCTTTGCCTGAAGTCATTTTCAGCACTATCTTTCCCTGTTCCTTCAATTTTGGAGGTGGAAGAGTTTTCCATGAACAGCTATTCATCTTTGTTGCACTTCTGGTAGGATGTGAACATTTCCTTGTCCGAGCAGATATGCTTGGTGGCCCCAGTATCGTACCACCATTCACGAGGATTGCTTCCCACAAGATTTACCTCTGATACTACAACACAGAGGTCCAGGTCAGAGAGACCAGTGGACAAGTTCTCAGCTATGTGTGCGTGGGATTTTTCATTCCCTTTTGCATGTCCTGTTCCTGAACGATTAATGTCCTTACTGCGGCACTCAGAAATTTTGTGCCCCAGCTTACCACACTTGTGGTATTTCCCAGCAAACCTCTTTGCAAGAGGTTTTTTGTTTGAGGCCTGTGGCAGAAACTTCCTCTTCTTGCCCTTCTGTTCGTGCTCCACCACATTGGCCTTTTCTATGGACTGATTTCCATAGGACTTGTCAGCCTTGCGATTCTCTTCTTCGATCCGCAACCTGACAATCAGATCTTCAAGAGACATCTCCTTTCGCTTGTGTTTGAGGTAGTTCTTGAAGTCTTTCCACCCAGGTGGAAGTTTTTCAATGAACGCTGCAACCTGAAATGGCTCGCACAGCGTAATATTCTCTGCAGCAGTGTCGTGCATTATAACCTGCAGTTCATGGACTTGACTCACCACAGTTTTGGAGTCAATCATCTTGTAGTCCAGAAATTTGCCGACAACAAATTTCTTGGACCCGGCGTCTTCTATTTTGTACTTCTTTTCCAGGGACCCCCACAGGAGTTTGGACGTCTTGAAGACATAGTAGACGTTGTACAGGGAGTCTACCAAACCATTCAGGATGTAGTTCCTGCAGAGGTAGTCGCCCTGAGTCCACGCATCAACTGCAGCAACGGAGTGTTCATCCATTGGCGCTAGCATTGGAGCAGATTCAGTGAGGAATCTGTCCAGCTTCAATGTGGTAAAGTAGAACTGCATCTTCCCTTGCCACTTTTTGAATCCAGTTCCATTGAACTTCTCCGGTTTTTCTCCCACGGTTATGTGCGTGGGAAGAACGACCGAATGTGCCGCAACCAATTGTGCAGTCACATTTTGGGTCACCGGTGTTTCGGTACTGAGAAGCCCATTAGCAATGTCAGTTGGTGTGTTCTCCATGTTCTTGTTTTTTTTGAAATTGTTTGAAATAGAAACTATTAGTTGGTTTTTTTTTTCGAACAACACCTGTAAACAGACTTCACAAAACCGTTAGAATCTGTGAGGAAAAAAATTCTGCTTTAAGATTGTTAGAACCTGAATATAGAATAATAGAAAATCCCAATAGAAATTGCGAAGAAATCAAATACAGGGAAGAAAACAGTAAGTAAAAGAAATTGCACAGAGTCGAGATTGATAATCTCTGTCCTTAAAGCAGAATTTGCCCCGTAGTGTGACGGTTACCGGCGAATTGCTTCCCAGGATACAACTGTACCTTCTCTGAAGAACGCAGCACCCTTGCTTCAGAGACAACGAACTGTTGTCTGTGTTGTACTCTCAGTTGACACTAAAGCAGAGGAGAAGAAGAAGAAGAATAAAAAATGAAAAGTTCTGTCTCTGTATAGAAGACTCTGTCTGGATATATAGAGGAAATTGAAGACTGATCAGATGCCATTACTCTGTAACAGCAGAGTAATGGAGACTGTTCAGATTCATAACTGGTGAGCCATTACTCTGCTGTTACAGAGTAATGGGTACTAGTTACTGAATCTGAAAAATTTTTTCAGTTCAGTAGGGGAAGAGTTTTTGTCTGGGCAAAAAAAAAAAAGTTAAGCCAGACCAGACCAAGCCAAACCGAACCGAACCGAGCCGAGGCCGAGGCCACGGCCGCGGCTGGGGCCGGGGCCGGGCCGGGCGCGCGTGTGTGTTTGTCATTTTGGCTAAGTCCTTTCTCCACTACACGTTAGTGGTAACCCCCGAGCCACGCCCTTTAGTCCAGTTTTTTAGTATATATACTAGAAAAAATTCTTTCCAATTTCCGATATGGGACTATCCATTTGCCAAGTTAGTACCTTTCAATTACCTAACTTTGGATCAACATTTCTCATTCATACGGAATTCGTTTTTGGCAAGTGAGTATACTACGGAATAGTACTTGTCGAGAGGATCGCAATCCACTTATTTTCCGGCGCCGCTGGTGGCCGGAGCCTGCCGGAATTCGGCCCGGAAAACTGCAAAAATTAATTCCAACAGTTCGCACCAACAAACACAATAAATTCTTGACTCTGTGTGGCCAACCTATTGACTGCTTAATTTGAAGAACATTCTCATTCAAAAAGATGATTTACACTCATTACTCTACTGGATCTAAAAAAATTGATAAGCATTAGCAAACACCATTACAACTTCCTTAAATAAGCATTAGCAAACACCATTACAACTTCCTTAAAAATATTTCAACTCTGTATCTTTCATTTGTTAAATGAATAAAAAAATAAAAAGTATCAAGAACATAATAATAATTGCTGAAAAATGTTAATAATAAATCTCTATAACTAGGAACACTTGATTATTTATTTATCAACTATAAATAATTATGTCTAACTGACTAAACATATAAATACTAATATCGATAGTTTTCAACAATATTACACAGTTTCATTGAGTATTTTGAAAAAATAAATGAGTAATCTAACTATCAATATTATACAATACATCCCCTAGCTCTCCATCCATGCGTAGCCAATTAGGTATACTGTTGTCATCTGTTATGTTCACATCAAATCTAGGAAATTCAGCAGCAACAAAATTATTAGTGACAGCTTCGTCCTCATCGTCTAATGTATCTCCTAACTAAAATACATCTCTTGGTTGCATAATAAGTGCCACATAAGAATTAGGCGAAACTGGATCTTTCACATAGAACACTTGAAGGACTTGAGATGGAAACACAAATTGTTCATCACTGATTTGTGTACCAGTATTAGTCAAATTTGTAAAATTTACAATTGTGAATCCTAATGTATCCTTATTTTGGGGATAATTCTTATCTATTCCAGCCCAGTCTGCACGAAATAAGATAACTCAAAAATGACCATAATAGTCCAACTCGATAATATCCGTGAGCACACCATAATAGTCAACATCCTCATCTATTGGACTTGTGTCATTATTAGAAGCATAACTTCTTGTCTTTGACGTCACTAAAATTCCACTATTTTGGGACTTCAAATAACGTTCACGATCCTTAGTATAAAATTTGTAGCCATTATATATATATCCCCTAAATCTTCTAACCATCTTGTGAGGAACTCTAGCAAGAATCTTGATTTCAGCAGATACCAAATCATCGTTCAACTTCGGAACCTATAATATGTGATGTTAAAGCTGATTAGTGACAGTAGGAATATATTTAGAAAAATAATGTACCGCAATTTGGAAGAAGGCTTACATAGTCTTTAAGCCACATATGAAAATTTTTCATTCATCCTCTTATTTTGTTCACGCGGCCTCAATTTCCTCGTTTTAGAATTTCTTTTCATATCACGGATAAATTCTCCGTAAAGATTTAAAACATCAAATATAAACCAACTCATTTTTAATTAAATATAAACCAACTCATTTTTTTTACTTACATTCGAAATGGCTCAACAGTTGCATGATGATCTATCACATATCGATGTGCTTGTTCCCATGGTAAGTTATCTAACTCAAATGCATCAACTTTACCAATAGTATTTCCAGCAGTCTCGAACAGATAATGTGCCTCACCAAGGTTTGACCCGACTGGGTTTCTCCTTAGTCTAGTAAAACAGGTTTCGAAACCCTGAAGATATCGTGAACAAAAATTGGAGCATTCCTCTGAGAGATAACCTTCTGCTATTGAGCCTTCTGGATGTGCTCTATTTTTAATATATCCCTTAAGCCGATATAGGTACCTATAAATGTAAATATTTAGATAAGAAAAGGTATGTGGATATTCAAATGAGAGCTAGATAATTAACAAATATGAATAAGTACCTCTCAGTTGGATACATCCACCGATAATGTACCGGTCCCCCAAGTCTTGCTTCACCTGCTAGATGGATTACCAAGTGAATCATTATAGTGAAGAACGAGGGGGGAAATATTCTCTCCATTTGACAAAGAACAACTGCAGCACGTTGCTCCAATAGGTCAATGTCTTCAATACGTAGAACCGTTGAACAAAGTCCTTTATAAATGCTACACAGATCCTTGATGACGGCAGTTACTTGTTCACACATTGAAAAACTTAAAGCCACGGGGAGGAGATCCTGCATCAAGATATGGTAGTCATGTGACTTAAGACCTTGAAGCATCTTCTCCTTATCGTTGACGCACATTGCTATGTTTGATGAATAGCTATCAGGAACTTTAAGCTCATTTAGCACTTTGCAAAATAATTCCAACTCCTTTTTGGACATACAGTACATTGCAGGAGGAAGGAAAACCCTGCCATTCTGTAAATATTCAGGATGGAACTCATGTCGTATGCCCAATGCAGCTAAATCAAGACAACACTTTAAATTGTCTTTTGTTTTCCGATCATCTCCCATAACTGTCCCTATACAATTTTCACCAATATTCTTTCCGATGTGCATCACATCTAGATTATGGCGCAATAAATTGAATTCCCAATACGGCAGTGTGAAGAAAATGCTCTTCTTCTTCCAGGAACCTAAATCAACAATATCATCACATTCATCTGCATCGATGTCCTCATCCCTTGCCTTTTTCTTACCCTTTTTTATGGCCTCTGGTTCCTTACCATGATTGAAATTATGACCATATAGTCGCCTTAACACATCAGATCCTGACAAAATTACAGGAGCTTGTTCTCGTTCCTCCTTTCCATCAAATGTAGCAGTTTCTGCCCTGAAACTGTGTGTGTCTGGCAACCATATTCTATGACCAATGTAGCAAAACTTTCTCCCATTATATAACCACCGTGAATTAGTTTGATCAGCACAACAAGGACATGCATTACGCCCTTTAGTGCTATAACTGGATAAATTTGCAAATGCAGGAAAATCATTGATTGTCCAAGTCAATGCAACTCGGAGACAGAATGATTTCTTAGTTGTCGCATCGTATGTTGGAACACCCTCCCACAACTGTTGGAGCTCATCTATTAAAGGCTGAAGACAGACATCTATATCATTTCCTAGGCTTTTTGGTCCAGGAACTTTTGTGGATAAAATAAATAATGACGGCTTCATGCACTTCCAAGGGGTAGATTATACGGGATCAACACTATGGGCAATATGCTGTATGTACTGCTCGTTTGCCTAAATGGATTAAAACCATCACTTGCCAATCCAAGTCGCACGTTGCGAGGATCCTCTGCAAAATCAGGGTATCTTTCATCAAAATTTTTCCATAAAACTGAATCCGCAGGATGTCTGAGAATCCCATCATTCTTCCGACATTCAGCATGCCGTCTCATATCAGAAGAAGTCTTGGTCGACATAAATAATCTTTGCAGCCTCGGAACCAAAGGAAAATAGCGTATCTGTTTTGCCGGCTTCTTTTTCCGCCTTGATTTAACTGACCCACTTAGATCTTGATCTTCATTTGGTTTTCCTTTCCATTTCGAAGTACCGCAGATTTCACAGTTCTCAAGACTCTCCTTATCTCCCCTAAATAACATACAATCATATCGGCATGCTACTATCTTCTCATACCCCAGATCGAAAAATTTAGGAAACTGTTTTATTCCATAGGCTGAATTTGGGAGACAAATTTCAGGAAAAGCTTCATTCAACAATTTAAGTAACATGGTAAAGGACTTGGCAGACCAACTGTTCAAACATTTGATCTGAAATAACCTTACGATGAATGAGAACTTTGAAATTTTTTTGCATTCACGATACAAGGGTGTACTAGCATCTTCCAACAACTTTGTAAATACTTCAAATTCTTTGTTAACTTCAGGATCTTCCTCTCCACCTTGCACTCCACCAGCAGTGTGCGGTGTTTCAGTCGGTTCATCATGGACTTGGGTTGTTGGAATATTTGTGTGCATTGGATTGTTATAAATTCCAAAAGCATCCCACACTAAATTTTGCATCTCATCGGCAACACTATCATCGTCAACTCCTAAGGATTCATCTTCACCTTCTAAAACAGTCGGATCAACCGGAATGGATGGAACACGCTCTCCATGGCACAACCAATTTGTGTACCCTTGTAGGAAACCATTAATCACCAAATGTGTTTGTACTTCGTTGCATGGAAGTAACTCACAGTTTACACACCGACGACATGGACACAAGATGAAGTTGGGATCACGTGAATGTTGCTTGGCAAAAATAATAAAATCTTTGACACCATCCCGATACTCCTTAGATAATCATGACTTACTCATCCAACTTTTATCCATTTCAATAATATCACTAAATCTGGAAATAAAATTTCACTCATTACATTTTTATTTTCATATCTCATAAAAGTGTGTACCTCACTCGATAAGTCAATTGAAACAACTTCCATCATAAAATACTTAGAAATTAAATTTTTAAAAACTTAAACAGACATTTGTATCAATCTAGATAAATCTTTAAAATGTGTATCACGCTAAAGTGGTTTATCATGACAAACTTTCAGTTATGTAGAATGAGCATGCTAATCAAGAACTAATTTTTTCATCAAACTGATGTGGTTTATTAGTTCACTGGATTATTTAAAAAATTCATCTCTAAATCACGAAGGTAATGAAAAAAAAAAATCCTTTTTCTAAATGAGGATGGAACAATCTTGATGCATTTAGGGCACATTAAGTTAATCTAGATGCAAAATTGGAAGTAGATAGATTTTATAATATTGTTAGTAATTGTAGATGCAAATTAGATGCAAGAAATTGTATTAAATTAGTTATTGTAGACTAACAAAGTTCTATGAGAGTGATTGATATCGAATCTGAAATTAGTTATTAAATTAGTTAGTGGTATCGAATCCGAAACCTCTCTTTGCACATATAATAATAGCTAGCTCTGTATTTTATGATTTTTTTTGGTGATAAGTGATGGCTTAATTTGTTGGTAAAGATAAAATTTTCATACAGGGCAATTAATTGATTTCTTCTTCAGCTATGAAAAGGAGTCTAATTAATTTTTTAAGTAGCAGCAATACATTAGTGTTTATGTACTTGAAATGTATTGGTTATAGCTAGGTAATGCTAACTATATATTCTGTTATTGATTAATAATGAAAAAAACCATATATATTTTCTTGTAAGTATAAATTGCTTATTATTTATTTTAGAAATGTAGAAATGTTATACTAAACATTTCTACATGATGATATATATATGATGAAGCTCATAAAGGCTTGCAAATTGGTTTCTTGTAAGTATAAATTGCTTATTATTTATTTTAGATGAATTATTTCTTGGTTAAGGTAAATAGTACAAATTAACTTATTTGTTCTTAGTGGTTGCTGGTTAGAATTGTGTATGTGTGGAATTGTGTATGTGTGGCTTCTATGAATGTGTTGAGACTTGAAGAAGGAAGCTATGCTCTAGCTAATTTGATTAATTCTCGCGAACTGCCTGTTGGAATTCATGCTTTGCATTCTTAAGGGAATGGATTGAAAGAAATTAAAGAGAAATTACGTTTACAATTGATACATTTAGTTAACCAATGCGTGTAGTGAATGCATGTTTACCTTTAAATTTGTACAATTATACTGAGATATATATTATATTTCTACAATTGACCGTCAAAGTTTCACTCAAACTTGTTCATTAACTTTTAAATAGATATTCAATTCGGTTATTTCAGAAAAGTATACGTTAACTAAAGATCATGAAAAAGAAGAAGCAGATCGAAACTTGGATAAAACAATAATCCCATTGTTACATACAAACATATCTACAACGGCGTAACACATTGTAGGTCACCTATAGACTCGCCAAGCAGTGAATAGAAAAAAAAGAGAAAATATCAAACTGCTTTTAAGCAAAAAATATGAGAATTGTAATTATATTATTTAGTTATCTAACTTTAGTTCTACCACTGCATTCCGTTTTGTTGATGTATATTTTTTGAGTAAACTTACATATAAATATACTTAATCTAAATTACATATAAATACACTTAATCTACCACTGCATATAAATCTAACTTACATATAAATATAAATCTACATATTAATCTACCACTGCATACTAATCTACATATAAATCTAACTTACATATAAATATACTTAATCTACCACTGCATTCCGTTTTGTTGATGTCTATTTTTTGAGTAAACTTACATATAAATTTTTTGTAAAAAGTATAGTATTAGTCTAAATTTACAAGAGATTAATTGTTGCTCTTAAATTACATATAAATAAACTTAATCAAGAAAGGTACCTCATAAAAGAATTAGAAATTGCATACTTTCATAAGATTCATTTAAAAGAAAGCATACATGTCGAAAGAAAGCATATACGTAAAGCGACAAGGAATCCAAGTATAATTGCCGCAACTAAGACATTTGTACAGACCATTAATATTGAAAAATATACTAAGATTTAGAAACCCTACATCAAAAACTCCAACTCAACGATCAGAAACTCTGACAAGCAAGGAACTCTGATTATGCATTCATCTTTGGTTTATATTAATAAAAAGGGTTTATAGAATACGTACTTAGGGTTTATGGAGAGAGATTGAGGATGACGACGACAGGGCAAAGTAAATGATGGTGCCAAGTGCGATTGCAAACTGCAGCGGCGAACAAACTACGGTAACTGAGAGATTGAACGGGTGCGAAATCGAAGAGGGAAATCAAAGATAAATTTGGGTTTCGGAGAGATTGAGGGCGACGAGGGAAAGAGGGATAAAATAGAGGGTTTCGGAGAGGGATGTGGGATTCGGAGAGATTGAGGGCGACGAGAGCGACGAGAGAAAGGGGGGAAATAGCTAGGGTTTTGGGATTTGGTGCGAAGAAAAGGGGGGAAGCGAAACCGAAGGCGCGAATAGCGAAAGAGGGAAAGGGAACTGGGGGAAATGGGTTGGGCCAAAAAAAAATGGGTACCAAGCCCGGCGTTTGTAAACAAACGCTGGGAAATATGGGCTGACCCGCTGGCGCTTTGGAACAGCGCCGGGCTATATTTGCCCTTTATTCCTATATCTTTAGTAGTATGACGATTTCGGTGGTGGTGTTAACCACAGAAAGAAGAAGCGATGTCGACAACGGACGGCGGCACAATGGCAGTAAGATTGGCGGCAAGACGGTACCTAGCGAGCAACGGTAGAAACGGTGAGCGACAACAACAACAATGAGGTGATGGCGCGACGTCGGGTTGTTTTCGGGGTTCACGGGATCGTATAAATGGAGTCGTCGGCTCGAAGGTGGAGGGTAAAGTGAAGCTCGGGTGTTACTTGAGCTCTCGGGTGTGAAGAAGACAGAGGAAGAGAAGGAGAAGTGAAGAATGAGATGTAGAAATGAGGGGTTTATGTGTGTGGGTGTATATATAGAAAGAAAGAAATGAGAAGTGTGGGATGGCTGTATGTACATTGGTGTGTGTATATATATAAAAGAAGGGAGAGGCACAACATGCATGTATGCCTGCATTTGTATTATATATAATAATATATAAGGAGAGAAAGAGGGGTTGGTTGTAGAAAAATGAAAGAGGAGATAGTGACGGAAGAGGGGATTAGGATTAGTAGGGTGGTGGAGGTGTAGAAAAATGAGAGCAGAGGTGTGGAAAAATAAGATTAATGAGGAGAATTCGTGAAGTTAGGAGTAGAATTAGGCAGAATTTGGCTGTGAGTGAGTGATTAGCGGGAGTAGGTTAGGATTAGGATTAATCAGGGTTTAAAATTTGTATTTAAACTCCAGTCAAAAAATCATAAAATTATAGAATTGATCAGAACAATATTCTGATTTTAGATAAAGAGTCCAAAGAGAAAAATAAAACTGATCTAAAAATTGAAGTACAAAAATTCACGTAATAAAATACGTACAACTGGAACAGGGAGTTACACATACAATAATACTTTAATTTAGTTTATCTACAGAAAGGGGCTAAAACTATAGAAAGTAAATGCGGTTTTGTAGGAGAAACTTAATTTTGATTGTTCAGTAGCAATTTTAATGTTTTAAGTAGCTAACAGATTGACTGAGAAAAATGGGGTATATTTATTTGATGTCTACTCACATGTTTGTCATATTGCCACAATAAGTATTCTTCTTACCTTTACATCTATTAAAAATTTTGTTATTCATAAAGAATATTTAAATAGTTTTGTACTAAAAGTTTTTTACCTAATATTTTGTACTGAACAGTTTTGTACTGGAAAGTTTTGAACTAATATGTTTAGTGAACAAGATTTACAATTTAGTAAAATCACTGTATGTTCTTAAAACATGTATAGCCGACGAATAAATAATTTGACAAATTTCTGAAAGAGCATCGTACATGAATCAAGTAATTCAGATCAGTGCTTTCAACTTTGTGGTGTATCAGTGGCTGTTATTTACTTATTCTATTGACATGCCTGTTCTTGAAAATGACCTCTTTATTTCAAATGAAGTTAAAATTGTGATATCCAAAGAATTCAACATGAAAAATCGAGGTATTGTGGACACCATAGGTATAAGGGTGAGTTTCGGTTGGCAAGGGATAACTCTTAGTCAAACTCATCAAATCAAAATGTGTTTCAAAAGTGGGGATATAGTGATTGAAAGAGTGTTTTGAAACACCTTATGATTATGATAATAGCTTGACACCTAATGATGGTGCAACTATGAGACAGGAAGATCATTCTAAAGGAATTGAAAGTTTCATGTATACAAAGATCTGCACTAGAATAGACATAGTCATTGAGGTAGGTTTGATCAGCAGATTCTCTAATAATCCCATGCACATTTGAGTGCCCTAAGAGGCTAATGAGATACCTAAGTGGTACTCAAGAGTTTGCTTTATGCTACTCTAGTCATTCTTCGAATGAATGACTGATCTGATGCATTATGATGCTTAGAATTTAGTGAAAGTCGATAACTAGTGGATATGTGTTTATACTAGGAGGAACAGAAATGTTATGGAAATTAAATGGCAAACAAGCACTGTGCTAACATTCATGAAATCAGACCTCTATGTGTTATCCTCTGTAGGGGAAAAGGCTGAGTGGATTGAAGAAGTTGTTACTAGTTATCCATTAAGAAGTTTAAGCAACTCTCTAATTCTGTTATGGGACTATCAAGCTATAATACACTGTAGCTCATAACTCACTCTATAATAGTAAGAAAAGTATATTAAGGCTGAAAGAAGCCGAGTTGAACTTTCTCATAAATAAAGTGCAATTGAAATAAAATAAGGCTAATGCACTTGCTAAGAGACTTGAAAGTGATCTAATTATCAAATTGTGGGAGAAATGGAGTTAAAAGCTATTGAGTCAAAGCTTTAACATCCTAATTATTTTGAAATTTGGAACCCAATTGGAGCAATAGAGAAATTCAAATTTAAGCATCAATTTTAGACAGTTGACATGTTTTAGATAATTTTGATGATTCCACATAAATTCCACAAATATATAATGTCATTCCAATTTTGATGGTATTATATAGGGATGGCAAATGGGTCGGGTCGATTCACGATCAGCCCGCGACCCTTCCATTTAATCCGGCCCGCGAAACCCCGGTTCTGATTCGGGTCGAACCCATTAACGTTAACGGGTCGACACGGGTCGCGAATTTAGCTAATCCAACCCGTATAACCTGGCCCGGTAATCAGCAAAAAAGATTCCAACCCACCCGCCAACCCGCGGATTGCGAACCGTTTGACCCGTACGGGTCAAACGTTCGACCCGCTCCAGGTCGACTGTTGACCCGCGGGTCCAACGGTCGCTAAACCGGAGAGCCGTTGTAATGGCTCTTATAGCCGTTTTTGGTGTTTTTTTTTTGTTTTTTTTTTTGTTTTTTGTTTATTTTTACCCTATAAACACCCCCAAAACTCAAACAAAAAATTCACACCTTACTCTCTTACTCTCTCTACTATTATTACTTTCATTTCAATTTGTGAACAATTGAACAAACAAGGTAGTAAGACATATGCACGATCAAATTCCAATCGTATCGAACTCAAAATTCAACAATGTCTTCAAGTCTTCAACTCTCCTCCAACTCCAAGTGATCAAGTCTTCAACTCTCCTCAAGCTCTCCTCGAGTCTTCTATTCCGGATTTCTACTTCTACTTCTATTCTTATTTTCACGGGTTTTTTTATATACGAGTATCCACGGTGAACGGTATCAAAATTTCATATCCCTCTTCTTCTATTTTTACTTTTTTTGTAGTTATAATTTTTGGTATCTTGTTTGTTTGTTGGTTTTTTGATCTTCTCTCTTACAACTCTCTTGTTTTCTAGATTTTTTTGTAACTTATCGCCCCTACATTGTGTAGGTTTTTTTTTTACATACACTACTACATATAAACATGTCTATATCACAGTAGCGGTCGTAGCTAAAGTGGGCAAGATTTCACCGGCACTTTCCATAGGCCACCAATTGTCCCACATAATGAGCCCGCCGAAGAGTACCATGATCCTCCTACCCAACAATGGGGTACACACGATGAGTTTGTAGGAGACATACAATTAGAAGAAGAACCACAACAACAAGCAACTGAAACAACAAAACCCCTTAGTGGTAGGAAAAGTAGAGGGGAAGTAGTGATTGACATAAATTTTATGATTATATTCCGGACGAAAATACATCGGGTGTAGATTTGAAAGTTTGTAAAACATGTTCTAAGCAATACAAATGAAAGATGGGTGAGGGCACGGGTAAAATTAAGCGACACATCCTATGTGTGCATAAAGACCTTCTTGTTGACCTACCTGGCCAACAAAAAGTCCACCCTAGGATCTGTCTAGTTGATAGCCACCCTTATGATCCTGATCTGGTTCGTCGGGAAATGGCCCGATTAGTAATAAAGGAAGAGTTACTATTTCCCTATCCCGAGAGTAGGGACTTAGAAAATTTCAATCAAACCGCTTTAAACCCTCATTTTAGAAGAATCCCCAGAAATACTTGCAAATCGGATTGTTTTAAAATGTACAATGAAATGAAGGACACTTTGATTGCAATTTTATGGACTTTAACTTGGGATTATTGGACGGGTTGCAACAATATTCCAATGATGGGAATAACCTGTCATTGGATCGATAATGATTGGATTCTTCAAAAAAGAATCATATCACTTGCCGCGTTGCCCTATCCCCATAGTGGCGTTGAAATAGCAAATCGTATTTTAGAAATTTGTGATGTTTTTCATATTCGCGATAAAATTATGTATATTAGTTTTGATAATGCATCTAACAACAATGCATCAATTAGTATTTTAAAAACTGCATTAAACCCTCCATCTGACAATATTTTTCATGTTAGATGTGCATGTCATATTTTAAATTTATGTGTTCAAGATGCATTAAAAATAGCCGATCCATATATACTTAAAATTAGAAATTGTATACATTTTATTGCATTAAGTGGCACCGTATTTCAAGAATGAAAAAATTGGTGTAGGATTTCAAATGTACCTTTTAGAAAATTTTTAAAGGATGTTAAACACCGGTGGAACTTTACTTTTGATTTACTACATGTTGTTACCAAATATAAAACGTGTATAAATATTTTTTGTATCGCAAAAAATATGCCAAATTTTAAAATGACTCCCCCCGATTGATATTTTGCCGAATCTTTGTTGAAATTTTTAGAACTTTTTAAAACCGCAATTTTCAAATTTTCAAAATCATATGAATCTACTTCTATTTGCATTTTTATTTCAATAGTTACTATGATGCAAACCTTTAATCGAAATGTTAAATGATGTTTTTGTTGGTGATATTGTCAAACCTTACACAAAACTTTTGAAGTATTTTAATCCTCCTCCTATGTTGTATTGTGTTGCTACCGTTATGGATTCTCGTATCAAATTAGAAGGTACGAAGAGTTTGATTGAAATATTTTTTAATTTACTTGGGGATGAAGAAACGGAAATTGATTGCGCTTCTTTTTTAGTTAAATTTGAATCTACATTAAATAACTTGTATGATTATTATGATAGATCTTTTGCTTCTAGTAGTACAACTTCTGTAGTTAGTTCTTCTTCTGCTACTTCTAAAGGTAAGGATAAGAGTAAATTTGATGATAGAATATTTAATTTACTTGCACAAATTCAATCCAAAAAATCTAGGACTAATCAACCAAATGAATTAAATTGGTATAACCAACAAGATTCTGAGTCATTTAGTTCTTCACTAGATATTTTACAATGGTGGAAAGACCATGAACACACTTATAGTATTCTTAAATATATGGCTAAATATTAACTAACTCCTTTTGTCTCTACAATTGCTTCTGAAAGTGCATTTTCTACAAGTGGCAGGGTTCTAACTGATTAGAGAAATCGCTTGAAGCCCCAATCATTAGAGATGCTCGTTTGCACAGAAGACTAGCTAAAGGCTGAAGATAGGACACAAGGAAAAACGTTATCTATGTCCACAAGTGGAAGCAATTCGCCGGAAGAAGAAGAACAACAATAACAATCGCACCACAAATGAAGAATTCAAGACCAACAACAACAAGTCAACAACAACAAATTGAAGGCCATCAAAATGAAGACAATTGTAAATAGATAAAAAATTGTATTCAATCTTTGCTTGTTATTTAAAATAAGGAAAATTGAAGTAAATAGAAATTGTATATAAGAAATTTGTTATTGTATAAAACAAATTTGTAGAAAATCTTTATTTCTTATTACAAATTGTGAAACTTGTATAACTTGAAATCATATGAATAATGTCATTTTTTTGGCAATTTAACTCTTTCAATCTTATTATTATTATTACGATTTTTTATGTTATTATTATTACGACTTTCGATCTTATTATTATTATTAAATTAATTTTTTTAAGTAAAAAAAAAAATAGTTAACTCTCTAACCGGGCCAACCCGCGACCCGACCCGACCCGGGTTGGACCCGAAAGGGTTCACGAGTTGGGTGGGTCGTGATTTCAACCCTCCGACCTGGCCCGGTTAACCCTTTCAGCCAGTCTTCTGTGCAAACGAGCATCTCTAACGAGTCCGACTTCAAACAATTCCTGTAATCAGTTAGAACCCTGTCATTTGAAGAAAATGCACTCTCAGAAGCAACTGTAGAGACAGAAGGAGTTAGTAAATCTTTAGCCATAATTGACAGAATACTAAAAGTGTGTTCATGGTCTTTCCACCATTGTAAAATATCTAGTGGAGAAGTAGAAGGCTCAGAATCTTGTTGGTTATGCCAATTTAATTCATTTGGTTGATTAGTCCTAGTTTTTTTGATTGAATTTGTTCAAGTAAATTAAATGTTCTATCATCAAATTTACTTTTACCCTTACCTTTAGAAGTACCAGAAGAAGAACTAACTACAGAAGTTGTACTACTAGAAGCAAAACGTTTATCATAATAATCATACAAGTTATTTAATGTAGAATGTAGATTCAAACTGAACTAAAAAGTAGCGCAATCAATTACTAATTCTACATTTTTCCCAAGTAATGTAAAAAATATTTCAATCAAACTCTTCCTACCTTCTAATTTGATACGAGGATCTATAACGGTAGCAACACAAATCAACATAGGAGGAGGAAAATAATACTTCAAAATTTTTTTGTATGCAGGTTTTACAATCTCACCAACATTGATATCATTTAACATTTCGTTAAATATTTGCATCATGCTAACTAATGAAATAAAAATGCTACTAGAAGTAGATTCATATGTTTTTGAAAATTTTAAAGTTGCAGTTTTAAAAGGTTCTAAAAATTTCAACAAAGATTCGGCAAAAAACCAATCAGTGGGAGTCATTTCAAAATTGTGCATATTTTTTGCGATACAAAAACTATTTACAACTGCTTTATATTCGGTAACAACAGTTAGTAAATCAAAAGTAGAATTCCATCGGTGTCTAACATCCTTTGGAAATCTTCTAAAAGGTACATTTTTAAGCCTACACCAAGCTTTCCATTCTTGTAATATGCTTGGACTTAATGCAATGAAATGTACACAATTTCTAATTTTAATTATATATGGATCGGTTATTTTTAATGCATCTTGAACACATGAATTTATAATATGACATGCACATCTAACATGAAAAATATTGTCAGATGGAGGGTTTAATACGGATTTTAAAGTAGTAATTGCTACATTGTTGTTAGATGCATTATCAAAACTAATACACAAAATTTTATTGCGAATATAAAAAACATCACAAATTTCTATAATACGATTTGCTATTTCAACGTCACTATGGAGATACGGCAACGCCGCAAGTGATATGATTCTTTTTTGAAGAAACCAATCATTGTCGATCCAATGACAGGTTATTCCCATCATTGGAATATTGTTGACACCCGTCCAACAATCTGAAGTTAAACTAACTCTACAAGTTAAACTCCATAAAATTGCAACAAAGCGTCCTTCATTTCGATGTACATTTTAAAACAATCCGATTTGCAAGTATTTCTCGAAATTCTTCTAAAATGAGGGTTTAAGACCGTTTGGTTAAATTTTCCAAGTCCCCACTCTCGGGATAGGAAAATGGTAACTCTTCCTTTATGACTAATCGGGCCATTTCCCGACGAACAAGATCAGGATCATAAGGGTGGCTATCAACTAGACCAGTCCTAGGATTGATTTTTTGTTGGCCTTGTAGGTCAGCAAGAAGGTCATTATGGTTATGTTGGATGTGTCTACTAATTATACCGGTGCCGTCACCCCTCTTGAATTTGTATGTTTTACCACATGTTTTACAAACTTTCAAACCTATGCCCGGAGTATATTCGTCCGGAATATAATCGTAAAACTTATGCCAATCATTAGTTTCTCCTCTACTTTTCCTACTACTACGGGATTGTGTGGTTTCGGTTGGTTGTTGTTGTTGTTCTTCTTCTTCTAATTGTATGTCACCTACAACCTCGTCGTGTGTACCTCATTGTTGGGTAGGAGGATCATGGTATTCTTGGGCAGGCTCACTAGTTGAGACAACTGGTGGCCTACGGGAAGAGGAGGAGGAATCTTGCCCGCTACGACCGCTACCGCGTGTTCTAGACATAATATAGTAATGTACTAATGTATGTAAAAGAAATACACAATGTAGGAACGGTGAATTATAAAAAAAATCTAAAAAACAAGAGGGTTGAGATAGAGAAGATCAAAAAACCAATAATAATTTTTACTACAACGCAAAAAAAAATAATAACGAGAGATGTATGTAATTTTGATACCGTTCACAGTGGAATACGCGTATGTAAAATAAACCGGAAAAATAAGAATAGAAATAGAACTAGAAAGAAGCGCTTCGCCGATTCCAAAATTGAAGAGTTGAGGAGAGCTTGAAGGAGAATTGACGAGAGTTGAAGAGAGTTGAAGACGTTAAAGACGTTAAATTTTGATTTCGATACGATCGAAAATTGATCGTGTATATGCCTTGTTGTAGACTTGCTTATTGAATACTAAAATTGTTGAAAAATTCCTTAGAAATGATGTATAATAGTAGAGAGAGTAAGAGAGTAAGGTGTGAATTTTTAATGGGATTTTGAGGGGTATTTATAGGCTAAAAAAACCAAAAAAAACAAAAAAAAAAACAAAAAAAAGGTCAAGAGAGAGTCGTTGGCTCTCTCTGTTGAACAGTGCGCCCCCCCTCCCCCCCCCCCAATGGGCGACCCACGGTTTCGAACGGTCGACCCGTAACGGGTCGAACGTTCGACCCGTACGGGTTCAACGGTTCGAAACCCGCGGGTCGACCCGCGGGTTGGCAGCGGGTTGGGCTTTTTACAACGGGTTCACGGCCCGGGTTTAACGAGTTGAATTCGCATTTTTGACGACCCGGTTTGACCCGTTACAGTTCACCGGGTTCGACCCGAACCTGCCAAATTGTTTCACGGGCCGAGTCCAACGGGCGGGTCGCGAGTGGGCCGCCGGTTGACCCGGCCCATTTGCCATCCCTATCGATGTGTTTCCGATGTTTAGAATGTCGTTATATCATTTCAATTTTGATGATATATCTCTTTTATGGATTTTTGTTTCATTCCAATTTTGATGATTCAGAATTAACCATAATTGATTTGACTGTTCTATCGTTCCAATATGAAACATAGTATAGTTTTTGTGTAGAAACTATAATAGTTATTGTTCTTTATTTAGTTAAAGAAACTTGATTGTGATGCTTGCATAATGTTTTTGCTAAGTTAATTATGAATTGTACTAAGTTCTTTTGTGGAACTAGATACTTTGTGAAATTCGTTGGAATTCTTAGAGATGTATCTCTTGATATTCTTGTTTTCAATAAGCTAGCAAAGATGGAGGAGTTGAATCTGTCAACATAGATTTCAAAATAATGATTTGCTCAAAATGGAGGAGTTGAATCTGTATACATAAAGCAGTGTGCAAGGATAGAGTTTCAGTTTATTTCTCTCGAGAATAAATTTATCACTTGCTTGGTAAAACTTCTGTTGAGTTTAAGACTCTTGTGTTCATGAGCTTAAAACTCATATTTTGTTCCTGAAGTTTATTTGTTTTGGTTGATTTTGAAACTATGACAGATCTCTCTAGTTGGTTTAGTCATTGTGAACTATTCTGTTGTGATATAGTTTGAGAACTATTTAATTATATTGGTTTAGTCTTTTTGAACTATTCAGATTTATAATTGATTTAGTCCTTATGAACTGTACATTGAGTGATGCATTTCTTCTATGTTAAGACTGCTATCAGCCAGTCAGCTTCATGTTGAACTGATGGGATAATCCAGTACGTCTATAGATTGAGAATATAAGAGAAAATTGTTGGATATATAGGTATATTCTCACTATATGAATAATATTATGTGTAATATTATTCTATGGGTAACACGTGTGTTACACATATTAATTGTATGAATATCAGAACGCGGGTTGAGAACCCAGTACCCAAACCAGTATTTATCTTATAAATACTGGCTTGTGATAGTAGTCTAGGTATTCCAATTTTGATACCTAGAATAAATGTCTCAAGCACCTTAGTTTAGAATATTAACTCTAAATACTATTGTTATAATCTCTCTAATCTCTAAGAGCATCTGTAGTCGTTTGCCATATTTCCAAATTTTTCAAAATTTGGAAAAAATACCCTTGTAGTCGTTGGCCAAATACCCAAAAAATGGCTTCTTCACTACAGTACCCGGCTATATTTGGCAATCGAAATGGCAATTGCCAAAATATAGCCGGACGATAGGTTATCCATCGTCGTTTAAAATTTTCTGATCGGACGAAAGGTTATATTCCGTCGCTTTAAATTTTTTTGTACCGGACGATAGATAAAGAGCCGTCCAGTAGATTAAAAATATAAAAAAAAATAAAAGAAAGTGTCGGACGATGTATTATACACCGTCCTAACACTTTCGCTAAAGACAAAAGTGTTGGACGGTGTATAATACACCGTCCTTCACATTGGGAGGTTTGTTTTTTTTTTTTTTTTGGCTTTTTGTGCGGCAAAACAGGCAAAATTTATTTATTTATTTATTTATTTATTGTTAAGTTTGAGACGAAAGATAATATCTCGTCTGACCAAATTTTAACTTTGGACCACTACAGCGCGGCGTCATATTTTCTATTTCCATTTGTCAAATACCCAAAAAATAGAAACAACGACTACAGATGCTCTAACGAATACTGTATAATTCCTGACTATTGAGAAGATAACGTAGGATGTGCAACGTGTGAAGATCCAATAGTTTTCCCCTTCTTTTAACACTTCTTTTTGGTTTTGAATAAAGGTTCATGTTGACGTAAAGTGGTCTTGAATCTGTTTTGTTTTCTTTACCATCTGAGCTCGGAGTGTTACTTAAAATCCTAAGAACTCTTCAGACAACTTATTAGCTGTATCCTGTAGGTGTAGTCCAATGCTTTGATTGTGCATCCATCTCTCTCTCTAATATCTAATTTAATCTATACTATAATGGGAGAAGGGGTTAGTGTCATTTGTCATTGACTGTCATTTTGTCAACACATGCAGCGCACGTGTTGGTGAATTTTTTTTTTGTGTCCTTTTCATTCCCCCTACCAATTTTTCCCGCGTGCAGCGCACGTGTATAATAATAGATTTTTTTTTGGGTCCTTTTCATTCCCCCTCCCCATTTTCTCCACGTGCAACGCATGTGTATAATAATAACTATTATAATGGGAGAGATGGGGTTCCAAACAAATAAACAATTTTTTATTGTTTTTTGTATGTTAGTCAACACGTGCAGCGCACGTGTTGGTAGGAGTTTTTTTTTTTGTCTTTTTCCTTCTTCCTCCACGTGCATCGCACGTGCATGATACCCCATTTTTCCCACGTGCAACGCACGTGTATAATACTAGTATTATATAATAGGAGAAGGCTTTAGTGTCATTTGTAAATCTACCAACGCGTGTATTGCACGTGCATAACTAATAAGAATGAGGTCTCACGTTCAAGTCCTCACTACGTCAGATTTTTTACTTTAATTTTTCTTTAAATATTAAATGTGCATCACACTTGTAAATTACTATCTATCTATCTATCTATCTATCTATCTATAATATAATATATAATATCTAATATTATAATTGGGGAGTTGGGGTTGTTTTTTGTAGACAACCTGTAATTTGTAGATAATTCATTCAACCATCTAATCTCAATCATTCATTTTTAAGTGGAAGTTATATTAACCATTCATTTACTCAACTATTATTAGTTATCATAATACCTTCAAAATTCAAATTTATTTATGACACAATTATTTACGAAAGTGTCGCTCATATATATAAAAAAAAAATTGTCACTAGAAATAATTTGTAAAGAGTATGTGATGGGTAAAGGGAGATCTCAGATTCGAGACCATATTACGTCTTATCATTTACTATATTAAAAATTAATTATTTAGAACGTGCATTGCACGTATAGATTGCTAGTAACTATTATAATGGAAGAGTTTGACTTGTAAATCTACCTACTTACGTGCAACGCATGTGCAAATCCAACTCTCCCATTATAGTCTTCACATTTACTTTTAAAAATATATAATCATATTTATTAAGGCATGCATCGCACGTAAAAATCAGAATTTTTACTTTAATTTCTTTAAAATAAATTAATACGTGCGTTATATATTACTAGTTATCCTTAAAGACAAACTGTTTAATCTTTTAGAAACAACCAATAGAGGAATAGCACTATCACATTTACCCGATACCCGGACCGAGCATTGGAACGGAACTGACCCGATCTATACGGGGCCGGATCCTAAAATAAGACCCGATGCACTTTCGGGTCCGGGTCCGGGTCCGCTCAAAATAGAACCGACCCAGACCTGGACCCAGACCTATTAAAAAATAACCTCAAACATATAGAATTTGAATAATAGGGTTATAGGAATATACATATAAAAGTAATTGTTGAAGATAGATGTGTAAATATAATATTAATTCAAGTACTTAAGTGCAAAATTTGTTAGAATCGTAGGGAATCGTGTGCAAAATACTTATGTGCAAATATTTATTCTCTACTACTGGACCCGACGGATAATTTTTTTTAACTAGGACCCTGACCCGAATCTGGACCCGGTTCTTACAAGTCCGGGTCGGGGTCCAATTTTTGGACCCTCAAGGTACCGGATCCAGATCCGGATCCGGGTAGTGGAGGACCTGACCCTAGCATTGGTATCAGATCGTGTTGGGTCGGGTCCTTCACTACCCGGACCCGGACCCGGTCCCCTTCGGGTCCAAAAATTGAACCAAGACCCGGACCCATGAGGACCGGATCCGGTTCCGAATCTTATTTAAATATTCTACCCGTTCGGGTAGGATCGGGAGTGTGAGCGGTGAGCGGAGGCGGTAAGTTGAGGATTTAGAATAAAGGAGAGAAGAAAAAGGCATGAGTTTTAAGTTTTGAAGATGAAGATTTAAAATTGAGGATAAAGGAGGGGAGGGATGATGATAGAATATTTATTTATATGTTGATTTTTTTACTTTTTTTAAACAGGTCCAGGTCCGGTCTCTTTTGAGCTGACCCAGACTCGGACACGAAAGTACAACTGGTCCCATTTTAGGAGCTGGACCCGGACCCGGACTCGGACCCGGATAGGCCGGGTCGGTTCCAGTCCAATGCCCAGTCCGAGTTGGATCCGAATTTTGGGTATTTATACCAATGCTACCCGACCCGATATGACTTGATACCAGCTCGAAAATTTTGCCGTACTACCCCATTTTTTGAAAATATTTGGCGCTCTGCCCCACTTTCCAAAATAATTAGCGATCTGCCCCTGTTTAGGACACGTCAGCATAAACCGTTATTGGAAATAACGGCATAGGTTATTTACGTGCCGTTATTGGAAATAACGGCATAGGTTATTTACGTGCCGTTATTTCCAATAACGGCATCTATTTTACATTTTTCCATGCCGTTATTCGGAATAACGGCATCAGTATATTTTTCTTACAAGTATGAATCTTCTAACTTTAAAAAATCCTAAGTGTGAAAAAAACTTATAAATAATGCCGTTATCCTGAATAACGACATTCGAATGACTGATGCCGTTATTGAAGATAACGGCATCAGTTATATATAAATGAACTTTTGCCGTTGTTTGGAAGCAGAGGGAATGAATAATAAGTTAATTTTTTTTTGTAAAAAAATTTATAACTGATGTCGTTATTTGGAATAACGGCATCAGTTATAATTTTATTTTTTTTAATTAACTTATTCGTCAAAGATGATGAACAATAAGTTACTTTTTAAAAAAATATATATATAACTGATACCGTTATTCCAAATAACGGCATCAGCATTGAGAATGCCGTTATTTGAAATAACGGCATCTGTTATAAGGTTTTCACACTTGCAATTTTTCCTCTAAATGGAGACTACAAGCTGTCGAAAAACAAAATAACCTAAGCCGTTATTCCAAATAACGGCATGACACTTTTTTAAAATATAGATACCGTCATTGGAAATAGCGGCACGTAAATAACCTATGCTGTTATTTTCAATAACAGTTTATGCTGACGTGTCCTAAACAGGTGTAGATTGCGAATTTTTTTCGGAAGTGGGGCAGAACGCCGATTTTTTTCAAAAAGTGGGGCATACGGCAAAATTTTCTACCAGCTCTATAGGGGAGCATTAATTACAAAGGGGCCATCTCTTTTGTGACGTTTGCTCAGAAACATCAGAGGCCTCTTTCATGACGCAATTACAAATAAATTAATAGTATAAATCAATTATGATTATTAGGTTTCTGGATATATAGCTTCCCTAAATATCGGAATTATTTTTTATAAGATATTTTAAAAAAAATTATTTGCAGAAAAATGACAGTTGCTAAAGTATTAGTGTTGGTTGGTGGACTCAACAATTAAACTCGTCATTCTCACCGACCAGTTTAGTTGTTTCATGCTCGCTATTGGGACACGACGAGTTTAGTGCTAACTTTTTGAAAAACTCGCCGTTTCCAACAGCGAGTTCAGTTCAAAATTTTCAATGAAGACTCGTTGTTCCCAACGCCGAGAACATTTATACTAGACTCGTTGTTGGGAATAGCGAGTTTAGTTCAAAATTTTGAAAGAAGACTCGTCGTTCCCAATGACGATGACATTTATACTAGACTCGCTGTTGGGAACTATGAGAATGTAGGAAATTTCACAGAAAGTGAAACATTCTGTTGGACTTAGTGAACTTTTGAAGAAAAAAAAACTCCATAGAATTTTTTTTTGAACTAAACTTGTCGTTCCCAACAACGAGTTTAGTATAAATGTCCTCGTCGTTGGGAATAGCGAGTCGTCATTGAAAAATTTGAACTACACTCGCTGTTCCCAACAACGAGTCTGGTATAAATGTCATCGCCGTTGGGAACAACGAGTCTTCATTGAAGTTTTTTGAACTGAACTCGCCATTGGGAACGACGAGTTTCTCTAAAAATTAGCACTAAACTCGTCGTGTCTCAACGGCGAGCATGAAACAACTAAACTCGTTGTTGGGAATGACGAGTTTAGTTATTGAGTTCCCAAATGCAAATACTTTGGCAATAGTCCTATGAGTGCAAATATTTTCAAAAAATGGCATATATTAAATAAAAAAAAATCTAAATATTGAGTAAAGTAAATTGTGAGGTTTTAAAGTAGTATTGCCTGAAAACGACCACAAACCGCATCCTTAGTTGACCTTTCTTTGTTAAATGACTCCACTAAGCCTATCTTAATTGCTACATTAAGCATTGATTAGAATTTTATCCTTTTTTTTGTCTTCTAAAATTAAATATATTTTTGTTACACCTAGGGTTGGCATTCGGGTCGACCGGACTGGGTCAGATCGGATCCGTCCGGGTTGAAGGCTGACTTGGGCGGGTTCGGGTCGGGTCGGTGGGTTAACCAGGCCGGGTCGGGTTTAAAATTGGAAATTTTGACCCGGTCGACCTGCGAACCCATTAGGGTCGAATCCGTTTCGGGTCGGGCAAGGTCGCGAGTTGGCCCGGTTTGATTATTATTATTATTATTAGTATTATTATTATTATTATTATTATTATTATTATTATTATTATTTGGACAACTACACTTTAAAAATATATATATAATAAGTATAACTGTATAAAAGTGAAAAAATGCATATATTATTGATTATTCATTTCTTTGTTGCTTGCTGCTTTGTTGAAAAAAATTGATTTAATTGAAATTGAATTGAGTAGCAGTAGATTAATAGTAGAGAGAGTAAAAGATTAAGGCGTGAAAATTTTTAGATTGAATTAAGGGGGGTATTTATAAGGGAAAATACAAAAAAAAACACACACACACACACAAAAACTCTCTGGTCAAACGAGTCCAAACCCACGGGTTGACGGGCGGATTTGACTTGGTCAGCGGGTTGGACGGGCCGTGTTGAGTTCACGATTTTTCCGACCGGGTGACCCCGCAGATTCGAACCGGACCCAAACCGGATCATAGCGGACCGGGTTCGTGTAGGTAGGTCGCGGACAGGTCGCAGATCAGTCCGGCCCGGTTGTCATCCCTAGTTACCCCTATCCTTATCTCAGAGTTTTTCTTTTTCTATCAACCATGATTGATGGATTTTCTTATCTGCACTGTTTATACCCTTGCATAGACTGTTGAACTAGGATATAAAAACCCTCTACAAATTTTCTTAATTTCAAAAAGATCGTACAAGGTTAACTAAGAATATATCATGATTGTATTTAGTAGTAGTTTTGCAATTGATGTCTAGGAAACACCAAGTTAAAAGAAAAACGTGTATATCTATATATAACAAGCAATCCAAGATTGCGAAATTGTAGATAGTAACGCTTTTGAGTTATCATGATTCATAGATAATTAATGCTAAATGTTAGTATTTGACAAGAAACAGTATCACATAATGTAGTCACTCTGTTTACGTGTTACTAGGTAATATTGACCTCAAAATAAGACCTCAAAAAATTTCAAGCACGTTCTTTAATTTGTCTAGCTGAGTCAGTCTTTTAGTGGACACATAGAAAGTTCTATTTGACACAAGGTTGCCCCCACCCTGAGGTAGGTGAGACGGTTGTTTCAGAACCCCGAAAACGATAGTGCCGGCCCTAATTTGACCCCATCACCCCAACGACCCCAGCATAACTCCTTTCCCTAAATTTGAAAAACAACATAATCCTTCATCGCTCGCCAACTCACCCCACAAACAGGGGAAAAGAAAATACAAACAGTGTGGTGAGGTCCACACGAAAATTCTCCTTTCCTACTTCTCCTTTTCAAGTCATTATATAGAATTTTTTTTATCGGAATAGACCACTTTTAGAAAATATTTGCACTTATGAACCAGTTTTGAAAATATTTGCACTTATGAACCAGTTTCAAAAGTACTTAGTGTCACGTCAGCAGCGGCCGCTATTTTCATTAGCGACCTCTTCATTTTGAAAGTCGCTAATAGATATAGCGGTCTCTGTTTTAAAATATTTGCAATTTTTTATTTGCTGTTGCTATTTCCACTAACGAACTTAGAATATATAAGGTTGCAAATGGGATTAGCGACCCTTAATGAACTGTATTCTAACACTTAGCAAAATCTAGAGAGTTTTTGATCTCTGAAAAAATAACAATCAATTTATTTTTGAAACTGAGGTCGCTATTCCGAATAACGACCTTAGTTGTACAAAGGTCGCTATTCGGTATAGAGTCATTTATTGTACTAAGGTCGCTATTTCGAATAGAGACCTTGGTTTTGTGACTATTTTGTAAATTTTATAAAGAACAAGGAGATTGTGTTTCCTACTGCGATCGCTATTGCGAATAACAATCGAAGTATACTAAAGGTCGCTATTCCCAATAGCGAGCTCAGTTTAAAAAAAAATCCCAATAGAGCAAAAGCTCTTTAGAAATTGTTAAGCGTCTCAATACATTTATTTGAGGTCGCTAATATATACTAAGATCGATAGTGGGAATAGCGACAGCAAACAAAAAATTCAAAAAAATTTAAAACATAGGCCGCTATTTTCATTAGCAACTTTCAAAATGAAAATGTCGCCAATGAAAATAGCGTACTGACATGGCACAAACTCGCCTACGAGTGCTAATGTTTCAAAACTGACCCAGGATTGCAAATATTTTCAAAAAGTGGCCTATGACGGCAAAAAATAATCCTTATATATCCCTGCAAAACCCTGTCCCCCACTCTTCTATTGTAAACTTGTAATCACTTAATTTCACCCTCGTTTCTCACTTAATTACTTCTCTCTCTCTCTCTCTCTCTCTCTCTCATTCTCGCTTCTCCGGTATCAAAAATGAAGAGTAATGGCGTGGTGGTGGTGGTGGGGGTGGTGGTAGTGGCAACAAGATAGATAGAAAGATTGTGGAGAAGATTAGGAGGATCCACATGAAGAGCTTGTGCTTCAAGCTCTCCTCTTTCATCCCTAAACAAGACCTCAATCTGTCTAAGGTATGCATGCTCAGTTGGCTTCCTTCTCGTTTAGTTACTGCTATCGAGTAATACACCCAAATCACCTTTTGACCCCAAGTTCAAATATTGGTTAAAATAACGAAACAAGAGTTCTTCAAAGTAGGGAATTCCCCTCCCAACCTCATCGCAATGCTTCTCCGTTCTGGAAGGGGGTCTGGAAAGCGGTCGCAGCTTTCCATTGTGGCATCCTCCACGTTTGTTTAGACGGATCAAGGACCAAGTTCTGGTCCGATCTTTGGATTGATAACATCAAACTTGCGTCCGCCTTCCCAGCGCTCTATCGTCTAGCTTCCAACCCCTCTGCCTACGTTGCAGATTCGTTCATCACTATTAACTCGCAAAGGCACTGGATTATCCCCTTCTCAGCAGACATTCCTTCGCACCTCATTTCGGACCTCAATGAACTTCTCTCGTTTCTGGACCATTTCGCATGGGGCCCGAAAGAGGATTGTATCTGGCGTTGGAACTCGGCGGGGATTTTCACAGTTAAATCTTTTTACAATTTTTTGAACTTCCGAGGCATCCTCTCCCCTTTTGCTAATTTCATTTGGCACACCTGTGCCCCTTTGAAGGTTAAAATCAACTGTTGGCTTGCCCTCAACAACAGGTTGCTCACCGTCGAAATCCTCAACAAAAGGAATATGGCGTGGGGACAAATGTGCCCCCTTTGTTCTAACAGCTCGGAAGATGTAGATCATTTATTTGTTGGTTGTGATTTCATCCGCCCTTTGTGGAAAATCTGCACCTTAGCTTGGGAACTCCCGTCAATCCCTTCCAATTTAGCTTCGTGTTGGTCCTTACAACCCGTAAATCATATGTACCGCAGATCTTGGAAATTGTCGGTTCAAATTATTATATGGATCACGTGGTTGGAAAGAAATAAAAGATTATTCAAACATAGTGCCTTTAATATTTCCTTTATTATTGATGATTTTATTTTTCTGTTCAATTTCTGGTCTTCGGCGTTAAAACCTGAAGCTAGAGAATCCCTTGGCAGTCATAGACTGGTCGACTCTGTTTTGTGCCTCCGTAATCTTAACGCTTTATAATTGCCAAAGTTTTCTGCATTTATTTATTTCCACATTCTTTATGTCGCAGGATTAAGGAGTTTGGAGTTTCTCTCTCTCTTTTGGTGCTATTTCCCTTTTGGTGTCTCTGGTTAGACATTTTCGCTCTTATGTTTTGGTGAGGAATGCTTGTTGTTGGATTTCGTTTAGTTTTTCACTGCTCGCAGGTCCTCTTCCTGGTTTCTACTTTCCTTCCTTGAGTTCATGCAGGAAATTATGCAGGTTATTTGGTGTTCACCTCTTTGGTGCACCTGGGTATTTTTGGACTGGTGGATATTTTCCCACCTTTATGTTTTGTTTTGTATGTTGTCCCCTTTAATGGCAACTTATGTTATAGGCCCAGGTTGTATGTCTGGACCGATTTCTAAAATGAAATATGAATCTATTATCTATGTGGCTTTGTTTGTGTTGCCATTTTGTTGGATATCTCGATGGCCTCTGTTTGGGTATGGCGGCAATTGTACTGGCTGTCTGGCAAACTATTTAATTAGTTGATGGTTTTTTTTTGGTATCATGATATCTTGATTTGTTTTTCTTCTGCGGTTTCCTCTTGAGGGATGGTCGCCTCACTCCGCATCATCCTTTTGCCCCATCGAGTACAGCTTTGCCTGGTCGATGTAGACGGGTCGACCTCCTGCGGCCGTTTGGTCGTATCTAGGTGCGCCTCTCCTGCTCGATTGGTTGCGTTTGGGAGCGATATTTGGATGGTCATAGTCCCCTCATTCCTGCTGTTTCCTGCGATCCTGGCGTCGTCTACCAGTCTGTCGTTCTACTGGGTCGAGTTGTTTTTGTATCTATATTATTTTGCCTTGCTCTTCGGGCGTTGTGCTTTCCTGTTCAGGTGTCTGTAGATTTGTGTTTTACGGCTCGTAAAACTTTATTTGTACAGCTTTTGATCAATATTATCGCTTGCTTGGCTGAAGTCGCAAGACTCTATCCGTTTCATCAAAAAAAAAAAGAGTTTTTCAGAGTACTGATAGTCTGATACCGATACAATAGAAATTATTCAAACAAGTCAAACGCTATGGAAACAACAAAGCTCTTGAGCATCATATTAATTGATTCTTATGTATGTATATATATATGATTTGTTGCATCTATGAGTATATAATTTGTGTAAATGGAGTTTATGAGCTATGAAGCACCTACACAGGTACAACGATATGCGTATGAGGACACGGGTACGAGAATACGACAATTTTTAAAAAAGTAGGATACGGGATACACAATGAAAGCTATCAAGTGGCTCTTATTCAATCTCTCCTAAAACCAATGGCCTAGATTGATTCTCACAAAACATATTTTTCCGTACAAAATTTCAAATTCCAAAATTAAAATTTCCCCCCCAAAACTAAAAAACTCATTACTTTATTACTATCTCTCTCTTCTCTTTTCACTTTTTCATATTTTTCTCTTTTTCTCTTTTCCTCTCTCTCTCCCATTCTTTCTTTATTTACTTAGAAATTTAGATTTTAAGATTTCAGGTTTGTAAAATTTTCAGAAATTTTATATTTTTTTATTGCACATGTTATATTGAAAATAACAAATCTCTCTTCAACAGTTAAAATTTCATCATTTTCCATCCTTAAAGTTCTAAGAAGTTGGATTTTACACCCTAATTTGTAATTATTTTTCAACATATACTAATAGAAACATGGACTTTTATTTACAACTAATTATTGTCATACTTTTCAAACTTGAACTACATAATTGTTGTTTTACTGTTTACAGGGCTTTTCGTGTGTTGTATCGTTCCGAAGACGTGCCGTAGACACGTACCCACGGGCAAATCTAGTATATATATATATACAAATATAACTAAATAATATCGTTTTTTAATAAGGAAATAGTAAATATCTTTTATTAAACATAAATAAGATAATCCATAAGGCTACAATAATTGTTCATAAACATAAGTAAACAAAGCAAGTTCATAAGCAATATAACATAAGCAGACAAATCAAATAGTGGGACAAGTTTCAGCCGTATCAAATAGTTAGGTAATAAAAAAATTACAAGATACGGGGATGTAAATGATACGGGAACACAAGTATCGGATACTTACAAAATCTAGGAACTGCATCCTCCGTAAAGTATCCGTGCACCAGAGTTTATGAGCAATGATCAGTGATTAGCATCTTGAATTTCCAAGTAAAATAGAGAAATTGAGAGGATTTTGAGGAGGGGGGTAAATGCAATATGGCTATGTGATTTTGATATGAATATATCACAATTAAGGTGATCTTATTTTGAGAGATCCTATGGTAAACCTGTTATTTTTGTACGAATTTCATATGCCCACATGGGGAATTTGAATACTCCAATAAGACACTTAGCCAGGCTGCCATTATCTTTTGCAAATTCATTCACAAATTTTGATAGCAATGGTATAAATACCCGAAACTCGGATTCGACTCGGACCTGATCCGGACTCGGCATTGGACCGGAACCGACCCGGTCTATCCGGGTCAGGGTCTGGGTCCTAAAATGGGACCCGTTGTACTTTTGGATCCGGTCCGGGTCTGGGTCCGCTCAAAAGAGACCTAACTCGGACTCGGACCCGTTAAAAAAAATCCAAAAAATCAACATAAAAATAAATATTTTATCCTCATCCCTCTCCTCCTTCTTCCTGAATTCTAAATCTTCCTCTTCCAAACGCAAAACTCATGCTTTTTTCTTCTCTCTTCTATTCTAAATACTCTACTTACCGGCTCCGCTCGCCGCTCACACTCCCGCTCCTACCCGAACGGGTAGTAATATTTTAATAGGACCCAGACCGGAAACTGGACCCGGTCTTCACGGGTCCGGATCCAATTTTTGAATCCGTAGGAGACTGGATCCGGGTTTGGGTGTGAAGAACCCGACCCAACCCGATATCAATGCTAGATGGAGTAGATGTGAAGCTACAAAACTGGTTTTAGCAACCACAGCAAGTAGTATTTGCAAGTTTGGGTTCTATTGTTTTTACCTTTGCAAAGAATACTAATTGATACTGTCTCCTATGAAAAATTATTATTTTTTCCTCAATATTGTCAGTTGCTCGTCATCATATTCGGTATTAATTAACATGATTGTAGTTTCTGATTGGTTTTTAAACTAATTTTTTCAAACACCCACGTGATCGATGAATTATGTAGCACTTTAGTCTCTAAACGATTAAGAAACATCAACATTTAATGATAGTTTCAACTAACTTCTTTTATACAAAGACCGGAACGTATCTGAGTTTCAGGGACCTTAAGCAAATTTTAAAATGAGGTCCTTTGTAAGTTTACAAAATAAAAAATTAGAATTATTTAAATTCAAACAAACTTTGAGCCTGGAGGACAAACTACTTAAATGAAATCAAATTTATATAGGGAAAAAGGGGTATGAGCAACTTGCTCATTTAGTAAATAAGCAATTGATGATGTGGCATACATGTGATTGGAAAAGCCTTAAAAGAGTTAGTTGTCCAATGTATCACATGCATGCCACATAATCAATTGCTCATTTATTAAATGAGCAAGTTGCTCATATCCCTTTTACCCATTTATATATACTAGTTGGAATGTACCGTGCACCAAGTGCACGTGACTTGGTGCACATAAATGGTAAAAAAATTATATAAACATACTTGTATTTAGCACATCCATATTCTTCAAAGTACAAATTCGACAAAGTCAATCATCTTAAAAAGCAAACCATGAATTTCAAAATTACTCCAACGACAGCAAGCTCATCGAAATTAGATTTGAAGCAAGTATAATCAATGTATTTTGCATGAGATATATCATCATTTTCGACTTAAACTTTCTTAAACTTAAAACTGATATTAAAAAATGTTATTAAAAAAAAACAAATTAGTAAATCCTAAACTGATATCATCATATTTTTCATAAGATCAATCATCATTTTCGTTTTCGACTTTAACTTTCTTGAGGTTAAAATTGCTTGTAATTTCTTGTTCATCCTTTTTAATTTTGCATCATGTCAATATTCTTGTATTTGTTCTTCCATATTGGACATCCTGTGCTTTGATAAAAAACGTATACTCATCTCCAATGCATTTCTTGGTCCGTCTATCAATATTCTTCAGCATTTTTTTCCTGCATATATAGAATTAAGAAATTAGCTCTTAATTAATTGTTACACTATGAGAATAACATATTAGACCTTATTCTTAATATCTTTCAGGTCTTTTGCGGAATAACCAATGATGCACCTTGCTTCCTCATCAAATAAAGTCAATTCTGCCTCTGCACTTATATCTTTTATTGTGATTTTGATTACATATCTGTAACAGGTTATTCTTAGTTTTTATTTAATTTATTGTATTTTTTTAATAATTTTATTGAAGAATGGAAAGATGGGAAACTAACAATATGGTGTTTTGTATACCTCGGCTCATATTCAACATTATTCTTTTTACATTTTTGACAATAAGCTTCATCATTTTCAACATTGACTTTTGTTAAACAGATTTTGCAAGCAATGTACCATGGAACTCTAACGTCTTTAACACTTTTGATCAAAACTTTGAATAGTAGTATTTTGCCTTGAAATATGGAAGAAAAAATTAAAGACATCAAAATATTTATAGACATATATAGAATTGAACAGAATATTTAAAAATAATTTCATTATTCATAATACCTCCGAAGAATCTTCGTCTGCATAATAGAGAATGTCAGATAGTTTCACTTCTTTCACATCCATTACTTTTCTTTTGTTTATTTGCAAGGAATTACTTTTTAACAAAATTTCGTTACAGTTTATTCTGAAACAAACAAACAAAATTATGTTAAATGATACTCCAAAAGGCAACAATTAATGGATTAAATATACAAAATAAATTATACCATTCTCGAATTTTATATGCCTCTGGTTCGTTCGGATTTATCTCTATTGTAGTGTTATTTGTTGATGTGAGAGAGAATCCTATTTAAAAAAGTCAATAATAAATAAATAAATAAATAACATTATTAATTTTTATTGTATATAATTACCTCCAAAGTTTGAGGTTTTTATAGAGGTAATTGCAATAATTGGCATGTTGGGTGATAATTCTTTCAGAGCTTTTCCTTCCTTGATTACTAGTTCTCCCCATAATGTAAGTAAGATTGGTTTTGACCTTAAATTAAGACAAAACCTATGAATTACAAAACCATTATGTAAATTATTATATAACTTAATTAATTGATATTACATGAATCCTACAACTATAAGATTTCACTTCTCTACTTCATTACCATATTTTGAGTCTACTTTATCTACATCTCCTGCATTAATTACTGCTAAACAAAGATCTGTAGTTCAATGCAATTAGTATTTGATATCCTTTATTAGTAATAGGAAATTATATATATATATATATATATAGGGAAAGGATCGGTTGAGCACTCCTCTAGTGCTCACCGCGTGAACACTAGGCCTTCGGGCATTCATATCGAAAATCCGAACCGTTCACATTGATCTACACATCTAAATTAGTCTAAATATGTAAAATCAAATCATTTGAAATTCATTTGCCCATTCATTGAAGTGTTACAAAATTGTATGGCTGAAAATCATTGTTTTTATAGTAACATGATGGGCGAGGCGGCTTGATCTTTATATATATATATATATATATATATATATATATATATATATATATATATATATATAACTGACCATCGAATTCTTGATTATCTGGAACACACAACCTCTCACCCAACCAAAGAACTCCATCTTGGACACGAAACTCCGATAGCTTGCCTTCTGAAACCTGCTGCAACATCTTCTGAATCTCTGAATCTGATTTCTGACCTTCCACAATCCTCTCTCTCAAGGACGGCTGCAGCCTCAACTGAGCCAAAGATGCCCCTAAACCTTGCAGTACCACCTCGATACCTGCCTGATTGATCTCTGCTGCCAACTCACTGCGAGTAGTGATCAAACTCGATAAACTACTCTTCCTGCTAAGTCCATCAGCCACCACATTCGCCTTGCCCGGATGATACTTGATCTCGGGACGAATGTCCTCCAATACCTCCAACCACCTTCTCTGCTGAAGATTAAGATCCTTCTGTTGATAAATGTACTTTAGGATCTTATGGTCAGTGTACATATTAACCTTCTCACCATAGACATAATGCCTCCACAGCTTCAAGGCATAAATGATAGCTGCTAGCTCCAAATCATGCGTCGGGTAATTCTTCTCATGCGGATGCAATTGCCTCGAGCCATAAGCAATAACCTTGCCTTCTTGCATCAAGACACAACCCAAACCTCTGAGAGACGCATCACTATAGATATCATAATCCTTCCCTGCTTGCGGCAAAGCTAAGATAGGTGCAGTAGTCAACCTTTCCTTTAACTCAAGGAAACTCTCCTCGCACTTATCTGTCCACACAAATGCCACACTCTTCCAGGTCAAACCTGTCAAAGGAACTGTAATCTGAGAATATCCCTGGATAAATCTCCTGTAGTATCCAGCTAATCCCAAGAAACTTCTGACTTCCTTCACAGACATTGGCCTGGGCCAATCCTTCACTGCTTCAACTTTCTGAGGATCAGTAGCTACTCCCTCCTTAGAAAGAATATGACCAAGGACAGCTACCTCAGACTTCCAAAACTCACACTTCGACAACTTGGCATACAAGCTATGCTCCTGCAACTTCTGTAATACCGCTGTCAAGTGCGTAGAATGCTCCTCCTCCGACTTCGAATACACCAAAATATCATCGATGAATACTACCACGAAGGAGTTAATAAATGGCCTCAAAACCCGATTCATCATATCCATGAAAACTACTGGCGCATTCGTCAACCCGAATGGCATTACCAGAAACTCATACAGTCCATGACGAGTCCTGAAAGCTGTCTTACTCACATCTTCCTCCTTGACTCGTACCTGATGATACCTTGACCTCAAGTCAATCTTCGAAAATACAGCTGCTCCTCGAAGCCTGTCGAACAAATCATCAATCCGCGGCAGTGGATACTTGTTCTGAATAGTCACCCTATTCAACTCCCGATAGTCAATGCACATCCTCATTGACCCATCCTTCTTCTTGACTAACAGTACTGGCGCTCCCCACGGAGAAGAACTCGGCCTGATAAGCCCTTTGCTCAACAGCTCCTCAATCTGCTTCTTCACTTCATCATGCTCTACAGGTGCCATCCTGTACGGAGCCGTGGAAATCGGCGCACTCCCCGGCTGAACATTGATGCAAAACTCCACATCTCTCTGCGGCGGTAATCCTGAAAAATCATCCAAGAACACCTGAGGAAAATCTCTGACAATCGGAATGCTCTTGACTTCATCTGAAATTGCCATCTTAGATACCGTTGCAGTCACCTTCGGAATCTTCTTCTTCCCTTGGAAAGTCACTGCAGGTCCACCTGGTGCTTTTACTAACACCTCCTTCTGCATGCATTCGATTGTGGCATCATATATTGTCATCCAATCAATGCCCACGATGACATCCACACCCAAAACTTTCAGCTCGATCATATCAATGCCGAACAACCTCCCACCAATCTCGATATCACAGCCCTCGTAATATCGATCCGCAATCAGCTCTTCACCTGACGGCGTTGCCACCGATAAAACCCTGTCTGGAAACAACTTAGGTTCCACACCTAAGATCTTTGCAAAACTTGGCGATACAAATGTATGCGATGAACCAGTGTCAAATAAAACCTTTGCCTTTATTCCATTAATTAAAACAACTCCTGTTACAATAAGAATGATACTCAATCTTAAATTGTTCTCAAATAAAGGTTTCACTTATTACATTGATTCAAAAATAAAATTCAAAATTCTTGCATACCCTGTATTACATTTTTCGAGTTACCAGCGTCCTCCTCGGTTAATGCAAATACTCGCCCTTGCCTCTTCTGAAATTTGCTCCCACCAGAACCATCCCTGTTCGATTGTGGACAATGAGACTGAGAATGTCCTGCCTGCCTACACTGGGAACAAACCTGCTTTGCCAACTTCGGACATGCTGACCTGTAATGTCCTGTCTCCTTGCAGTAATAACAGGTCACCCCTTGAGCTGCAAGTGCCTTCTGCACTGGGTCACTGAATTTGGCCTGCTTCACTGGGAATCCCTTCCCACTCTGGCCTGATGCTGGCCTCTTGTTCCGGTTCCATGTATCTTGCTTCTTCTGGAACTGGTCCATATCCTCCTAAGTCATGGCTGCTCTCCTGACCAGCTTGTCGAATCTTCTGATGCCCAATGAGATCATCCTCGACCTCAAGCTTGGCCTCAAGCCCTGTTCAAACTTTTTGGCCTTCTTTGCTTCGTCAATGACTAATTCTGGTGCATACCTCGAAAGTTGAGCAAATTTGGTCCCATACTCCCGCACGGTCATGCTGCCCTGCTGAAGGTTCAAGAACTCAGTCGCCTTCTTCTCCTGAACATCTAGGGGAAAGAAGCGATCTCTGAACTCCTCCAGAAAAGCTTCCCAAGTCAACGGCTGATCTCCCAAAGCCCTTTTCACTGACTCCCACCAGACACCAGCGTCCTTCTCAAGCTGCATCGAAGCTAACTTCACCTTGCTGGCTGCTGGAGTCTCCGATACCTCGAAGATCGTCTCCATCTTCCTAATCCAATCGTCTGCTGCGGTTGGATCAGCTTGCCCCTCAAAGACTGGCGGCCTCATCCTCTTAAAGGATTCGATCTGCTTAATAGGATCGGCGTTCACCAATCCATGTCCAGCTCCATGATTTGGTTGCGGATTCTGCTGCTGTGCTTGCTGCTGCGCCACGTTGAATGCCATCAGCGTGTTCAGCATCTGGTACACCTTGGCAAATTCAGCCTCAAGGTCGATCCCATTTCCTCGGGAACTACCAGATCCATCCTCATTGTTGCCACCATTCCTGTCTCTGGGTGCAACCATTTTGAATACTACAAAACAAGGGAAAAGTTAGAGCATCACACACACAATTCAAATTCACATCAATATCCTTTGGCAAATTCTCAAATGAATCCCAAAGGTAAAACATCTTATTCAATTCTATGTGATACTCACTCTTTAGTGTCCACACCTAGGTACACACACTCTAGTGTCCACACCAAGGTTATTTTTTTATGTCATGTTTAGTATTACTATTGAAGCGTCGCTCTGATACCAATCTTTGTAGCGTGTTGTACAATCTAGACTATCTAAATAAATAGATAAACTAGACACAAATTATAAACCTCGCAAGTGCACGAATCGAATCGTAGTAATAGCAAGGGTCGATCCCACAGAGATTGTAGACCTCAACTTACTAATCAATAAAACTAATAATAAAAATGAATAAGAGTTGTCATAATATTCTAAAAGAACTAAAAGATTAAAACTAAGATGAGAGGTGTTGAATCACAAATATCTCTTGAATAGTTGGGTTGTTGATCTCCACCAATAGTTAGTAATGCTAATGTGCCTTCTGAATTTACTTCTAATTACTCATGTTGTTCACTTCAAGGGCATGGTATCTACTCCTTAAAGTATTGTTTCCCTAAGCCAAGAATTAGGCATGGTATCTACTCTAATTCGTTTCTTTCATCAAGTGTTTAGCATGGTATCTACTAAGTTGTACTTGAAGAAAACATAAGATCAGTGGAAACGAACAAACACTCAAAGTTCTAGAAATTGGTATCAGATCTAGATCCCTTAAGTTGATTGAACCAAGAACCCCTAAAGATTCTTTTGTTACAAATTATGAGCACGAGATTCGGTCGTCTCAATATGCTTCATATAACAGATTTAGATAAAGGATAACATAAACTTGATATTCTCACGTGCTGTATGTCAGTCGACTGGCTCTCACCTCAGTCGACTGCTCTCAGACTTCGAGATCAAGTTTGATGATCATTAATCTATGTCAATTCAACCAGATTCAATCAATAAGTAATTAGAAGATCTCAGAAGAATATAGCACTACATAACTACGGTTTCGATCTACCCAACTATGAAATTAGTTCCACATAATAATAACTTTATTGCTTAACAAGTTTGAATACATGATCAACATAAAAAGAATAAAGAGAGAAGAAGGAATAAACTAATGGATTCCGGCAATATGGTCGACTGGCTGTCACACAGTCGACTGCCTTCTGTTTGCTGGATCTTCTCTCTCCTTCTTCGATGTTGATGGAGTGATGTTCTCGATGCTTGTTCAGGAACTTGGTGATTGAGTCACCTCCCAGAGATATATGATCGTCCTGGATGATGTCGTGGAGTCGAGAGAGAGCGGAGGGATGTTCTGGAGATGGTATTCTGATATTTATAGAACACGGCTGAGAATTAGGGTTTCCACTTTTTCAGGAAGATCCTTCTTTATTTGATTTGATGATTAATATCTCTCTCTTTTCTCCTTTCCTTCCTTATTTGTTTACCACGTCCACTTGGAAAATACCCTGTCTTTAGATTTGATTCGCTGCATAAAATCTTGATTCAAATAGATTTGAAATCAGATTCAGGTGTATCTTCGAATATCTTATCTGTTTACTCCGCCGCAGACCAGTCGACTTATCTTCGAACCAGTCGACTGAGTCGAGACTTATGTAGATTTCATCTGTGATCAGGCCAGTCGACTGCTCTTGGGAGTGAGTCGACTGTATCGAGAGTTGTGAAAAATCAGCTTCTCCTGTCCAGTCGCCTGTGTTGGGGAACCAGTCGACTGATCCTCTGCAGTTTGCTGTGTATTATCCTTGAAGTCCTAAATCTGCTTCGTTTTTCTGTTATAAGCTGTTTCCTATGGAAAAGAGAAAATAGGAGTTAAATACCACATATAGAGCTTTTAAATGTCTAATTATATTAAGATTATTGCTCTAAAAAGTGAACAATATTGTGTTCATCAAATACCCCCACACTTAGCTTTTGCTTGTCCTCAAGCAATCTAGAATTATGAATAGGGAGAATAATAATAACAATAGATTCAACCACCAAGATTTCTTATTATGTGGACATCAAAATGAAAAATATAAAACTACAAACAATTTCAGATAAAGTAAAATTAAACATACCCACTTTCTCTAGTGCAATTGTCTATTCATAAATCCCAAACTTAATCATATTTGTCATGCGATTAATGTAGTTATAGTATGCATCTACTCAGTCTGTGATTATCCCTTTTCTCTACTACAAATCCAGTAGCAAACTAGAGTTTTTTTTTTTTTTTTTTTTTTTTTTGTTTTTTTTTTTATTATAGTCTCTTCTTTAAAGTTGTCACTTGTCTTTTGACGCGAATGCGAAACATTTGTGATGTATCCACCCGGTTACTCAACAAGTCACAAACATTAAAGTGCTTTGCATACTCATATTTCAAGTTGCCGTTTGACGTAAAGGTAAACATTGGTGATGAATACCCCTAGTTACTAAGCGCTCAAAACATTGGAGTAGACTGACTTTATTCAAATATATATATATATATATTGTATCACTCTATTTACTTAAACTCGATTTAGGACTAGATCTGAAGGGAATAATTATCAGAAAAAGCATCACATTTGTTTATTATGTATAATCGCATGACGCACACAATTTTTGTAGGGAATTATGAAACTCAACAATCCTAAAGTAAATAAGTATCCTTACTCTTACTTTATAAGAAATTGTTTATCCTAAAAAAAATTCAAAAGATTCCAAATATAACTAACTAATACCCCCACACTTAGATGGAACATTGTCCTCAATGTTCGAATATAAAAATAGGCATGTGTCACCATCTAGTAAGGAGATACTGAAAATAAAAAGAACTAAAAGAAAAATAATGAATAACTGAAAGCAAATAAAGGAAAGTGTAAATACTCCCCTGAAAAATTGGGTTGCCTCCCAATAAGCGCTGTGTTTCTTGTCTTCAGCTAGACTTGATGAGTTGTGCCATGTATTGAATGTCTCGCGGCTCACAACTCATCTTATTATAATGTTTCCCCCCTCTGCCCATTCACCTAGAACGTTTGATTTGTCGTCAATGCTCCATGTGGGGGAAACCTGCGCAACATTTTATGGACCGTACCATCTTGACATTAGTTTATCAGCAATGGTCCATCTTAAAGCACCATTGTGATTTTGCAAGACTCCCTGCAGCCTTGCTTCTTTGTTCCTCCTGAATTTTGCAGCAACTGTCACAGGTACTGTCTGGTTGTTCCCCAAATAATCAAGTAGTGGCCTCAGGTGTTCATGTAGTGGCTTTAGCTCCTCATCAGGTGTCCTAGGAGCAGTCGACTTGTCATGATCGTCAGTCGACTTGTATGTTTCATCAGTCGACTTGTCCTCTTCATAAGTCGACTTAACCTGTAGAACACAAGTGTTATCAGATACCAACTCTTCAAATACAGATGCAAGCTTACCTGGATAGGACTCTGGAGTTCCATGGTGAAGTACTGTCTCTGCAATCTTCCAGTCGTCGTATTCCATTTCAACTTGAGATAGTGGTGGAGGGTGCGCAATTGTTGCTTGTAATGGATCAACGCTATTTTCTTGAAATGTTTGGTCGCAAATTTCCGGAACCACGTCAACTTTATAACATTCATGATCATCGTGTGGAAATTGTGGTGCATCAAACATTGTAAACTCAGTCTCTTCTTCTAGTGTTGTCCTTGATTGGAGCTGTTCTTGTCCTCTAGGGTTAGGTATGGTTTGTGATGGAAATTCTCCTGCCTTTCTTTCACTTAACTCCGTAGCAATTTGGCCAATTTGAAATTCCAATTTTTGAATGGCCTGTCTTTGTTGATCACTGGTTTGTTGTTGCTGTTGGAGTAGTTGAAGAATGGTGGATTCGAAATTTAACTTCTCCTGTTCTTGTGCTGGCTCATCATACCCATTCCCGCCTTGGAATTGCTGCGTATGCCCTGGTGCAAATTGATTGTCTTGATGGTTTTGCCACCCTGGGTTATACGTGTTTGAAAAAAAATTGTTCTGGTGCGGGTACATTCCCTGTTCTACATAGTTTGTGTGCTCCTGATCTGTGAAAGAAAACATGGGACATGAATTAGTTGTATGGTTAGATTGAAAACAAATTGCACAAATTTCTTTTGGTTGGTTTTTTACACCACCCATCGTTGAATTCCCAAGCATATCAATCTTTTTGTTCATGGTTTCCATTTCGAATTGCATGTTATTATTATGAGAAATTTCGAATACTCCCTGTTTTCTTGAGATGCTCCTCCTTGTTGAGAATTGTTGTGAGTTCTCGCAGAGTTCTTCAAATAGCTCTAAGGCCTCCTCAGCACTCTTCCTCATCAACATTCCATTGCATGCTGAATCAACAATTGCTTTGTTAGTGTAATTTAAACCCTCATAGAATGATTGTACCTGATCATCCTTAGGTATGTTGTGCAAAGGACACTTGAAAAGCTTGTTTTTGAAGTCCTTCCACGCCTCGAAAAACAAATCGCCATCTTTTTGTTGGAAAAGTAGAATCTCCCTTTTTAGTTGTCTGGTTTTCTGGGCTGGAAAGAACTCTTTCAAGAATTTTGTTGCCAATTGCTCCCATGAATTAATTGATCCTGGTTCCAAAGAATTATACCATAACTTAGCATTAAGTTTTAGAGAAAAAGGAAATAAGATTAACCTGATTTGTTCAGAGGTAAGCCCATGGATGCTTTGTGTTCTGCACAGATCAAATAAGTCTTGTAAATGTAGATGCGGATCTTCGTCTGTTCTACCATTGAAGTGGGGAACCATGCTAAGTAATTTAGGTGATAAATGCATATTTCCTGTGACTTTGGGTTGAAAAGCTATGCAAGACGGTTGCTCAATATTCTTTGGAATGAATTTGTCTTGCATTGGTACTCGATTTGATATGTTTTCACCCATTGTTGCTTTTTGAATTCTTCGCTGTACAGTCGACTGGTCCTTGGAGGCAGTCGACTGGTCTGACCCTGTTTGTACAAAAAGTAAACTAAAAGAAAATGTTAGAAAAGAAAAAGAAAAAAATAAAATAAAATAAAAAGAAAAGAATTTTACTGATTTGTAAGTTAAAATGCTAACAATCCCCGGCAACGGCGCCAAAAACTTGTTGTACAATCTAGACTATCTAAATAAATAGATAAACTAGACACAAATTATAAACCTCGCAAGTGCACGAATCGAATCGTAGTAATAGCAAGGGTCGATCCCACAGAGATTGTAGACCTCAACTTACTAATCAATAAAACTAATAATAAAAATGAATAAGAGTTGTCATAATATTCTAAAAGAACTAAAAGATTAAAACTAAGATGAGAGGTGTTGAATCACAAATATCTCTTGAATAGTTGGGTTGTTGATCTCCACCAATAGTTAGTAATGCTAATGTGCCTTCTGAATTTACTTCTAATTACTCATGTTGTTCACTTCAAGGGCATGGTATCTACTCCTTAAAGTATTGTTTCCCTAAGCCAAGAATTAGGCATGGTATCTACTCTAATTCGTTTCTTTCATCAAGTGTTTAGCATGGTATCTACTAAGTTGTACTTAAAGAAAACATAAGATCAGTGGAAACGAACAAACACTCAAGGTTCTAGAAATTGGTATCAGATCTAGATCCCTTAAGTTGATTGAACCAAGAACCCCTAAAGATTCTTTTGTTACAAATTATGAGCACGAGATTCGGTCGTCTCAATATGCTTCATATAACAGATTTAGATAAAGGATAACATAAACTTGATATTCTCACGTGCTGTATGTCAGTCGACTGGCTCTCACCTCAGTCGACTGCTCTCAGACTTCGAGATCAAGTTTGATGATCATTAATCTATGTCAATTCAACCAGATTCAATCAATAAGTAATTAGAAGATCTCAGAAGAATATAGCACTACATAACTACGGTTTCGATCTACCCAACTATGAAATTAGTTCCACATAATAATAACTTTATTGCTTAACAAGTTTGAATACATGATCAACATAAAAAGAATAAAGAGAGAAGAAGGAATAAACTAATGGATTCCGGCAATATGGTCGACTGGCTGTCACACAGTCGACTGCCTTCTGTTTGCTGGATCTTCTCTCTCCTTCTTCGATGTTGATGGAGTGATGTTCTCGATGCTTGTTCAGGAACTTGGTGATTGAGTCACCTCCCAGAGATATATGATCGTCCTGGATGATGTCGTGGAGTCGAGAGAGAGCGGAGGGATGTTCTGGAGATGGTATTCTGATATTTATAGAACACGGCTGAGAATTAGGGTTTCCACTTTTTCAGGAAGATCCTTCTTTATTTGATTTGATGATTAATATCTCTCTCTTTTCTCCTTTCCTTCCTTATTTGTTTACCACGTCCACTTGGAAAATACCCTGTCTTTAGATTTGATTCGCTGCATAAAATCTTGATTCAAATAGATTTGAAATCAGATTCAGGTGTATCTTCGAATATCTTATCTGTTTACTCCGCCGCAGACCAGTCGACTTATCTTCGAACCAGTCGACTGAGTCGAGACTTATGTAGATTTCATCTGTGATCAGGCCAGTCGACTGCTCTTGGGAGTGAGTCGACTGTATCGAGAGTTGTGGAAAATCAGCTTCTCCTGTCCAGTCGCCTGTGTTGGGGAACCAGTCGACTGATCCTCTGCAGTTTGCTGTGTATTATCCTTGAAGTCCTAAATCTGCTTCGTTTTTCTGTTATAAGCTGTTTCCTATGGAAAAGAGAAAATAGGAGTTAAATACCACATATAGAGCTTTTAAATGTCTAATTATATTAAGATTATTGCTCTAAAAAGTGAACAATATTGTGTTCATCATAGCGCCTCGAATTTCTATTATGAATCTTAGAAAATACGTGGCACATTCCCAGTGATCCACTTCAATACAATAATAAACATAACCAACACCACTAAAAATTTTCAAACATTTATTACAACAAATCATTTTCAATACACAGCGGAATTCAAACAAACTCAACTCAATATTTCTTTTCATTTACATCTCAAGTTATCTCCAAATGCTATTACAAATTTTTCACAAATCTCTTATGAGTCAAGTATATCTCAAAACCGACTTAAGCAATCCATCTCCAACTCTAAGCAACTACCTGCAACAAGTGAGGCTAGAGATGATCCCTAACCCCCAAAACTAACGGGGTCAGCCATAAATGGTGTGAGAAATATAAAAATAAACAAACAACAAACAAACAACATAAAGATCATACCTCATAAATTCTTAAACAACAGGTACTAAATAGGAATATGGGAAATACGAAATGACAGTAACATAAAATATCAAGTGATACTAAGCTAAGTGTCATGTGTGGGAAAACACGAAAAAAACCACATGCATAAAACTAAGCCAAGAAAACATAAGTTCTATATGCAGACTCTCTAATGCGTACTTGTCGAAGTCTATGCATCCCATTCTACATAGGTTCGGTGCAAGCCCTTAACGTCTTCACTTCATAGGGTTCAATCCCCGCGTCATGAACTAATCCTAACACAATGACTACTACGAGATAAAGATAAACCATGGATAGTATCTCATGCCCGATAATTCCGGAGATGGATCCCACACCCAAGATATTTCACTTGAATAATTCCGGAGATCATCCCACACTGAAACATTGACACGTCACCACAATATACCACATGTGCTTCACCTCGACTCCGATAATTCCGGAGATCAATCCCACACCACAAGTAGTTACCATGATAATTCCGGAGATTGTCCCACACCACAAGATTGTGATAATTCCGGAGACATATCCCACACTACTAATAATCTACTGTGATAATTTCGGAGATTAAATCCCACACCGAAAGCCATACTGAGGTTCTTGACTCATGTTCCCGTTCATCATATCACCACTAGTGCCTGTCCTTAACATTTTGGGTTAATGGTTTACTCAACGAATCTCCTAGAGTGATATACCCTACCGGCCTAAATTCAAATCCAAATAACTGAAATGCCTCAGTGGGCCTCAACAAATAACTCAACACCGGTATACTAGGGTCACACACCACTAGAGACTCAAACTCAAAAGGTCTAAACTAAAGTTCCACTAAACAAAGTGACTCAACTAAAAGTCTCAAACTTAATACTTAACTGAATTATCTTAAGAACCAATCATACGAAATAGCACTAAAGTTCACAAATGTCCTTCAGTATCAGTCGACTCATACTGATGATAAGTCGACTGTCCAGAGGACCAAATTCAAGATTTTACAAAAATAAACTAAGTCATTTAACAGTCGACTTAAGAAGGAATCAGTCGACTTACCCGATGTAATTTCCAATAATCTTCTCAAAAATATTCTAAGTAAATAAGTCGACTTAAAGGACTATAAGTCGACTGTCCAGAAGGACTAATAATTTTTACATAAATAATTTCTTTAGTGGACCAGTCGACTGCCTATGAGCTAGGTCGACTGTCCAGAACAACGTTTTCAACAATTCTAAAATAAAACATCAGGCTCGTACCAGTCGACTGCACAGTAGGCCAGTCGACTGTCGGCCTACAGATTTCATATTTAGGTCTGAATACAAAATCAAAATCTGAAGCTTTCTAATGATCAATGTTTACGAAAATAGTTCGTATTCAGGAAAATAATAAATCTCGACAAATCTTCATCAGGTATATGCATATATATCACTCAAAATATCAATAAGTCAAGATTTAAGTTCTCATGTTCTAATCAAAATTCTTTCATTAGGATTTTACAAGATCTACTATTTCATCCACCATTTTTCGCATGATTCATACCACATCGCAATATCTATATTGTTCACAACGTCCAACCATTACGTCATGATATTTGTACACATAGATCAATCAACAAGACGAATTATAACACTCACAAAATCAAACCAACAAAAAAAAAAGTCACACACATGAAACAAACAACAAAACAATTTCTATATCTCTCACCTTTAAATTTGAGAAAATCCACGAAAATAATCCTCCTCTTGCTAGATCCAAAGTCTCCTTTGTCCACCAAAATAGATCTCCAAAATTTCGGTATTTTATCAGCAATGACGGCTGGGAGAAAAATCTCTTATATATGCCGGATTGATAATTAGGGTTTTACCCTACTTTTGCAAAACAACCATTTCCAAAATACAAATTTACATATATAGATCGTTCTTTGGAAATTTCATCAAAACTCATTTAAATTAGGTTTTATAAGAAAATATACATTCTAAATCTCAATTAGTACTGTTCAAAATGTCCAGAATATACATTTTGCACTTTAACCCTTAAAAATGTCAAATTTGCAAAAAGGTCCTTCTTTTCTCAAAAATTGCAAATAGCCCCAATAAATTTCAGAAAAATCTGGAAAAATACTAATTAAATCTCAAATATTAAATAAATATTTTTCATAAGGAAAACTAAATTTTCACACTTCTCATAAAAGCATTTGCACGTGTACAAAAGATAAAAAATTTTCTGAAAATGTTCATTAAATCTCCAAAAATAAATTTAATTTCATTTTCAAATATAAAAATAATATTTGAAAATACGGGGTTCTACACTACCTCCTCACTTGCCATAATAATTTCCCCATTTACAAAAGGCCCAATCACTTGTTCTGCAAGCCCACAGTAACTAGGAAGCCCATTTCGAGTTGTTTTTAAATCTGACCCACTCCTCTGAGCTCTCAGCTATTCTGAGTGTGGGGCAGGATAGGTAACCTTGTGCCTGTCGCTCATCTGGTGTAAGATTGTGATGTTTTTGTCAGATGGAGTCCCACATGGCGCTGGCTCTTTAGTTGGCAGATTTGACGAGGCGTTTGGCGTGGAGAACGAGGTGTCTATCGTTAGATACAAAAATGCTTCGTTTCCTTCAATGCTATACACAACCATTTCTTTTTCTTGGCTCTTTCCACTCTGAAAAAATGTTTTGGCTCTTTCCATACATAACAAAGTTGAAGGAACGAATAGAGAGACTGAAGCAGATGAAGAGATGTGCCATGGGCGAAGGAAGCGACAAGGAGATAGAGGGGGATTTGGCTGCGTCAGTAGAACTTGGGCTACCAGTTGTTGAGGTGAGACACCAAGATTCCATCTTGGAGGTGGTCCTGATAATTGGGCTAAAGAAGAACTTCTTGTTTCACGACACTACTAATCGGAATGGATATAACGGCCTATCCCGGCGTTTATGCCCAAACGCCGCGATAGATCGTCATTATAATAATTTTTTTAATAGCGGGCCTCTATAACGGCGGTTCTATATTACGCCGTTATATATACAATATATAACGGCGGTGGTATAGACACCGCTGTTATAGATAGAGCGCATAATTAGCTAGCTCTCCGTTTAGCGCTAGCGAACGAAAACATAATTAGCGATTATGTTTTCCCCCCAAAATCGTCGAGCGCATAATTAGATCCCGCTCCGCTCTTCGTTTCCCCCCAAAATCGAAAACCCTAATCAGTGAAGTTTTCCATCGCCGCTCTTCTCTTCCCGCTCCGCTCTTCGTTTCCCCCCAAAATCGAAAACCCTAATCAGTGAAGTTTTCCATCGCCGCTCTTCTCTTCCCGCTCCGCTCTTCGTTTCCCCCCAAAATCGAAAACCCAAATCAAAAATACTCCAGCGCCGCTCCACTCTCCGTCTCGAAAATCTCTCTCTCTCTCTCTCTCTCTGACCAGTCGACCTCTCCACATTCGGCGCATCTTCCCCTCTCCCCATTCGGCTTCGTCTCCCCACACGGTTGCAGTCGCCCTTCTCCATTCAAGAAGAAGCTCCGTGTGGATTCATTCTCTATTTGATTGGTACGTTTCACATCCTTTTAGTTCTGATGTCACTTTCAATTTTTCGGGATTAGGGTTCTGTTAACTTTGCTTAATTTGAAATGGTGGCCATCTGAGAAGTGTGATTATGCGACTTGTAGTTTGGGGACATTGTGGTTTTGGGGATGTGGGTTTTTGTTGGCATTGGTTGGTGATTGAATAATGGGTTGGTTTGTGATATGGGATTGATTGTCTTGATTTGGTTTGAAATTTTATGGAATTAATTTCTTTTTATTTTTATCTCTGTTGTTATGTGGACTGTATAAATTCTGATTTTACTTTTTTTTTTTTTTTTTACAGGAGGTCCTTCAGCTTCTACCTCTCCAGGTATGAATACATTGAATAGATGTTTGTTATTCATGTTGATTTGCTTTCTTGGTCCATAGGCTCTTGATATAACTAGAGATCGAAGGGTGTAGTTCTCTGCATAATAGGTGGACCTAAAAAGCTAATGAATAAATGTGTTAGGCATTTCAAATATGGATATAGAATTGAGAACGAGATGCTTAAAATCTAACTTTTGAATGATTAGTCTGCTGCATTCTAACCATGACCAATTTCAATTTGTAATGACAATACCATTTGTTCCCCAGAGAGTAAGTAAGATGGGGTCAGGTTATCCCATTTTCCCCTCCTCTATTATTATGTACTTGTAAAAAAAATATGAAATACAAACTATCCTCTGCTCTTAAGCACTGCTATAGATCAATTTTCCAGTTTTGGTTTAAAACTGAAATTTTCAGGCCCTAAAGAGTGTAAGAAGTAATAATAATATAATTAAATAATCAAGTGAATATATTCAACAATTTACAAACATTATTTGTTAGATTTAAATGAAACTGCAACGATTAATCCCAATCATGCTCCTGCCTAGTCCATGATATTTCTTATAAATAATGTACAGCTAAGAGATGGCGGGAGTAAGCTCGCGAAATTTTGCGGTGTCATAGCACGAAATCCGCGTATCCTACCCCTAAGCTACGAGAGTTGGTCAAAAGTACCAACGATGACTAAGGTGACGGCCTTCAATGCGATTAAGGTATGTTTTTAAAAATTTCCTTACATTTCTGTATTGATATTTCCTTACATGTAATAACTTTCTACTGTCTGCATTGATATTTCTGCAGTATAGTAATGTCTTTATTGTACTCATGTACCTCTGCTAGGATGTAATAACTTTCTACTGTCTGCATTGATATGGGGAAAAAGAATCCCAATAAGAAGTGAAATGTTCCTTTTAAGGTTGGATAAGCACAGACCCTAGCTAATATTCTTCTTGCTTTTATGAGAAGATACTATTCTGAACATGTATGAACTGATCATTTTTTGTGATCATTGACTCCGAAGGAAGATAGCACTATTGATTGCTTTTTTGAAACTTAACTGACATATATGTTTAGCATTTCACTTCACCTAGTATGAAGGGTGTTAAGGAAGTACTCTAAGATGATAACTTAAGTTGAATTAGAACTGATTTAAAATGAATACCATAAAAGAAATTAACAAGGTTTGGGATTTACATGCCAAGCTCTCTATTACAGCTCCTTTATTTTGGAAGGAAGTGTGGAAAGCTTTTGGTCCTTTAATTTAAAGTGGGACTTCAAAAAATTTGTTTCATGAGATATTGTGAGATTCTGGAGTACTAATTATTGCAATAACGTGTTATCATCTGCTTTCCCTAATCCTTTTTGCATTGCTTCTAATCCTTTTAGGAGATTTTTTTCTGTTGAACTTTTCTCTAAATACATCAAGCAATTAGTAGTATTAGACTCGTACAAACGACAAGCTAGAGATGATATTAGATGTAGATAGTCTCACACTCACACATAAGCTATTAAACCATTTTACACTTTCGAGTAGTATTTACTTCCTTGATGCTCTTAAACAGTCTTGTAATTTTACGTGTATGAATATCAGTATCACTGCTAGTGCAGCTAATTCTAAGCATGAAACTATTGAAATGGTGAAACAGGAGTTAGCTATCTTCTTCTTAGTTCTTATTATTATTTTTTAGTTCTTGCAAAATTTTCCATCAGTTTACATTTAAAACACTCATGGTTAGAAAATCTGGTGCAGAACTTCTTCTGCAGACATATATTCTCTTCAAGACCATATGAATCTTTGTTGTTTTGATCCGAAATGTTTAAAATGTCCCTTGAAAACTAGATAGTAGAGACCCATTTACTTAATTTAGAGCCAATTCTGATTACCTTGACTTTATACTGAAACTTATAGATTTCGCGAAAAATATTAATTTGTTTAGGGTATGGCTTTATTTCTAATTCTTGAGTTTGTAAGCTTGTTTGTACTTCTAATCTTTCCTAGTTTCAGTTTCAGTTCTATCTAAATGGAGTCTATTTATAGTGGTATGTTTACTTGAACACAGCTGGAAGTAAGTCATTATATTATTAGTTTATGTCTTGAGCGTGTCTTTCATGTACAAATTATCTCTTTTATTGACCAAGTGTAGTTTATGTGCATCATTTTGAAGGCATTTGACCCCCTCTCTCTTCTCATTTGTTTAGGGGTTCATGGTTTGGAGAATTTGATAGTTCGATTGGTATTCAGTGGTGGTTCACATTGTGAGACAAATCAGTATGACAGTATCATTCTATTTTATGTTTGGTTTACTGTTAACCATGACTTTATTATGCTAAAGTATTCTACTAGTCTGTTATATTCATGTGATTGTGAGTTTGCTTCTTCGTTGGATAACTTGAATTTCAATTTGTACAAGTGATGATGAGATGGATTATGTTTCTGAAGTTGCACACTATGAATCATTTACTTAATGATTTGTAGGAGTGACTTGTGATGAATTAATCCTAACTGAGCTTTATTTTTCCTCGTTGGTTTTAAGTGATGATGAGATGGATTATGTTTCTGAAGTTGCACACTATGAATCATTTATTTAATGATTTGTAGGAGTGACTTGTGATGAATTAATCCTAACTGAGCTTTATTTTTCCTCGTTGGTTTTAAGTGATGATGAGATGAATTAAGTTTCTGAAGTTGCACACTATGAATCATTTATTTAATGATTTGTAGGAGTGACTTGTGATGAATTAATCCTAACTGAGCTTTATTTTTCCTCGTTGGTTTTAAGTGATGATGAGATGGATTAAGTTTCTGAAGTTGCACACTATGAATCATTTATTTAATGATTTGTAGGAGTGATTTGTGATGAATTAATCCTAACTGAGCTTTATTTTTCCTCATTGGTTTTAAGTGATGATGTGATGAAAAATTGCTACTGCACTTCATGAAATGTGGTTTAAGATGGCACTCATAGTCAGCACTAGCATGGTGGATCATTGATTTTACAACTTATGTTCATACATCATATTATTTTGTTTTGCTGGATTGATAATTCCTTAATATCGGTAAATATTTTACAGCCAGGATACCTTTTACATTGAGGATTTTGATATGCAATGCTTGAAGCTTAGAGCTGTGTCCAGAAATCTTTGGGAAGATATGGGGCATTGCCAGGAAATTTAGTTTCGGTTCTTCTATCTGTGCTGATACACTCTTCAAGCAGGTAAATTTTTTGATGATGGATTATCTCATGCAAGTTCTTTGATTATTTATTGTATTTTTCGTTTTCTGTCAACAGATCATATTTGTGCACAGGAAGTACATTGATGAAAACACATTTGGGAAGATAAAAGTGATTCTCTATGAACTTAGACAACGTGCATGGTGACTCTGTAAGTTTTTCCAGAGATAAAGAAAATGCTGTAGTGTGAAAGAGATGACATTTGCTTCATTTCTTTGATTCTTACGAAATATATTAGGCATGAAGAATCACACTTTTTTACCATGATATTCTGATTTTCTGCTTATGGAAATTACTATTTCTAAACTACATCATTCTAAAAGTTGTTCAACTTTAACAATCATATGAATAGATTTTGGAATTGTTTGTGCTTCACAATTTGTATTGCTCATGGAAAAAATGAGCACCTGCATATCCTAGCTTAGTAGCCAAATGAAAATCTTTCATTCCAATGGTGCTAGACTCTTCCAAGCAGCTTTGAAGTATGAAGACCTCAATCCCATGTCCCTGTAGAATCTGTAGGCTGTTCTTTTTTTTTGATGTGAATCTGTAGGCTGTTCTTGCTGAGTACTCTCCATAAGGGCTTAACTTCCATCTCAGCCAGTTTTTATTCTCACTCAGTCTGCATTGTTGCAAGTCTTGAAAGAGGCACTCTTTCTCTTGCATTGGTGTATCATATAAAACTCTAAGCGGTCTTGGACTCCAACTCCAAGTTGATTAAGCACCTCTGAGAGCTGAATGTGTCCTCTAGATTCCATGCTATCTGAGCTAGTGATGGGAACTAATTTGCTACACTCAGACCCTCCATCTAGTTGTCTTTCCAAAAGAAAAGCGACATTCCATCCCCAGGGTCCAGCTAATTTTCATCTTGAATTGATCCTGTAGGCTGAACACTCCTGTCTAGATTTGAAAACAACATAGGGATAGGACACGACTACACATACAGTACTCATGCTTTTATGTTAATAATTACATAAACTATTAGTCTGTTAATACCATGTTGATTTGGTTGTCTGGTAAACTACTTCAACTTATGTTAGTCTCTTGAAAATGTAGTAATATGAACCTGTATTCACCAATATTTTATGATATTAGTATGAAATTTAACTATTGCATTTTACTTGTGTGGTACCTAGTGTAGTGAATAATCTAATAAATGACACTCTTGTGAATTATACAGAGCCAGCGAATTCCATCGACTTCTAGTCACGCACATACATCTGGACAAAATATCAATGGGAATCAAAGCAATGCCGAGCCGCTTCAGTAGACTTTGCCATTGTTGAGTTAAATTTGGACTTTAGTCTTTTTATGTTTTGTGGAAACTGAATTTATGCTTTGTTAAAGAGATTGATGTATAACAAGTATATTTCTAACTCTTTGTATGACCATTTTTAGAAAAGTAATTATTGTTTATTGTGGTCCATGATTATATAGTTGTTTATTATGCTATTAGTGATTTTAAGATTTGAAAATTTGATGTGACTACAGATATTTTGAATTTGTGACCTATTTTTAAAATAGTTGGGAAAAAAACCCGATGCCGGGATACATATCGATCCACCGAACGTGGCGAATTATTTTTTTTTAAAAAAATTGAACCTATAACGGCGCTTTTAAAAGCGCCGTAATAGACCTACGAATTGTAACGACGCTTTTTAAAAACGCCGCCATAGGGCTACGGGTTCTAACGGCGGTTTAAAAATGCGCCGTTACAAGCTGTACACATGTAGCGGCGTTTTTTAAAAACGCCGGTATAGGCATCCAACCTACAATGGCGCTTTTCTAGAACGCCGTTACAGATCATAGGCCTATAGCGGCGCCTTTTAAGACGCGCCGTTGTAGACCTATGGTCTGTAACAGCGCTCTAGAAAAGTGTCGCGATAGGCCCATGATCTGTAACGACGCTCGATGTAACGGCGCTGCTCGCGGCAATAATTAAAACGCCGCTACCATCTATGGCGGCGTTTATAAATGCCGCTATAGACAGAAAAAAAACGCCGCTATAGGCTTTCCGATTAGTAGTGCGAGGTGATTGCAGTGTTAGAAGAAGAAGGTGCCAAGGTTGTAAATGCCAGCTTCTCTATCGTTAGTGAAAAGATTTTCTACATCATTCACTATTAGGTAATAATTCACTTGTTTCGTCCTATTTCATCATAAGAAATATATACATATATATATATATATATATATATATATATATATATATATATATAGGGTAAAAGGGATATGAGCAACTTGCTGATTAATAAATGAGCAAGTGATTATGTGGCATGCATGTGATACATTTGACAACTAACTCTTTTAAGGATTTTCCAATCACATGCATGCCACATCATCAATTGTTTATTTACTAAATGAGCAAATTGCTCATACCCCTTTTTCCCATATATATATATATATATATATATATATATATATATATATATATATATATGCTATTATGAGATGGTGAGATGAGTGAGATGAAAATGTTTTTTGAGAGATAAGTAATTTGAGTCATCTGAATCTTGATCACACCGTTCACATTACTCTACATGTCATCAAGATGATGTGTGCCAAATTTCAAACAATTCAGAGACATGTAGCCTATGCATTAAGATGTTCAAAAAAATACATATATGTATTTAGTACCATCTTCATGACATGTTGAACGTTTTGATGCATAGACTAGAGGTCTTCAAATCGCTTGAAATTTTGTACACACCATCTAGATGGCATGTAGAGTGATGTGAACAGTGTGATCGAGATTCGGATGACTCAAATCGCTCATATCTTAAAAAAATATTTTCATCTCACCATCTCATATTAGCATTATTCTATGGGAAAAAGGGGTATGAGCAACTTGCTCATTTAGTAAATAAGCAATTGATGATGTGGCATGCATGTGATTGGAAAATCCTTAAAAGGATTAGTTGTCCAATGTATCACATGCATGCCACATAACCACTTGCTCATTTACTAAATGAGCAAGTTGCTCATATCCCTTTTACCCTTATTATATATATATATATATATATATATATATATATATATATATATATATATATATATATATATATATATATACTACCTTGAAAGGAATCTATATTTAGCCCACGTCCTCGGGTGCCAATCACGACGACCTGCAGTTATGATTTGGATTTCGAAGGTTGGTTGAGTGTGCGAAGAAGTAGGGGTTTGGGATGAAGGTAGAGCCGAAGAAAGCGGCTGGTGCTCATGCTCCGTTCTGTTAGGGAGTGATTGGGAGGGGCGGTGGCAGCATTCGGGCTTCTTCACCCGATGACCACAGTCTTCGGGGCATCACCGCTACTACGCCCTCATCATTGAATCTGACGTCCAACGCCACTGCCCGTTGTTGCGAGAGGAGAAGGTGATGCTTCAGTCCGTTGGGATTTGTTCTGGTTTTTTGCTTGAGAGAGAGAGAGTGTGAGAGAGTGAGTGAGTGAAGATGTTGCTTTTCACTATTCTATGTTGGTGTTTGTCTGTATTTGTGAGAAATCAGTGAAGTAATGTTGACTTCAAAATAAGACCACAAAAAATTTTAAGCACATGCTTTAATTTTTCTAGCTGAGCCAGCCTTTTAGTTTACAAGTGAGGGCACATAGAAAGTTCCATTTGACCCTGGGCCTGTTCCCACCTTGAGACAGGTGAGGCGGTCGTCTCAAACCCTAAAACTCTTTACAATTTTAGAGATCCCAAATTTACATTTTTCATGTAAATATAGACACATATTTTGTGTATAAAAACATTTATATTCTAATTAGGGTCCTTCAAAAAATTTATTTGATTTTTTCATCTCGAGATCCCGGTAACTAATTAGTGCCGGCCCTGATTTAACCCCATCATCCCCAAGACCACAGCATATATAAGTCAATGTCCTTTCCCTAAATATAATGAACAACATAATCCTTCATCACTCGCTCACTCACCCCACAAATAGAAAGAAAAAAACTCACTCACCCCACAAATAGAAAAAAAAACACACGCAAACAGTGTGGTGAGGTCCACACGAAAAGTCTTCTTTCCTAGTTGCTTCTTCTCCTTTCCAAGTCCTTATATATCCCCTCCAAAGCCTGTCACCCACTCTTCTGTTGTAATCACTTAATTTCACCCTCGTTTCTCACTTAATTACCTCTCTCTCTCTCTCTCTCTCTCTCTCTCTCTCTCTCTCGTTCTCGCTTCTCCGGTATCGAAAATGAAGAGTAATGGCTGTGGTGGTGGTGGTAGTGGCAACAAGATAGATAGAAAGATTGTGGAGAAGAATAGGAGGATCCACATGAAGAGCTTGTGCTTCAAGCTCTCCTCTCTCATCCCAAAACAAGACCTCAATCTATCTAAGGTATGCATGCTCACTTGGCTTCCTCCTCTTTTAGTTACTCCTATCGAGTAATACACCCAAATCGATCACCTTTTCACCCCAAGTTCAAAGATTGGTTAAAATAACGAAACAAGAGTTCTTCAGAGTACTGATAGTCTGACACCGATACAATAGAAATTATTCAAACAAGTCAAACGCTACGGAAACAACAAAGCTCTTGAGCGAAAATTTTGCCGTGCTGACCCACTTTTTGAAAATATTTGGCGTTCCGACCTACTTCCAAAAACAATTAGCAATTTATCCATGTTTAGGACACGTCAGCATAAACCGTTATTCGAAATAACGGCATAGGTTATTTGCATGCCGTTATTTTCAATAACGGTATCTATATTTAAAAAAAATGTCATGCCGTTATTTGGAGTAACGGCATAGGTTATTTTGTTTTTCGGCAGCTTGTAGTCTTCAATTAGAAAAAAATTGCAAGTGTGAAAACCTTATAACAGATGCCGTTAATTCAAATAACGGCATTCTCAATACTGATATCGTTATTTGGAATAACGACATCAGTTATAAATTTTTTTAATAAAAAAGTAACTTATTATTCATCCTCTGTGACGAATAAGTTAATTTTTTTAAAAAAAATTAACTTATTATTCATTCTCTCTGTTTCCAAACAACGGCAAGAGTTCATTTATATATAACTGATGCCGTTATCTCTAATAACAGTATCAGTCATTCGAATGCCGTTATTGAGGATAACGGCATTATTTATAAGTTTTTTCACACTTAGAATTTTTTAAAGTTAGAACATTCACACTTGTAAGAGAAATATACTGATGCCGTTATTCTAAATAACGGCATGGAAAAAAAAATGTAAAATGGATGCCATTATTGAAAATAACGGCACATAAATAACCTATGCCGTTATTTCTAATAACGGTTTATGCTGACGTGTCCTAAACAGGGGCAGATCACTAATTGTTTTCGGAAGTGGGGCAGGGCGCCAAATATTTCCAAAAAGTGGGTCAGTACGGCAAAATTTTCCTCTTGAGCATCATATTAATTGAATCTTATATGTAGAATAATTTTCCGTTGTGCACCAGACCTCTGTGTACACTCGGTCTTTCCGTCTTCGTATCGACGATCCGAACCGTTCACATTGATCTACACATCTAAATTTGTCTAAATACGTAAAATTAAATTATTTGAAATTCATTTTCCCATCCATCTTGGGACTATAAAAACAACAATTTTCAGCCATCAATTTTAATTGGATTTAGCAACCACAGCAAGAAGTTTTTGCAAGTTTCAGTTCTATTACTTTTACCTTTACAAAGAATACTAATTGATACTGTCCCCTATGAAAACCTATTATTTTTTCCTAAATATTGTCAGTTGGTCGTCATCATATTCGGTATTAATTAACATGATTGTAGTTTCTGATTGGTTTTTAAACTAATTTTTTCAAACAACCACATGATCGATGAATTATTTAGCTCTTTAATCTCTAAACGATTAAGAAACATCAACATTTAATGATAGTTTCAACTTTCAACTACTTCTTTTATATAAAGAGTAACACCAGGGTTCTCTTTAAAATATTTTTTTTTTATAATAAATAGATTGCGAATAAAATCATACCTCTGCCATAATTGTCTAAGCCATGCTGGCCATATATAATTTATCTTCTTTGTGTGTATTTTAAGCCAGATTCTAAGGTGGCGTTTGGTACGTGAAAATGTGCAAGGGAATCTCATATTTTTTTTAGATTATCTTGTTTGGTATGTGACAAGCATAGTTTTAGAAGGAATGATAGAATCTCAAGGGAATCAAAATACGAAGGATTTCAATTCCCCAAAAACCATAGGATTTGAGAATTCCCGTGAGATTTTCATAACAAACAATAAAATAAACAAAAAAACTAGAATAAAAATATATTCCTCCCTAAAATCATGGGATTTAAGCATTCTCATGTGATTTCCATAACAAACAATTAAAAAAACCAAACAAACTAAAATAAAAAATTACAATAATAAATGATTCCCGGGAATGCAATGTACTATACCAAACGCGATAATGCAACATTCTCGGGAATCTTTATTTCCACCCTTACATTCCCGGTAATCCTTTTATTCCAGAAATTTTCCAATCCGTATACCAAATGTTCCCTAGATGAAATGTAGGAAGTGACTCCCTGTATATATTATCTCTTTGTGCAGTGATACTTTAGATCATTGGTTGTCATCGCTGTCACTATAGTTGTTGTTGCCGTTTCAGACGTAACCAATTAATATTAAATGTTTTGATGTCCCTTAATTTGTTGTGCAAGTTGCAAGTAAAAAGTAAAGTGACATTAATTTACCTTTTTTTTACTTGCGACTTGTGTTTGGAATGAAGAAAATCAGTGCATATTGTAATACATGTGCATCCGATCGAATGCATTGGACAAGTCCAATAACATCTTTACCTTTCATCTCAGGATGCAATGTCACAACATGACCATCTGGATCAAGCAGCCTCATACATAACAAAGTTGAAGGAGCGAATAGAGAGACTGAAGCAGATGAAGAGATGTGCCATGGGCGAAGGAAGCGACAAGGAGATAGAGGGGGATCTGGCTGCGTCAGTAGAACTTGGGCTATCAGTTGTCGAGGTGAGACACCAAGATTCCATCTTGGAGGTGGTCCTCATAACTGGGCTGAAGAAGAATTTCTTCTTTCACGAGGTGATTGCAGTGTTAGAAGAAGAAGGTGCCGAGGTTGTAAATGCCAGCTTCTCTATCGTTAGTGAAAAGATTTTCTACACCATTCACTGTAAGGTAATAATTCACTTGTTTCGTCGTATTTCATCATAAGAAATATTTTTTATTTTATTTTTTTTACCTTGAAAGGAATCTATGATTAGTGCAAGATAAAATGAAGTTAATCAAATAACAGTTTTACTAATATATGTAAACTATTAATCTCTGATTGCAGGCAATTTCATCAAGAATTGGTCTTGATTCTTCAATAGTATCTGAAAGGTTGAAGGAACTGATTCAATGATCGATGCTTACTCCGAAGCTCCCTATTGAAAGCGCGGTGTCCCTAATTCCAAAAGTGAGGCACATGTTTTGCCGTTGGTGGTGAAGGAAGCGGATATTTTTAGAAAGTCTTAAGCGCAAGTCCTTGTAAATCTGAAGTTTACATGTTACAACTGCATACAACTTTATTTATTAGTCGGGTCCGTCACATTATGTAAAACCATCATGCATCCCACATTTTGAGAGATGAACATATAATTAATGGTTTGTGTACTGATATAAAAGTAAAAGATTTTCTGTTGGCTGTTTTGCTTCAAACCCAAGATTCCTTCCTTTTCCTTTAGTCCCACATTGGTGGGAAAGACCACCATGTGAGTATATATAATACAAACCACTCTTTATCACATTGTAGTCTAGTGTGGTGTGGAGAGAACCCGTGGGCCACACGCGTGCGTTGCTGCGGCCTGCCCCGCCCCGCGTAGTGGCCACGGGTATGCGCGCCCGCATCTGCGGACACGAATGCCGATCCGAAATTGCTCTTCGGGTTCGGGTTGAGATCCAAAACTTCTTTTGCTGTTTTTTTTTCTTCTTTTGACTAATTCCACTTAAACGTTGGATTAGTTTTCAGATCCGATTTTTCTGGCCTCCTTCTCTCCCAACGTTCACACGTTCACGTGTATTTGTATTCCAAACCCTCTTCCGTTTTCCTACTACTGAAACCTGAAAAATACCGCATCTGATCCACACAAAAGAATACATTCTTTCTTCTACGCTTCGCTGCTTTCGCGAACCGCAAGCACAGCAACACAGTTCCCTTCGCTGCTTCCGCTCCCTTTCATTTTTCACCTTCGTTCTGGGCAAGGCTAAGTTCGGGTCATCTCTCGACGTTGTGTGCGACAGCGAGACGCCGGTGATACCGGGGGTTTTACCACTAGGAGCATCTGCGAAGCGTCTGCACATAAGACCGCGGATCAACTCTTAGGGCAATGCGTATCGCGCGACTTCCCCATAGGCCGGTAAATCCGTTTTTATTTCTTTTGTTCCAACAGATTAAAAAGATTTGAAACAATTTTATGTAACAATCTAAGAGTTGATACGTATTGTTAATCTAATTAGTTTAGCATATATTGTTAACTGAGAACAGCCATCTTGTTAATCTGATTAGTTTAGCATAAACTGTTAATTAAGAACAACCATATTATCAATCTGATTAATTTAGAATTTGTTGTTAATTAAGCATACATTCTAATATAATTCTCCTCTAAACTTTCCAATAACATACACTAGTCTGACCAATACTTAGATGTTCTGCATCGTTCGTGAATATTAGTCTCACTTTGAAACTGCTGGATCTGTAATTGTGTGTGCTCATAACTTGCTAATAATTTGCTTGCCTTTTGTTAATCTGTCAATTAAGCATATACATATTGATTAACTGATTAATGAGCACATATAAACAGAATTGCTTATTGTTAATCTGTTAATTTAGTACATTCTGTTTGATTAAGATAGCTTGATACATCATACACAGTTTTGATTAAGATACACTACATTCTGTTAATTCACTTCTTTATTAAATATTGTAAAGGCTAAATAAATAAATAAATTATTAGTGTAATTCGAAGCTGAATCCGAAGCTTTAATATTATCTTCGTTAATCACAATTTCGAGACAGATAATTAAATAATGTTGCATACGGGATTCGAACCAGTCACCCCCGAGAACACAACCGCACAGAGTGACCGCCTGAGTTACATGCGCCTGATAATTAAATTTTGTTGCATCACTATAGATTCCCACACTGTAGAATATTATATAGCTTTAAAATCCTTACATCATTAATTTATTGTTAAATCACAAAATTTGTTGGCACGAATTTGTGTTGTTAGATTCACTTAAATATTCTCAAAGTCTTAGAATACTTCTTGCTGTACATTTGTTTTATTATCTTGCAATTTGCTAGTATAATTAAGTGTCTTGTTATATTGTGAATAGCATTACCACCTGCATAACAATATCAAGACGATTATTAGCTGTGGTGCTAGATATTTCTTAGTATCCTTTAAACATTTAGATAAAGGAATAGTTATTGATTTTGCAAATTCCTTAAAAGAAATCTAAAGGTCTTAAAAGGAAAGATAAATTTGGGAACAAGCCTAAAGGGTCCTTCTGTCAACCGGGTGTAAACAGCCCTAAGCGACACGGTACTTAAGCGTCTTCGGACCACCGCTAGCTGGGAACCGACTCCTACAGCTAACCCAAATTAATCAGAACTTGATAGACTAAAGATTTGTTTAGGTTGATTAGCAATATCATTAAACTATTGTCTAGAACCCGCGACACCTTTATTGAGTAGCTATAGTATTATTTCTGTAGCCTCTAGACTGTTATACTATTAAATCATGACTGGGAAAGAAGAGACCGCTTCTGCAAAGCCAGCCAAGTTTGATGGCACCCACTTCAAAAGGTGGCAGAGTCAGATGAAATTCTGGCTCACCACTTTAGGACTCCTTTCAGCAATTGATGGATCCACACCCAACACAGCTGAGTCTGACAAATTTGAGTCCACCAAAGAAGTTTCTGAATCCACTTTTTCATCTCAAACTCCTAAGGAATCCGCTAGTTCCCAAAAACCAAAAACCCCTAAGAAAATAGACTTTCACTGTTTTCATCGAATCCTAAGCGCTTTATCTGACTCCCTTTATGACATATTCTTTGAATATAAAAATGCTAAAGAACTTTGGGACGCTTTAGACGATGAATATGGTTGTGATGATGCTGGAATTGAAAGATTCAATTCTTCAGCTTTCAATAGGTATTTCATGGTAGATAACAAACCTATGAATGACCAAATCCATGAATTCTAAGAATATGTGAGGCATATTCAAACAAAAGGTACAACCTTTTCTACTGAATATAAGATAGCTTGCCTAATAGATAAACTCCCTCCTTCTTGGTCTGATGTCAAGAAGGAACTCACTCATACTCAAGGTGAGCTTACCTTTGCCCAAGTCCTAAAGAAGATTAGAACAGAAGAACAACTTAGGCTTAGGTCAAACCCTAAAAATGAGTCTAAAGCAAAGGTAAACCTTGTAGTGTCAACCCAAGGCAAATCCAAACCTAATAATCCTCACAAACCTAAGAAAACCTCCTTCAAGAAAAAGAACTTTCAGCCTCATCACCAGAATCACCAAAACCACCAAAACCGCCAACACCAGCAAAACCACAGGACTAGAAACTTCGGTCAGACTCAGGACCAACAAAAGTTTTGTTTGGTGTGTGGAAGAACAAATCATCTATCCTTCAATTGCTTTCATAGGAAGAAGGAACCAATGAAGACCCCTTATAAGGGAAAAGGCCCTACCAAACCAGAAGCCAACATGATTCTAAATGGATCTTCTAGTTCCTTCAGGTCAGTGTCTTTCCAACCATCTGTTAATATTTCTTACCATTCTGATGACTGGTGGTTGGATTCTGGAGCTAATGTTCATGTTTCATTTGATCGCTCCTGTTTTTCAAACTATCAGGAATCATGTGGAGGAGGCATAACCCTAGGAGATGAATCAACGGCACAGATTATAGGAAGAGGAAGAATAGATCTGAAGATGACATCAGGGAAAAATCTACCTCTTCATGATGTACTTCATGTGCCGTCAGTTAGGAGAAGCTTAGTTAGTGGTTCCCTTCTTGTAGCGTCAGGTGTCAAAATTGTAATAAAATTGTATTTTCTAAGAATGAATCTTTTATTGGAAAAGGATATGTAAAGGATGGTCTTTTCATTCTCAGCATTATAAATAAAATGTCAGATCCTTCTCCTGTTGTTTCAAATATAGAATCTTCCAATGTTTGGCATGGTAGACTAGGTCATGTGAATCTGGGTTCTCTTAGAAGGATGATGAACTTAGATCTTATTCCCAAGTCTCCTGTAGATAATAAACACAAATATGAAATCTGTGTTCAAGCCAAACATTCTAGACTGCCTTTCAAATCTATAGAGAGGAATTCTGATCCTCTAGAACTAGTTCATAGTGATGTTTGTGACTCAAATAGGGTTTTGACCCGAGGCGGTAGGAAATACTTTGTCACTTTTATAGATGACTGTTCTAAGTATTGCTATACCTACCTTCTCAAAACCAAAGATGAAGTTCTAGATAGATTTAAGGTTTTCAAATCCGAAGCTGAGAACCAATTAGAGAAAAAGATTAAGATCCTTAGATCTGATCGTGGCAGAGAGTATACCTCAAACGAAATAACTAACTTCTGTGAAGAACACGGAATAATTCATGAGGTGACTGCTCCTTACTCACCACAGTCTAACGGAGTTGCTGAAAGAAAGAATCTAACTCTGTTAGACATGGTGAATGCCATGCTTCTCAGCTCAGGAGCTCCTGATAACTTGTGGGGAGAAGCCTTATTGACAGCCTGTTACATCCTAAACAGGATCCCTAGTAAGTCAAAGGATAAGACTCCCTATGAATTATGGAAAGGTAGAACTCCTAGAGTCCATTACCTTAAGATCTGGGGATGTCTAGCAAAAATAGGAATCCCTAAACCTAAAAAGAGAAAGATTGGACCTAAGACTGTAGATGCTGTATTCATAGGATATGCCCTAGATAGCAATGTCAATAGATTTTTAGTGACTCATTCTGAAGTAAATGAAATCTCTAATAATACCATCATAGAAGCTAGAGATGCAGTTTACTTTGAGAATATATTCCCTTTTAAGGATAGAATTTCTTCCAACCCCTCCAGTCATTCCCTGCCTCCTTCTACCAGTTCCCATTCTCAACCTTCTAGCTCTCAACCTGATCAAGACTCAGAACCTAGAAGAAGCAAGAGAGGTAGGATTGAAAGAAATTTAGGAGAAGATTTCTTCACTTATTTGATAGAGGGTGATCCCTCAACTTACGAAGAAGCAATATCTTCTCCTGATGCACCTTTCTGGAAAGAAGCCATCAACAATGAGTACAACTCTATTATGGAGAACAGTACTTGGCATTTAGCAGACCTGCCTTTAGGTAGTAAACCTATAGGTTGTAAGTGGATCTTCAAAAAGAAACTTAGAGCTGACGGTACAATAGAGAAATACAAAGCTAGATTAGTAGTCAAAGGTTTCACCCAGAAAAAAGGATTAGATCATTTTGACACCTACTCTCCTGTAGCTAGGATTGCCTATATTAGAACTCTTCTAGCTTTAGCATCCATTCATGACTTGATAATACATCAAATGGATGTAAAGACAGCCTTTTTGAATGGAGACCTAGAGGAAGAAATTTACATGGAGCAACCTGAAGGTTTTATTGCTAAGGGTCAAGAAAAGAAAGTTTGCAGGTTAGTAAAATCTCTTTATGGCCTAAAGCAAGCTCCCAAGCAATGGCACAGCAAATTTGATAAAGTGATTTTAGAATATGGCTTCTTACCAAATGAGTATGATAAATGTATATACTCTAAAATCACTGATGGAAGTTGTGTCATTATATGCTTATATGTAGATGACATCCTTATTTTAGGATCAACACTTGAGTTAATAAATAATACTAAAGATTATTTATCTAGCATGTTTAATATGAAAGATCTAGGAGTAGCTAACCTGATTCTAGGAATGCAAGTATCCAAATCCAAGGAGGGTTATACTCTCTCCTTAGTACATTCTATTGAGAAAATGCTAAGAAAATTTGAGTACTTTGATAAGACACCTGCTCGTACTCCTTTTGACAGTAGTATCATTCTCAAGAAGAATGAAGGTTCACCTGTAGAACAACATAGATACTCTCAAATGATAGGTTCTCTTATGTATATATCAAATAGAACTAGACCTGATATTGCATTTGCTATTGGGAGACTTAGTAGATATACTAGTAACCCAAACCGGTCACATTGGTCAGCATTAGAAAGAGTATTTAGATATCTTAAGGGTACTATAGATTACAAACTTCATTATTCTAGACACCCTGATATCATAGAAGGTTACTCAGATGCAAACTGGGTAACAGACTCACATGATGTGAAATCCACAACTGGATATGTCTTTACCTTAGGAGGTGCTGCAATATCCTGGGGTTCATGTAAACAAACCATCATAGCTAGAAGTACTATGGATTCTGAAATGATAGCTTTGGATACTACTTGTACAGAAGCTGAATGGCTAAGAAATTTGATTATGCATATACCTGTTACTAATGTTCCTGTTCCTCCTATTTCCATAAACTGTGATAATAAATCTGGTATAGAACTACTAAAGCATGATTCTGTGAATGCTAAGATGAACAGACACCTGCAGCTGCGCTTCAAGTCAATCAAGAGCCTATTAGGCAAATATGTGGTTCTTGACTATATAAAGTCAGAAAAGAACCTTGCAGACCACTTAACAAAGGGTCTGTCTAGGACGTTGATCCTAGAATCATCGAGGGGGATGGGGTTAAGCCCATAAGTAAGTCACCAGCAGTGGCAACCCAACCGAGTCTGACTGGAGATCCCAAGAAGCCGGTTCAATGGGTAGAAACAAGCTGGACTTCGGTGACTATTATGGAACACTGACTCAGAGATTAAATTCTCATTAATTAATGCCCAGGTGGCTGTACGAGGTTGTACAATGATATCCCATCCCTATGGTGACAGTGTTCCTGTGTGATCTGGTTAGCATGAGTTCTAAACTCTTAATAGGTCCAAACATTATTATGTAGGGTTGACTCCGATCACCAACCCTTTGAGGACTTACCTATATGAGAGTTCGTGAAAGCCGCGACTATGGGACAGGGCGATCCCAGACAACTCTCATGAATATGGAAAAGTGCGCATGGCCATTCAAAAGCGCCACCCGATAGACCTAAGAACCTCTAGCGTACTATGTGTGCTATTTTCTGAATCTGAGTCAAGAAGTCTGATTCAAGGCGTAGTCCATCAAGCACTTCTTCAGACAAAGACAATAGTCACTACGTGAGATTCAAGGCTGTAGTCCATCTCATCTATGCATAGTATACTCTTGCCCAGAACTTATATATCATTACTCTTTTGTTATCACTGCCTTTGAATCTTGGTTTTGGGGGGGGATTGTTGGCTGTTTTGCTTCAAACCCAAGATTCCCTCCTTTTCCTTTAGTCCCACATTGGTGGGAAAGACCACCATGTGAGTGTATATAATACAAACCACTCTTTATCCCATTGTAGTCTAGTGTGGTGTGGAGAGAACCCGTGGGCCACACGCGCGCGCCGCCGCCGCCGCCCGGCCCGGTTCGGTTCGGCGCGCGTAGTGGGCACGGATATGCGCGCCCGCATCTGCGGACACGAATGCCGATCCGAAATTGCTCTTCGGGTTCGGGTTGAGATCCAAAACTTCTTTTGCTGTTTTTTTCTTCTTTTGACTAATTCCACTTAAACGTTGGATTAGTTTTCAGATCCGATTTTTCTGGCCTCCTTCTCTCCCAACGTTCACACGTTCACGTGTATTTATATTCCAAACCCTCTTCCGTTTTCCTACTATTGAAACCTGAAAAATACCGCATCTGATCCACACAAAAGAATACATTCTTTCTTCTTCGCTTCGCTGCTTTTGCGATCCGCAAGCACAGCAACACAGTTCCCTTCGCTGCTTCCGCTCCCTTTTATTTTTCACCTTCGTTCTGAGCAAGGCTAAGTTCGGGTCATCTCTCGACGTTGTGTGCGACAGCGAGACGCCGGTGATACCGGGGGTTTTACCACTAGGAGCATCTGCGAAGCGTCTGCACATAAGACCGCGGATCAACTCTTAGGGCAGTGCGTATCGCGCGACTTCCCCATAGGCCGGTAAATCCGTTTTTATTTCTTTTGTTCCAACAGATTAAAAAGATTTGAAACAATTTTATGTAACATTTTCAGGGCCCCAAAAAAACTATTATATATTGCCTAGATTAGGTAGTCCGTACTTAGATTCCATGTCTAAAGTTGCTGCAATAACAACATCATCTTCAAGCAAAAGAGTTTCTCTCTTAGAAAAGTATATAGAGAGACTAATCAAAAAAAATTCAAAAGATCATTATCAACAAAAAGAGTTTCTCTCTCTAGACTAACCCAAAAAAATCCAAATGAAACCCTAGATCTGAGTTCGGTTGGGGGCGGCGGCTTAGCCTCGCCACTACCGCCCCGACACGATGGTCCCTGTCGTCCCTCCTTATCGTTGATCTCCTCCCCATCGCGCTCCCCGTCCCCATCTCCCGTACCCTCCCGATCCCCCTAGATCTGTCGGAGATCTGTTGCCCAAGATCTGAGGTCGTCTTCATCTTCGCCATCCCCAGATTTGTCGGAGATGGCGAGCCCCTATGGTGGGGAGTTCGTAGCGCCCCAGATCCGCCACCGCTTTTCCGGATCTGATCGACGGCGGGCGGGGCGTCAGAACTGTAACACCCCGTAATTTCTAAAGGCATATATAGTGGTATAATATGTAGTGTGTGTGTGTGTGTGTGTGTGTATATATATATATATATATATATATATATATATATAATATGGTGATGGCAAAGTGGTAAATATTGTGTATGAGGGGGTGGGGGGGCACCGTTGAAGAACAGCAAAAGCTTCTGTTGTATTCGGTGATGTCATTGTTGACGTCACCAAGGGGGCCTCGCCCGGTTTGAGATGAGCAGCTTAGGTGCTGCGGTCGTCACCTGTGGCACGTGGGCATGGGGTCCACTGTGTGGTTCTATGCTCACGAGGAGAGAGAAATAGATGGGAGAAGATAGTCCCATATCGGGAATTGAAATAGAATAAATAATAATAAATAATATAGCCTATGATCAAGAGTCACCAATCCGGTTAACCACCTTTTGAGAGGCAGCCTATGGTGGGTAGTTTTACTATACTATAAATAATTTGTCTGATAAATTATATAAATTGTCTGAGTTTGGGGCAGGGGCGTTACAAGAACTTGTAAGGCGCGCCTTTGATCTCGTCACCGCCACCGATCAGCCATCTTCGTCATCGCCAGCCTTTTCTTCGGCAACGGGTGTTCTTTGACGCCGCTCCCCCACCGTCGTCCCTCCCCTTCTTTGGCACAGGAATCGGCACCATCGCCGCAACCACCATGTCCATGCCTTCGGTGCCAATCTTGGCGATCAGCAGCTATGATTTGGATTTCGAGGGTTGGTTGAGTGTGCGAAGAAGTAGGGGTTTGGGATGAAGGCAGAGCCGAAGAAAGAGGCTGGTGCTCATGCTCCGTTCTGTTAGGGAGTGATTGAGAGGGGCGATGGCAACATCCAGGCTACTTTACCCGATGACCACAGTCTTCGGGGCATCACCACCACTACGCCATCATCATTGAATCTGACGTCCAATGCCACTGTCCGTTGTGGCTAGAGGAGAAGGTGATGCTTCAGTCCGTTGGGATTTGTTCTTGTTTTTTGCTTGAGAGAGAGAGAGTGAGAGAGTGAGTGTCACGCCCCGCTTTCCAAAATGCGGAAATACGAGTTCGTGATCGAGGTCCAGCGAATGATGCGAATACACCATTCATAAGCTGTACAGGTAACTCAATAACAAGATAACAAAACAAACCACGCAGGCATGTAAAATCACAATATGATAACAAAAGTTATGACATATTCCATTACATAACCAACAGCTGGAAATAAAAGTAGTTACAGGTCAAACATACCCGGATTACAATAAAGACTAGCATGAATAAAAGATGAACTAAAGTAACATGATAATTAACAAGACTAAAATACTTGATCAGTAACTCCTTCGGGTAACTCTCCATCCGGGCCTACAAGTACATTATTACAAAAAGAAGAAATAAGAAGATACCCATTAATGCAAGTCACGGACCGCAAGTAGTACAAGCTAAGGAGATAAGTATAAAACGAAACAAGAAGCAGGAAAAGATCATGGAGTCAAGAATCATGTAATAGGAGAAATACAACATGTAAACATGATCATGAACAAGACATCATAAAACAAGTGGCATGCATGTAAACAAGTAAGCAACTAAACAAGTCAACGGGAACATTTACATGTAATTGGATCATGTAAGTGCACGTGTTAATTTCATGTCTTTTATTAACCTAACTAGTGTAGCAATCATGCGTCTTATACTACATGTTTGATACACACAATCAAGTGAACGTTTAGACTTAGTGGTGGATTCTATAGGTCACGTACTCGAAAAAACATGTTAATTATATCTTGTATCGAGATACGTGCATGTGGAACATGTACAGTGTGAACTTGTAATGTGAACATGTAAACTTGTAATTTGCAAACTTGCAACTTGTAACTTGCAACTTGCATCGAGAAACCACGAGCCCCCATCCGAGTACGCTCTTCTATATTGCCCACTACTAAATCTTTCCCATTATACCCTGCCTTGTTATTTTTTTATTACAATCAACATGATCATGATGCAACGAGAACGATATCAAGATATTATCAGGGAATATAAAGGAATATCAAGGAATTATGCATGGAACGTGTTCTAAATCATGAGATGCAAAACACATAGTTATAATGTCATTTACTGGGTCGAATTTCTATTACAAGTTTGGGTCAGAGGCATTTCGGGTTTATAAAATAACTTAGTAATTACGAGGTGATCAATACCATATGCAAAATTTAACCAAGAATAAAAAGATATCATAACTGCATTCTAACTACTATCACGGGTAAAATAATCATGCACATAATCATGTATAATTCTAAGAGTACATATGTGTGTATCAATCGTGTTCATGTAATGCATATGATCATGTAGGAATACGGGATCAACGGATTTTATATAGTAACAGATTTCAAGCCCAAATCGATGAATACGAATTAGAATTTGTAACGGATAGTCAATGAATATACTTACGATATTTTTCAAAGGAAGCTTGTACGAGAACAAACGAATTGTACAAGAGGATACTTGCCTAATAACCGACGACGATGATACCGAATACAAGAATAATGGCTCAGAATCCCGGACAGCGAAGCACGAACACGGAATACGTGCACAAAGAGACAGCAACATAACAAAGCCGGTACAGCAAAACAATCCCTTCTCCAAAACAGCAAACACATAACTCAATCCTCTACAAATAGCAAATAGCAATCAAGCACAGAAATTACCAAACACCGGATCGGATCCCCCTTCACAACACCAAACACCAATTCCCTATTCTTCACCTTCTCCCCAAATGCGACAGAGAGAGTGAGAAGTGGTGGGAGAGACGGGGAGCCAGAGGGAGACGAGGGTGGTCGCGAGTGCTTGCTGGCGGGGAAGAAACACGGGGCGACGAGGAAGGAGTGGACTGCGGTGGTTTGGTGGGAGGACGAGAGAGCATGGGGACGATGGCGGCGATGAGTAATGGTAGTCGACCGAGGGATAGCGGGAGGCTCAACGACGGGCTCGAGCAGGAGGCGATGAGGCCTGGGGGCTCAGGCGGTGATGTAGCACCTTGTAATTTCTGAATAATATAATAAATAATATATATATATATATATATATATATATATATATATATATATATATATATATATATATATATATATGTTAAAAATATATGATGAGAGAGAAGGAGAAGGGGGGGGGGGCACCGGTTTGTTTGAAAACAGCAGATGATGTTGGTTTGGCATGGATGACGTCACCGCTGGTGTTGTGGCGCTATGGGCCCTACCCGGTTTGTGAAGGGACAAGACTGAACTTGCTGTCTTCGGTTCTTCGATGGTGACGTGTGCAGGATGGGGGCCCATGGGCTTTCATATGTACACGGGATTAATAAAAATGGGGAGAATTGATTAGAGTTATCCCATATTGGTAGTACACAAAAATTAATTGAGTATAAATAAAATTGCCTATGATCAAGAGTCACCTAATTGGTTAACCACCTTTTGAGAGGCAGCCTGTGGTGGGCAGTTGTACTACATAGTATCTAATTTGTCTTAAAAATAATAAAAATTGCCTGAGTAATGGGACGGAGCGTTACCAGTGATGGCGAGGGGATGAGGGAACAACGGTGGTGGTCGTCGCGAGCACAGGAGCTTCGGGGTCGACAGGAGGGCAGAGGATGGCAGAGCTTCGGCAATGGCGAGCAGTGCACAGGGGGACGATGGCGACTGGAGGTGGTCGGTGGCTGCGGGGAAGATGGCAATGACTGACGGCGAGCGGCTATGGAGACGAGCAGGGTGCTTCGGGGTGGTTTTGGTAGTGAAGGCTCGACGGGGTTCGATGTGGGGCTTGGTCGAGGCCGCGGTGGAGTGGTGAGGCGAGCGGAGAAGCGCTGGAGGATCGGTGATGAAGGAAATGGGTTTGGGAGCAGGGGCGAGGTGGAGGATGGCTGAGGGGAGCGGAGTGGTTTTCTGCAGTGGAGAAAGAAAACGGACGAGGAAGGGTGCTGCTCTGTTGGATTTTAAGAAAAACAGAAGGGGGGAGAGAGAGAGAAGTGAACGGGGAGACAAAATAATGTAATAAAAGTAATGGGGGTGAGAAAGTGGGGGTAGTTGAGGTAGTGGGGGGTTGGGGTACGGGAATGTGAATGTGCAAAGTGGGGATACGTGAAGGAATTTGTATACGGGTAAGTGTGTAGGATTAACCTGTACAAATATAGATGGATACTGGGTTTAGATCCAACAAGATGTGGGTTTGGGTTTAGGGTTAGAGTCCAATAGGAGATGAGCTTGGGTTGGGCTCAAAAATATTTAATAAATCAATTATGGGATTGGGCTTATAATAAACAATTAAGCTCAGATTAGATATATAAATAAATAATGCAGAATGAATAAAAATTGGGCTTTAAGAATAAATAGTTAAACAATTGGGCTTATAATAAATAGTTAAACAATTGAATAATTGTATATTGGGCTTCATAAAATAGTTTGAATAATAATATTAATATTAGACTGGGCCTAGGCTTTAAGCAATAATTAAATAAAACAGATATATATAATTATAGGATGTAACAAGTAATCAAATAAATAAATTTGTTTTAAATAATTAAAATAAAAGATTCAACATTTGGGTATCATATCAAAAATCATAGAATTAAATATAATTTAGGTTGAAAATCGATAATCATTTGAGAAGAATTTGTTTCAAGATACTAAAAATTTAAAATATGGAAAAATACTTGAAAAATACGTATTAACGGGAACAGAGGTTACAGTGAGTGAGTGAAGATGTTGCTCCTCACTACTCTATGTTGATGTTTGTCTGTGTTTGTGAGAAATCACTGAAAAGAGCAAGAGCGTGAGAGAGGTGAAGATTTCCTCTTCATGGTTCTCTCTTTGACTGCGGTTTAGTGAAGAGTGTTGATCTTTGCGAGGTTGTGGGAGGAGAGGAAGAGAAGACTGAGTTCGGCGGTTGTCAAAATCTCGCCTGTAGTGCTTGGGCCCAAAGAAGGGGGTCCCCCAAGCGATGAGATGGCAGGGTTCGCAGGTGATAAAATCCCGCCTGACTATCTTCAGGTGGGTGTGCACGTGCAGTGGAGGCATTGTACGAAGCTAAATTGACGTACATACATAGCTTTGTGGTTGGGCCTAAGACGGGTCCAATACAATATTAGATGAGTAGGTTTGTCCTCTACGATGGTGTGTATGACTATCGATTTATCGGCCCACCCTTCAGGGCTGTTAGAGGAATTTGTTGTTTGTACGAGTCATGTTGCTTCATGTTTTATTTCATATTTGTAGTTTGTATGTTTTGTTAATTTCTGATTAATGAAACCGGGTGGCCATATTCCACCTTTTCCTTTAAAAAAAAACCAAGCCAACTACTGCATCTCCTGAGATCTGGTACATGATCGTCGTCAGTCACCCATCTCGAAGTAAATCTACACGTTCAAGTAGAGCTCGTATCGGGCCCTATCGGGTCGGGTCCTCCACTACCCGGATCCGGACCCGATACCTCACGGGTCCAAAAATTGGACCCGGACTTGTAAGAACCGGGTCCGGATCTTAGTTAAAAAAATCTACCCATCGGGTCCGGTAGCGTGGAATAAATATTTGCACATAAGTATTTTGCACCCGATATCCTACAGTTCCAATAATTTTTGCACTTAAGTACATGAATAATTATTATATTTACACATTTATATTCAATAATTACTATGTATATGTATATCCCTATAAGATTATTATTCAAATTTAATATTTTTGAGGTATTTTTTAACGGGTTTGGGTCCGGATCCAGATCAGTTCTATTTTGAGCGGACCTGGACCCGGATCTAGAAGTGTATCGGGTCTTATTTTAGGATCCGGACCCAGATCCGTATAGATCGGGTCGGTTCCGGTCCAATACCGAATCCGGATCGGATCCGGATAGCAGGTAAATGTGACAGTGCTACGTTCTACATTAGAACATTAATATATCATCGTAATCAGTTCCTTTCTGTGTGATGTTTGCACTATTGTCAAACAATCTCTGATTTTCTTTTGAATTAATCCATTGCGATATTTGGGGACCATGTGCCCACATTCTAATGCACGCTATTTCTCCATGATTGTCGAATTGCTCACGTTGTGCTTGGACTTACTCGATAAGATATAAGTCAGAAGCCTACAAATTCTTTTCATCCAGTTAATCTAACTTCACATGGTTATATATCATGTATCAGATTGTAGCTTTCTGTGTAGGAGATCTGATAGCTACTTGTGTTGGATCTTCTGAGTGACTCGTATCTCTCTCTACTAGGCCTCTCAGTTTTGCTACTATTCAAGTTAGATGTTAATTTGTCTTTTATTTATCCAAGTGGCTGTGGAAAACTTCATAAAATCACAATACTTCGTCGATCAGTGAAAACTTCTTGAACTCTTGACAGGAAACCTTAAATCTCTTAAAGGCTTTATTTCACCACAAATTTAAAAATAAACCTTGGTTTAACCAGAACATAGAACAAAGAACTGATCGATGAAATATATATTAGAACCACCAGGACTAAACAGACACATAATGATAAACAGTAGTTTATGTGACTCAAACCAACTGATCAGGGTTTTATTTTGAATATAGAATAATCTAGTTGTTTACAAAATTTGATTATAACCAAAAAACAAAGTTTGATTTTCGAGGCACACAAACAGAGAAAGAAGAAGAAGAACAAAACCAATAAAATAAAATAAAATAAAAATGAAAATGAAAATAACAAAACCAAACCGATTGGTGTCGAAGCTTGTGTATCACACAATCTCCTTAAAACAGATTTGCCTCGTCCGAGTACTGGAGTTTGCTAAGACATCTGGCTCCCAGGATGCAACGATAGAAGGCTCGACGTAGGCACCACGTCTAGTTCATGAACTGGACAACGTATGAATTCTACCACCGAACGACTAAGATTTTGAAGCACATAACAGAGGAGGAAGGGAAGAGTTTTTTGTGTGTCAATTCAGGAGAGAGAGACCTCTATTTATAGGGCTAATGTTAGATTTGTAACAGTGGACAAAACATTGATTGCATTTACTGTAACGGCAGACAACTCTTTTAATGCACTGGCTATAACAGCAGACATATAGTTGAATGCATTACTATAACGGCGGATAAAACTATTACGTGAATAAATGGCAGACTAAACTGTTTCTGCCGTTACAGATCGGAAAAAAAATTGTAGCAAAAAGTGGCTCTGCACGGGGTGGGTTCACGTCGGTCCGGCATTCGTGTTCGCAGGACGTGCGGGCGCACACAAGTTGCATGTAATCCAGTCCGAGATTTACACGTGTTTGTTGGATTATAATGCATGTGTTTGTTTGGTGACAAACTCTCCCATTAAAATACTAGAGATTGCTCTATGCTCTACAAATTGCAGATTGACTATCTGAATGTATGCAGATCGAAAGCACATACTTTGTCCACCTTGGAATATCCTCAAGGATATGGCACAACCATTCAACCTCTTTCCCACATTTGACCAGTGTGATAAATTCAGATTCCATCGTGTATTTAGCGATCATTGTTTGTTTCGAGGAGTTCAAAGAAACTGCTGCACCACCTAGTGTAAACACATAGCCACTAGTGAATTTTGGGTTATCACTAGTGATATGGCTAAAAATGGGGTTAAATCGGAACCGTCCAGATTGGGCGCGAATCTTGAAGCTTGGGGGTAAAACGGTAATTTCACATACAAGCGGATCCAAAGCGGGTACTGGATCTCCTTCTCACAGATCCAATAACCCACGAACGGGTCCACTCCAATTGGGTACGGGTCCCGACCCGAAGCGAACCCAGACCAACAGGAGACAAATCAGGATCACTGATTTAACCAAGTCAACGAGCCTGATTTGCTCTCACCGGGAATCAGGGGTTAGTTTCCTAAACAGGCTGTGAGGATTTTTCTCCTAGCAATTACACAGGGAATCAAGCCTCTAATTACTCCCCTGGCAACTATAAATACCTCCCCTCTGCCACTGTGACGAGGTAATCACTCTTTTTCCACCTTAAGCTCTTTCTTTAATCATCACTGGTTACTGACAAGAGCGTCGGAGGGTGCATCGCCGGAATCAACCCCGGTGTCTCGCACTTCCTTGCAGGTCGCGACAGGAGCAAGAAGGCTTGGATCAGCTATTTAGGTTTTCTCGAACTCACAAATCTTATCTGTTTACCCCCACACCGAAATCAGCGGTAACAACTAGATATCCAGTTCACATCACTATATCCTTCAAGTACAGTCGAATATCTTGTATAATGCAGTCCATAGTTACGAGTAAAACGTAAGTACTTCAGTACTCCTGTAATCGCTTGACAATGCTCGCTTCCAGGATTACTCGTCTCTCTCTTAATGGTTTTTTTTCATAGAGGACCATCACTAGAGCTCACTGCTTCTTTGAAAGTTTGGGGTTCACCTTCAAGCATAAAATTTAAGAAATCTGGACCAAATGATTTTTCCGTTCTTGTTATTTTACTACGTCTAGGTTCCTACTCAACTTCTTCATCTTGGTTTTCACTATCGTCACTGATAGTCTCATGTGTTCGTTTGGAAGATCTTGGTTCTTCCTTAGACTTACATGGAAATACATTTTCAAAGAATGATATATTTTTGGACTCCATTATCATGTTCTTTGGTATATCAAGAATATCGAATTTATATACCAAGAATCGATAAGTGCTACTATTTTGTGCATATCTAATAAAAATGTAGTCAACCATTTTTGTCATATTTTCACTTTCTTGGGTGGAGGTACTGCCACCTTGGCAAGACATCTCTACATTCGCAAATAATTATAGGATGCCTTTCTTCCTTTCCATAGTTCATATGGAGTTTTCTTTTCTTTCTTTTTGGGTACCTTATTCGAAAGGTAATTTGTTGAAAGATTAACTTCTCCTCAAAAGTTTGGTGGCAAACCAGAACTTATTAACATTGCATTCATCATTTCCTTCGATGTTTGATTCTTTCGCTCAGCAACACCATTGGACTGAGCAGAATAAGACGTTGTGATTTCATGTATAATCTCATGCTTAGCAAAAGTTTCAGCAAATGGCGATTCATACTCTCCACTTCGGTCATTTCTTAGTGCCTTAATTTTCTTATTGAGTTGATTCTCAACTTCGTTTTTACAGAGAACAAATTTCTCTATAACCTCGTTCTGCTTTTAAACAAATACGCATAACAATATTTTTTGCTATCATCAATAAAAGTAATAAAATATTTATTACTACTTCTTGTTTATATCATTTTCAGGTCACAAATATCAGTGTGAATTAAATTAAAAGGTTCAGTGTTTCTTTCAACACTTTTAAAGGATGATCTTGTCAATTTTGCCTCAACACAAATTTCACACTTATGTTTGGAATCAATTTGGAATGTTGGTATATGATTCAAGTTAATTAATCTGCGCAAAGTATCATTATTAACATGTCCTAGTCACTACAAACCGAGAAGGATTCACCGGCGGTTTGGATGGGCTTCACCGGCGTTTATAAACGCCGGTGAATACCCTACCGGCGGTTTGAGAATCGCCGCACCAACCGCCGGTGGTGCGCGTGCCGGGGTTTGTTGGCTAGCCTTCCCCGGCGCTTCTATAGCTGCCGGTGTATACAACATATTGGACGGCGCTCCTAAATGCGCCGGTGAAGACAGCTTTTCATTTTCTTTTAAAAAAGAAATTAAACCTACCCCGGCGGTTTTGAAACGCCTGGGTATAGTTTTTAATTTTTTTAAAAAAAAGAAATTATCCCTACCCCGGCGGTTCGGAAACGCCGGGGATATATATAATTTTTTTTTTGAAAAAATTGAAATAATATTTTTTTTATTAATAATCGCCGGCATTATGTGAAACGCCGGGGTTGGTTTGAATTAAAAAAAAAAAATCAAATTCTGTATATATATGCAGATTTTTTAATATATGCAAATGTTGCTAGTAAACCCAAATTTATATTCAAAAATTTACACGCACACTCATGGAAATGAACAATAAAAAATTTAGCTGACAAAATTCAATATATATATTTCATACTGATCAACACACACAACTTCAGAAGTTTAAAGTTCTGTAAAATTCATAATCGTCGACAACAATAACCAAAGTATCAAGTTATACATATACCATGCTTACACCAATAAAGTTGTAACAAGTTTGATCATACAAACTGATTGCACCACAAAAAAGACCAAAAAATGACTTGCAATTAGTAGATTTTTTTAATTGGTACGCCTTCTTAAGTCGTTGCTTCCATCATGTTCGCTTTGGTTCCCTGGATTTGCCCGACTTGATTTAGTTCGAATTCTATCCTGAAATTGTAACAAAAAAATAGGTTATAATTTCCCGCCGGATTTAAACATATAATACCTAACACTACAACATATGATAGTAATGGAGACAAAATTATGATTGTCAATTATTAAAATATTATGTATGTCAGCCTAATTCATTCACTCTGCATAAAATATCTCTTCATTTTTACTTGAATTACAAGAAACAGAGTATAAAAGCTTAATTCATTCACTTTGCAGATTCTGTTAGTTGTTTCTATTTTATTTTGTCGACTCAGGGATTCTAAACCTGTATATAGCTGCTAGCTGCTGTGGACTATGTTATGGCAGATTACATGTTATGGCAGATTTCTAAATGCTGTCATTTAGAAATGAAGCATGTTCTGGCAGCTGGGATTTGTCTCCGGAAATTGATGCTTCATTTAGTGATTTCTAAATGCTGTTACATGTTATGGCAGATTACACTGAAATGAAGCATCAATTAGTGTAACAGCATTAACATCAATTAGTGTCACACAATGGGGACAAATTCTAGCAGAAAATTAGTCATCACTGAAATGAAGCATCATCAATTTCCGGAGAATCTTATAGTGTTCAATGTGCAGTCCGCAGAGAAAACTGGAATGTGTCTCCAAATATGATAAGCAACTAAGGAAATTCAAGAATATTCAGATAGTAACCATAGTCCACAGCAGCTAGCAGCTATATACAGGTTTCATCGAGTTGGATTATTAGTTCATTGAATTTCTCGGTGATTCAAAAGTTTATGGCACTTTTCGTTGTTGCGGAGTGGACATGTGAATATATCTCTAATCATCAATATTTACAAACTAATCATGATCTAAGATAGGATTTTTGTTTGTTTGTTTTTAATTACATTATGACATAAATTCTGAGGGTTTAATTTGGAGAGAAGTATTAACAGAAGGGCGAAAAATTTCAACGTTGCTAAAATATGCTAAGCAAGCTGATGTTTTTTATTGTCATTTTCCAGGGGCAGCATATATCACTGACGCAACAGATTCAGCAGGTAACTGATACATTCCAGCAATTTGAGCTGAATCTGGGTGAGACGGCAGCAGCTGACCTCATTTCTAGGTCGATCTTCTATGTTTCTATAGGGAGCAATGACTTCATACACTATTGTTTCTATAGGGAGCTATAAATCTGCTTCCAAGTAAGTTGTCATCACACCGTTCTTTCTTATTTGAAAAGTCTATTCATATATCATTGTCTCCTTGATTTCAAAAAGTCTATACATATATCAGATTAAAGCAAAGTAATCAAGTATGTTCCGAAAAATATACTTGTAAATGTGATTCAAAGAAATAAAATGAGTTAAAAAAAACAATTTCTAACCTGTGTCGGATTGGCTGGTTCGGGATTTTGTTGCCTCACCAAAGCTGCAACTACCTCTTTAAGCTGTGACACATCTGACCTTAGAGAGCGTAACTCCTCGTCTCTCGGATCCTCAGCACTAGACGCATGAGCTTTGAAGACTTCAGTAGGCGTTGGGCCTAAACCCATTCCACGCACACGGCCAGGGCGCTCAGGGCCTCTTGTTTCGAGCAAAGCATGACGCTGAAGTGATAATGCGTCAAAGTCAGTTGTGGTAGAGTCGGGGGCCATTGTGGAAGACAGTTCAGCATACTTGACTCTGGCAGTGCTCTGTTAAATTACAAATTGGCATAAAATTATATAAGTTATTTACTTCTATAAGCGACTTAACAAATCAAAGAACGCATACTTCATGAAGAAAAATTACCGATATCATCGCAGCTGTTGTGGAAACAAATTGGCCATCTGATTTCTTGTGGGTCGCGTCAAAAAAATCTAGATCGCCAAACTTGTCTGCACCGTGTTCCTCAACCTTTAATTAATAAATCACAGATATAAGAAACTTTATAATCTTTGTATATTCATTAGTGAAAAAAAGGCTTAACACATACCAATCTCTCACGAACTCTAGTGAAGCTACTAGTTCCAGCAGTGTGCAGTACATCCTGTTTTCCTCGACTTGCCGAACCAATTTCAGACCTTTTCTGCACATTTCAGATAATTACAACTCAATCAAAATAAGTTTAAATAATCAAATGCAATGTACTATATGCAATAATCAATACGCACTTTAAAGAGACTGGCAGAATAGTTTGAATACTAAAAAATGGACAGAGAGAGAAATTTAAATAGTTTGAATACCTTTCCCTCTGGAGAACTCCAAAAATGAACAAGGTAGTGCCAATCGGAAGGATTAACATTGGGGGGGACAACCATTGCATTCTCGGCTGCGGACTTATTTTCATCGAAAAATTTCGCTTTCAATTCACATTTCCAGTCTCTCCACTTCTTTCCCATTGATTTATTCAACCATTTCTTATCAAGATTGTCGGGGTATTGAAATTTTTGCTGTATAATATGATTGATTAGCAAATATATAGGTAGGAACAAGTAATCTAAAGTATCATCCTCCAGTATATCAAACAATATCAAATTTCAGCTGATAATAAAATGCATTGGCCAAGTCAAATTAATTGAAAAAAAAAATTCTTAAATGAACAATGATACCAGATGCATCAAAAATTCTTAAGAATGATACCAGTATCAAAATGATACCAGATGCATTTTATTTAAGAATGATACCAGATGCATTTTGATATCATCAGTATCAAAATGATACCAGATGCATTTTATCAAAATGATACCAGATGCATCAAAATGAAACATATATCCATCAGTATCAAAATGAAACATATATCCATCAGTATCAAAATGATATCAAAATGATATCCATCAAAATGATATCAAAATGAACAATGATACCAGATGCCTACTGATCAATGATACCAGATGCATCAAAATGAACAAATACTTAAATGAACAAATTCAATATATGCTCCTCGATTCTATGATGACATTCAGTTTTACTGTTAGGGAGTTTGATTGTGTCACTTGGAGTATTGTGTCACTATAGTATTGTGTCACTTGGAGTTTGATTGCTATATGCTTTTTCTCTTTTCTGTTTGATTGCTAGATTGATTGCAGTCTACTATTGCTAGTTTGACAACTATAGTTGAGTTTGAAACAAGTGTATATGACAGTCAACTATTTAAGTGATTCTCTTTTCTGTTTTAGTAGGCATGTTCTGCAGTTGAAGTTTTGGCATTTTTGTTATATGCATTGTGGGTGAGCTAAGCATATATCTACATCTCACACCAAACCTAACACTTAATTTGTGGACTGGTCATCTACACTTGTTTTTCAAATTGCACGCATTTGTTGCTGTTGCTAGACCAAACATCTTGTGTTTGTCACACAAATGGTCATAACCTAATTTCGAAGGGCATATTATTATGTTTGAAGCATGAAAACCAAGATTCATATGTTCTTTGACCTCCTAAATGGGTATTGAACAGAGGAGACACTTTCTCATTGATATAAGTTTGAATATTTAAACTGCAAGTCATCTCTTTCATATGCAGTACATGTAAAGAACTAGAGGTAGTTTCTTCTCTCGTAGCCTTATTTTTATTATTTTCATGCTCACTTAACAAAGAATTACTTGAGGTACATATTCGACCACAGAACTTAACAAAGAATTTGCTCCAATTAAATCGAAATACATTTATGAGAAACTTAAACAAAGAAACTTAAAGCATAATACCTTGATTGTATTGATGGCAATTGTCTTAGACGTCGCCGGAATTTTTGACCACCTGTCGTAAGACAATGGTAGTATTTGACCATTTCTTGCAATTACCCCTATGAAATTAGCAAATGTAGATGCTTCATCGCCCACAGGTTGGTTTGCGGGGTTGACGGACACCACAATTTTGTCGTTCGGCTGACGCTTCCAGACATCTGCCATCCTCGTCGGTCCCCTGTTTTTTTTTATTGGCGGTGCACTCCCCTCACCGATCTCAAACTGAGTGTCAATCTCCATCTCTTCTGGAGACTGTCCCTGCACATCCCCCGTGATTGGTGTTGGCGAGAGACACCTTTTTTTAGTTCGTCGAGGCATTTTTCACTAACAAAAAACATCATATTAATTGCAATGTGGATAAAACCACTTTCATAAACAAACAAAATATATCCATCAGTTGTAATATATCCATCAGTATCAGTCATATTAAAGAAACATATAGAGTAGCAAAGTGTAATATCCATCAGTTGTATTTATCCATCAGTAGAAACATATATCCATATAGTATACCATATAAAGAAACATATAGAGTAGAAACATATATCCATCAGTATCAGTCATATCCATCAGTTGTAATATATCCATCAGTTGTAATATATCCATCAGTATCAGTTGTTAGTTACCTCCAGTTGTAAATTATTCAGATAGTAACTTCAATCCAAGCAATTGCTACAATGTAGGGGATCGAAACACTGTACTACTTCATTACTGAATGATTAGTGCGGGTTGCCATTATAAAGCTAAACTTGGGACTGCCATTATACAAAGTTTGTCAAGAACATGGGTGTGCAAACATCTATCTGTTAAGCAACCATGCTAATTTACAAAATGAGTAAGTCATGAGATTCTGGTTGAGACATGCAATTGAGACATGCAATTCTGGTTGAGCATTTGAGTAATACATGAGTAAGTCATATGGGAATCTTATATAATGTTCATAAATCAATATGCACCCCACTTGTTAGAATTCTAGTGTATATAACTATATATACAAAACAACAGTGGCAAGTGTTTGAAAAGAATCCATCAGTCATGGAACAACATCAACAGATTTTATGTTACATGAAAAACCATCAATAGCTGCAACCTCAACACTCATTATCATCTAAAAGATAAAACATAGTTTAAAGATCCATATCGCCAAATAAACCAATTTCCTCCCGAAAAATGAGAATTCTACACACGTACATAAAATTATTGCTCTAGGTGAATCAAACATATGCCACACACGAAAAATTGAAAGCCTTTTAAGATTGTAACGAATTTGGATGACTCACCCAGAAACTAGAATGAAGAATGATCCATTACATTATGCTGGAGATGTTAAGACGGTACAACTCTTTAATATCATTCAGAGGTACACACAAAAGGGAAAAAACAGAGTAGGAATGTTAACAGAGTAGGAATCAATAAAACAACTACAAGGTTTACTTCACATTTGAGAAGATGCATCCAAAGATATCAGATATGAAAGGAAATTAAAATAAAGAGAATTATGCATCAAAATATATCACTAAAATTAACATTAAATGTTCCAAAAAACGCATTAACACCAACACAAAGAACTATCTCCTTATTTCCTTAAGTGTACTACCAAAGCATGTAACAAAAAAGAAAAAGAAAAAGAAAAACTTGTTCATAAAGCTTGTAACAAAAAAGAAAAAGAAAAACCAAATACACATGTAAATCACTACATCTTTGAATCTAAGAACAGAACAGAGAATGTTTATTATAATCCAATATCATCCAATACATCTCCTGGCTCTCCATCCGTACGGAGCCAATTAGGACTACTGTTGTCATCTGTTATGTTTACATCTAATATTGGAAACTCATTAGCAATATAATTGTCCATGGGATCATCATTCTCATCATCTGCAGCCTCGCCCAACTGAAATACATCTCTTGGTTGCATAATAAGTGCAATGTGAGTTTTGGGGCAAACTGGGTCTTCAACATAGAACACTTGAAGGACTTGGGATGGAAACACAAATGGCTCATGACTAATGTGTATACCTATGTGAATCAAATTTGAGAAGTTTACAATTGTAAAACCTAATTTATCCTTGTTATTTGGATAATTCTTATCCAAACCAGCCCATTCCCCGCGAAATAAGACTACCCGGAATTGACCATAATAATCCAACTCGATGATATCCGTGAGCACCCCATAATAGTCAATATCTACATCAATAGGATTCGCGTCTTCCCTAGTAGCATAACTTCTAGTCTTTGACGTGACTACAATTCCACTGTTTTGGGACTTCAAATAGCGTTCACGATCTTTAGTATGAAATCTGAAGCCATTGTGTATATATCCCCTGAATCTTCTAACCATTTTATGGGGACCTCTCGCCAGTATCTTTATTTCAGGTGATAGATCCTCATTATGCAATTTAGAGACCTACATATGTGACGGTTAATCGTTTAAGTACATTGACGAATGTAGATATAAAATATTTGCTAATAAGTTGATATTTCACTTACATGAGATTGAAACCAAGTATGAAATTTTTCATTCATCATCTTACTTTGATCACGTGGTCTCAATCTTCTCGGTCTAGCTGTTCTTTTAATCTCACGGATAAATTCACTATAAATTATAAAATAATAGAAATGATAGTTAGTTAAAATTATGTCTCGATTTTAATGCAATATAAACGACTACAAAATTGACTTACGCTCGAAATGGCTCAACTTCTGCATGGTGATCTAGTACATAACGGTGTGCTTGTTCCCATGTTAAGTTATCTAATTCGAATGCGTCAACTTTACCAATAGTAGTGCCAGCAGTCTGAAAGAGATACTTAGCCCCGCCAAGGTTTGACGTGTCTGGGTTTCTCCTTGGCCTATTCAGACTTGTCTCTACACCCATAAGATATCTTGAACAAAAATTAGTGCACTCTTCCGATAGATAGCCTTCAGCTATCGAGCCTTCTGGATATGCTATATTTTTAACATATCCCTTAAGACGATAGAGGTACCTATAAAGTTAAATATTTTGGTCATAAAAAATAAATAAATACATCACATAAAGTAGATAAACCAGATAGATGTTCAATGAAGGATGAATATTACCTCTCAATGGGATACATCTACCGATAATGTACGGGTCCCCCGAGTCTAGCTTCACCGGCCAGGTGGATTATCAAGTGAATCATTATAGTAAAAAACGATGGAGGAAATATCCTCTCCATTTGACAAAGTACCACTGCAGCACGTTGCTCCAATTGGTCAAGATCTTCAATACGTAGAACTCTCGAACACAGTCCTTTATAAATACTACAAAGATCCTTGATGACAGCAGTGACTTGCTCACACATCGAAAACCTTAGAGCCACGGGAAGGAGATCTTGCATCAATATGTGGTAGTCATGTGACTTTGGACCCTGAAGCTTCTTCTCCTTAGAGTTGACGCACCGTGCTATGTTAGATGAATAGCCATCAGGGACTTTAATCTCCTGTAACACCTTGCAAAATAATCCCAATTCTTTTTTGGACATTGAATAAATAGCTGGAGGGAGATGGACTCTGCCATTGGGTAAATACTCTGGGTGCAACTCATGTCGTATGTTCATCGAAACTAAATCAAGACGACACTTGAGATTATCTTTGGTCTTCCGATCATCCCCCATGACAGTGCCTATACAATTTTCGCCGATATTTTTACCAATGTGCATCACATCTAAATTATGACGTAATGAGTTGAATTCCCAATACGGCAACTCAAAAAAAATGCTCTTTTTCTTCCATGACCCTAAATCAACCATGTTGTCACATTCATCTGTATCGCATAAGTCAGTGTCCTCATCCCTGACTTTTCTCTTGCCTTTCCTGATGACTTCTGGTTCTTTGCCGTAATTGAAATTATGACCTTGTAATCGCCTAGACACATCTGACCCTGTCAAAATTTCAGGCGCATGCCCCCACTCCTGCAATCCATCAAATGTTGAAGTTTCTGACCTGAATATGTGTGTGTCATGCAACCATCTTCGATGACCCATGTAACAAAATTTTCTACCATTATACAACCATTTTGAAACAGTTTGATCAGCACAACAAGGACATGCATAACGCCCTTTGGTACTATAACCGGATAAATTTACATATGCAGGAAAATCATTGATTGTCCAAGTCAACGCAACCCTAAGACGAAAAGTTTCTTTAGCTGTTGCATCATAGGTTGGAACACCCTCCCATAATTGTTGAAGTTCATCTATTAATGGTTGAAGGTACACGTCTATATCATTTCCTGGACTTTTTGGTCCAGGAATTATCATTGACAACATAAACGATGAAGGTTTCATACATTTCCAAGGGGGCAAATTGTACGGAATTAACACAACGGGCCATATGCTATATGTATTGCTCATTTGCCTGAATGGGTTAAAACCATCACTGGCTAATCCAAGTCTCACACTTCGAGGATCTTCAGCAAAATCAGGATATCTTTCATCAAATTTTTTCCAAGATTGAGAATCAGCCGGGTGTCTGAGAATCCCGTCATCCTTGCGACATTCTGCATGCCATCTCATATCCGAAGAAGTTTTAGATGACATAAACATTCTTTGCACCCTAGGAATAATAGGAAAATATCGCAATATTTTTGCAGGCCTCTTTTTCCTACTTGTTTTAACTGAGTCATCAGCTTCTTGGCCTTCATTTGGTTTTCCTTTCCATTTTGACGCTCCGCATATTTCACAATTCTGTAGTCTAACCTTATCCCCCCTGAACAACATACAATCAAATGGACAAGCTAAAATCTTCTCATACCCTAAATCAAAAGACTTCAGAAATTTTTTGGTAGCATGGGATGATTCTGGAATACAAATTTCGGGAAATGCTTCATTCAACAACTGAAGTAGCATGTTGAAGGACTTAGCGGACCACCCGTTTAAAGTTTTGATCTGAAATAATCTCACAATGAATGCAAATTTTGTAAATTTTGAGCAATCACGGTACAATGGTGTACTAGCATCTTCCATTAACTTAGTAAAGGCTTCATATTCTTTATTTACTTCAGAATCTTGTCTTTCCTCTTCCAATCCTCCACTAATGTCTACAGTTACTGTTGGCTCGTTATGGACTTGTGTTGTTGGACTATTGGAGTGTGTTGGATTGTTACGAATTCCAAATGCATCCCGCAATAAATCTTGCATCTCATCGGCTACATTTAAGTCGTCATTTGAAATGTGCTCGTCTTCATCTTCTAACACACCCGGTTCAACCGGAATTGCCTGGGCATGCTCTCCATGGCAAAACCATTGTGTGTACCCTTGGAGAAAACCATTAATCACCAAATGTGTTTCAACTTCGACGCATGTCTTCAGATGACAGTTAGTACACCGCCGGCATGGACAAAGAATCAAATTTGGATCACGAGAATTATTCTTGGCAAAAATAATAAAATCTTTAACGCCGTCCCGATACTCCTTTGATAATCGTGATTTGCTCATCCAGCTTTTATCCATTTCAATAATATCACTAAATCTGAAATTAAAATTTCATATATTTAAATATTAATAACATCTACCTTACTATGTTGATTGGTAATTTCAGTAATATTAATAATATTAATAAAGATTGAATGAATATTCACTGTTGTATTAATTTCAGTAATTTTCCAAATCCTGTTAGTACATATTATGAGGGCAATTCATGCTGTTCTCTGTATATGTTCCTTCAGACAGGACTGTGTAATTTTTAATTATTATTTCTTAATATCAGGATTTTAATTTAATCTGAGGATAGGTTGTTTCTTTGATTACAAAATAGGCCAAGTTCAGTTTAAACTCTAGACATGCACATGGAATTAGTATCTACAATTACTCATTGGAATCTATTCCAGGTATCCGAAGGCATTTGAGATATTTGAAACAATATCACGCCATTACATGCAGGAAAATCTGCTTAAGTAGTGTAAAGGGGATGCTCTTAAATGCTGGCATTTGTCAACTATGTAGAGGAGATGTTGTAGGAATCACCAATGCTTTAGAGCGATATCAGGTTTCATAGTGCTTTTACATAGTAATGATTGAATGCTGCTTTTCTGATTGTTCAGTAAGAACTCTAATTCTTTTGACGTAATTGGTTGTACAGGAACTTGATCCGAATTGAAATTATGACCATTTCAATATGGTCATAATTTGTAGTCTCCTTTTGCTTTGAATAATCAGTATGGAGAGCATCATATGATCTTACAACTAATATTTTCAATGCTTCATCATGATATTTGGATATCACCAATGCGAGACAGACACATCGGATCTTGCAAAATCTCAAACTAATTGGGAAAAATTAAACTTGAGCCAAAACTTATTACATGCTTATTTTATCTATCCAAGGAAAAAATAACAGCATGTGGAGTATTTAGATTATAAGTACAGCTTGAAGGTCTTCATGTAATTTGACGTCAACCCATGCTTTTAATGTCTAACATAAATGATGACAATCAATGCGATGCATTATAAGGTACACCTGCATCTAAGCAGTGTTTGGAGTTGTTCTGTAAAAATGAGTCAATAATGAACAGCTACATATTAGATGGACCTATTTAAGACTATCCTTTCGGAATAGCAAAGTAATGATCATTCACTATCATACAACTTCTTATTGTTTTATGGCAGATAAATACAAGAGTTGCTTTCTACTACAGAATTACAAATATTCTTCTGAATAAAATGATACATGAGTATAAGTCCAAGCAGCCTATAAGTCCAAGCAGCTACATGAGTTGCTTTCTACTGTCTATTCATGAGTTGCTTTCTACTATCTATAAAATGATACATGAGTTGCTTTCTACTATCTATTCATGCGAAAACCCAACCCAATCAGAAGTCAAATCCTAATTAGTCCACAAGTATTGTGATTCAACTAGATGGCGACTTAATTAATAAATGGACATGCATATATATATATATCTTATCTAAATGTACAGCAGGCAAAGGGTATGGGGCACGTATATGCTTGTCCTTAAACAGCTAGCTCTACAGAAAGATACAGAATTAAACTACATATAGGAAATGGAAATGGTCGCAGTTCAATTAACTAATCTTCTTAATTAATTGGTAAATATATAATGTTAGCTAGCAACTGAAACTGTACTACTGTACACTTTCCAAACTTCCAGGTTCCCTTCATGTCAACCATACAGGGTCTTGCTATACAAATACAAACTCAAGTATAAATCCAAGTACAAATACAAATAGAAATATATAATACAAATACGAAATAGAGAGAAAGCTGATATTTTTGTAGGTTGTTGGGAATTTGTAAGCAAAGACCAAAACTAATCAACAAAATAATTACATTAACTATCCTGCCATTCTGTTTGAGGAAATGAACAAAGTGGGAACTGATTGGGTACATCAATCCCTTTTAAACCAAAACATGGACGATTAATTCCAAGTCTGTGTCAGGATGTGTTGGATGGTTAAAAACCAACTAATTCAACTAATTCATAACTGTCAAACCTACTCTAAGTGAATGCATCCACTTAATTATGTTTAAAAGTTGACCCTGATTCTTATATCTCAATGCTTACCTCACATATGGAGGTTTGGAACAAGGAGCTGCCTACATTATTTCCATATTGACTTTCTCTAGTACACATTATCAAATCCCAACCCATGAAAATGTTCACTGCTATAAAAGCATTATCAAATCCTAAATAGTCCACATTATCAAATCCCAACCCATTCTCAAATCGCAAAATACCCCTAAATCACAGATTATTTCGCACAAAATCCCAAACAATTTCATTAAAAAATAAAAAAATTATCAAATGTCGACAACTATCATACCAGCGAAGAGAGGGGGAGAACGATGGCGTACGGCGGAGGATCACGGTAGAGGAGCACGGTCGGGGAGGCGCACAGCGGAGGAGACGAGCGATAGGGTTTGAGAGAGGAAACGAGGAAGAGATTTGGAGATTTGGGTAGCGGCGGCGCTAAGAAACCAGCGAAGAAATTGGAGATTTGGAGATTTGGAGATTTGGAGAGGAGACGAGGAGATTTGGAGGAGGCGCGAGGGATTTGGAGAGAAGAAATTTCGCACGAGGATTTGGAGGAGGCGCGAGGGTTTTGGAGAGAATAAGTTTCGCGCTAGGGATTTGGAAGAGGCGCGAGGGTTTTGTTATCGAAACTGGAGGAGGTGATTTTGTTAACGAAAAATATTTAAAAAAAAAAACTATGGTAATCAGATTCCTAATGGGTAATTAGCTACCTTCCCCGGCGCTTTGTATAAAACGCCGGGGAATATAACGATAACCCCGGCGGTTATCATAAAGCGCCGGTGAAGTAAAGCTAATTTCTTTTTTAATTAATGCATCCCCGGCATTTTGTTAAAGCGCCGGGATAAAAACGCCCCTGTAGGGTAATTCATTTGTAGTGAGTCTACCATGCCATAAATTGGAAGACTCAAGCATATAAGTAGAAGAGCTAGCTTTATTGATATTCTTGACCATGATCATTACATTGAGTTTAAACATTCCACCACTATGTATCCTCTACCAACATACATTCCAATTTTCGACAAAATAAATTTGTTTGACTCAAACACTAACCGAAATCCATGATTATTAAGCAACGAACCAAATACCAGGTTCCGTAACACCCTGAATTTTTATTTATGAAGAGTTTGTGATTTTACGTATTTTGCACGTATAGTTTCATATGCATATTTTTCTAGAAAATATTTCTTTATATCATGAACAAGTAATTATTCTCTTTATTTTCCAAAACGACTATTTTTAAAAAAACCTAATTAAATCCTAGGCCTAGTTGTCTCTTTTTAGCCCATCTTAATTAATCAATTAATTTAATTAGTAGAGCCCATGGTTAATTGGCCCATTAGTGAGCCCATTTAACTTAATTTTTCTTTTTACTAATCTAACTTGTAGTGTAGACAAGTTTAATGAACAATTAATTAATTCACATGAACAACTTGTAAATGGGGAAAACTAGTATGGCACGTGCATGCACTAGAACATGCAATGTGCACTTTTTGACCCTTGGCCGGATGGTGCATAGGAAAGATGGGAGAGGTGGAGAGTTGGTTGCTTCATCATGGGTAGTTTCTACAACTCCCTAGTTCATCTTGACCTTTGATCCTTAACCATTTGGACTAATCCTAGCCCTCCATTTACCCTCAAAATTTGTATAAATACCCCCCCCCCCCTCACTCATTCACATTTACACTTGAAAAAGAATTGAAAAGAAAAGAATAAAAAGAAAGAAAGAAAGACAAAATTAGTGAGATAAAAGATTGAGAATATTGTGAGTTTAAAAGATTGAGTGTGAAATTTTTGTGTGTATTTCTGCCCCCAAAGTTGGCCGGCATATTCCAAGGAGCAAGAAGGGGAGTTCCAATATCATCAAGCTAGGAGGAGAAGCAACTTGGTGGCTCAAACTAGGAGGAGAAGACTTCCCTTGTTCATTCTAGGAGATCCCTAAGAGTTTTGTTTGTTTTTCTCTCCATTAGAGGTGGGTAATTTTCTCGAACTTCTAATTAGACATCATGCTATAAAATTGAGAAGAAACTTTAGTTAATTTAGCCATGTGTTGTGAAAATGAGACAAAATTGCAATGGTTTGAATGTATGTTAAAAGAATGTTAATTAATTGCAAAATTGTGATTGTTAGTTTAGAATTAACCATGCTTTAATTGCTTGTTATGTGCTAAACTAAGAAGACATGATTGTATGTTTAGATAATTGAAATGAGAACTATGGAAAATATGATTTTGACATTTTTTATTTGATAAAAGGCATGAAAAAGAGAATATGCTTATTTGATAAAAGGCATGATAAAAGGCATGATTACTGAAATAATGGTATAATGTTAATAAAAATATTATAAGTGATCTAGGAAATCTTTAAGTGCAATTGGGAAAGAGAAAATGCTTATTTCCCCACATTTCGAAATTTGTGGAAAAAATTGTAAGTAAAGAGCAAAATTATGTTCTTTGTATCAAAAGTCACATTTTTATTTTACTGAAATACTGTAATTATATAGAAGATAAAATCTGGAGTTTTTGAATTAATTTGGAGAGGAAGAGAACTTAAAAACACTCACTTTTGTAAAAATTCGAAATAACATAGACTCGGACTTTAACCCCTAAAAACCCCAACCTATATCAGATTAGTCACTTGGACATTGGTTATTGGGTGCATTCGGGTGCGCTTACTGTAGCGCGTGGGTTTGGTCTTGGGTCTCGGGTTCGAAACTGGGCATTAGCCCTTTTGTTTTATTTTTTGAGAAAATCCGAGAACAGGGAATGAATTCATATGGGTTTAAACCCCTACATCTATCGCTACTGCACTCTGGCCTTTCTGGTTAGCTGAGGCACCACAGTGCGCTGCACTGTAGCTGCGGGTGGCTTTGGGGTTGCGGGTTCGATTCCTGAGTTTAGTATATAAACAACTTTTTTTTGGTTTTTAACTTTGAATTGATTTTGACTTTTAAAAATCCGAAAAATTACTATAATTATTCTGAAATTATAGGGACTTCACGAAAAATATTTATACAATATTTCGACTTAAATAAAAGAGATTGAGAAGTAAAAATTGAGTAGACTTCTATAAATGGACATTTGCATAGGTATAAAATGTAATTTAATTCATGAGAAAATTCTACCTAATTTCTAAAGAAGATCTTGTACGAGAAAAAAAAATAAAGCGTGTTTATTTATGAAATTTTATTTCAGTAATTTGTGCAAGTCATGCATTTGAAAGTTAAATGAAAAATATGATTTTGATTTTTTTTTAAGGAAAGAAATAATAGTACGAAAATTAAATGGATTTATTGAGATTAATCTTGAATGACAAAGTTATGAATCGAAATTGAACTTTAGGTATGAAATTGATTCATAGAAAAGAAATGAAAATTTTGTTGAGTTATGAAAAAGACTTTATGAGTATGAAAACTCAATTTTGTGATTATGAAGTGAAATTGAGAACTAAAGTGTAGCTAAGCCTCATACTGGCACTGAAAAGAAATAGTTGAAATGAGACTTGAAATGAAAAGACCAAGACTTGGGGTCATGTTATATAAATGGTTAAGACCGGTATAGTGGAAGGGCTAACTCTAAAGGATTGATTTTATTCATGATTCAAATAACCAAGGACTAGATACATAGTGAAGATGTGACGAAAGTAAGAGAAAAATACGAGTATGAAGGCCTCGTAGCTACGGCGTGAGAATATTCACAGGCTGTCTACATGATGCGTCGTGTCATGACTGGATATGTCTCCAAGAGTCCATACCGTAGGCGACACTTGTGGGGTGTTTGGTGACTACAGGTGGTGTATGTCCCATAACGGAGGCTGAATTGTTCATAGGTTCTACATGATGCGTCGTGTCATGACGTGGGATTCCCCTCCAAGCTGTCTGGACATGAGCTCATAATTCAAAGAATATCTAGGATACTTATCGTAGTTACTGTAGTAGTTTAAGCCATGACGAGGGATTGAACTCTACAAAATGAAGAACGATTAAGGGCTTGCCCTCGGACCTATGTAGTATGAGATACATAGAATCCGAATAAGTGCATATTAGTGTCATGTAATATAAATAATTGCATCAAGGATTAAGTGCACATTCACATACGACATCAATAGGATAGTCCCCGTAGTTCTGTTTGTGACAAGTTTGTGATTTCCAAGTAAGAGAAAATTGATGTATTATATCCTAGCGTCAGTTGAATGAACTGACGTGCCCACAGTTTCTATGCAGGATAAAGTGATTAACAAGACTAAAGTATGCATGCTGCTTAAAGAATGATTCAAGTGTTGTACATTTCTATTCAAGTAATTGTTGTAAATTGCTTCCACTATAAATATATAATGTAAATGTAACTCTGATGTAACAAAAAATTTTAATTCCTTGTAAAATTGTACGAAGAGAAGTGTAAAGATCCTGTGAAACTTCGAATTCGGTCTTATTTGGAATTCGGGGTGTTACAGGTTCTTACGAATTTCAGAAATATATGCAACATTATTCAGAATCAGTTCCTTCCCAGAAGTCATATTCAAGATAACCTTGTCTTGGCCCTTGATTTCTAAAGTGGTTGAGTTCCCTAAACATTTTCTCCCCATTCTCTAATGGTTCGAAAGTGGAGAACATGCTTCTGTTGGAGCACACATGTCAAGTAGCTCCAGTGTCAATCCACCATTCCTTGAGGTTTGAACCCAACATGTTTACCACCGAGACCACAGCTGAGAGGTTGATATCAGAAACATCTTGAGAAATTCCTTCAACAATGTTTGTTTCTCTATTCCTGTTCTTCTTGGGTAGTCTGTAATTAGTAAACTTGTGACCTAGCTTGTCACAGTTGAAGCACTTGCCTTGAAACTTCGGCTTCTTGGAAATTCCTCCCTTAGGCCCCAACTTGGACCGCTTGTTGTTGTGCCTTTAGGAACGTTGACTATGGCTCCGATTTTTTCAGATCCTCTATTGTCTTCTTCAATACGAAGCCTGATAATGAGATCCTCAATGCCCATTTCCTTTTGCTTATGCTTCAGGTAGTTTTTGAAGTCTTTCCAACCTGCTAGCAATTTTTTAATAATACAAGCAACTTGAAAACTTTCATTTAAGTTCATACCTTCAGCATGTATCTCATGCAAGATCAATTGAATCTCTTGAACCTAAATGATTACTATTTCGGAATCTACCAATTTATAGTTTAGGAAGCGGCCCACTATGAATTTCTTGGTGCCGACATCCTCAGTTTTATATTTAAGATCTAGTGATTCCCAAAGTTCTTTAGCAGTTCTTTTGTCAATATAAATATTATTCAAGGAATCGGCTAATCTGTTCATTATGTAATTCCTACATAGGTAATCAGAACTTTTCCAAGCATCCACAGTGGCAAAGACTTGGTAGTCTTGCTCATCTTCCTTAAGATTTGTATCTTTTTTGTTCAAGAATCTTGCGGGATTCAAGGTGTTCAAGTAGAACATTATTTTCTGTTGCCACCTCTTAAAATTCTGCCCGTTGAATTTCTCAGGTTTCTCCTCATGAGAGACTGAGACAGATACAATGACTGGCATTGGCACTCATGCCACAACAACAATAGGCACTTATGTCGCATCAGCAACCAGCACTAGGACTGTTTCAGCAACAACAACATTCTCCGATTCGTTTGTCATGTTTTAATCTGAAAATACACAACACGAGTGTAAATTTTTCAGAATGAAAAGAAATAAAAGAATACCTCAAAATCAAGAAAATAGAAATTAAGGAAACGATAATCTATTTTAAGTTTGTTTACAAATTTTGATTACAACCAAAAAATAAAGTATGATTTTCGAGAAACAAAACAGAGAAAGGAGGAGAAGAAGAAAACCAATAAAATTAAATTAAAAAAAATTGAAAATGAAAATAACAAAATTAAACTAATTGGTGTCGAGGCTTGCTGTGTATCACACAATCTCCTTAAAACAGATTCTCCTCATCCGAGTGCTGGAGTTTTTTGAGGCCTCTGTCTTCCAGGATGCAACGACAGAAGAGCTCGACGTAGGCACCATGTCTAGTTCACGAACTGGACAGCGTCTGAATTCTATCATCGAACGACTAAGACTTTGAAGCACATAATAGAGGGAGAATGGAAGAGTTTCTGGTGTGTTCATTCAGGGGAGAGGGGCCTCTATTTATAGGGCCAGAGTGAGATTTGTAACAACAGACAACGCATTGACTGCATCTACTGTAACGGCAGACAACTCCTTCAATGCCCCGGCTATAACAGCAAACAAAAGGTTGAATGAACTACTGTAACGGCGGACAAAACTGTTACGTGAATAAATGACAGACAATTAGCAAAAAGTGGCTCTGCACGGGGTGGGTTCACGTCGGTCCTAGGTGGGTGTTCCTAGGTAATGATCTATCCTAAATATCAAAAGTGGGTGTTCCTAGGTAATTCATGGTCCTAAATGCAAACTACTGTTCTATCAACTTTTTTAGTTTTTCTAAAATTACAATACATATACCCACATTTAGTTTTACTAATTCTAAATCTTCGAAATTCTAATGCTTCTTTCCATCTCTCTAATTTAGAAGCTATTCCTTCTTAAGTCTCATCAATCAAACTATATTAATTGCAAATAACATGCTCCATGGAACATCATCTTGGATATGCCTAGTTAATTCATCTGTAACTAATACAATTAGATATGGACTTAGGGGGTGTTTGGTACCTTGCAAATGCAAATTTCTATTACATTTGCAAGTCCAAATTTTAAATTTCCTTCAAAATTTTGGACTCAATTACCTATCCCCCTACTTTTCATTGTAACTTTATCTGATATATTTAAATATCCACTACACTCGGAAAATTAGAGGACATTTTAGAATTTGAGGTCAAAACTTTCGAAGAGAAATTTGAATTTGGACTTGCAAATGTGAATGCAAATTGCATTTGCAAGGCACCAAACATCCCTTAAGGATGGCCCTTGGTGCAAGCCTATGGTAATAGGGAGTGACTCTGTTAGAAAATTTTGGTGCAACGGAAGTTAGAGCGAGTGGCGATAACCGATTAGAACGAAGAATCAAGGAGACGTAGACCACACCAAACACAAAACCACTTAATTTATCCCAGTTTGGCAAACCTAATCCAGGAGAGAAATAACTGAGATATTATTCAACTAGAGACGACACGAGAGTTATAGTACTCTCACTAAGAATCTATCTATCTCTGAGGTCTCATTACACTAGAAGATACTTTGTTGTTTACAATGTAAAACTCTTAGATGAAGTACTTACTTCTCAATGGATGCCACAATAATTATTTATAAAAGTCTAGGATACCTAGGTTTAAATCTCCATCATTATCGCTAAACATGTATCCCAATTTCATGTTTATCTCCCAACAACTTCATGTATATCCCAATCCTAAACCATAATTTAAAAGACAGACCAAGTTAGGACCTCGATGAAGTTTTCCAATCTTTAATCTCTACTATTTTAATGAAAGAGCTGGGATTTGTAACCAAACAAACCCTAACTTTGTAACTAAACAAACACGTGTAATATACGTTCAAACTATATCAAACAAATATAAACGTGCACCGCACGTGTAACCCAAATCAAAACATTCAAATATAAACTATTTTTTTCTTATTCAATATATATTCATTTAATTTGATCGTGCAACACACGTACATTATACTAGTAACTTTGAATCTAGGGTGCGTAACAAAGTGATTGGAATGAAGGAAGTTTAACTGTATTTGGTGAAGCACAAGGCCTTTCTTGATTTGATGTCTTTTTCTTCTTCTGGTACATCATAATCTTGATCCTAGGTAAATGTTCACCGACTAAGGATTTTGATGACAGGTTTTATCCCTTGGATTCTGTCGTCCTTGGCTTTCACCGAGAAAAGATTTGGGCCTCTAATTGGTGAAAATTTTCATCTACCCCAACAGACGGATGGTATTATATAGGGGAAATGGGCATATGATATGTTGAAACTTGAAAGCAAGGTTTTTAGTTGCATGAAGCTGAGCGGAACTGTCGAATGATCGCTTCATGCTTCCTAGCTTAAGCGGGCGCTTCACTACTGCATCACTCATTAATTTTAATATTTTTTGTTAATTAATTTATGGGTTTTTAACATGTATGTCCCTAACAAATATGTGAATATCACATATACCCCTCACAAATGTGTGTTTTCATATTTACCCCTAACAATGTGTGTCCAACCTCTTAGTTACCCCTTAAGTGCAAACTATATTAAAAACATAAAAATATATAAAATATACAATTCTATTTAAGTAGATTTTGTGTAAAATAACTGAAATACCCTTCCTCCGCTAGTCAAGCTTCTTCTTCTTACTTTTTTATAAATTCAATCGATTATACAACAAACCAAAACACATCAACAATTCTCAATTTTTTTTTCAGTTTTCTTAATAAACGGACAAATTTACGATATATCTTTATAATCTCAACTTCTTTCTCATGTTTTCTAGTCAAATTCGCCACTAATCTTATAAATTTCAAATACACATAGTTTGAAGCAATTGTTAAGGGTAAATAAGAAATGAGATCATATTGTTAGGGGCATATATGAAAATACACATTTTTGAAGGGTATATATGATATTAGCATATTTGTTAGGGGTATACGTATTAAAAACCCTTAATTTATTTTTTAAATGGTGAAGAGAAGCCAAGGAGGGGTGCAAAGCGGAATGAAGGAGGAAGAATGCGAGTGGAGTCGAGGCAGAGAAGTGGTGATGAGGATATTAGAGGAAGAGGGTAGTCTGGACTCTAGAGGTTGAGGTGGATTTGCGGAAACGTTTAGAGTTTTATCTTTAATAGAAAATTATTAATAGTGTATTTTAATCTGGGTTATACAAAAAAACTAATTAAATCCGCATTTTTCGGGCCCAAAAACTCATTTTCAGCCCAACCCGAGCGCTTCAAGCCCAAATGAGATGGTGAAGCAACGCTTCAACTTCAACTTAAGCGGATAATTAAGCAGATGATGCGGCCACTACTAAAAATACTGCTTGAAAGATAGAGGGGACCACTAAATCACTAACACAGGGCCACCTGCATGGTCACCAAAAAAAACTAGGGAATTTCATTATTCGAGTCATTATATTTTGAATTTTTTTCCAAAATGACCCTTTTTATGAAAGTTTTTCCACAAACGACCTGTTTTTTTTTAATTCCATAAACGACCCACTCGCTTTTTGAAAAAGCGAGTGTGGTATAATTCATCACGCTTTTTCAAAAAGCGAGTCTTAGGATTCAGAAAATTTGAAACCTAAGACTCGCTTTTTGAAAAAGCGTGATGGATTATACCACACTCGCTTTTTCAAAAAGCGAGTCTTGGCCTTCTTTGCCCAGCAACACTCGCTTTTTGAAAAAGCGGGGGGAATTAACCTACACTCGCTTTTTCAAAAAGCGAGTGTCGTTTGGGACTTAAACCCCCCATCGCCAAACAGATCTCATTATTCTTTCTATTCTTTCTCTTTCTCTTCTAACTTTGAAACCCTAACCCATCTCTCATCTCAAATTCGTCAAGGTACCCTCGTAAAAGGAAGGGCAGGCCTAGAACTACCAGATTCCGCAATGACATGGATGTGAGAGATAGGTCAAGTCGTGGTACGGGGATGAAATGTTCAAAATGTGGTTTACAAGGACACAATATGCGGCGATGCACTAATAGTGGAACTCAGAACATTTAACTATTGTATGCTTGTACTTTTTAATTTGGACTTTGTAATTGTACTAAATTATGTCGATAAAGACGATAAAGTTTTATTTTGAAAATTCGTTTGTATTTTTTGTTGATGTCCTGGTGTGTTTGTTGCGTTATGAGTATCGTAATCTAACTTAAAGATTTCATTAACATAGGGAAGACTCGCTTTTCCAAAAACCGAGTCTTATACAGAACACCGTGCTTTCTCAGAAAGCGAGTCTTTTGCTTGTAGATTTATTTCAACAAGCCAAAGACTCGCTTTCTCAGAAAGCGAGTTTGGTGTAAAGAAGCGCGGTGTTTGGGAAAGCGAGTCTTGAATCTATTGATAACCAGAGATCAATACTTCACTGGTTTCATAGTCCCAAACGACACTCGTTTTTTGAAAAAGCGAGTGTGGGTTAATTCCCCCCGCTTTTTCAAAAAGCGAGCGTTGCTGGGCAAAGAAGGCTAAGACTCGCTTTTTGAAAAAGCGAGTGTGGTATAATCCATCACGCTTTTTCAAAAAGCGAGTCTTAGGTTTCAAATTTTCTGAGCCCTAAGACTCGCTTTTTGAAAAAGCGTGATGGTTTATACCACACTCGCTTTTTCAAAAAGCGAGTCTTCGCTTTTTCAAATTTTCTGAGGCCTAAGACTCGCTTTTTGAAAAAGCGTGATGGTTTATACCACACTCGCTTTTTCAAAAAGCGAGTGGGTCGTTTATGGAATTAAAAAAAACAGGTCGTTTGTGGCAAAACTTTCATAAAAAGGGTCATTTTGGGAAAAAATTCTTATATTTTCCAGTTATTGTGAAGGAATGATCATTTCGTAGCGTTTTAGTGTAGATCTCTGGCTCCTGCACATTAGCAGTTGTCCATATCAGCCTGACTGATCGGAATTGTGACTTGGAATTTGTATTGATTTGATCATATAGCAATTGGTTATTCAACTAAGAGCATCTGTAGTCCTTTGATGCCATATTTTGGGTATTTGACAAATGGAAATGAAAAAAATAGATTTGCACTGTAATCGTCAAAGTCAAAATTTAAGTGAAATCTTTCGTCTCAGGAATTTAAATCAATATATATATATATATATATATATATATATATATATATATATATCTCGTCAAAGTCAAAATTTAAGTGAAAACAAAATAACAGGTAAGTCATTCACGAAAGGAAAAAAAAAATTTAAAAAACAAATCAAAAAACTCAACATTGCCTTGGAGGGGGGATGATCCACCGTACTTGGCTTTTGTCTTTTCTGAATTTGCCTTGGATGGTAGATTGTCTACCGTCCGTCAAATTTTTTATTTTTTTTTAAATTTAATTAATCAGACGGTGTTTAATCTTTCATCTGTCGGATTTGTCGTATACGAAATTTGAAGCGACGGTGTTTAATCTTTCGTCCCACGTTTCGGACGAAAGATTATCTTTCGTCTGGCTATAATTTGGCTTTTGCCAAACCGTCTTCCATATTTGGTACGCAACTGTTCATGCGACACCCAAAATTTGGATATTTGGCAGACGACTACAACGACTTTTTTTGATTTTTTCCAAAATTTGGGCATATGGCATACGACTACAGATGCTCTTAAGCATTGATACTTCTAGCATGCGGTTGTACTTTTGTCATTGACTGGACAGAAGTAGGATACCTCAACATGCATGTGTAAGAGCATCCGTAGTCATCTTGACCCATATTTTGGGTATTTGGCAAATAGAAATAGGAAAAATGGATTTGCGCTGTAGTCGTCAAAACTCAAAAAATGTGTAAGACGAAAGATAATCTTTCGTCTCAGAAAATTAGCATTGAAGTGAGGGACAAAGTACAAAAAAAATTACAAAAAAATTAAAACAGATAAGAAACTGTACACAAAAGGACAAAAAAAATTTAAAAAAATCAAAAAAACCACCAATTGCCTGGGACGGGGATGAAGTCCCGTCCTAGGCCAATTGGCTTTTGAGAAATGCATTGGACGGTACATTATGTACCGTCCGTGATTTTTTTTTATTTATATAAATTTAATTATTCAGACCGGGGATTATCTTCCGTCTATCGCTTTTCTCGTATACGAAATTACAGCGACGGTGTATTATCTATCGTCCGGCTATATTTTGGCAATTGCCATTTCGATTGCCAAATATAGCCGAGTCCTGTAGCGATTAAACCCAATTTTTGGGTATTTGGCCAACGACTACAAAGGTTTTTTTTCCAAATTTTGAAAAATTTGGGTATATGGCAGACGACTACAGATGCTCTAAGATATCTCACATACCTTACACTTTATTGTATCCTACATGGTGTACATTTCTCTCAAACAAATTTGTACACCTAATTTCCAGTCATTTTTTCACATTTCTTGTACAATAGAAGTCTTATTTCTTCTATCCAGGTACTGTAGGTTCTCGAATATTTTGTTAATTTGCGGCGACTGGCATTGGCATAGTTCGAGTCGGGTCGGGTCCTTCACTATCGGATCCGGACCCGGTCCCCTACGGTTCCGGGTCCTGGTCCAATTTTTGGACCCGTAGGGAACCGGGTTCGGAATCCGGGTCTGGGTCCGGTTAAAATATTCTTACCCGTTTGGGTAGGAGCGGAAGTGTGAGCGGCGAGCGGAGGCGACGAGTGGAGGATTTAGAATAGAGGAGAGAAGAAAAAGACATGAGTTTTGAGTTTGGAAGAGAAAGATTTAGAATTGCGGAGGAAGGAGAGAAGGGATGAGGATATAATATTTATTTTTATATTGATTTTTTAGATTTTTTTAACGGGTCCGGGTCCGGGTTCGGATCCGATCACTTTTGAGCGGACCCGGACCCGAACCTGAAAGTACAACGAATCCAATTTTAGGACCCGGACCCGGACCCGGATAGGCTGAGTCAGTTCCGGTGCAATGCCGGGTTCGGGTCGGATCCGAATTTCGGGTATTTATACCAATGCTAGCTGTGACTATTTAAGTATTAATACTACTGTATACACTATAGTTATCCCATTTTCTTTATAGACTATCTATTTTATTTTGAATTAGGTACTTTATTTTGATTGCGTAGTCATATCTACATTTTAGATCTGCTTTCGTTTAAATTTATAATTGTGATATATGATATGAGAATGTGTAACCAAGTGAGGGAAGCAGGTGTAAGCTTAGGAGAGCGACTAGTGGCTGGGATCTCCGGGCTGTGGTGCATCACAATCTTGAGCCTGAACCAGAGGTCTTCAGTGAAGAATTTACAGATTCAATATCCCTAGTACCACATAAAAAGGCTATTGTGAAATGAACCCCTCTTTTATCAAAATTCTTGTCAAATTCTCCTTGTCATAGGATAAGACAAATATGATGTTGATGTGCTTTAGATTGGTGTTAATTAGTGGAACGACCCACTTTTTTATTTTATTTGGTGAAATGATGTAGTTTGAAAACTATTTAACTAAATGACCTAATTACTATTTGAATTTTATAGTATACTTCCTATATTAATTTCTATAGAATGTGTGACATTTCTTAAAATTCTAAAAATTTTTGGGTTTTAAGATAATTTCTGTTTTCATTATTAAATTTTTGTTTTCTATTCCATAGCTTATAAATTAGTGATTAATTTAAAGAAAATTGCCAAAATTAAGTAAAAATTACTTACTTTAACTTGGCTCTGATACCAACTTGTGTGGGTTGCGCGTGTCATGAAATCACCTGAAAAACAGAAACCTGAAAAAGAAAAGAGAGTATCAAAAACTTTAAAATTTTAAAGATGATAGTTTTCTGTAAAATAATATTCTTCGAAATAATGTATATTGTCTATTTCAAAAAAGTAATAAGGAATGTCATCTTCAAGTTCTCTCATATATTCTAATTCTGTCTCAGAGCTTTCACTATAACTATCATATGGGGGTTCTTCGAATTCTTCCATATGTATATTTTCTTCTCCAATGTGTTCATTCTCTTCTAGAAATTGTCTGTATGCTGTTGTAAGGCTCCAGACATAACTACTAAATACACCATTTTCATAAAATAACAAAGATCTTTTATTGTAAGTTAGATCATCAATTATTTCGACATTTATATTACTAGTTTCTCTAGGATTTATTTGGTTTATTGTAATAATTATTACTCGTTGTATACCGAAAAAGAATAATTTAAATTCATAATAATCTTCCATACTTGTTGCTCTATGAGGATAATAAACATAAAAAACTAGTATTCTATCACTTCCTTGATAGTTAAGCATTAATTCAAAAATCTCTGAGGCAATACCGAAATTATTACTATCCATTAGTTCTACTGGACAACAATAATTATAAAATTAGGAGTAGAGAGAGATTTCTAAGGATACCCTAAAATCAAAACAAAAAGGCCCATCATGCTTCCGACCAAGTTAAACCTCTTTGAGCTGCTATGTACCAGTTACTACCAGTGGATAAAATACCGTTGGTATGCACCCCGATTTCAGTGCTCCTTTTACGTTACTCCCATCTCATGATTATTATGCTCTCAAAAGAGCTTCATCCAAGAGATACATCTGGAACAACTAATAGCACTTCGATACAGGCAACCACAACCTAGCTCGTTTCTAGCTCGTTTCCTGGTACTAGGTGTATGGTCTAACTTTAGAAGGTTACAAATGAGTCTTTTTTGCAAGATATTTGAGGTAGAGCCTTACAAAACTCTCCCTAAGTAAGAAAATTTAGTTGCTCATTCCTTATTTAGTAACAGATCTTGTAGCAGAACTCATGGAAAGATAATTTTATTTCTCCCAAACCCCTTACAGACTTTCTTACAAAATTATATGGAATTTATACTCCCTAGATCGTCTGTCTCTCTCCCTTACCCTGCCTCCCCTTTTATAGAAGAAGGGATGGCTTTACACCATATACAATTATTGTTCTCCTTACATCATTGCTTACATCACAGATACAATTATTGTTCTTCTTACATCATTGCTTACATCATAGATAAATAATTGAGCTAATTACTTCACTGCTTACATTGGAGACATCTTCACGTGCTTCACATCAGAAACAGCTCTTCGTCAGCCTTCTCTTGTTTTTTTCTGCAATAGTCACATGAATGCTGTGGTTCCATCGTCATCAATATACAGTAGTGGACAGATGTCTCTTCTGTCATTGTCATGTTACCTTTATCCAGGATTCGATACCAGTTGTCAAAGACTTCTTTCTTTGACTGTGGTTGTTTAATTTTTGCTATGCTGTAGTTCATTAATTTTTGTGGGTCAGGGCTATCATAGATCCATATGTTACCGTCTCTATTTTGTATGTCCTTTAGTTCACAATACATTGTTTTAAATCCCGTAGCTCTTCTTTCTGGGATTAGTTTTTCAAATTCCTCGTTCTTATTTGGTATAATATTGGTTGCTCTAAACAGGATTTGTGTAGTCATCCCTATCTTTATAATATGTTCAGCTAGTAGTTCTTCATCATCTTCAAGGAATTCTGAAATAGCTGAAAATACACGGACATATTTTTGGATGCCTTTGTGAGACCAAAATAACTTTTAGCAGCTTTATATACTTTTTTTGGTAACTGGCTAAGTTCTTCACATTCTCGAGATGGGTAGATGCAGTGGATAAGTCCTCTTTCGAACAACACCCTTACTGTTTTTGGATTTGCTCCTGGTAGTATGATCGCTTTGTTCATATGTTATTGAGAAATAGTTTTGATAAATTGGTTGACCTGAGTGGTCTGGCATAATTTCTCAATATATTGTAAAAATAAATCCTTCTTGAAGTATTTTGGAGGATCTGAGAGTAAACTCTCTTTGTAGGTAGTAGGCAGTATGGATATGGAGTTTCCCTCTTGTGTGGTGTCATCGCTAAATCTGGTGTGGGGGTAAACAGATAGTATTTGTGGACTCTTGGAAAACTTTGAATGGCAAACCTGTTTACCTGTTCTGCCGGAGTTTGACCGTCGCTCCCGCCGTACACCTGCAAAAAGTGCGAGACACCGGGGTTGTTCCCGGCGACGCACCCTCCGACGCTCAAGTTAGTAATCAGAAGTGATTATGAAAGAGCGTAAAACTGGAAAAAGATTGATTACCTTTTAATGGAGATGGATGGGGGGTATTTATAGGCGCCATTGAGGTCAAATTAGGAATGTAATCCTTGTGGTTAGATAAGGAATGTAATCCCTAATCCCCAGTGAAAGGATAGATATGAATCAAGGCCGTTGATTAGGATTAATCAGAAACCCTATTTCTATCCTGTTGGATCGGGTTTGTTGCGGGTTGAAACCCACACCCGTTTGAGGTGGATCCGTTCGCGGGTTAGCGGGTCTTCGAGAAGGAGAACCAACACCTGCTTCGGACCCATTGGTAGGTGAAGTTACCATTTTACCCTTAAGCTTTAAGATTCGTTCCTGATTTGGACAGTTTTGATTTAACCCCATTTTTAGCCATATCACGAGCCCCCCACTCCCAAAGACTAAGCTTGATCAGCCTTTGAGGAGTAGTTTTACTGTTTTGATGGCTAACGGAGTTGTATCAGAGTCCAAATGCAAGGTTTCGAATCTTTGCAGGGGCAGTATGGTGATTTTTTAAGTTGGTTGCGCTCTAAGTTGTTCTTGAGCTCTTCTGGTCATCCGGTGATATTTATCTATTTTTTCGGAATATTTACTTAATTTTGCGAAGTGTCAATTCATCATTCGAGGGTCTTAATAAATGGTTCTAGGCAATAATCACTTGGTCGGGGGTTCAAAAATATTTCCCCAATTTTATAATTATTTTCCAGGATTTTTAATTAATTTTTCCGAATTTTTAACCATTTTTTGCAATTTTTTAAATAAATAAAACGATTTTAATAAATAAAATACCGAATTATGGCGTGGCGCGATCTGGACCGTTGATCTTGAGCGAGCGCGGTTTTCTAGAAGATCGGATGGACAGAGTCGCTCGGCAGTATTTTTCTCGCTTTCGTAGGTTGGATGGGCACTTGCTCGGAATCCGAGTGAAGTGGCTCTGTTCGTCCCTCGCGCAAGTGGCTCGGATCGCTAGTCGCTCGGCTCGGAACTCCGAGCGACGTAGGGCGATCTGAGCCGTTGGATCTTGACTCGAATCTTGAGGCAGGCACGGTTCCCAAGAAAACACTATCTTGTTGTTTAGTGGACGTGGCGCAATCTGGGTCATCTATCATCTGAGGCGCGAATTTCGTAACGATCCGACGGTCGGAGACGCTCGGCAACAATTTTCTTCACTTTCGAGGGTCGGATTGGCACTTGCTCGGATTCCAAGCGATATGGCTCGGTTTTACCCTCGCGCACGTGGCTCGGATTGCTAGTCGCTCTGCTCGGAATACCGAGCAACGTGGAGCGATCCGGGCTGTCGGATCTTGGCGCGAATCTCGATGCTGGCTTAGTTTCCAAGAAAATACTATCTTGTCGTGTAGTGGCGCTAGCGAGATCTGAGCCGTCTGATCGAAATCTAACGCGAATCTTGAAGAGAAAGTTGTTTTTCTCTATTTCGTAGCTCGGATTGGCACTTGCTCGGAATCCGAGCGATATGGCTCGGATCGCCTGTCGCTCGGCTGTTGGATCCGAGGGACGTGGGAGATCTCAACCGTTGGATGATGGCACAGATCTCGATGCAGGCACGGTTCTCAAGAAAACACTATCTTGTCGTTTAGTGATGCTGGCATGATCTGGGCCGTTCTGATCGAAATCTTGCACGAATCTTGAGGAGAAAGTTGTTTTTCTCTATTTCGTAGCTCGGATTGGCACTTGCTCGGAATCCGAGCGATATGGCTCGGATCGCCTGTCGCTCAGCTGTTGGATCCGAGGGACGTGGGGTGATCTCAGCCGTTGGATGATGGCACAGATCTCGATACAGGCACGGTTCCCAAGAAAACACTATCTTGTCATTTAGTGATGCTGGCATGATCTGGGCCGTCTGATCGAAATCTTGCATGAATCTTGAGGAGAAAGTTGTTTTTCTCCATTTCGTAGCTCGGATTGGCACTTGCTCGGAATCCGAGCGATATGGCTCGGATCGCCTGTCGCTCCGCTGTTGGATCCGAGGGACGTGGGGCGATCTCAGCCGTTGCATGATGGCACAGATCTCGATGCAGGCACGATTCCCAAGAAAACACTATCTTGTCGTTTAGTGACACTGGCATGATCTGGGCCGTCTGATCGAAAACTTGCACGAATCTTGAGGAGAAAGTTGTTTTTCTCCTTTTCGTAGCTTGGATTGGCACTTGCTCGGATTCCGAGCAATATGGCTTGGATCGCCTGTCGCTCGGCTGTTGGATCGCCTGTCGCTCGGCTGTTGGATCGCCTGTCGTTCGGCTATTGGGTCCGAGGGACGTGGGGCGATCTCAGCCATTGCATGTGGAGTGCCGAGCTGCTTTACTTAGGGGGTCGAAACGTTGCTCCCTTTGCCATCAGTCGTGTCTCTTCATTACTTGGCCGTTTGGGCTTTTGTAACGGTTCAAGGGAGGCCCAAGAGTCGCGCCCTTACGTTGTAAAGCCCAAGAGGCATCGTTTTTACTATAAGTTTTCACTCCCCCAACATTTCACCTCATTTCTCACTTTCACTTTCTCATTCTTGATTTTTACTTGCAAGCGAAGCTGTTAGCTCTCGAGCGGCGCTGCTAGCTGTCGCGGCCAGGTGTTTTAATCTCCGGTGATCTTTTCGGCCGTAATAGTCACTTCAAGGTCAGTCCCTCTCCCCATCTTTGTAAAAATGGTTAAGTTTTCTTCCACGGACGAGACCCCCTCCTCGGACCTAGGCGTCAGCCGAGTGGTCAAGCCGAGCAAAGATAAAGGGAAGAAGGTCGTGGAGCCGGCCGAAGGGACTTTGGTTCTGCCGAACAAAGACGGGGAGGTTGCCGAGCCACTTCAGGAGGTTGAGGCCCGGTCTAACAAGGGCAAGGGTGTGGAAACCATTATTGAGCACCCGAAGACAGTGGGGGAGCTGGGTCGGCAACCGAGCGTTTTGTCGAGCGTCGGCGGTGTGCGGAGCTACTCTGGAGAACTGTTGGAGAAGGTGACGCAGGGCACAGCCAAATCAATCGAGGAGAATGAGCCGAGGGAAACTTCCGAGGTGGATCATAGCTCCTCGGTGCTGACCGAGGCGGATCTGCATCGGATCCGGAGCGGGTTCCAAATCCCAGCAGAGTACGGACTTCTGCTCCCGGGCCCCGGCTTCCGAGCGTGCACCTCGTCCTCGGCCGATATTTGTGTTTTTCCCGCCGACTCACTGAATGCCGGACTTCGTCTGCCGCTGCACCCCTTTGTGGTCGAGGTGCTGCAGTGGTACGGCTTGTGTCCGGCTCAACTGATGCCGAACACGTGGCGACATGTGATGGCGTTTGTTCTTCAATGCCATTAGGTCGGAGCCGAGCCGAACATGTTCATCCTTCGGAGTCTCTCCCGACCTTGCCAACCTAGCAAGAATGGGCAAATGTACTACCTTTCGCCGAGGAAGGGCGTGAAGTTGATTGAGAACCCGGACTCGATCAAGTATTGGAAGGAAAAGTACTTCCTCGTCCGAGCTCCCGAGCCATGGGTGATACCGACAGTGTGGTCGAGGGACGGTCTTCCGAAGCGGGCGAAGAAAGAGCCCGTGCTGAGTAATGAGGAGGCGGAGGACGTGGAGAAGTTGCTCGGCCTTCCGACCCTCAGTTGGAAGGACATCACGGAGGAGGCATTATTCCGAGGGGGTCTCAGTCCGATCGACCCTAGTACGCCTCTTCTGTACTAGTTTTTTCTTTGAAGTTTTTTGAAAATTTTTCTAACTCTTTTTGCCCGGTTTGTGCAGAATCCTCTGGCATGGATTACAAAGGTTTGATGGCGAAGACCCGAGCGGCTAGGGAGCAAGAGACGAGGAAGAGGAAGAGGACCGTGTCCGGTCCTCAAGGCGGCCGAGCGCCCAAAGTGCCTATGGTTTCTCTGACCCCCGAGCGTCCGGTTATTGAGGTTTCTCAGGCCGAGACCGAGCAAGGCCTCGTCGCGCTGCCGTCTTACCTACCTCGGATGTGCCGACCCCGCTGGCACATACGGATTCTCCAGGGTCTTCTGGCGGAGCGTTCAACATAGGTGCGCTGCTGGCTCTCGACGTTCCACCACTTACTGCCGAGGCGGAGCGAATTTTGACCGAGGAGCACAAGCGCATCTTCGTCCCCGACTGGAGGGTGATGAAAGTCGACGGGTTCTTGGGGGACGGAAACATTTGTATGCAGGCGGTGAAACACCTGCCGACCCCCAAACACCGAGCAGCGTTGAAGGCACGTGAAATTGGTGACGCTGCGATGCAGATCGCTCAGAATACCATGTCGGTAAGTAGTGAATCACTTTCTTGAAATTTTTTCTAAGTTTTTGTGCTCGTTCTTGACAGTTTCTCATGTTGCCTGTAGACCCTCTGCCACTTCAACTATTTGCTCAAGGAATTCGAGAGCAAGGAGAAGGAGATGACAATTCTGAACGACCATGAACGGTCGGAACGGTCTAAAGCGGTGAAGGAGCTGGAGGCTGAGCAGCTGCGTTCTACTTCGCTCGAGGCCAAAGTCGCCAACTTGAAGGCTCAGCTTGCCGAGGCGCTAAGGAGCTCGTCCGCCGAGGCCTCAAAGGTCGAGGCCATTGAGAAGGAGAAGGCTCGGCTTGAAGGGGAACTGTCTGAAGCTCGGAAGGCGATGGAGGAAGCCCTGAGCGAGCGAGCATCGAAGGTGGCAGCCGCAGAGAAGGCAGTCCGGGACGAGGCCGAAGCTCATATGCTGACGAACATGGAGGAGGCGTATGGCCGAGCTCTGAAGCACATCGTCGCTCGGAACCCCGGGTTTGACATCTCGGACTATTACTTCTACGACTCTGTGGAGGGCAAGGAAGAGATGCCCTTGGCCGCGCTCGCTCCAAGGCCGGAGGGCGAAGATGCCGAGGGTGAGGGGGGTGCTGGTCGTGCAATTGTAACTGTGCCGACCGATGATGAGGTCGACCCTTGACTTTGTCGTCTTCTTCTCTGTTTTCTTTTTCTTCTTTTTTGTAACGCCTAACTACGGACTGGCCACCGCCTTCTGTAAACTTTTGACTTTCAATGAAAACTTGTAGTGTTTTGGCTGAGGATTATGAAATTTTTACAAAAATATTTAACTCTTTTCGCTCGGATTGCATCCCTAAGTGTCGAAGACTTCTCTTGATATTTCTCCGCTTTTCCGGTTGAGTTGGGTCCAATTACTGAGGTCTTCTATCTTCGCACTGAGCTGGAGAAAACGAAGGAGGCTCTTTCTCGTAATCGGAACAAAGCGTTTTATGACTTCTTGAAACTGGAGGACATTAAAGCAACGGCGAGAGGGTATTTAGGCGAGTTAAGGCAACTCCAGAAGCAGTGTCGAAAGACTCCTCTCGAAGGCGAGGTAGAGTTGATCCGTAAGGGGCTTTTTGATGTCGAACAAAGAAACAGTGAACTGCTGGCGGAGATTCGCCAATTGGAGGTGACGGTGAAAGAACACTCGACCGAAGAAGAGGAGTTAGCTTCGAAGGTGGGGATGTTGATGTCCGAGCACGACGAGTTGTTGGCCAGAATCGACAAATTGAGGAGAATCACGATCGACAGAGGTATCGAAGTGACTCATCTTCGTCGTATAGTGGCCGATAGCACTAACTTCGCAGGCTCGTCTAAACTTCCTCGTCTCAAAGCATCGGCGGCGGACGAGATTCTGAGAGATAGGATCATCGAGTTGGAGGAGGAGATTGCAACGCTAAAACCTCAGCCTGTAAGGACCAATGTTCGCAGTACGTTGTGTACTCGCGAGGAAAGCGAAAGGGGAATCTCGTTCTACGAACTCGCGACTCGCTCGCTTGTCGTTAGGCGGAGCCCAGCTGATGCTCAGAGCGCCGTAGCTATTTCGTCTAGTGGCGCCTCGGTTGGGGCCACAGCTAGAACTAGCGGCGAAGGGGGCTCTCGCTTTGCTGGTCTGGAGTCGAGCGTAGAGACGAGGCGACGCCGTCCTCGCGTGTCTCTGAACTGAAGCGTTCTCCTCCCAAAGAAACGCTAGACAAATTGTATTATGCTCTTCAAGTTATTGTAAAAATCTTGTTGTAGTGTCGGCTTTGTCCGAGCCCTTAATAAAAAGGCTTGTTTTGCTTCCTATGTTTGAATGCTGCGTTGGCTGGTAAACTAATAAGTATAACTCCTCCATCTTTTGACAACTACTCAGAATTAGAAGCAAATCTTCTTTCTTACTGGCTACCCGCTCCTAGCTCGCTTAAGAGTGGGATTGCGGAGCGAAATCGAACCAAGTGTTGGACTCCGAACACGTGGTTAGAGTTAGTTCAACAGTTGTGGGAGCAATTCCGAATGGTGATCCACTCCTAGCTCGCTCTTAAGAGCGAGCTTGCGGAGGAGAATCGAACCAAGTGTTGGACTCCGAACTCGTCGTTAGAGTTAGTTCAACGGTTGTGGGAGCAATTCCGAATGGTGATCCACTCCTAGCTCGCTTTTAAGAGCGAGCTTGTGGAGGAGAATTGAACCAAGTATTAGACTTCGAACTCGTCGTTAGAGTTAGTTCAATGGTTGTGGGAGCAATTCCGAATGGTGACCCACTCCTAGCTCGCTTTTATGAGTGAGCTTGCGGAGGAGAATCGAACCAAGTGTTGGACTCCGAACTCGTCGTTAGAGTTAGTTCAACGGTTGTAGGAGCAATTCCGAATGGTGACCCACTCCTAGCTCGCTCTTAAGAGCGAACTTGCAGAGGAGAATCGAACCAAGTGTTGGACTCCGAACTCATCGTTAGAGTTAGTTCAACGGTTGTGGGAGCAATTCCGAATGGTGACCCACTCCTAGCTCGCTTTTAAGAGCGAACTTGCGGAGGAGAATCGAACCAAGTGTTGGACTCCGAACTCGTCGTTAGAGTTAGTTCAACGGTTGTGGGAGCAATTCCGAATGGCGACCCACTCCTAGCTCGCTTTTAAGAGCGAGCTTGCGGAGGAGAATCGAACCAAGTGTTGGACTCCGAACTCGTCATTAGAGTTAGTTCAACGGTTGTGTGAGCAATTCCGAATGGTGACCCACTTCTAGCTCGCTCTTAAGATCGAACTTGCGGAGGAGAATCGAACCAAGTGTTGGACTCCGAACTCGTCGTTAGGGTGAAGTGTAAAGGCAGAGAGATGCAAGTAATTTTACAAGTAATATGCAAAAAAACTTTCTTTATTAATGGCTAATCGTTGGCTGCTTCTAAATTTGCGAGCCGTTATTACAAGAGAGAAATAAAGGAAAAAATACAAGTAAAAGGAGAGAAACAGTTCGACATCTCAGAATACTTAGGAAGGCGTTAGTGCTCTCTCTTGGTATTTCAAAAGATGGTCGGTATTCCAAGTCCTGGGGATCTCCCTGCCTTCGAGATCTTCTAGTCTGTATGCCCCGGGCCGAACTACTTTGACGATCTTGTAGGGTCCCTCCCAATTTGGAGCAAGTTTGCTCTTCTGACCAGGAGAGGAGATGGCCAACTTTCTGAGGACAAAGTCCCCTTCTTTGAGGTCGGTAGGACGGACTCTTTTGTTATATGCCAACTCGATCCTTCTTCGGTAGCTTTGTTGGCGAATGGCAGCTCGTTCACGAATCTCATCAATTAAGTCTAGATTTGCTCGGAGCTCTCTGGCATTTTGTTCTTCTTCATAAGCCATTAGTCGAGGAGAGGGTATACCAAATTCTAGGGGGATCATTGCTTCGGACCCATAGGTGAGATTGAATGGGGACTCTCCTGTGGGGGTCCGTTTCGTGGTGCGGTAGTTCCACAGCACGTTGGGGAGCTGATCGACCCATAAGCCTTTAGAGCATTTTCCAACCTCTTCTTAATACCGGAGAGGATCTGTCGGTTAGCATTCTTAACTTGGCCATTCGACTGTGGATGGGAGACGGAGGAGAAGCGTTGTTGGATGGCGAGGTCTTCACATAGAGCTCGGAAGGCAGCTCCGGTAAACTGGGTTCCGTTGTCTGTTATGAGGACCCGAGGAACTCCGAATCGGCAAATTACGTTCTTCCAGAAGAACTGAAGTACTTTGTTCTCGGTGATGGTGGCCAAGGGCTCGGCCTCTATCCACTTCGAGAAGTAGTCGATTGCCACGACTAAGAACTTGAACTGGCCGGGAGCTGGTGGGAATGGCCCTAGTAAATCCATCCCCCACATTGCGAAAGGGATAGGACTTGATAGGGAAGTGAGTGGAGCTTGTGGGAGGCGACGGATGTTGGAATACTTCTGACATGAGCTGCATTGCCGAACATGCCGTTTGGCGTCTTGTAGAAGAGTGGGCTAGAAATATCCGTAGTTTAACACTTTGCGGGCTAGGGATCTGGACCCTGAATGTGCCCCGCCGATGCCTTCGTGAAGTTCTTGCAGGGCGTATTCGGCTTGCTCTGGGGAGAGGCATCTCAAATAAGGCCTGTCGTCTACCTGTGTGAATGAGCGCTTGTATAGGATGCCCCCGATAAGTGTGTATCGCTCTGCTCGGGTTCTTACTCGGCGAGCTTCCCTTGGGTCCTCGGGGAGAAGCCCATCCCTCAGGAACTCAACGAGGGGTTTCATCTAGTCATCTTGAAGCAAAACAGGTAGAGACTCCATAGAATCAGAAGTTTCGTCCTCTATACTTGGCTTCAGGAGGACCTCTATTAAGACGGTCTGCTCGAGACCTTGGAGGGAGGAAGAGGCTAGCTTGGATAGGGCATCGGCCTGGGCATTTTCTTCTCGGGGGATTCGTTGGATGAGGGCTTCTTCAAATAAGGCCATGAGGCTCCTGACCTTGGCTAAGTACTTAACCATTCGGTCGTCACGTGCTTCATACTCGCCTAGGACCTGATTTACGACCAGCTGAGAGTCGCTAAAGATCCGGAGGCGTTGCGCCCCTGCGTTGCGAGCCATTCCAAGGCCGGCTATGAGTGCCTCGTATTCTGCTTCGTTGTTAGAGGCCTTGAAGTTAATATGGAGGGAGTATTGGAGATGAAGTCATCTGGGCCTGCCAGAATGACCCCGGCTCCGCTTCCCTCGTTACAGGAGGATCCATCCACATAAACCGACCAGACAGGCAGTCCCTTCATTGCTTGGCTGAACTCGGAGATGGTACTTTCAACTATAAATTCTGCTAAGGCCTGAGCCTTGATCGCGGTCCGAGGCTGATACGTTATATCGTGCTGGCTCAGCTCGATTGACCACTTCATAAGGTGACCGGAGGTCTCTGGCCTGTAGAGCACTTGCTTCAGCGGTTGGTCGGTAAGAACGACCACCGAATGGGACTAAAAATATGGGCGTAGCTTGCTTGCGGCCATCACTAGTGCATAAGCCATCTTTTCTATCCTCGGGTAGCGGAGCTCGGCATCCCGAAGTACCTTGCTCACATAGTAGATGGGCTTTTGAGCTCGGTCTTCTTCCCTTACTAAAACGGTGCTGAGGGTCTGCTCGGAGGCTACCAGGTAGAGGTAGAGGGGTTCACCAGGGATTGGTTTGCTGAGGAGAGGAGGATTGACGAGGTAAGCTTTGAGCTGGTCGAACGACTCCTGTTGCTGTTGACCCCATTCGAAACCTTTAGCCCCTCTGAGGGCCTTGAAGAAGGGGAGGCATTTCTCCCCGGACTTCGAGAGAAAATGCCCTATAGCGGCTAAGCGGCCTGTTAGCCTTTGAACTTCCTTAACGTTCTTGGGAGGGGCCATATCTAATATGACCTTGATTTTCTCAGGGTTAGCTTCAATTCCTCATTGGCTGACCATGAAGCCGAGGAACTTTCCTGACGAGACTCCGAACGCACACTTGTTCGGATTGAGCCTCATGTTGTGCTTTCTCAGTACATCAAATGCCTCCTATAGGTCGGTCACGTGATCGGTCCCTCGGATGCTTTTTACAAGCATGTCGTCAACATATACCTCCATATTTTGGCCGATTTGAGCTTGGAAAACCTTGTTGACGAGGCGTTGATATGTGGCGCCTGCATTCTTCAAACCGAAGGACATAACCCTGTAATAATAGAAGCCCTGTTCGGTCACAAATGAGGTCATCGGGATATCCGGATCTGATTGTAGCATGAGAATGCGTCCATGAAATTGAGGAGTTCATGACCCGAAGTGGCGTCAATCAAAGTGTCAATACTTGGAAGAGGGAAGGGGTCCTTGGGGCAAGCCTTGTTGAGATCGGTGAAATCGATACAAATCCTCCAAGTCCCATTGGACTTCTTCACCATCACTACATTCGACAGCCATTCGGGATAATTTACTTCTTGTATGAATCGGGCCTTCAAGAGCTTGTCCACCTCCTCTTTTATAGCTAGCTGGCGCTCGGCGGCGAACTTGCGCCTCTTCTGTTGGACCGGTTTGGACCCCGGAACAACGCTGAGGTGGTGGACCAAGAGCTCTTCGAAAATTCCGGGCATGTCTGCAGCTGACCAAGCAAAGAGGTCTTGGTTCCTTTGGATACACTGGACTATGTCGGAGCATAGGGCGGATGGGAGGGTCTTGCTAACAAAGAACTTTCGACTTGGATCCTGCTCAGAGAAGAGCACTTCCTCCAACTCATCCACCGGCTCGGACGTTGGTCGGGTGACTTCTTGGGGGATTTCCAGAGTTTCTAAGGAGAGGACTGGACAGAAGGTAGAGGTCATATAGCACTTACGGGCCGTTTCCTGATTGCCTTTTACTTTCCCTACTCCAGCCCGAGTGGGAAACTTCATTTTGAGGTGATAGGCGGATGGGACGGCTTCAAGGGCAGCAAGGCCGGGCCGACCCAAAATGACGTTGTAGGCTGCAGGGACATCTACTACCATGAAGTCCATCGATGCCGTTCGGGTAGTAGAAGTTTTGCCAGCAGTTACATTGAGGGTGATCACCCCTTCAATAGTCACTGGCACTCCCGTGAACCCATGGAGTGTGTAGCCGGCGGGCTTGAGTCTGTCTCGGGAGAGTTTAAGGCCTTTAAAAGCGGCGAGGAAGAGGATGTTAACGGAGCTGCCATTGTCCACTAGGATCCTCTCCACTTTGAAGTTCGCCATGTGGAGATTGATGACGAGTGCATCACAATGGGGGGTGCGGACACCTTCAAGATCTTCGTCCGAGAATGTGACGGGCACTCTGAGGCCTTTAGGAGGAGGGGTGTCGTGGACCGAATTGACTTCCCTAATGAACGCCTTTCGAGAGGAGTTTGAGGAGCCCCCCATTGGGCCCCCGTGAATGAGGTGTAGGACACGTTCCTCTTCGAAGTCGGGCGTTTCATCGCGTTCAGGACGCTTATTAGCCCCCCGAGGCGGGGGAGGGAGGTCGGCTCGGTCCTTTCTCACGAACCTGGTCAGCTGCCCCCTCTGGATGAGGGCTTCTATCTCATTCTTCAGGGCCCGACAATCATTGGTGTCGTGGCCATGGTCCCGGTGATAACGGCACCACTTCTCCTTATCCCTCTTCTTGCCAGGGGTGTTCATTTTTGGCACAGGAGGTATCACCCCCTCCTTCTCAACTTCCATGAGAATTGTGGAGATGTTGGCGTTAAGGGGAGTAAACTTTTCGAATCTAGGAGGAGGTCGGTGCTGGCCGCCATTATCCTTCTGAAACTTCTTGGCCCCTTCCTCTTCTGCTCCCTTTCTTTTAGACCCGGAGGAAGACCCCTCCAAGTTGGGACGGTGCTCAGCTTCTTCGGCCCGAATATACTTTTCGCTCCGGAGGAGGAGGTCAGAGAAGTTCTGTGGGGGCTTCTTGGCGAGGGAGGAGCAGAGGCTGGAGTTGAGGACATTGGATTGAAAAGCTGCTGCAGCGACCGACTGGTCGAGGGATGCTATGGACCTGGCTTCAGCTGTGAACCTTTTCATATAGTCTCTCAACTTCTCACCCTTCTTCTGGTTGAGGTAGAGTAGCAAAATGCTGGTCTTCTCAGTTCGGCAGCTACTCACGAAGTGGGTGACGAAGAGGGTCTCGAATTGCTCGAAGGAGAATATTGAGGATGGGGCAAGGTGAGAGTACCATTCTCGAGCCGGACCCTTGAGAGTTGCGGGGAAGGTCTTGCACAGCAGAGCATCGGAAGCTTGATGGATAAGCATGAGGGTTTTGAAGCTTTCGATGTGATCAACGGGGTCAGTCTCCCCGGAATAGGTCTCGAATTGAGGAGGTTTAAAGCCGATCGGTACGGGTGCATCCATTATGGTCCGGGAAAAGGGAGGTCTACTAGGACGGAGGGTCCTTCCTCTAAGCTCTTCTTCTCGGTCTAACTGACCCAAGCGCCTCTCCATCTTATGGAGACGGCGGTAGACTGCATCATCCCTTCGATGGTAATCCGGCGAGCCTCTAGACTCGTCTTTGTACGAGGGAGAGCGGGGGCTACGACGACGGTAGCTCCTGGAGCGGCGAGGACTTGGCATGTAGCGGGGGTTACTAGGAGCTTGTGGAGGAGTTAGGGACCGTCGGCGAGGACTTTGGACCTGAGGAGGAGTGGGAATCCTTGGAGCATTGGTGTTATTGGGACGGAGGTTGAGAGCTTGTAGGACGGTTGCCTGGAACTGCTGGAACTCGGCACGGGTGATGGGTGCCTCATCGTTCTTAGGATGTTGCCGACCGGCAGGGGAGTGTGGTCTTCTTCTGTGATGCTCGGGGGACTCTCTCCGCCCCCTTCGGATTGGGGACCTTCTGTAGTCTCGGCGGTGGGGAGATCGCTCATCCGGACGTTATTGGCAGGAGGCTCCCTCTCGGGCCCGCTTTTCATCCAGACGGTGGCGAAAATCCTCATCCTTCTGCCGATTGAGGACGATGTTGCGGAGGTCGGAAGCTCAAGAATTGTGAGAGGCCATAGAGTCCGTAGAGGCATTGTGGATTGAGACATGGTCCTGGTGAAGAGGTTGTTTCTGCGGGTTCGGACGCGAGACCCCCGTGCCGGCATTGTGAGTGGCAGGGGATCCCTTAGGAGGTTGTTGATTCTGAGGAGGAGGCAGGTCCTGCTGGAGAGGGTCCTCTGCTTGAGGAGGAAGTTGCCCCTGCTGCGGAGCGGGCTGGATGGGGACTTCCTGTTGCTGATCGAGATTGGGTCCGCGGTTGGACCCTCTGGATCTTACTTTCTTAGGAGGCATGGCTGGAGAAGATCTGAACCACGGGAAGAGGGGAGGTAGCTATTCGTTAGTTTCCCACAGATGGCGCCAATCTGTTACCGCTAAATCTGGTGTGGGGGTAAACAGATAGTATTTGTGGACTCTTGGAAAACTTTGAATAGCAAACTTATTTACCTGTTCTGTCGGAGTTTGACCGTCGCTCCCGCCGTACACCTGCAAAAAGTGCGAGACACCGGGGTTGTTCCCGATGATGCACCCTCCGACGCTCAAGTTAGTAATCAGAAGTGATTATGAAAGAGCGTAAAACTGACAAAAGATTGATTACCTCTTAATGGAGATGGATGGGGGGTATTTATAGGTGCCGTTGGGGTCAGATTAGGAATGTAATCCTTGTGGTTAGATAAGGAATGTAATCCCTAATCCCCAGTGAAAGGATAGATATGAATCAAGGCCGTTGATTAGGATTAATCAGAAACCCTAATTCTATCCTGTTGGATCGGGTTTGTTGCGGGTTGAAACCCGCACCTGTTTGAGGTGGATCCGTTCACGGGTTAGCGGGTCTTCGGGAAGGAGAACCAACACCCGCTTCGGATCCATTGGTAGGTGAAGTTACCATTTTATCCTTAAGCTTTAAGATTCGTTCCTGATTTGGACGGTTCTGATTTAACCCCTTTTTTAGCCATATCATGTGGCTATTTTTGTGATCCCACTTGGATTTTGTGAGTTGATGGGTTCACTCCCTTCACTCAATTTTTCAATACGATCTGTATTTATATGTTGGTAAAATATACTTTGAAGACCACATATTTGCAGCTGTAGTTGGTTAAATGCTCCTTTTAATTGCTCCACTGTCTCCTTTAGGTAGACCATATACTGTTCAATATGCTGCACTCTATTTTCCATCCTGTAATAACGAAATTGTTAGCTTCTTGACAAGAAATCTGCTAGGTTGTTATATTTTCCTTTTATATTTTCTATTGAGAAGTCATAATGTGCTAACTCAATATGCCATCTTATCAACCTTTTATTTGCTATAGTTGGGTCTATTATCTTGTTAATCCAATTATTTGCTTGTGTATTGTCTGTTCTTACTGTAAATTTTGTATGTATTATGACTTTTTTATAGCTTTTAAGATTGCTAGTAGTTCTTTTTCATTTATGTGGTAATTTTATTGGGTCTGTGTGAAAGATCCACTAGTATATCTTGTTGGATCCTGTAGGCGAGACAATAAACACTAGAGGGGGGGGGGTGAATAGTGTTTAATAAAAAACTGCGGAAATTTTTCTCGGTGCAGTCGACTTGGTTATGAACCAGTCGACTGATATGCCCAAAATAATTAAAAACAATAACTCTGTGCAGTCGACTGATGAATGAGACAGACGACTGAAGGCACAATGAAACTACAACTACAAATGGCACTGACCAGTCGACTGATAGTGCAAGGAGTCGACTGTCCAGAAACTTTTTGCAGAACTTAAATAAACAATAGTGAATGCAAACACAAGATAATCAATCACAGAGTACACAAGATATATCCTGGTTCGGTCCTCCCGACCTACATCCAGTCCCCAAGCAACCCACTTGAGATTTCCACTATTCTGAAAACAAATTACAAGAATACCCTACGGCGTTACGACAACAACCTTGTCTAACCCGTAGTCCTTTCTCTCAACCAGAGAAATCTGACCCACTCTACTACCAAGAGTGAAACAAAACCGACTCTACAACCTAGAGTCAAAAACACTCTCCAACCGAGAGCAAGAGAACAAGAAATACTTTACAGTCAACCTATAGCCTTGTTGGTGTATGTGTTGATGCACGTGGCTAAAAACAAGGTCGACTTCTATACTCAGTCCAGAGCGAATTCGTTGCTATACTGGACTGAGTGTAGAGAACCAGAGAGTATGATCTTGAAAGCTTTGTTTCTCAAAAAATCACTTAGAAATTTTCACAAGGAATGCTCGGATTTTCAAAGAGAGAATTCTGATTATCTTTTCAGTGAGATCTGAACTATACTTAAAGAGTTTTGATCTCCTGAACGTTGGGAGACAGTTACTCAACTATCAACCAACGGATCTAAGCTTTTGAGTTTGAAAAAATTCGATTTTGAAAAATAGAAAACGGTCAAAAGCTCTCGAACAGTCGACTGGGTTGCCATATGAGTCGACTGATCAGAGTTTGAATAAATTTAAACAGTTTTGTACTGTCAGTCGACTGGCAGAAGCTTAAGTCGACTGGTACTCAAAAGTTAAATTTCTCCAAACTGTTTTGACTCTTTTGGGGGGTTTTTAAGAAACACACATTATAAAATTTTGAGTGTGTGTGTGTGACAAGGCTTTACATCAGACTAAGACTCAACAGAAAGTAAGATACATTTGTTTTTACAAGACATTATAATTTGACACAATTGAGCTAAGGTCTTGAGTCTTGAGTCTTGTCTTGAGTGAAGTCTTGGATCTTGTCTGAGTGAAGTCTTCATCTGTATCCGTTTGAGCTTGTTCATTTGTTCAGCTAGAATAGTCTTTTGTATGTGCACTGCAATGTTAGCTGTATAACATAGACGCATGTTGCACTGTGTTGTGATCATCAAAATCAAGAATCAGCATTCTCCCCCTTTTTGATGATGACAACACAATAGCTGATAATAAAAGATAATATACAAGCATAGTGAAGACATGCTCCCCCTTTTAAAAACACAAAATGCATTGTCTTAAAAAATGTAACATGTATCAGTCGACTTATATAAAATAGCAGGTGACTGACCAGGAAACCATACTTAGAAAAATCATAAGCAAATATAAAACACAGATGTAGTAGCATCAGTCGACTGATATGCCTTTGGGCAGTCGACTGACCAGAGAGTTGTCCAATACCCAGTCATAGAACAAAGTAATATATCAAAACAATATAACACAAATAATAAGCAATATATCATAGATATCTCTCCCCCTTTGTTATCATCAAAAAACACAAAGTAACAAACTTTTGCATTCAAAGGAAGCTTAAGATAAAGTCTGATACAAAAATAAGTGCATTAAGAAAGAAAAGTACATAATAAAAAATAAAAATTTTATGTCTACTAATCAGTCGACTGGTATAGGAACCAGGCGACTGGTCTGATATAAAAATTGATTTGTATAAAAGCCAGTATAGTCGACTTATTCAAGAGTACAGTTGACTTAACAGAAACAATTTTCAGTAAATATCAATAAAATCACAAATTCCAAGTTCTCTTCTTAAGTTAATGAAAGTATCTTCTTTAAGGGGCTTGGTAAATATATCTGCTACTTGTTTATCAGTAGAGATAAAGTCTAAAGATATATCTCCTTTTAAAACATGATCACGTAGAAAATGATGTCGAATATCAATATGTTTTGTACGTGAATGTTGAATCGGATTTTTAGATAAATTAATTGCACTGGTATTATCACACATAATTGAGGGTTTCTCAAAGAAAATACCATAATCTAATAAGGTTTGTTTCATCCATAAAATTTGTGCACATGCCAAACTTGCAGCGATATACTCAGCTTCTGTAGTTGATAGGGATACGGAGTTTTGCTTTTTACTGCACCAAGATACTAGGAAATGTCCCAAAAAGTGACATGTACCACTAGTACTCTTGCGATCAGTTTTGCTTCCAGCGAAATCGGCATCGCTATATGACAAAAGTTGAAAATTATCGGTGCGTGGATAAAATAAACCATATTCAGATGTGCCTTTAATATATCTTAAAATTCGTTTCACTGCTTTTAAATGAGACTCTTCAGGACTAGATTGATATCTAGCACATAAACATACACTGAACATAATATCTGGTCTACTTGCAGTAATATATAAGAGTGAACCAATCATACCTCGATAGAGTTTTTGATCAACACTCTTACCTAATAAATCTTTGTCAAGAGTAGTAGTAGTCATAGGTGTGGATTTACTACTAGTACTGTCCATGTTAAAACGTTTGAGTAGTTCCTTTGCATATTTGCCTTGATTGATAAATATGCCATTTGAGGACTGTTTAATTTGAAGTCCAAGGAAATAATTGAGTTCACCCATGTGACTCATCTCAAATTCATTTTTCATGGTATTAGCAAATTCTTGACATAGATTATTATTAGTAGAACCAAAAATTATATCATCAACATATATTTGTATGATTAAGATGTCATTCTTAACTCTTTTGATAAACAAAGTAGTGTCTACTTTACCTATTTCAAATCTTGTTTCTAAAAGAAAAGTTTCCAGACGATCATACCAAGCACGAGGTGCTTGTTTAAGACCGTATAAAGCCTTTTTCAATTTATAAACATGATCTGGAAATTGTTCATGTTCAAAACCTGGTGGTTGTTTCACATAAACATTTTTCTTAATAAACCCATTAAGAAAAGCACTTTTAACATCCATTTGATAAAGTATAAAATTCATGAAACAAGCAAAAGATAATAAAATACGAATAGATTCTAGTCTAGCAACAGGAGCATATGTTTCATCAAAATCTATACCTTCTTCTTGATTATATCCTTGAGCAACTAATCTAGCCTTGTTCCTTACAACTTGTCCTGATTCATCTAACTTATTTTTGAATACCCATTTGGTACCAATGATAGTCTGATCAGGAGGTCTAGGAACCAAATCCCATACATCATTCCTTATAAATTGGTTTAGTTCATCTTGCATAGCATTCATCCAATATTCATTCTCACAAGCTTCTTGTATATTTTTCGGTTCAAAATCCGACAAGAATGCTGTATGAGAGATCATATTAACATGTGAACGTGTCTGAATACCATGGGAGATGTCACCAATTATTAAGTCGTGAGGATGATCTTTAACTTCAACAAATGACTTTGGTAAAGTTGAAGATATCACAATCGGATCAGTCGACTTGACTTGTTCTTCAGTCGACTGCTTTACTTCAGTCGACTGGTAGACCTTATCAGTCGACTTATCAGTCAGATTAGTTTGCTCTAAGGATTTAATCACATTATCTAAAGGTGATAAATCAGTTTCATCATCTTTATTTAAAGTTGATGAAGGTAAGGATTCATCGAATGTAACATGCATTGATTCTTCAATAGTCATTGTAGACTTATTGAAAATTCTATATGCTTTACTCCTATTTGAGTATCCTAAAAAGATACCCTCATTAGATCTAGGATCAAATTTGTCTAAATTATCTTTTGTGTTTAGAATAAAACACTTACAACCAAATGTCTTAAAGTAAGAGACTTTAGGAATTTTATTAAAAAATAACTCATAACAAGTCTTCTTTAGTTTAGGTCTTAGAAGAATTCTATTTAAAACATAACAAGCTGTAGCAACAGCTTCAGCCCAAAAATATTTTGGTAGATTGCTTTCAACAAGCATAGTACGTGCGCATTCTTGCAAAGTCCTATTTTTCCTTTCAACCACTCCATTTTGTGGTGAAGCTCTAGGAAATGCAAATAAATGTGTTATACCATTCTTGTTGCAATATTCTGTAAATATTTCATTTTCAAATTCTCCACCATGATCACTTCTAATAGTGACTATGGTTAGAGATCTTTGATTTTGAACACGTTTACAAAAATGTGCAAATTCCTCAAAAGCATCATTTTTATGTTTTAAAAAGAATGTCCAAGTGAATCTTGAAAAATCATTTATTGAAACAAACACATATCTACTTTTATTTAAAGAAGCAACTCTAGTAGGGCCAAACAAATCCATATGAATTAATTCAAGTGGCCTACTAGTAGAAATTACTTCTTTTGTTTTAAAAGTGGATTTGATTTGTTTTCCTAGTTGACATGCATCACATAACTTATTCTTTTTAAAGGATAGTTTTGGCAGTCCTTTAACTAGGTTATATTTAGATAATTTTGAGAGATTTTTCATGTTCACATGTCCAAATCTTCTATGCCATAGCCAAGATTCATTGTTAGAGGCTATTAAACAAAAGTCATTTGAAAGATCAATTGCATTCAAACATAATTCATAAATATTATTTTTACGAAAACCTTGAAAAATAACATTTTGCATAGTAGAATCATAAATCAAGCATGCATCTTTCTCAAAAACTATTTTATATCCTTTATCACATAATTGACTAATGCTTAAAAGATTATGCTTTAAACCACTAACCAATAACACATTTTCTATAGTTGGGTTAGAAGTTTTACCGATCATGCCAATACCTATGACTTTGCCTTTGTTGTCATCTCCAAAGGTGACGGTTCCTCCATCTATGCTTTGAATGGTGGATAGTAGGTTGGCATGTCCTGTCATGTGTTTTGAACATCCGCTGTCTAATATCCAGCATTCTTTCTTGGGTACCTATAAAAAATTTAAGGTAAATATGGTACCCTTTTTATTGGGTCCAAAACACATTAGTTTGGGGGAAACCAAACCCATGAAGAGTTTGATCTTCCTCCATAAGCAGGAATATAATAAGTAGAATTACACACATTTAACATATATGAGTTAATATAAGCAATTCTATCATTTTGATCTAGACTGACTGGAACCCATACTAACTTGTTCTGTCCAGTCGACTTATCAGTGTCCTTCAGTCGACTGTTGGTGTACATCAGTCGACTGGCCGATACACTAGGTCGACTTATAAGAGGTTTTGATCTCGTTGAATAAGATCCAATTTCTCTGGACAGACGACTGGTTGTATGGTTTAGTCGACTTAACCGAACGGTAGTCTTGCTTTTATCACTAGAATTAACAACCTTAGGCTTTTCAAAGAAATCATACAACTTGTGTGTAACACTAGAAATAGATGCTGATTTATTTTTACTAATGTTTACAATAGGAGATTCTTTTACAGAAGATTTTTTAAAACCAAGTCCACATTTTTGACTAGATGTAACTTGATGATGAAGCATATCATTTAAATTCTCTTTGCCTTTGTTAAACTTAGATACGTTCTTTGAAATCTCTTCATAATTCTTCTTGAGAGTTTCAAGATCAGTATCTAAACTTGCAATGCGAGAATTTAAGGATTTTACTTCCTTATCAAGGTTAAGATTTTCTTGATTAAGTGTTTGATTCACTTTCTCAAGATTCTTAACTCTAATTTTTTCTTTCTTTAACTCTTGGAATATTTCATTAAAAGCATCAAGAAGATCTTCGGAATCATAATCATTACTTACATGTTCTTGTGCAGCCATGAAACATACACTTGCCACTTCGTTATATTCATCCGTTTCTTCTTCGGAAGATGAATCACTATCATCCCATGTAGCTTGATAAGCCTTCTTGTTCTTGGCAAATTTATTCTTTGAATATTTGCCCTTCTTGAAGTTGGATGATTTTCCCTTGTTCTTTGCATTTTCTAAGGGACAATCCTTCTTCATGTGACCTATTTTATTGCACCTGAAACATGTAGGAGGGTCATTAGAATCTCTAACTTTAGAATTAAACTTACCCTTCTTTAAGAACTTCTTGAATCTCCGAGTGAACATTGCTATCTCTTCTTCATCTTCTTCCTCATCTTCTGAGTCTGTCATGGCTTTAAAAGCCAATGATTTCTTCTTTGCTTGGTGTGATTCTGTATCCTTCTTTCGATCTTCAAGTTGGACCTCATATGCCATGAGATTGCCAACAAGATTCTCGAGAGAAAGTTGTGACAAGTCATTCGCTTCCTCTATTGCTGTGGTTTTCTTCTCCCATTCTGGAGTGAGTGCACGCAAGACTTTTTTAACCATCTCTGCTTGAGTGTAAGTCTTTCCAAGTGCCACAAGAGAGTTTGTGATGTCTGTGAATCTAGTAATCATCTCTGACACAGTCTCATTGTCTTTCATTCTGAACATCTCAAACCTGTGGACAAGAACAGAAATTTTAGACTCTTTTACTTTATTCGTTCCTTCATGTGTTACCTCGAGTGTATGCCAAATTTGATGTGCGGTTGTAGCATTGGATACACGGTTGAATTCTTCCTTTGTAAGTGCACAAAATAAGGCATTCATTGCTTTGGCATTGTTCATAGTCTGATTCTTTTGATCATCATTCCATTGTGCATATGGAATGGTAGGAGCAGTGTATTCCGTCTCTGTCATTTGCCATATCTCGTAGTTGATTGATTGGAGGTAGATTCGCATTCGGCACTTCCAATAATTGTAGTTCGTTCCATCAAATAGTGGTGGTCGTTGTGTAGATTGGCCTTCATGATACTGATTTGTATTTGACGTAGTTGCCATAGCCTGTAACCTTGCTCTGATACCAAGTGTTGGATCCTGTAGGCGAGACAACAAACACTAGAGGGGGGGGGTGAATAGTGTTTAATAAAAAACTGCGGAAATTTTTCTCGGTGCAGTCGACTTGGTTATGAACCAGTCGACTGATATGCCCAAAATAATTAAAAACAATAACTCTGTGCAGTCGACTGATGAATGAGACAGACGACTGAAGGCACAATGAAACTACAACTACAAATGGCACTGACCAGTCGACTGATAGTGCAAGGAGTCGACTGTCCAGAAACTTTTTGCAGAACTTAAATAAACAATAGTGAATGCAAACACAAGATAATCAATCACAGAGTACACAAGATATATCCTGGTTCGGTCCTCCCGACCTACATCCAGTCCCCAAGCAACCCACTTGAGATTTCCACTATTCTGGAAACAAATTACAAGAATACCCTACGGCGTTACGACAACAACCTTGTCTAACCCGTAGTCCTTTCTCTCAACCAGAGAAATCTGACCCACTCTACTACCAAGAGTGAAACAAAACCGACTCTACAACCTAGAGTCAAAAACACTCTCCAACCGAGAGCAAGAGAACAAGAAATACTTTACAGTCAACCTATAGCCTTGTTGGTGTATGTGTTGATGCACGTGGCTAAAAACAAGGTCGACTTCTATACTCAGTCCAGAGCGAATTCGTTGCTATACTGGACTGAGTGTAGAGAACCAGAGAGTATGATCTTGAAAGCTTTGTTTCTCAAAAAATCACTTAGAAATTTTCACAAGGAATGCTCGGATTTTCAAAGAGAGAATTCTGATTATCTTTTCAGTGAGATCTGAACTATATTTAAAGAGTTTTGATCTCCTGAACGTTGGGAGACAGTTACTCAACTATCAACCAACGGATCTAAGCTTTTGAGTTTGAAAAAATTCGATTTTGAAAAACAGAAAACGGTCAAAAGCTCTCGAACAGTCGACTGGGTTGCCATATGAGTCGACTGATCAGAGTTTGAATAAATTTAAACAGTTTTGTACTGTCAGTCGACTGGCAGAAGCTTAAGTCGACTGGTACTCAAAAGTTAAATTTCTCCAAACTGTTTTGACTCTTTTGGGGGGTTTTTAAGAAACACACATTATAAAATTTTGAGTGTGTGTGTGTGACAAGGCTTTACATCAGACTAAGACTCAACAGAAAGTAAGATACATTTGTTTTTACAAGACATTATAATTTGACACAATTGAGCTAAGGTCTTGAGTCTTGAGTCTTGTCTTGAGTGAAGTCTTGGATCTTGTCTGAGTGAAGTCTTCATCTGTATCCGTTTGAGCTTGTTCATTTGTTCAGCTAGAATAGTCTTTTGTATGTGCACTGCAATGTTAGCTGTATAACATAGACGCATGTTGCACTGTGTTGTGATCATCAAAATCAAGAATCAACATATCTGGCTAGTCTTTCTTCTTTTTGTTCTCCTATTTCAATGAATTTTAATACTGCTCCCCAATTATTTTCACATCTGTTTCTATTATCCATGAACATTCTTTAACATGTAATCTTAGCTTATGTAATTCTAAAGTTTGTTATTTTAATATTTTAATTCTTTCTTCATCCTCTCGGGTCCATTCCCATTTCTTAAACTTTTTCAGTTTTTGTTGTAACCAATTTGTTTTTACTGATAAATTTGGTATGTAACCTCTTGTTTGATTTAGTGACCCTATTATAGATTGTACTTCTCTTTTTTCTTTTAGAATATTAGGAAATATCTTTATTTTTTCTGCTATATGTGTCTGTAATTCTATTCCTTCGTGTGATAATTTTGTTCCTAAGAATTCTGTCTCGGTTTTGAATAATTCCATCTTCTTTTTTGATAGTATAATACCTACATTTTTCACTATTTCTATTAATTTTAATAGATGTTCTTTATGTTGTTCCTCGTTTTCGGATCCTATTAGAATATCATCCACATATACTAATATGAAATTGTTGTATTTTTCAAAAATTTTATCAATATATTCTTGAAATATTCCTAGGCTATTTTTATAACCAAATGGTAATACAATCCATTCATAAAATCCTTGAGGTGTGATAAATGTTGTTAAAGGTTTTGAATCTTCTGTTAGTTTTACATGATAAGAACCTGATTTACAATCAAATTTCGAATATATTTTTCTTGTTCTTACTGTGTTAAGTAGTATTTGCATGTCTGGTAGTGGGCATCCAAACCTCTTAGTATTTTTATTTAGTTCCTTATAATTTACTATCATTCGAGATTTACCTCTTTTTTATTCTGAATGCTTTCTTACTATGAATGTTGGTGATGAATGTGGACTTTGTGATTTTCTTATGTAATTATTTTCCATTAATTCTTTTATATGTATTTTGAACTCTTTTAGATATGTTGGAGTATGTCTTATAGGTTTAATTTTTATTATTTTGTTCTTATCTATTAACTTTATGTGTACTGTCGGTTTACTTAAGTCCCATTTTGCTAAGAGGTCTTCTTCGCACAGATCTTCTAATTATTTTTGTAAAATTTCTTTTGTAGTTATTTCTTGAACTTGTTGTATTCTAGTTTTGTTTGGTAAATATTGATATTCACCACGCTTGGTTGAAGAAACTCTGATGTGTGGTAGGTCGGTTCTAGAATAAGGTTGGGTTATTCTAATTGCTATTGCTTGGTGTTGACAAGGTGTCGTAAATACAACCGATTTATGTGATATGGTTATAGGGTAGTATTGTTGGAAAAAGTCATTTCCTAAGAGCACATCATTATTCATATCATCAAACTGGTATATTATTGGTATTCTTAGTATGTAACTTCCTATTTGTACATTAACATTTTGTTGATACTTATCAAGTATGATAGTTTATCCAGTTAATCCAGTTATTGTTTTTTTATTATATCCATCTTGTTTCCATTTTGGTAGTGTTAGGTTAGTGTCTGCTCCGGTGTCTATTAGACTATGGTAGTTTCTTGATTTGTATCCTTCGTAAATAAATTATGTTAGTATGTATAACATTTTTTTGTTGCTCTTAATGGATTCATTTATCTAATGTTCTATTTATTATCATACTTTCATTGTTTACTATTATTGTGATCTTTTCTTCTTGAATTGAGTAAGGTTGTACTGATGTAAGGAAGTCAGTTCCTAATAGCATTTCATTAACATGGTATTCTGGGTCTACGTGTAAGTGTAATAACATTTCCTTTTTACCATTGTCCTCAGTGGTAGTATAATTTTATGTACAATTGGATATCTATTATTGTAATAGTCTAGGTTGTAATATGAGTTTTCTAATATTATTAATTCAGTGGTTTTTACATTTGTTTGTTTAATATGTGAATTAGTAGCTCCCGTATCGACTAAGGCTATTTGTTTATTCCATTTTCCATTGTCATAATATTCTATTTCTATTTTAAATTGGTTATTATTTTGGTGTTCTAATGTATTTATTATTGGTATTAATTTCAATGCTTGTTGCTTATTTCTTATTGATAGTGATCTCTTTCCGAACATTATTTGTGGTGCTTTTCCGTTTACAGTTTCTTTTGCTTTATTAAAGTCGAATTCTATATAATTTGGTATAGTCATTTCAGGGTTTACTCTAGCTGATTTGTATCTTATAATTTCGCTGAATAACGGCTCTATTTTAAAATTATCTGTATTTCTATTTTTTTACTTCGTGTTTGCTAGTGAAAGCATAAATATTTCTTATTTGTATACTCATAACTTTGCTTTTTTCTATCATTTCTATTCCTGATAACCTATGATACATGACTAGACTTTTGTCTTTATTTTCTTCTGCCATGCTTACAAAGAAATTATGTTTAATTGTAAATTTTATCTTTTGGTACATTAGGTTTTCTTGTACTATTCCTATTAAGGCATCTTGTAATATTATCCTATCATCCATTAGGTATATTTTCAGGGGTGTATTTATCCCTTCCTTAAAATATGCTTTTTTTATTATTTGTACTACTCCTAAATGTATGTGTCTTAATGTTTTTCTGGTTTTCTCATTTATTTTTTTCATTTCTTGTCTTATTATTCTTTCGGTTATTAATGAGGTTATGATTTTTCCTTGTGCTTGTTCTATGTCTATAGGTTATTCATTATTTCTATCTATTATTATGGTACTTTTCTTTCTTTCGAATATTGGTAGTTTAAAATTTTCTTTTGAATTTATATCTAATTTGGTCGCTCTTATTTTATCGTATTTTTGTATGTCAAAGCACATTCTTCCTCTTACTTCTTTATTGTTTTCTTCTCTTTCTGAAGGTTCTTCTCTTTCTGTTATTTCTGTCATCATGTTTATATCACATTCTTCTGTTTCACCTTCACTATCTTCTTCCATTACCATTATTTCTTTATCTTTCCTTATTTCTGACCATTTTTTATCATATTCTACGGGTTCATAGTTTATATTGTTCATTTCTTCAATTTCTTCTATGTATTTTACATTTTCTTATTTCATTGTTTTAGGGCAATTTGGTGATATATGTCCTACCTCTCCACATATGTAACAATTACATTTCTTAGGATTTTTCGTATACTGTCTATTTTTATTTTTATTCATTCTTCTAAAGTATTTTTTATAGGGTTTTCTATATCTCTTAAATTTTTTTCTATATTTTGGTTTATATTTTTTGAATTTGTGATTATTCTTCTTTGTATAATTATAGTTATTATTGTATCCCCAATGATTCGGTCATGCATCTTCACAACAAATTCTTTGTTTATATGTTCTATAGTATTTCATTATTGCTCTAACATCTTGGCATACTTTATCCCTATAATCCTTTAAGAATTGTGTTCTATACCCTAACGTGTCTACCTCTGGTTTTATTTTCTCACTTATGTATGCACTATATATATTTATGCTCCATGGATCAGGTAGTTTTAGAAAGAATGAATTCAGGATTGGACTCCTTTCTTCTTTTATGTAATAACTTGTTGGGGTTTGTGGATCCAATACACGAGAATGAGTTGAAGAAGAAGGAGAATCGAAGTGGGAGCAACAGGTCAAGAGTAGCAAGTGGCTACAGCAGAGTTGCGGTCGACCGCGCAGTCGACCACACCCCCAACCGCCCAAGCAAGATGACCAGTCGACCGCATAGTCGACCGTCCCACTCTCTAACTTAACTCTGTAGCTTGAAGAAGTGACCGGACGACCGCGCAGTTGACCGACCTGCTCTCTGTTGGATTTCGTACAGTCGAGGGAAAGACCGGTCGACCGTCAAGATGGTGCGGTCGACCGTTTCGACGCTGATTGATGAGCGGCTGAGATGGAAAGTTGTGGAATCTGATATATATTGTATTGTGTACGATTTTATGGTTAACTGAAAAGAAAAGAGAGATCTACCAGCTGTCATTAAGAGAGAGAGAGAGAGAGAGAGAAACCCTACACCTTGGTGGTGAGTTCTTGAGAGATTTGAAAACCTAATCTTCATATTTCTAGTGGAAATTGCAGGAATGCCTCTGCGCAGGGAAGTAGCCATTGTTTGAGTGAATCTCAATAAAAATCTTATGTGTTCTTGTGTGTTGCTTTTGGTTGTTCTTTGTTCTTTTGTTTTGATTCTATAGTTCCTGCATCTCATCGTCGTTTTTGAGTTTATTCCACAGTTAGAATTCAACATAACTATCTTGAAAATATTCTCTAAATTCACAGTTACGGCACAATCATTTAAGGAGAGGGCACAATCGTTGTTGTTGCTATCCAGTCTTCCCGACAGTTACGGCACAGTAGAGCAGACTATTACTAGCACCGTGACTAATACGATAACTCTAAAGGATGTTATAAGCAGCATCATGAATGAGGATGCAAGGAGGAAGAGACATGGAGAGACTTCGGTGTCATATCCTAACAATACCGCGTTGTCAGTTGATAATCGTGGTAGAAGTAACAACAGAAGGAGGTCGCAAAGTAGGAATCACAGGTCCAAGTCAAGAACAGAAAATCGCAAAGGTGAGTGTTGGTACTGCAAGAAGCCAGGACACAGGAGAGACCAATGCGAGGAGTATAAGAAAACGCAAGCAGGGTCTCAGGTAGCCAATGTGGTAAGTATTGAACCCCGTCTAGATGAATTGTATTTATCTGCTGGATTTAATATTTTGCAATATGATTGGTGTATAGACTCAGGTGTTTCTTATCATTTTACCCCCATGAGGGATGTTTTTGAGGATTACAGAACATATGATTTTGGTGCATTTCAGTTGGTAATGGGCAGATATGTCCAGTTGTAGGTAGAGGCATTGTGAGAGTGAAGGTTCACAATGTTGGGCAATTGGTCTTGTATGATACAAGACATATTCCGAGCTTGAAGAGAAACTTGATCTCAACTAGCAAACTAGACAAAGAAGGATTTACAATAACTTTTGGGCATGGAGAATGGAAGATGACTACAAGTGCTAGGTTGGTGGTAAAAGAAAAGCATGGTGACACGTTGTACTTACTCAGGGGAGGTGATCCAGGTGATATCATTGCTACAGCATCAGTAGGTAGTTCCTCTTTAATTCTATGGCATGTCAGGTTGGGGCACCTTGGTGAAAAAAAGGTCAATCAGCTTTGTTCTAGGAATCTTTTGCCGGGACTGAAGGAGGTTTAGATGGATTTCTGTGAGAATTGTGTGATGGGCAAACAGAAGAAAGTTAGCTTTCAGTTGGGTGGACGTGAGAAGAGGCTTGCAAAGCTAGAGTTGGTACATACAGATGTGTGGGGTCCAGCTCAGGAATTCTCTTATGGTGGTAAGAGATACTTCGTCACATTCATCGATGATGCTAAAAGAAAGGTTTGGGTTTATGCAATTCGCGAGAAATCAAAAGTTTTTGAGGCATTCAAGGCTTGGAAGGCCAGTATTGAGAATGAGACGGGTTGCAACGAGAAAGCAATCAAGTCAGACAATGGAGGTGAGTACACAAGTAAAGTGTTTGTTAACTATTTGGCAAAGGAAGGTATCAGAGGAATCAAGATAGTTCCTAAGACTCCACAGGAAAATGGTCTAGCAGAAAGGATGAATTGCACGATACTCAAAAGGGCGAGATGCATGAGACTTCAAGCGGGTCTGCCGGTCCATTTTTGGGCTACTACAGTTGATACAGCAGTGTACTTAATTAACTGTTGCCAGTCTAGTGCCCATGATGGGGCCATTCCAGAAGAACTATGGTCAGGTAAAACTGTTAATTATTCGCATTTGAAAGTTTATGGTTGTATGGTATATGCACTAATTGACAGGGAAGAAAGAAAGAAGTTGGGCTCTAAGTCTAGGAGGTGTGTCTTCATTGACTATGATGGCAATGAGTATGGTTACAGGCTTTGGGATTTTGTTGATAACAAAGTCATTCGCAGCAGAAATATAGTGTTCAATGAAGAGGTTCTATACAAGAACAGGCACACAGGTCAAGACAGTACAACCAGTTCAGAATCAGATTTGGGTTCAGACTCAGACTCAGATTCAGATTCTAAAGACGACCCTAGTGATGGGGGCATTACAGTGCAGCAGCAGGTTCAGGTACCACAGGCAGCACAGGAGGCTCATGGTGAGACTATTGGGAATGAGCAGGTTATCTAAGACGAACAGGTACAGCCAGAATAGTTCGGAGAACCTAAACCAGTCGGTGAACCGGTACCCACGTTGAGGAGATCGACACGAGAGAGAAGGCCAACCAGGATATTTGATCCATCAGCTAGTGTTGTTCATGAGCATGTTCTGTACACTGTTTCGGGGGAGCCAGAGACTCATGAGGAGGCTTTGAGGGATGATGCTCGAATTCAGTGAGAGTCAGCCATGGGGGACGAGATGAACTCCTTGGAACAGAACCAAACTTAGGAGTTGAACAAGTTACCCGCAGGGAAGCGCACTCTTATGAACAAATGGGGTTTTAGAGTCAATGATGAGGCAGATGGCAGTAAGAGGTACAAGGCCAGGCTTGTTGTGAAAGGATTCTCTCAAAGGGAAGGCATCGATTATAGTGAGATCTTTGCACTAGTTGTGAAGATAGCTTCTATTAGGGTTCTGCTCAGTATTGTGACAGTTGAAGACTTATACTTAGAGCAGTTGGATGTGAAGACCGTATTTCTTCATGGTGATATCGAAGAAAAGCTATACATGAAATAACCTACAGGTTTTCAAGCTAAAGGAAAGGAAGACATGATGTGTCGATTGAAGAAGAGTCTTTATGGGCTCAAACAAGCACCGCGGTAATGGTACTTGAAGTTTGATTGCTTCATGAGTGGGAAAGGATTTGATAGGTGCGAAACAAATCATTGTGTGTATGTCCGTAGATATGAAGACAATAATACAGTTACCTTGGTGTTGTACGTGGACGACATGCTGTTAGTAGGTTCATGTATGGAGAAGATCAAGGAAGTGAAGAAGATGCTAGCTTCAGAGTTTTCAATGAAGGACTTGGGTGAAGCAAAGCAAATCTTCGGCATGAAGATCAGTAGAGACAGGAGTTGTAAGAAGCTTTGGTTATTACAAGTGGACTATGTGAAGAAGGTGTTGAAGAGATTCACTATGGATGGCGCGAGGCCAGTCACTTGTCCCTTGATTGCTCACTTCAAGTTATCAATGGACTTGTGTCCTAAGACAGAGACAGAGATGGAGGAAATGGCGGCTATTCCTTATGCCTCAGCCGTTGGGAGTTTGATGTATGCGATGGTGTCTTCAAGACCGGACATCGCACAAGCAGTGGGAGTTGTCAGCCGTTACATGAAGAATCCAGGTAAACAACATTGGGACCATAGTCAGTTATACATCTAGCTAATTCTTTTATATTTTTATTTATGGTTTTTAAATCTTTTCTTATATCTCCTACAATTTTAGGACCATTGAAATATTCTTCCAACTCTTGTATGTTTATCATATAATTTTTTGTGGTTATGTTAGGATTTAAAGCAACTGCTTTATTAGCCATACTTAGCCTGTTATTTTGTATGCTAATGGTTGGTGGTAATACCAACTTGCTTCTTCGTTTCTGTAATCTAATACTCTGTATGCTGTCTTTTTTTGTATTTCTTTAGGTAGTTTATTAGTTACTTTTCTGGTAAGTAACAAGTATTCTAATATTTCTTTACTAGAAGTATGCTTTCTTTCTGTTAATCTTTTATCAATGTATCTAATCTTGAATTTTGAAAGATTTTTTAATTTTAGTTTCTTTATTTTCTATAAAATTTTCAACTTTTATAAGGATAAAATAGTTTATAATTTCTAAAGTAGGGTTATATATAAAATTTTGTTTTTTGGTTATTATATTAATATGGTTAGTTAGTTATAATATTTTATAAAAGTGAGTCGTTTGGCTAAATCTTTTTGAAAGTGGGTCGTTTGGCTAAATAATTAGTGAAAGTGGGTTAGTTATTAGAGTTAGCTCCTTTAGATTGTTTAGAACATGATTGGATGGAAGTTTCTACAGAAGAAGATGCACTAAATATGAAACAGGTAGACTTTACTGATATTGATTTTGACACTTATTTTCTTCCTGCCAGGCAGCTCAGATAGCTCGGAGGAGAGTTGACAGAGTTGCGAAGAAAAAAAAGATGCTATTTGAGTTGAAGATGTTGGATATATAGGTATATTCTCACTATATGATAATATTATGTGTAATATTATTATATGGATAATACGCGTGTTACACGTACTAATTGTATGAATATCGGAACGCGGGTTGACCAGGTTGAGAACCCAGTACCCAAATCACTATTTATCCTATAAATACTGACTTGTGATAGTAGTCTAAGTATCCCAATCTTGATACATAGGGTGAATATCTCAAGCACCTTAGTCTAGGATATTAACCATAATTTCTATTGTTATTATCTCTCATAATCTCTAACAATCTTGAGATATTTATCATTTTAATTTTGAGATTAAGAAAGATAACTGAGAGTGAAATCATCAAAGATCTCGGCCGTCAGATCTGATTGCCGCCGCCCCGTCATCACCGCCAGCCACCGCACCCAAAACACGCCCCTCCTCCTCATCCCGATCAGTGTGTCAGGTCAGGTTCGGGATCAGATCTGATCTGATATTTCCATTGGTTCGTTTCGGTGTTTCGTGTTCGGCTTGAAGAGGGAATCCAAGTGCTTTGCAAAATCGCTGACTCCTTCAAAATCAAGACCAAACCCTTATTCAGATCTCGAAGTCATTCGTGTGCTGTCAGAAGATTAATGGGTGCTTGAATTTGTGTGTTTGCTGTTTGGTTTGTTGGTCAAAACCAACCGCAAACTCATCTGCTCTGACTCTCACGTGCTGGTGGGTGATTATGGATCTGTTCCCAAACCCGACCCGCAAAGCCCAACCAGAACATTTAATGTTGTGTTCAGTTTTGTTGGTTAAATTTGGGCCTATTATTTGGGCTTTGTTTTTGGAGCAAATATTGGATTAATAAGGTTGCTGTTATGTGGCTTTGTATCATCAGCCAAAAACTGAAAGATAAGTTCTTGTACTTTATTTTATCGGAATTAAAGTTATTTGTTAAATTTTTTGCTATATGCTAAAAGTTCAAAACATTTGCTCAAGTCTATATTTTGAATTATACTATTGATATGTTGCTAAGTGCTAAGTATCTATTGTTTACATAGCGAAACTCAAAAACTTTACTATCCACAATATCGCACTCTTGGATTGCTTGTTATATATAGATACACGTTTTTCTTTTAACTTGTGTTTCCTAGACAGCAATTGCAAAACTACTACTAAATACAATCATGATAAATTCTTAGTTAACCTTGTACGATCTTTTTGAAAATAAGAAAAATTATGGAGGGTTTTTGTATCCAACTATCCAAGTAGTTCAACAGTGTATGCAAGGGTCTAAACTGTGCAGATAAGAAAATCCATCAATCATGGTTAATAGAAAAAGAAAAACTCTGCGACACGAATAGGGTGTAACAAAAATATATTTAATTTAAGAAGACAAAGAAAAAAAAAGATAAAACTCTAATCAATGCTTAATGTAGCAATTAAGATAGTCTTAGTGAAGTCATTTAATAAACAAAGGGCAACTAAGATTGCGGTTGTCGGTCATTTTCAGGTAATACTACTTTAAAATCTCACAATTTACTTTACTCAATATTTAGATTTTTTTATTTATTATATGCCACTTTTTGAAAATATTTGTACTCATAGGACTGTTGCCAAAGTATTTGCATTTGTGGACTCAACAACTAAACTCGCCATTCCCAACAGCGAGATTAGTTGTATCATGCTCGCCGTTGAGACATGGCGAGTTTAGTACTAATTTTTTTAGAAACTCGCTATTCCAATGACAAGTTCAGTTCAAAAAAGTTCAATGAAGACTCGCTATTCCCAACGACGAGGATATTTATACTAGACTCGCTTGGGAACAACGAGTTTAGTTCAAAATTTTCAAAAAAGACTCACTAATCCTAACGGCGAGGACATTTACACTAGACTCGTTGTTAGGAACGACGAGTTTAGTTTTTAAAAAAATTCATTGGAGTTTTTTTTTTTGAAAATTCACTGAGACCAACATAATGTTTCACTCTCCGGGAAATTTCTTACATCCTCGTCGTTTCCAACAACGAGTCTAGTATAAATGTCCTCGTCATTGGGAACGGCGAGTCTTCTTTCAAAATTTTGAACTAAACTCACTATTCCCAATTAGTCCAGTATAAATGTCTTCGTCGTTGGGAACATCAAGTCTTATTTAAAAATTTTCAACTAAACTCGCCGTTGGGAATGACGAGTTTTTCAAAAAATTAGCACTAAACTCGCCATGTCCCAACAACGAGTATGAAACAACTGAACTCGCCGTTGGAAACGGCGAGTTTAGTTGCTGAGTCCACAAGCGCAAATACTTTAGCAACCATTCTCTTTCTGTAAATATTTTCAAAAAGTGTCTTAGAGCATCCGCAGTCGTGTTTCTCATATTTGAGAATATGACAAAACAGCATATAGCAAAACAAGCAATTTGCTGCAGTCGTCATTTGCTATAATATGAGAAAAAAATATTTAAAAAAGAGATCGAACGAGACATGCTATTTTGTCCGTTTTAAAATATATATTTTTTGCGCTTAATTAACTAATAATTAAGTATTAAAATAGATTAATTAAATAAATTAAATATCAAAATATGAGCTAACTACCTAATTAATTAACTAATCTAACATTAAAACCTAATTAAACTAAACCATTTGGCTGGACGGGACAACATGTCCCGTCCAAGCCAAAATGGCTTCAAACGGGACAACATGTCCCGTTTGACGTCGTTTTTGATTTTTTTTTTCACACGGTACATGTTGTACCGTTATTATAAAAGTTAAAAAAAAGGCCATATGAAACATGTGTCGTCCGATCCGATTAAAAAAAATTTGGGACAGAACAACATGTTCCGTCCCTTATATTATGAGAATCGCGCCTTTAACCAGTCAAAAAAAATATTATGAGAATCGTCATTTTGTTTCTCAAATATAAGAACGTACTGTAGCACGTTTGTCATAAAATGGGAAAATAAAAAATGACTGTAGCGCTAACTTTCTCAAAATATGAGAAAGTGGCAAATACAGCGAACGAACTAGGGATGCTCTTATAATAAAAAAAAATCCAATATTTATAGAAGCTATATATCTGGAAACCTAATAATCATTATTAATTTATACTCTTGCTTTATTTACAATTGCGTCATGAAATTGAAAGAGGCCTCTGATGTTTCTGAGCAAACGTCACAAAATAGATGGTCCCTCTGTAATTAATGTTCCTCTGTTCAGTCTGTTGGTTGTTTCTAAAAGATTAAAATAGTTTGTCTTTAAGGGTAACTAGTATAATGCATGTGCGATGCACGTTTACTAAAAGTATAGCCATCAAATTAAATAAATATATATCAAATTAAAAAAAAGTTTATATTTGAATGTTTTGATTTGGATGATACATGCGGTACACGTATATATTGTTGGAATTAGTTTAGATGTGTATTGTACGGGTTTATTTAGTTACAAAATTAGGGTTTGTATGGTTACAAACCCCAACTCTCCTATTAAAATAGTAAAGATGTTGCACATTGGACTACACTTACAGGCTACAGCTAATAAGTTGTTGTCTGAAGAGTTCTTAGGATTTTAAGTAACACTCTGAGCTCAGATGGTAAAGAAAAGAAAACAGATTAAAGACCACTTAACGTCAACATGAACCTTTAGGGTGTGTTTGGTTGGAGGGGAAGGGAGGGGAGGGCAGGGGAGGGGATGGGAGGGTTTTTTTAAATATTTCTTGTTTGGTTCAATTTTTAGAAGGGGAGGGGAGGGGAATGGAGGGGTGCAGAATCCCTCCTAAGCCAATTTTGGCTTCCCTCCAACATTTGAAAATTTGGAGAGGAGAGAAATTAGGTCTAACTTTTAATATGACTGGACTAAATTGCCCTTTTAAATCTAAATCCTAATAATTTTTAAATGTGACTGTCTCTTCATCCTGGTATAACGACATAGAGAAAGGAGGGCCTACAAAATGAGTGGTCCTTCTTTTTTGCCTTGCTATAGAGGGAAGCTAAGATAGTGTACTGAAGAATGTTGATGTATCAAGCTCTAATTGGTGATTATCAACAGAATCTCCTTGTCTAATTGGTTGGCTACTCGTTTAAGATTTCTGTGACCCCAACTGGCCCAGTTTATAGTGGTGCTGGATTTGCTGCTGCTCTTAGCAATGGGGTATTCGGTCTATATAGATAGTGCTACTGTACTAATCAAATCCCACCATGATTTTCATTATTGAACAATAATTATTTGTATCCATTAGGTGTAGTAATCTTTGTGGGATATATTGGAATCTGTACAAAACTGAAACTGGTTAGGTGAGGGCCCTGAGTATGTAAACAATAGGAAGTTACAGAAAAGTATGACTCCAAAGTCCAAAATGGTGTACTATACAATTCCTTGATCTTGCACTCTTTATTGTCTTCCTATCAGAAATGAGACATGGCGCTCATAGAGTTTATTCTGGCCGGAACAGAAGTCCGTGGTGAACATTGTTGGAGAACAAGAAGTGAGTAAGTAGCATGCTCAAAATCCTTGGTCACGTTATTATGCTCAGGCTAGAAGCTTATTCATTGTTGGCGCTCATAACGTGTCACAATGTTTTCACGTTAAATCCTTGGTCACGTTAGAAGCTTATTCAACATAGTATATAATTCTATTGCGAATTAAACTTAAACTGCAGTCATGTATCTTTCTCAGTCTAGGCTTATATTCCAAAGGGTATAAAAGTAATTTTATCATAAAATCTATTCCTTCCCCTTGTGAACCCAACAAAAAGATAATTATTTTCCCTCCCCTCCCATCCTTTGAACCAAACAGAGTCTTCATTAAATCCCTCCCCTCCCTTTCCCTCCCCTCCATTAAAATCCCTTCCTTCCCCTCCCCTTCTTTGAACCAAACAGACCCTTAAAAAGAAGTGTTAAAGAAGGGGAAAACTATTGGATCTTCAAGTGTTACACATCCTACATTATCTTCTCAATTGTCAGGAATTATACAGTATTTACAGGTTGTAATTCTAGATGGATCTTCATAAATTATGCATCTTGCATATATATAACTGATTTACCATGAAATATATAACCCAACTGCCCACCTTTTTGGGTCAATTTAAAGCCGATCTGGTTTTAACAACATTGATTACAATACTAAAAAAACCAAGTGGTTTATGACCCAATTAAATACTACAATTATTGACTTATTATCCCTTGGCAACCCTAACGGTAGGAGAATATTGTTGAATGAAGAACCTTTATACCCGAAAAAATAAGTAGTAGAAAAGTTATTCTTAGTTTTCCCCCTCATAGCAATAAAAAATCACACACTAGATTAACGCATGACCCTTTTTTTTTATGAAAAGGATAAGACTCGAAGTGAGTCCCAACCCATATATATATATATATATATATATATATATATATATATATATATATATATATATATATATATATATATATATAATGAATAGAAAATAGTATAGGCAGGAGAATACATCAGTAAGCATCACCATAAAAATACAAAATTGAAAGAAAATACAACGAAAATAGAATAAAACAAGAGTACAACCAGCAGATGACCGAGCCACCAAATGATTGCAAAGAATAGTCGAAAATCCGCTCCGCCGCAGAAATCGTGACTCTACGCAGAGCAACACGGAAAAAATAACAGCCAACATATATAAGGAGACTGAACGCAGCACTAAGAACATGATAACATGTAGAAAAGAACACCATAATTCATATAACATAGGCTGTGCAGTGAGCAAACTTAGTAAACATCAGAAAAGCGAGAAGTACATGAAGTAGAACAAACAAAGCAAACACAAGATAGTAGTTGATGGCAGCAAAAGGAGCAACTGCAGTAGCCACCTTGGAGGAGAAGAAGGCATATTTAATTAAACCTCGCATGACCATTGAATACAGAATAGAAACTATGAATGGTTAACAAAGATAGTCTTATTTAATTAAACTAGACATGCATGCTTATTAATTAAAGGATAAATTTCACTTAACCCTACTGAGTTTTCACTAATTTGCACCACACCCAAACTGACGTTAATTTTGACAACTTACCCAAATATTTAGATTTTTTCTTGGCATTTTACTTTAATTTGACTGACTATGTTGAAAAGGGTGAGTCATGACTAAATTACCCCTGTTAAGTTGTGATGAACGTTAATGTTTTGAAAGTGAAAAGATGAATAGAAATAACGGGTTCAAACCAAAACCTAATAGCCTCTCCTGCCGCTCTCTCAAATCCAACTTTCCACTTCTCGCTCCCTCTTTCAAACCCGAACCCAAGCACAACTACTCTCCACCTCCTCATGCCTTTCTCTTTCTCCCCCAAATTCAACCCAAAACCTATTCCTGTTCTCTCTCTCTCTCTCTCCCTCTAGCCTGAACCAAATTCAAACCTAACCTATTCCAAAGCTATTACTTTCTCATTTTCTTCATCCTAATTGCCATAGTATTGAACTACCATTAGCTCAATCCAACACTTGGAGCTCCTCATTCATTATGTCTGAATTTTTACTTCAACCCAAATGCTTCCCCAAATCTTAGGTTCATTGTCAATTGAAGAATCTGTTAAGGTGGGTTGTCTTTGCTGGTTGAGTTAGATTGTTTTTTTTTTGTAGGCAACAAGGCGGTGGAGGAGGCAGCAAGGTTGTGAAGGAAGAATGTGGTGGAAGATCTCCAATTCATGAGTTTGATATTGGGATCTGGGGAGGTATAGGCACAAGTTGTTGTGGGCATAGATAGAGTTAGGTTGGAAGAGTAGGGGAGGAGGGTAGAAGTTAGTTAAAGACTTGGAAGGAGGTGGGTATATTATTAGGGAAACTAGCGGTACAACGACACCACTTGTTAGGAAATCAGCAAAACTATTCCCTTCTGAGGATCTTGTTGAATTATATGATGCAATCAATACAAACCACCACACATATGAGATCATACCAAGCACACCAAAGCACACACAAGTTTGTCACGGTTGGGGCTTTTGCCTTAATCCGGAGGAGAAGAAACCAGAGATGTTATTCAACTAGAAAAGATATAAGAATATTACAATTCTCACCACGACCCTCTCTCAAACCTCACCAGCAAGTACAAGTTGTTTACAATTGAAGAAACTCTCAAACTCTCATCAATGAAGTACTCTCTCTCTCTTTGCTCTCAATGCAGGCCAATAATAATATATAGAGATCTAGAGAAATCCTAGTTTGATATCTTAACAGATAGCCATTGGATATTACAGAAGAGATAAATCTACGATAAGAGCCACACGATCTAACTTGAGGAGCAAGTTCGGGTTTTACCATAATCACCAAGACCCACACCCAAACTCTGCATCGGCCATGCACAGTCGACTGTCCAACAAGAACGGTCGACCTTCCTCCTCGCAGAACACCCTGTGTAGTTGGGCGGTCGACAATTCAAATACCAGTCGACCATATCTCCTCCTGTTGATGCTGCTGTTGTTGTTTCCTCTTGCTTCCACTCCGTCTCCAATCGTATTGATTCCTCCATCGTCTCATCATCTTCTTATCCAACATAGTATGCAAGACATAAATCCAACAAATATGTGGCGGGCAAGGAATGGAAGAAGAGGTGGTGGGTGTGGAAAATGGGAATTGATTTAGGGTTGTTTTGCTCTTCTGCCATTCTTATAGGGTTTTTTCCCACACGGATCACTGACATATATTTGAATTCCATATACCTCACTCACAAATTGAGTTTTTCATACAACTCAACCACAATTTTAATTTAACCAATTTAAAATAAATTATATCCATTTATAAATTAATTATAACATGCAAAGGGTAACTTAGAAAAATATCTTAAAAAGATCATGTGATATCACAGGACCAGAGAATTAACGAAGCATGGCAAAGCGCCTAATAGAATATAACGATAAAGTAAGTTGAAAAAATTAAAGTTGGATCCTTTCCGTTAGAAGTATCGAGGGTTTACACGAGCTAACCCGACGTACTCTTGACTTCTTATTATTATCCATTGACTCAAATCCAAACCTGGATACATACTTGACATGAATAAAAAAATAGAACTTGTACATAAGAAACTACATCGTGATTAAATACATGTTATTACATGAGATCTTGTGACCTGAACTCGACATGATAAACTTGATTTGTATACTGGAAAAAAAATTCACATTACTTGCTGTACATCAGCCTTGATACATTTCATGATACAATAGCATGTTAATTACCCACCTTGATGAACATATATGTAATGACATTTTATAATTCCTGATGCCTTTTCTGTTTTGTACTGAGGTTTCGAACCAGTTATATTGAGAATCAGTTAAAATAATATAAAGAGAATTGTTGTCTTAGATTTACTACTTCATGTTTATTATTGTGCAATGCACCATGTTGCTGCATTATTATCATCTCCTTGACATTCTTATAACCACTTGCATGTACATATATGACTTAGTAATAAAATACTAAACAAGTCGGGGTTTCTAAGGGTTGACCTAGTAGTGTGCAGTTTCAGAAAATGTACTCGGTAGGGCCCTCTTGACATGGAAGGTGGAGAATTACTTGTGAAGACATGAACTTGTTATCTTGTTATCTTATTACATGAACATGACATGGAGGGTGGAGAATTATTTTTGAAGACGTGAACTTGTTATCTTGTTATCTTGTTACATGAACATGACATGGAAGGTGGAGAATTACTTGTGAAAACGTGAACTTGTTATCTTGTTATCTTGTTGTCGTGATATACCGAGTACACACTCTGTAGATCCCACCACGAAGTCTAAAATGAACACTGCTGTGCGTGCACCGAATCTGTGGTATGGGACGCAGTAGTACGTGCACTAGATAGGAGAAACAACTTGATAATAGACCTAGTTGACATGTATATATACTTGATTAAGACCATTGCTATTAGTACCATTATTGTCCTTGCAATTTGATCTTGATTCACATTCATTCATGTACCCTGTTCTCTTACTCTCTGCTTTTCACTACTTGCTGTCCGTACTTGCCCTAAGGACAAATTATTCTTTCTTTTTAGATGAACAAGTACAGGTGCACAAGGAGAATTACCAGAAGGTATTGATGAGCAGTTCTTCTACGATTGGAGCAGGAGCCTCTCGAGTTTTGGTAAGTTCTTGTATTCCATATTTGGTTATTGAATTTCATTCTCATTTATGTGATTATGTTTTCTGCGTGGTTGTGATTCATTTTTCTTATGTTGTTGAGTTAAGACTAGTACAGCTTATGGATGATATGAGTTGGCGTACTTATATCATTCGCTGGGCCTTAGTTACGTGCCTGTGTTCCCGTATTCTGGGAAGCGGGGCGTGACATTTTTATGCATGTTTTGACTTTTAAAGCGCTGCAGTTGTGTGGCAAATATGCATAATATGTCATTTCCGTACAGTTGACTGCTATATATAAGAGAGGATATAGCAATATGCATATTATACAAAACGAAACATGAGGTTTCGTCCAAAATATTTTATAATATTTTTAATCCATCAAACGAAACATTATGTTTCGTCTGAGGAGAATTGTAATCTCAGTTACTTATTAGATTAGTTAATTAATTTAGAAGAATAATTAATTAGTTAATTAATTAAACTTAGTTACCTAATTAGTGAACTTAATCATGAGTTTAGGAGGATAATCATGACTGCGTTCGAGACTTTGCGATTTTGCAAAAAAGTCCGGACATCCGATAAAAAAAAATATTTTTAGAATATTTTTTTTTGTTCCGACGAAACATCATAATTCATTTTTTTTTTCTTCTTTTCTATTTTTTAGCATTTCATAACTGACGGTAAGAAAACTACGAAATAATATTTTTATTTATGCATTTTGCCATTTTTTGTTTTCAGGGCCGTGGATGCTCTTAGTAATAACCTTATTATCTTCTCGAAAAAATTCTAATCTTGATGATTACTTTTGTTTTTTATTTTTTCAGATTTATATATTTTACAAAAATGGGCCTGTTTTGAAAGAGGAGTATGTGAAAGGAAGTATCAAAGTCAATGTTTGATCTCTACTCTGTTTGGGAATGCTTTAGAGATTAGAGACAGTAGAAAATTCTACACTCGTCTACAAAGATTAGGAAACAAGAGTAGGTAGGGAGGTAACCGGAAGTTTATCCGATGTGTGATAAGTTTTAGAATAAGATGCTTAATTCGAAGTTCAAACTAACAACTTTTCTTACCAGTGGAGTAATTAAAGTTATCTCAACTTGAAAACACCAAAATTCATTTAGAGTTTTTGAAAGAAAAACTATATATACATGGTAGAGAAAAACTATACATGGTAAAGAAAAACTATGGCTCATGCATGCAGTCCATAATCACCACCATGTTCGCTAGCTAATAATAAGTTATTTTTGCGAGTAAACAATATATCGATCGGCTGGGTCTTCAAATCCCTCCAATTCTTTGCCAGGGGGAAAAGTATTTGCAGGCTAAAAAGAAAAAAAAAAAGGCGATTTTGATCTACATGGCATGGCATGATCTAGAAATCTAAATTTATTTCCCTACGTATGTGTACTTTACTTATTTATAAATAAATATTTCATTTCTTTTCTAAATCTATTCTATACTTATTTTAAAGAAAAGCGTGCTTTCATACTGAAATTGTGATTGTGACCACGTTTAGTGGCAACTCATCTTCAACACGTTTGGAATTCTAAAGTTTACAAATACAACTATTCGTGCAAATTTTCTCTTACAGTGTGTGAATATATAAGACTGATTATTTTACTCAAAACACAAGACTAATTCTCAAAGCTTCATTTTCAAACTCTGAGATATATCACCAGTTCTCCGAGTTTCAAATTAGAAACTTCCAACTCATTAAAGCTCTTCCTTGATTGTTCCACTATAGCATCCACAATCGTTTGCTAAAAAGTTTGCTAAAAAATATGACAAAATGGTAAATGAAAATAGCAACATGAGAATTTCAGTGCAACGGTAATTTGCTAAAATTTGAGAAATACAATACATGTTGTTTTGTCCCTTTTTTTTTACAGTTAATTAATTAATAATTAGATATTAAAATAGGTTAATTAAATAAATTAAATAACAAAATATATCCTAACCTACTTAATTATACACTAACCTAATCAAAACTTTGGGCTGGACGGGACAACAGTCCAAGCCCAAAAAGCTTGAAACGGGACAACATGTCCCGTTTGAGCGATTTTTTATTATTATTATTATTTTATTTTTTTGGTTCAGACGGTATCATTATATATTTTTAAAAAAAGGTCAGACGAAACAACATATTTCGTCTGATCCCATTAAAAAAATTTAAAAAAAATAGGAATGGCCTATAATTTGAGAATCGCCAGTTCGTTTCTCAAATATGAGAAGCAACTGTAGCGATTTTGCCAAAATATGACAAAATAGCAAACAACTGCAGGCCATTGTTAATCAAAATATGAGAAAATGGCAAATATAGCAAACGATTGTGGATGCTCTTAGGAAACCGCAGTTCCTACTAAAAGCATCCACTATCGTTTCTGTCTAAATATGCATATATAGCATTTAGAAAATAGCAAACTTAAATGCTAAATTTGGAAAAGACGGAAGAAGATATTCCGTTTTAAATTTTTTGTTTTTTTTAAATGTCAATTTTGTAAATATGGAAAGAAGACTTTGAGAAGAAATGTTTTGGCCGGAAGAAGATCTTCCGTCTAATTTTTATTTTTATTTTAAAAATGGCAATTTCGTAATTAGTTAATTGCAGTTTCGTAAATATTGAAAGTAAAGTTTGAGAATAATTGTGCTGTACGGAAGAAGGTCTTCCGTCTTTAAATTTTTTTTCTTTTGAAAATGCATTTTGGTAAACAGATGACATTTTTTGTAAATAAGAACAGAGAGTGACGGAGCTCCTTCATCCGTCTCTTCTTTTTTTTTTTTAATAATAAATTATTCCGTCAGAATTTTTTTCTCAGACGGATGAAGATCAACCTCTACATTTAGCCTTTCTTCAAGAGTGATTTCTATATTTATCGAATGATTGTTCACTCCTATTTTAAATTTTGGATATATAGCGAACGATAGTGAGGATATTATTTTAACTCAAATGCTAAATTTTGGATTTTTACAAAACTATAGTGGATGCTCTAATGCGGCAAATATGAAGCATACATTCAGAATTACTTGGGCCAATTGCAAATTAAGATTTAATGTACACAATAGTCATACGACACCGAAGTCCCACAAAACCCAGTTTGGAGGAAGGGCTGTCCAAAAAATCTGGCACATCTTAAACTTAAAGCATGGATAGAGAAGTCCCACAAAACCCAGTTTGGAGGAAGGGGTGTCCAAAAAATCTGGCACATCTTAAACTTAAAGCATGGATAGAGAGAGGAATTTTTTACCAAACTATCCCTCTTTTTGTAAGTATGTACCACTTTTTGTAAGTATGTACCAAACTATTCCTGTTTGAAAATTTAATACCAAAAAGTCCCTACCGCTAACTGAGTTAGCGCCCCTAGTAATATTCTCTGCGCTATCTCAGTTAGCGTGTGTGAGGGGATACCATTTTCCCCCTCAAATAGGAGTGTGCGAAAAAACTCACCCAAATATAGACACGTTAACTCCGTTAGCGCCCCTCTTTATACCACTCGCGTTAACGGGATTAGCGTGATAGGTGGACAGTAGGGGACACTACTCCTCAAGTAGGGGTGTAGGCAAAAAAATTTCAAGTATAGACACGCTAACCCCGTTAGCGCCCCTCTTTATACCAGGCGCGCTAACAGGGTTAGCGAGTGTTGATTGGGTAACGCTCGCTATCTCACTCCCAAACGACATAGCACGCTAACCCCGTTAGCGCACCTGGTATAAAGAGGGGCGCTAACAGGGTTAGCGTGTTTATACTTAGGATTTTTTTGCCTACACCCCTACTTGAGGAGTAGTGTCCCCTACTGTGCACCTATCACGCTAACTCCGTTAGCGCGAGTGGTATAAAGAGGAGCAATAACAGAGTCAACGGCCCTGGTATTTGGTGAATTTTTTGCACACCCCTACTTGAGGGAAAAAGTGGTATCCTCTGGCACACGCTAACTGAGATAGCACGGAGAATATTACTAGGGGCGCTAACTCAGTTAGCTATAGGGACTTTTTGGTATTAAATTTTCAAACAATGATAGTTTGGTACATACTTACAAAAAGAGGGATAGTTTGGTAAAAAAAAAATCGATAGAGAGCGAGACTCATGTAATTTGAATTCAAAACTCTTGACTGAAGACCACTATTTTCTAATACAGCAATCGACTGGTTGTAACAACTTAAGACCCATTAACTTTGACTCATATAATCTGAATGGATAATCGATAAATTATTCATTGACCCCCAAAATAGATAATCCATATTTATGCAATGTTCTAGTTGTACCAACTAAAGGCCCATTAACTTTGACTCATATAATCTGGATAGATAGTTGGTAAATTATTCATTACCCTACATGATCTAAAATGGATAATTCATATTATTGTCTATGCTCTAATCTAATTTAATCTTCTATCAATCTAATTGATTTCCAATGTAGGACTCTCGAGTCACAATCTCAACAATCTCCACCTTATCCCAATTTCGGGAGAACAGTTATCCCACCAACACCTCATTGACTCGGCAAGTTACAATATTCCTACCACTTGTTAGTTCGATACCCATACCTCCCACCAACATCTCATTCACTCGACAAGACAATGTCAATCCACCAACCTCATAACTTGACACAATAACTTTCGTATATACTAAGACTCAATAATATCCCCCATATCTGCCCACCTTGAGCTCTGATATCACTTGCAATGCCCACAACGCCCACAAAGATCTGATACCCATTTGTAACAACTAAATGCCCATTAATTTTGGATCACATAGTCCAAATGGATAGTTGGTAAATTATACATTATCCAATATGACCCAACTCTATTGAAGTCTAGAGTCTGATCTAATTTAACCATCTATCCATCTAATTGATTTTTCAGTGTAGGACTATTATTCGAGGCACAACCTCAAGCCTGACATCCAAAATGATCCATCGTTGTTGTATGACACCGTACATCTTGTTCACATGAATCACATCAATAATTTTAATTTAACCAATTTAAAATAAATTATATCTATTTATTAATTAATTATAACATGCAAAGGGTAACTTAGAAAAATATCTGAAAAAGATCACGTGATATCACAGGACCGGAGAATTAACGAAGTATGGCAAAGCGCCTAATAGAATATAACGATAAAGTAAGTTGTAAAAATTAAAGTTGGATACGGTGCGGGGTAAATTGGTGAAAACTCGGGTAAAATTTATCCTTAATTAAACTCACATGATTGCTAACTTTTTAATCTTAGAATAAGATTAATTAATGATATAGTTAGAGCATCTACAGTCGTGTGGTATTTTGCCATTTTATGCATTTTATGGCTTTTGTAGTGTTGCAGTCGTGTGTTATATATGCATAATTTGGCATTTGAGCAACTAGACTGCTATATTTAGCAGAAGAAATAGCAATATGCATATTATAGCATCATGTTTCGTCCCAAATATTTTATAATATTTTTCTAGGATCGGATTTTTCGTCCGATGAAGTTAGAAATTTTTATAATTAAAAAAATCCTGAAAAAAATAGAAGCTCGGACGAAACCTGATGAAACTGCATGTTTCGTCCAAAGGTCTTATTGCAAAATTTTTGATTATCTTAGGATTCTATGGGTTGGATTGCATATGATTTTTTATGGATTATTGATTGGTACCATTGAATTTTCTATGGATTATTGAGACTCATATGATTTTCTATGGGTCACTAAAATATAGGAAAAAAACAAAATAAATGTCAAAAGGTCAGAGACGAAACATGCATCGAAAAAAAAATCTTTCCAACGAAACATCATCATGTTTCGTCTAATAATAATAATAATAATAATAATAATAATAATTTAAGACAAAAAAATTATAAAAAATTAAATTTTTTTTTTGGACGAAACATCATATTTTGTCGAATCCACAAATTATTATTTCTATTTATTCATTTTGTCATTTTTAAGCTATCACAACCATAGATGCTCTTAGAAGTTAGAACAAAGTAAAAAACGTGCTGATATTAACTGACCAAAGCAGAGTGGGGAACCACGTTCCCCCATAATCAAGTAGGATAGCAGCCAGTCAACTTGTTATCCCTGTTGGAAGAAAAAAATTATCTTTTTCTAATATATACCTCTTAGAACATCCACAGTAATGTTGTATTTTACCATTTTTATGCATGTTTTGACTTTTAAAGCACTGCAGTTGTGCGGCAAATATGCATAATATGTCATTTTCGTACAGTAGACTGCTATGTATAAGAGAGGATATAGCAATATGCATATTAAACAAAACGAAACATGAGGTTCCGTCCAAAATATTTTATAATATTTTTAATCTATCGGACGAAACATTAGAATTGTAATCTCAGTTACTTATTAAATTAGTTAATTAATTTAGAAGGATAATTAATTAGTTAATTAATTAAACTTAGTTACCTAATTAGTGAACTTAATCATGAGTTTAGGAGGATAATCATGACTGCGTCCGAGACTTTGCGATTTTGCAAAAAAGTCCGGACATCCGACAAAAAATTTATTTTTTAAATATTTTTTTTGTTCCGATGAAACATCATATTTCATCTTTTTTTTCCCCTTCTTTTCTACTTTTTAGCATTTCATAACTGACGGTAGTAAAACCATGAAATGCTATTTCTATTTATGCATTTTGCCATTTTTTGTTTTCACGACCGTGGATGCTCTTAGTAATAACCTTATTATCTTCTGGAAAAAATTCTAATCTTGATGATTACTTTTGTTTTTTTATTTTTTCAGATTTATATATTTTACAAAAATGATTTAGGGCCTGTTTTGAAAGAGGAGTATGTGAAAGGAAGTATCTAAGTCAATGTTTGATCTCTACTCTGTTTGGGAATGCTTTAGAGATTAGAGATTAGAGACAGTAGAAAATTCTACACTCGTCTACAAAGATTTGGAATTAAACAAGAGTAGGTAGGGAGGTAACTGGAAGTTTATCCGATGTATGATAAGTTTTAGAATAAGATGCTTAATTCGAAGTTCAAACTAACAACTTTTCTTACCGGTGGAGTAATTAAAGTTATCTCAACTTGAAAACACCAAAACTATATATACATGGTAGAGAAAAACTATACATGGTAAAGAAAAACTATGGCTCATGCATGCAGTCCATAATCACCACCATGTTCGCTAATAATAAGTTAATTTTGTCGAGTAAACAATATATCGGCTTGATCTTCAAATCCCGCCAATTCTTTGCCAGGGGGAAAAGTATTTGCAGGCTAAAAAGAAAAAAAAGGCGATTTTGATCTACATGGCATGATCTACAAATCTAAATTTATTTCCCTACGTATGTGTACTTTACTAATTTATAAATATTTCATTTCTTTTCTAAATCTATTCTATACTTATTTTAAAGAAAAGCGTGCTTTCATACTGAAATTGTGATTGTGACCACGTGTAGTGGCAACTCATCTTCAACACGTTTGGAATTCTAAAGTTGACAAATACAACTATTCGTGCAAATTTTCTCTTACAGAGTGTGAATAAGACTGATTATTTTACTCAAAACACAAGACTAATTCTTAAAGCTTCATTTTCAAACTGTGAGATATATCACCAGTTCTCCGAGTTTCAAATTAGAAACTTCCAACTCATTAAAGCTCTTCCTTGATTGTTCCATTAGGAAACCGCAGCTCCTACTAATGCGGCAAATATGAAGCATACGTTCAGAATTACTTGGACCAGTCGCAATGTAAGATTTAATGTACACAACAGTCATTCGACACCGAAAAGTTCCACAAAACCCAGTTTGGACGAAGGGCTGTCCAAAGAATCTGGCACATCTTAAACTTAAAGCATGGATAGAGAGTTAGACTCATGTAATCTGAATTCAAAAGTCTTGATTGAAGACCACTATTTTCACATAGAGCAATTGATGCGGTTTGTTTTTGGGGAACGTGTGGGTGCACCAGGCGTGAGTGCTTACTCGATTTGTATTGAAGGAGGAGACACCTATGCAGACGACTCTTGGCTGGACGAACGGTACTGAGGTAGACGGTATTGAGGTGGAGGCTGATGCTCGGATCTTTGAGGCTCGGATCCGAGGATCTCGTGTACCTGCAGACGGTCTCGGAACACCGGGGTTGGTCCCAGTGGCGGACCCTCCGACGATCTAGTCAGTCACTAAGGGAGAGTAACAGTAACTAGGGTTTGAGTGGGCCAAAGTTGATTACCTGGAGAAGGAGTAGGGGTCTGGTATTTATAGAAGATGTCAACCGGGTCTGGACCCGTTTGGGGCTGGGTCTGGACCCGGTTGCCCATGTGGCTGAAGCGGTGGAAACCCGGGCAGTATAGGGCTGACGTGGCAGATGTCCGGGCGGTTTTCGGGCTGACGTGGCAGCGGTCCGGACGGTTTTCCGACGCTGACGTGGCGGATCTGGAGAATCAGGAGGTGTGCGCATCCTGAGGGGATCCTGTGGCCCAGGATGGGCCACGTCATTCCTAACCCATATCACAAACCCCACACTCCTGTAGGGCTGGGTGAACTAGCCATGTAGGAGGGATTCTTCGCCTCCGTAGGAAGAGCAGAGTGGATGTTGGGTTGAGAAAGTAGGATCTGCTACCTTCCGAAGAGGCCAGGGGGTAGGAGGAATGGATCCCTCATTGGAGTTTGCGTGGAAGGCGATGTAGAGGAGTAGGAGAGCCAGAGCGATGCTTGCCGAGGCTTGGGGGTCGGCAGACGAGCCCATGGTGTCGGCAGACGAGCCCAAGGGTCGGCAGACGAGCCCAAGGGTTGGCAGAAGGCCACCTCGCTAGTTGGAAGAGTGAGGGGACGTCGAGGCCTCCCGTTGGGGCTTGATTTGTCGAGCATTAGGGGTCGGTGGACGAGCTCCTTGGGTCGGTAGATGATCCCCTCGCTAGTTGGAAGAGCGAGGGGACGTTGAGGTTGATTTCGTTGGAGATTGGTTCAAAGAGTGTTTGGGGGTCGGCAGACGGGCCATTTGGGTCGGCGGACGAGCTCCAAGGGTCGGTAGACGATCCCCTCGCTGGTTGGAAGAGCGAGGGGATGTCGAGGCCTTTCGTTGGGGCTCAGTTTACAGAGTACTTGGAGGTCAGCAGACGAGCCATTTGGGTCGGCGGACGAGCTCCAAGGGTCGGTAGACAATCCCCTCGCTTGTTGGAAGAGCGAGGGGGCGTCGAGGCCTTCCGTTGGGGCTTGGTTTACCGAGTACTTGGGGGTCGGTAGACGAGCACTTTGTGTCGGCGGACGAGCTCCAAGGGTCGGTAGACGATCCCCTCGCTTGTTGGAAGAGCGAGGGGGCATCGAGGCCTTCCGTTGGGGCTCGATTTACCGAGTACTTGGGGGTCGGCAGACGAGCCCTTTGTGACTAGAGGAGGGCTTATGGGGCTTGTGATGTCATCCGAGCTCTAAGCCCCCCTGAACCGTGGGTGGTAGTTGGGGCTCGCGGTGTCATCCGAGCCCCGAGCCCCGAGCCCTTCCGAATAGCGGAGGGTTTGTTGGGGCTCGCGGTATCATCCGAGCTCCGAGCCCCTCTGTGTAGCGGAGGGTTAGTGGGGGCTCGCGGTGTCATCCGAGCTCCGAGCCCCTCTGTATAGCGGAGGGTTAGTGGGGGCTTGCGGTGTCATCCGAGCTCCGAGCGTCGACCCTTCTGTAAAAATAGAAGAGGAATAATTGGCTCGCGATCCTATTCAAGCATCGACCCTTCTGTGAAAATAGAAGAGGAATTTTGACTCGGGATCCTATCCGAGCGTCGACCCTTCTGTGAAATAGAAGAGGAATTATTGGCTCGCGGTATTATCCGAGCGTCGACCCTTCTGTGAGATAGAAGGAGAATTATTGGCTCGCGGTATAATCCGAGCGTCGACCCCTCTGTGAGAGAGGAGGAATTATTGGCGCGCGATCCTATCCGAGCGTCGATCCTTCTGTGAAAATAGAAGAGAAATTTTTGGCCCGGGATACTATCTGAGCGTCGACCCTTCTGTGAGATAGAAGAGGAATTATTGGCTCGTGGTACTATCCGAGCGTCGACCCTTCTGTGAGAACAGAAGAGGAATTTTGGCTCGGGATACTATCCGAGCGTCAACCCTTCTGTGAGATAGAAGAGGAACTACTGGCTCGGGATACTATCCAAGCGTCGACCCTTTTGTGAGGTAGAAGAGGAATTATTGGCTCGCGGTATTATCCGAGCGTCGACCCTTCTGTGAGATAGAAGAGGAACTACTGGCTCGCGGTATTATCCGAGCGTCGACCCTCCTGTGAGATAGAAGAGGAATTATTGGCTCGCGATCCTATCCGAGCGCCGACCCTTCTGTGAGATAGAAGAGGAATTATTGGCTCGCGGTATTATCCGAGCGTCGACCCTTCTGTGAGAGAGAAGAGGAATTATTGGCTCACGATCCTATCCGAGCGTCGACCCTTCTGTGAAAACAGAAGAGAAATTTTGGCCCGGGATACGATCCAAGCGTCGACCCTTCTGTGAGATAGAAGAGGAACTACTGGCTCGGGATACTATCCGAGCGTCGACCCTTCTGTGAGATAGAAGAGGAATTATTGGCTCGCGGTACTATCCGAGCGTCGACCCTTCTGTCTTGTCGAAAAAAGCCTTTTTGGAGAGAAAAAGTGTAGGGGTAGTGAGGTAATTTTATGCTTATTGCTGATGTCATGGGCACAAAGATCAAAGAGTATCCAGATCTTGGTGGCCGCTGGATCTTGATAGTTAAGATCCAACGGTCAGATCTTTTTTGCGGAAATCGAGGAGTCACTTTTCCTCTTTAAAACCCCATCCCCCTCCCTCATTTCTTCATCTTCACTTTATTACCCACTTTCCAATTTTTAACAAGAGCGGGAATCTTACTTGCCGTCGGCGAGATTTTCCGGTGACCGTAACTTCCTACGCTCCAGGTTAGTACTTTCTTTTTAGTAATGTCGCAAACTCAGTCCGGATCCGAGGCTAGCTCGTCAGGCCGTTCCGCGGAGGAATCCGAGCAGGAGACGTCCTCGTCCTTGAGTAAGTATAAGGTGAAGGAAGAAGTTCTGACCGATCCTGGGTCGGACGATAGTGGTGATGTAGCCTTCGTTGTGTCCCCATTGAGGTCCCATGGATGAGGGTGACGAGGAGGAAGAGGATCAGGAGGAGGACGATGAAGAAGAGGAGGGGGAAGGCACCGAGGGCGAGGAGGAGGACGAAGATGAGCAAGGTGCCGAGGGTGACGAGAAAGACGGGGAGGATGAGGTCGACGAATGGGAGGGTGTCCAAGGAGACGCTGGCCAAGGCACGGCTGGAAGGCCGACCGGGGTCGGAGAAGATCTTCCACCCCTTCTCCCTTTGTCGACGCCGTCTCCCGAGCAGAAGGCTCGCCCTCGTCGGAAAAAGAAAGTCTTGACCATCCCACACAGTCCTTCCTCACCCGATGAGTACGCACCGAGACCGGGTCTCGAGTTTCCCCGGATCTCCTTCAAGAATCCAGGGTCGATTCGGATGTATTCCGACGACATTAAGGACATCGAACCGATCCCTCCAGTGCCGGGCGAAGACATTCGGGTGAAGATCCACGCTGATAGCATCCCAAGCATTTTGAAGGCGGAATACCTTAACATTATCAGGGCCGCCTACTATATTTCGCGGGAGTTCGAGATCTTCATTCTGAGCCCCGGTATTCGGCCCACCACGGCTCTGGCGCCGGGGTACTGTATGTTTCCCGATGACGCCTTCCTCTCGGGGCTGAGGCTGCCTCTGCATCCTTTTGTGAAGAGGGTTCTAAACTGGGCGAAGCTGTGTCCCATGCAGTACGGTCCGAACTCCTGGAAGCATTTGGTCTGCTTCATACTGAAGTGTCAAGAGAAGGGAGTGAAGCCGAGGCTGACATATATCCGAGCTATTCTTGGGATTGGTTCGCTCGGAGATCAGGAGGGGATTTTTTTACTTTTCGCCGAGGCCGCATAAGAAGGTTATGCACGGTCATCCGGACTCTATAAAGGGGTGGAAAGAAAAGTATTTTGTGGTTCGGACTGAAGTCTTGGGGAATTCTGACCAGGTGGAACTTCATCAAGCCGAAGCACAAGCCTCTGAGGAAGAGCAACTTGACTGCCAAGGAGTGGAAGAGGGTGGAGAAGATAGTCGGGGGGCACAGTATCACGTGGCCTCGAGTGACCGAGATACACCTCGTCCGGGCCGGACTGAGTCATGCCGACCCTAGTATGTTTCTTTCCGAATATGTTCATTTTCCTGCCTTTGTGTTAACGTTAGCTTTTCTTCTCTCTGTTTTTTGTAGGGATGACAATTCAACAGGCGGACGCGAAGAAGATATTGCTCGTTGTCGCCGAGAAGTGTTGTGCAATCTAGATGATCTAAACTAGACACAAATTAAAAACCTCGCAAGTGTACGAATCGTTTGGAGAAGCGTAGTGACGAGCAAGGGTCGATCCTGCAGAGATTGTAGAATTTAACTTACTAACCAATAAAACAAAAATAAGGATGGTAAAGGATTGTTCTAAAAGAAAAGGAAAGGATTAAAACTAAATCACGAAGTTCTGAATCACAAATATTTATTAAGGAGTTGGGTTTTGATTTCCACCTATAGTCAGTAATGCTAAGTTGTCTTCTTCACTATTCTAGTTACTCATGTTCGTTCCTTTAAGGGCATGGTATCTACTCCTTAAAGTATTGTTTCCCTAGCCAAGAATTAGGCATGGTATCTACTCTAATTCGTTTCTTTCCTTAAGTATTTAGCATGGTATCTACTAAGTTGCACTTAAGGAAAACATAAGAACAATGGAAACGAACAAACACTCAAAGTTCTAGAAATTGGTATCAGATCTAGATCCGTCAAGTTGATAAAACCAAGAACCCCTAAAGATTCCTGTGTTACAAGTTATGAGCACGAGATACGGGTCGTCTCAATATGCTCATATAACAGATTCAGATTCAGCATACTCAAACTTGATAAACTCAGATTCTATATGTCAGTCGACTTGCTGTCACCTCAGTCGACTGCCCTTAGAATTCTGAACAAGTTTGATTATTATAAATCTATACCACTACTCTCAGGTTTAATCAATAAGTAACAGAATAGCACTCAGAAGAATAGAAGCATTACATAACTATGGTTTCAACCTATCCAACTATGAAATTAGTTCCACATAATAAGACTTTTATTGATTAACAAGTTCGAATACATGATTAGCATAAAAGAATTAGAAAGGGAAGGAATAAACTGATGTAGTTCGGTCAGATGGGTCGGCTGGCTGTCACACAGTCGACTGGCCGTTCTCTTCTTAGTACTTGATCTCCTTTTTCCTTCTTCTATGCTGATAAAGTGCTGCTCTTTTTGATGACTTGACGATTCAGAAACTCTTGTGATTTCGTGATTTTGGGGTTGGGAGCGAGAGCGGAGGAGGAGAGGAGAACCAAAATAATGCCTCTTGATTGATATTTATAGAACACGGCACAGGAATTAGGGTTTTCCACTTTTTCAGGAAAGTCCTCCTCTTTCCTTCTTTATTTGATCGACGATTTATTTCTTTCTCTTTTCTGCTTTTCTTCCTTATCTGCTAACCACGTGCTCTTGCCAATCCCCTGTCTCTAGCTTTGATTTGTTGGAGAAGTTATTATTCGCATATAGCCTGGGTTCAGATAGATTTGGATTTAGATACGGCTGCATCTTATCTTTTCGCTCCGCCGCATACCAGTCGACTTATGTTGGGTGTGAGTCGACTGATACTGAGACATATGTGGCTTCATGATTCCTCAGTCAAGTTGACTGATATTGAGGCAGTCGACTGTGCCGAGCCCCAGTAATCTCTCTGTCCGGTCGACTGATGAAGAGCAAGTCGACTGTTGCACTGCAGTTCCCTGTATATCATCTTCTCAGTCTGTATAGTCTGGAATCTGCTTCGTTTTGCTGTTTTTGGTTGTTTCCTATGGAAAAGAGAAAAGAAGAGTAAAATACCACATATAAAGTATTTGATTGTCTAATTGCACTAAGATTATTGCTCCTAAATGTGAATATTCTTGAGTTCATCAAGAAGGCGAGGGTAGAGAAGAGGAAGAAGGCCAAGCAGGAGAGGATAGTGGCCGAGAAACAGAAGCTGGCTGCGCAGACGGGGTGTCCTCCCAGGTGCCGGCCCCGGTGGCCGAGGAGCCTTCCCCGGCGAAGAGGGCCAAGAGGCAACACTCCCAGACCTCCCATTCGTCGAGGGCAGCTCAGGATGCTGCGGGTGGTTCGGGCAAGACCGTGGATGCCCCGGAAAAAGGGCTCCCCCCTATTCGGCCTACCGCCGCGGAGATGGTGAGCAAGCAAGTTACGCTGCCATTTGCCCCTGATTGGTCGATCATGCAGGGGAATTCTCTATTTGACGGGCTTGTGGCGGTCGAGTTCGTCTCGAAGGCCGCCACCGAGCGCGATCGGATGGCCCTGGCGGCGCAGACGGCAGACTAGGCCTACATGCGGTGGTCTCAGGCAACCCTCTCGGTAAGTTGGCTTGGCTCTACTTTACTCAATTAATCTTGGCGGAGTTTTTTTTATTTTACTCTCTTCGGGCAGGCGATGCTCCATGGTCAGCACTTCCACAAGTACTTGGAGAAGGAGATATACATCGAGAGGCGCAATGCGGAGAAGTACCTCCGCAAACTGAATAAGGCCACGGATGATCTGAAAGATGCCCGGGCCATGGTGGCCGTCCACAAGGCCCAGATAGAGTCGCTCTGCAAAATTCACAAGCAAAACCGGGAGGACCTTGAGGCGAAGATCGCAGCCGAGGCAGAGAAGGGGAGGAAGGCACTGCAGGAGATAGAGTTGGCCTTGGGGGAAACTCTGATGGTGGCGCAGGACGAGGCGTACGAACAGGCCAAGTCCCACTTTAAGCAGATCTACCCCGAGCAGAATGTGGACCACCTCTGCTATGGATGGCCGATGAACCTACCGCCGACCCCTGGTGGTGACGAGACGGAGGGAGTCGAGGGCGACGAAGAGGTGCCATTCCCCCCTCAAGAATAGACTAGCTTTTGTTTCTTTTTTCATTTTTCATTTTTGATGTAATTGCCTTAAGCGGACTGGCCACCGCGGTTTTTGTATCAAACTTTTGAAAGAAATGAAATTTACTTTTTTGGGCCGATCCTTCCAGACTTGTGTTTTTTGTGATATTTGCTTTCATCTTTTGGTAGATACACGGGACCCGGATCGCCGACCCCATTTCTGCTGATACCCCTCTGACTCGAGCGGGGAAGGAGGCTTGGGAGGCAGAGTTGGCTGGCCAACGAAAACAGGCTCGGGACCGAGCGGCTGCTAAGAATTATTTTCTGAACAGATCTAGAAAGCTTGGTCTGGAGGTGGTGCGTCTCGAGAAGGCCATAGCCGATCGGGACTGGTGGGTAATAGAGACGGACTGGTCCCTGTCGGATCATTCGAGCGGGCGGTCGACTTCGGAGTCTTTCCTTCGCGAGGCCGTGGTTGAGAAAGAGCTGGAGGTTCACAGGCTAAAGTTGGTGTTAGGCCCGGGTCTGGTGGAAGAGGCCAGCAACTCGACCCCGGGGCGGTCTTCGACGTTTCTGTTGGATGAGGCCCAGCCCGGTGATGCAGGAAGCTCGGTGGCGGGAGTATCTTCTCGGGCCGGTCCAATTGAGCGTGGGAAGATCCCCGAAGGGGGCGCCGAGTTTGAATTTCAGGCCGAGTGCGAGTGAGTTGTTCTTTGTATTTGTACCGACGTTCATTGAGTTGTAAGCAATGAGTAATAATAATAGTCATTCGTTTTCCCGAATCTTGATTGCCTCGGCTGCCGAGGGTGGCCGGTGTGACTGCTACGAAGGGTCGCCACTGACGCGACTGCGTCATTAATGGCAACGTTTCGCATTTCCATAAGCATTTATGGTGACGTTTCGCCTTCTGCCGTTTCATATTTCCAGACGCAATAAATGTGGGCCTCAGGGGACTATATAATCCCCACTCCCCTAGTTGATGATCAGGCAGTGAGTTGCTTTATTAGGTAGCCTGCAGAAGGCGGGCGCCCAGAGAACACAATTTTTCCGCATACTCCGGATCGGAGGCACACCGATCACCCTCGGACTATTCGGGGTACAGGTCGTTAGAGCCATGAGACCCCGGGTTGTTCATTGGTGAGCGGTGGGCCGACCGATCGGTTCGGGGGTTTGGATAGAGCCGAAGTGTGGTGGCTCTCCTGCCGTCCTTGAACAGTTCGGGGTTTCGGGTTTGTAAGAGCCTGAAACCCCGGGATGTTCGCGGGTGAGAGAAGGGTCAGCTTTGACAGCTCGAAGGCTCAGAGCGTTTGGCTCGGGACGGAGAGAACAGATGGTCGATGGCCCCCCTAACCACCCTCGAACAGTTCGGGGTTTGGGCTCGTGAAAGCCGTAAACCCCGAGTTGTTCGCGGGTGATAGGGTGGTCAACAAATCGACTCGAAGCTCGGGGCGTCTGCCGAAGGCGGACGCTCTAAGCCTTGATAAAATTTTTGTCAACACATGGTAGTAGGTCGTAACCGAGCCCCCATATGGGTGAGAGACAGTTGCAGGCGTAGCAGTGGGTCACCGCCGAGCGTCAAGGTCGCGGTGCCTTGAAGAAGGTACCCGCCTTGCTCGGGACCGACGCCGAGCTCCCGTGCTTGTTCTCAAGGAGAGACGATGCGGACGTGGCTGGCGGATGTCGCCTCGTACATAGGTTGATGAGCTTGAAGAAGCCCAAACCGAGCAAGGGACGGTTGCCGAGCCCCCATACCGGTGAGAAAGGCAGTTGTAGGCGTAGCAGGGGGTCGCCGCCGAGCGTCAAGGTCGCAGTGCCTTGGAGAATGCACCCACCTTGCTCGGGACCGATGCCGAGCTCCCACACTTGTTCTCATGGAGAGACGGTGCGGGCGTGGCTGGCGGATGTCGCCTCGAGCATAGGTTGATGAGCTTGAAGAAGCCCAAACCGAGCGAGGGACGGTTGCCGAGCCCCTATACCGGTGAGAAAGGCAGTTGTAGGCGTAGCAGGGGGTCGCCGCCGAGCATCAAGGTTGTGGTGCCTTGGAGAAGGCACCCACCTTGCTCGGGACCGACGCCGAGCTCCCACACTTGTTCCCAGGGAGAGACGGTGCGGGCGTGGCTGGCGGATGTCGCCTTGTACATAGGTTGATGAGCTTGAAGAAACCCAAACCGAGCGAGGGACGGTTGCCGAGCCCCCATACCGGTGAGAAAAGCAGTTGTAGGCGTAGCAGGGGGTCGCCGCCGAGCGTCAAGGTCATGGTGCCTTGGAGAAGGCACTCGCCTTGCTCGGGGCCGACTCCGAGCTCCCACACTTGTTCTCAGGGAGAGACGGTGCGGGCGTGGCTGGCGGATGTCGCCTCGTACATAGGCTGATGAGCTTGAAGAAACCCAAACCAAGCGAGGGACGGTTGCCGAGCCCCCATACCGGTGAGAAAGGCAGTTGTAGGCGTAGCAGGGAGTCGCCGCCGAGCGTCAAGGTCGCGGTGCCTTGGAGAAGGCACCCGCATCGCTCGGGGCTGACGCCGAGCTCCCACACTTGCTCTCAGGGAAGCTTGTAAGGGAAGCTTTGCAGGCTCGCGCTGTTATCCGAGCACCGAGCCCTAAGCTTGTAAGGGAAGCTTTACAGGCTCGCTCTTTTATCCGAGCACCGAGCCCTAAGCTTGTAAGGAAAGCTTTTCTGGCCCGAGCTTTTATCCGAGCCCCAAGCTTGTAAGAGAAGCTTTACAGGCTCGTGCTGTTATCCGAGCACCGAGTCCTAAGCTTGTAAGGGAAGCTTTGTAGGCTCGCGCTGTTATCCGAGCACCGAGCCCCAAGCTTGTAAGAGAAGCTTTACAGGCTCGCACTGTTATCCGAGTACCGAGCCCCAAGCTTGTAAGAGAAGCTTTATATGCTCGCGCTGTTATCCGAGCACCGAGCCCTAAGCTTGTAAGGGAAGCTTTGTAGGCTCGTGCTGTTATCCGAGCACCGAGCCCTAAGCTTGTAAGGGAAGCTTTGTAGGCTCGTGCTGTTATCCGAGCACCGAGCCCGAGATATGTTCTTTTTTTTGTAACAAAATAAGAAGCCGTAGGCTTGTTTTAAGAAAGCTGGCATATTTACAATATACTTGAACTTTACAAAAGACCAGGCACGACGTGCCGATTACAATTACGATAATTTACATGGAGGCTACTCTCCTCCTAAGAATTTGATTAGGTGTTCCGCGTTCCAGGACCTCTTGATGGGCTTGCCTTCGGCACTGGTCAGGCGGTACGTGCCCGGGCGCACGACTTCGGATACTTTGTAGGGACCCTCCCAGTTTGGTGCCAACTTTCTCTTCTGGCCGGGATTGGATACCGCCAGCTTTCGAAGGACAAGATCTCCGAGTTTGATGTCAGTTGGGCGCACCTTCTTGTTGTAGAACTTCTCAATTCTTTGCTGGTAGATGCTCCTTCTAATGGCGAACTTTTCCCTGACCTCGTCTATGAGGTCCAGGTCGGCTCGCAGTTGTTGGGAGTTGGTGGCCTCGTCGAAAGCCATGATTCGGGGTGAAGGGATCCCGATCTCTAAGGGAATGACGGCCTCTGCACCGTATGTCAGATTGAAAGGGAATTCTCCCGTGGGGATTCTCTTTGTTGTTCGGAGGGCCCAGAGAACGCTGGGTAGCTCGTCGACTCATAACCCCTTGGAAGAGTTATCGAGTCGTTTCTTGAGGCTGTCGAGGATTTGGCGGTTCGCATTCTCGGTCTGACCGTTAGACTAGGGATGGCACACTGAGGAGAAGCACTGCTGGATCCCAAGATTTTTGCAGAACTTGCAGAAATTCTTACCCGCGAATTGAGTCCCATTATCTGTGATGAGCACCTGCGGAATCCCGAACCGACAGACGATGTGTTTCCAGAAGAATTGCCGAGTCTGTTGCTCGGTGATCGTTACTAATGGCTCGGCCTCGATCCACTTCGTGAAATAGTCGATCGCCACAATGAGAAACTTTCGCTGGCCCGTTGCTTTTGGAAATGGGCCTACCAAATTCATCCCCCACATTGCAAAGGGGGTCGGACTGGCCATGGATCGGAGGTTCGCCTGAGGAGACCTTTTCATGGGGGAGAACCGTTGGCAGGGGCCACACTTCTTCACTAGGGCGAGGGTGTCTTGCAGCATAGTGGGCCAGTAGTACCCGTGATTTAGTGCCTTCCGTGCTAGTGAACGGCTTCCCATGTGACATCCGCCGATCCCCTCGTGCAGTTCCTTGAGGGCGTACTTGGCTTCGTCTGGGCGTAGGCAGCGGAGATATGGTCTGCCATCGGTTGTTGTATAGGACCTTTTGAAGAGTGTGGCATTGATGACCGCTAATATTTCAGATCGAACCCTGATCCGCCTTGCTTCAGCTCAGTTTTCGGGGAGCTCTCCCTTGACTAGGAATTTTTTGATAAGAGTGGTCCAGTCGTTAGGAGGAGCTCCGTCTTCGACGCACAAAATCTCCGGGGAGTCTGTACTTGGCTTCAACAGGACTTCAATTAGGACCGTGCGGTCGAGGCCTTCAAAGGATGAGGAAGCCAATTTTGACAGGGCATCGGCCTGGGCATTCAGCTCCTGGGGGATCCTTAAGACAGCTAATTCGTCGAAGGACGATAATAGGCGTTGGACTATGGTCCGGTACCTGACCATCCGATCGTCACGGGCCTCGTAGTCCCCGGTGATCTGGTTGACCACCAACTGAGAGTCGCTAAAGGCCCTGATCTGTTTGGCACCGGCTTGATGAGCCAGGTTAAGCCCGGCGATCATCGCCTCGTACTCAGCCTCGTTGTTAGAGGCCGGGAAGTTGAGGCGGAGACAATACTGGAGGAGGAAACCATCCGGGCCTCGAAGAATGATGCCCGCACCACTCCCCATTTTGCAAGAGGAGCTGTCGACATAAACCTCCCACGTCTGGTCAGCTTCTTTGCTCGCGAGTTGCTCGGAGATGGTGCATTCTGTAATGAATTCGGTGAGGGCCTACCCTTTGATGGACATTCTTGGTTGATAGCCGATCTCGTACTGGCTGAGTTCGATCGACCATTTGACTAGTCGATCGGAGCTCTCGGGTTTGTAGAGTACGGCCTTCAAGGGTTGATCCGTGAGCACCTGGATCGAATGCGCCTGGAAGTAAGGACGAAGCTTCCGCGCAGCTATGACCAAGGCATACGCCACTTTCTCCATCCTGGTATTAAATATTTTTGCAGAACTTGCAGAAATTCTTACCCGCGAATTGAGTCCCATTATCTGTGATGAGCACCTGCGGAATCCCGAACCGACAGACGATGTGTTTCCAGAAGAATTGCCGAGTCTGTTGCTCGGTGATCGTTACTAATGGCTCGGCCTCGATCCACTTCGTGAAATAGTCGATCGCCACAATGAGAAACTTTCGCTGGCCCGTTGCTTTTGGAAATGGGCCTACCAAATTCATCCCCCACATTGCAAAGGGGGTCGGACTGGCCATGGATCGGAGGTTCGCCTGAGGAGACCTTTTCATGGGGGAGAACCGTTGGCAGGGGCCACACTTCTTCACTAGGGCGAGGGTGTCTTGCAGCATAGTGGGCCAGTAGTACCCGTGATTTAGTGCCTTCCGTGCTAGTGAACGGCTTCCCATGTGACATCCGCCGATCCCCTCGTGCAGTTCCTTGAGGGCGTACTTGGCTTCGTCTGGGCGTAGGCAGCGGAGATATGGTCTGCCATCGGTTGTTGTATAGGACCTTTTGAAGAGTGTGGCATTGATGACCGCTAATATTTCAGATCGAACCCTGATCCGCCTTGCTTCAGCTCAGTTTTCGGGGAGCTCTCCCTTGACTAGGAATTTTTTGATAAGAGTGGTCCAGTCGTTAGGAGGAGCTCCGTCTTCGACGCACAAAATCTCCGGGGAGTCTGTACTTGGCTTCAACAGGACTTCAATTAGGACCGTGCGGTCGAGGCCTTCAAAGGATGAGGAAGCCAATTTTGACAGGGCATCGGCCTGGGCATTCAGCTCCTGGGGGATCCTTAAGACAGCTAATTCGTCGAAGGACGATAATAGGCGTTGGACTATGGTCCGGTACCTGACCATCCGATCGTCACGGGCCTCGTAGTCCCCGGTGATCTGGTTGACCACCAACTGAGAGTCGCTAAAGGCCCTGATCTGTTTGGCACCGGCTTGATGAGCCAGGTTAAGCCCGGCGATCATCGCCTCGTACTCAGCCTCGTTGTTAGAGGCCGGGAAGTTGAGGCGGAGACAATACTGGAGGAGGAAACCATCCGGGCCTCGAAGAATGATGCCCGCACCACTCCCCATTTTGCAAGAGGAGCTGTCGACATAAACCTCCCACGTCTGGTCAGCTTCTTTGCTCGCGAGTTGCTCGGAGATGGTGCATTCTGTAATGAATTCGGTGAGGGCCTACCCTTTGATGGACATTCTTGGTTGATAGCCGATCTCGTACTGGCTGAGTTCGATCGACCATTTGACTAGTCGATCGGAGCTCTCGGGTTTGTAGAGTACGGCCTTCAAGGGTTGATCCGTGAGCACCTGGATCGAATGCGCCTGGAAGTAAGGACGAAGCTTCTGCGCAGCTATGACCAAGGCATACGCCACTTTCTCCATCCTGGAATACTAGGTCTCGGCATCGAGCAGGACCTTGCTCACATAGTAGAGGGGCTTTTGAACCCCATCCTCTTCTTGGATGAGGACGGTGCTGAGCACGTTCTCCGAAGCGGATAGGTAGAGCCAAAGTGGCTCCCCTGGTTCGGGCTTGCTGAGGAGAGGAAGGTTGGCGAGGTACTCCTTCAACTGTGCGAAGGCCTCTTGTTGTTGAGTACCCCACTCGAACCTCCCAGTGCCACACAGCGCCTTGAAGAACGGGAAGGACTTCTCTCCAGATTTGGAGAGGAAACGGCCGATGGCCGCCAGTCGCCCCGTTAGCCTCTGGACTTCTTTGACATTCCTGGGAGGGGCCATGTCTATTATGGCCTGGATTTTTTCAGGGTTCGCCTCGATGCCTCGTTGGCTGACGATGAACCCTAAGATCTTCCCCGAGGAGATGCCGAAGGCGCACTTCACCGGATTGAGCCTCATGTTGTGGGTTCGAAGGACCCCAAAGGCTTCTTCCAGATCGGCGACGTGCTGCTGTCCTTGCTGACTTTTAATGAGCATGTCGTCGACGTATACTTCCATATTACGCCCAATTTGATCTTTAAAGACTCGGTTGACGAGCCTCTGGTAGGTGGCGCCGGCGTTCTTCAGCCCGAAGGGCATGACCCGGTAGCAATACAGTCCCTGGTCTGTGACGAAGGACGTCTTGGCGATGTCCAGAGGAAACATCCGGATTTGGTTATAGCCTGAGAAGGCATCCATGAAGGAGAGGAGCTCGTGACCCGAGGTAGCATCGATCAAGGCATCAGTACTGGGGAGAGGGAACGGATCCTTAGGACATGCTTTGTTGAGGTCGGTAAAATCTATATCCTCCAACTCCTGCTCGCCTTCTTCACCATGACGATGTTCGCCAGCCACTCTGGATAGATGACCTCTTGTACGAAACGCGCGGACAAGAGCTTGTCCACTTCTGCGTTTACTGCCTGCTGTCTCTCAGGAGCGAACTTGCGCCGCTTTTGGATGACTGGCTTTGACCCGGGAATCGCTGAGTTTGTGCATGATGAGATCTTCGGAGATACCGGGCATGTCAGAGGACTTCCAGGGAAAGAGGTCGACATTGCGCCGAATGCAGGCGATTAGGGCGGTCTTGAGGTCGGGGGCGAGGGAGCAGCTTACTCGGAAGTGCTTCGATGCATCCCCTGTCTCGAATGAGACTTCTTACAGCTCATCCGTCGGTTCTGGCTCTGGCTGGGTTCTTCCGGGCTCCAGCTCGACGGCATCGAGGGGAAACACCCCGCTTCCGATTGCCGTAATGTAGCACGAACGTGCTGCTTCTTGGTTCCCTCGGACAACTCCGATGCCCGTGTTGGTACGGAACTTCATTTTCTGATGGTAGGCCGAGGGTACTGCCTGGAGGGAGCAGAGCCCCGGACGGCCGAGGATGGCATTGTAGGTTGCCTTTATATTCACAACCATGAAATCCATGGACTCGGTCCTTCTGTTCGGCTTCGTGCCCGCCGTGACGTCCAAGGTGACGATCCCCTCTATAGTCATGGGGACGCCAGAGAATCCGTGTAGGGTATACCCGGCTGGCTTTAGTTTCTCACGGGAGAGCTTTAGGTTCTCGAATGCTTCGAGGAACAGAATGTTGACCGAGCTCCCGTTGTCCATGAGGATTCTCCGGGCATCGAAGTTCGCCATGTCGAGGTTGATGACGAGGGCGTCACATTGAGGGAGCCGGACCCCTTCCAGATCCTTTCCTGAGAAAGAGACAGGGAGTTGCTGGACCTGGGGGGAGAGAGAGCCCTGGACGGTGTTGACATCCCGGATAAAGGCCTTGCGGGAAGTATTGGATTCCCCTCCCATGGGCCCTCTGTGGACGCAATGCAGGATTGCCTGACCCTCAGGCTCCTTTGGTTCCGGATCCCGCTCGGGATGCTGTCGGTGCCCTCGAGGAGGAGGGGAATCCCTCATGTTTCTGTTGTCCCTCTGTTCCCGGACACCTTCTCGTTTGAACTCTCGGAGGTACCCTCGTTGGATGAGGGCCTCAATTTCGTCCTTCAGGGCGCGGCAGTGATCTGTGTCGTGCCCGTTGTCTCGGTGAAAATGGCAATAGAACTGCTGATCCCTCTTCTTACGGGTGTTGTTGGACGGTCGAGGGGGGTACTAGACGAGGTCGCTGTCTTCAATCGCTAAGAGGATTGTCGACACGTTCTGCGTCAGCGGAGTGTACCTCTCGAAGAGGGGGATCGGCGGAACCTTCTTTGCGGAGCCTCCGTCTCTTGGGGCTTTTTTCGCCGGCTCAACCTCGTCGGCCTTGCGCTTCCCCCTCCCGGAAACTTCCTTCTGGTCCTCTGGATTGAGGGCCTCTTCGGCCCGAATATATTTTTCGACCCGGTTGAGGAGGTCGGGGAAGTCTATCGGCGGCTTCTTTGGCAAGGAGGCCTTCAGCTGTCCATGTCGGACGTTGTGGCGGAAGGCTGCCGAGGCAACGCCGGGGTTGAGGGATGAGACTGACCTCGCCTCGGCGGTGAACCTTCGGACAAACACTCGGAGGGGCTCCCCCTCCTTCTGCCGGAGTCCAAGTAGTGATGCACTCGTTCTTTCGGCCTTTCGGCTGGTTACGAAGTGGGCGAGGAAGCTGCCCTCTAGCTGGTCGAAAGAATAGATGGAGCCGGGGGTGAGCTTGGAGAACCATTCCCGAGCTGGACCCCGGAGTGTTGCGGGGAAGGCTCGGCACAGGAGGGGATCCGATGCGCTATGAATCATCATGAGGGTTTTGAAGCCCTCCATGTGATCAGCAGGATCGCCCTCGCCGTCATATGTCTCGAACTGAGGCGGTCGGAAATTGTGGAGTATCTCCACCTGCAGGATGAAGGCGGAGAAAGGGGGACGAACCGGTTGGTACCCCTGAGCTGCTCTTGGGTCGCCGTTACCAACGTGGTCGAGGCACTCCTCCATTTCTTGGAGGTGCTTCAAAATGTCACCATCATACTCTGGGGGGATTGTTGAGTGGCGAGACACGCTAGCCTCGGCCTGTGACTGTGTGTGGGAACGGCAAGCATTCTCATTGACGGGGACCCCTCGGATGGCACCCAAGATTTTCCTTCGGAAGTCCTGGAACTCCTGGTGGGTAACCGGGGCTCCTTCGGCCCGGTTTGGTTGGGCAGACTGTTGCCGATCGACCCGGCTGAGCGCCGGCTCCCGCCCTTGGGATGGGGGTCTGGGATGGTTCGGAGCCGAGTTGGAATCGGCTCCTCCCCTGCCACGGCTGGCCTGGCGGTTCGAGATTACCCCCGGTAGGTCGCCTTGGACCGGGCGGGAGGCGTTTGGCTGGGGCCCGTGGCTGACCCCTTTGTTGTTTGGTCCTTGAGCATCAGCAGCGATGCCTTGCGGAGGCACGTCGTGTCGGCGTGCGGAGGTAATAGCTTTTGCGGCTTTGGGCGCCATGTGAGCTCGGGTCGACGAGAATGCTGACGGGGGCGGAGCTCGGGTCGGCGTCTACAAGGGTACCGTTGGAAGCGAGGCTCGGATTGGCATCTACGATAGGTAATTTCCCACAGACGGCGTCATCCTGATGCAGTTTGTTTTTGGGGAACGTGTGGGTGCACCAGGCATGAGTTCTTACTCGATTTGTATTGAAGGATGAGACACCTATGCTGACGACCCTTGGCTGGACGAACGGTACTGAGGTAGGCGGTATTGAGGTGGAGGTTGATGCTCGGCTCGGATCTTTGAGGCTCGGATCCGAGGGTCTCGTGTACCTGCAGACGATCTCGGAACACCGGGGTTGGTCCCGGTGGCAGACCCTCCGACGATCTAGTCAGTCACTAAGGGAGAGTAACAGTAACTAGGCTTTGAGTGGGCCAAAGTTGATTACCTGGAGAAGGTGTAAGGGTCTGGTATTTATAGAAGATGTCAACCGGGTCTGGACCCGTTTGGGGCCAGGTCTGGACCCGGTTGCCCGTGTGGCTGAAGCGGTGGAAACCCGGACGGTTTAGGGCTGATGTGGCAGATGTCCAGGCGGTTTCCGGGCTGACGTGGCAGCGGTCCGGGCTGTTTTCCGACGCTGACGTGGCGGATCTGGAGAATCAGGAGGTGCACGCATCCTAAGGGGATCCTGTGGCCTAGGATGGGCCACGTCATTCCTAACCCATATCAGCAATCTTCTCGTTGTAACAACTAAAGACCCATTAACTTTGACTCATATAGGCTGGATGGATAATTGATAAATTATTCATTGACCGCCGAACTAGATAATCCATATTGGAGTCTACACAATGTTCTGGTTGTAATAACTAAAGGCCCATTAACTTTGACTCATATAATCTGGATGGATAATTGGTAAATTATTCATTACCCTATATGAGCTAAAATGAATAATTCATATTATTGTCTATGCTCTAATCTAATTTAATCTTCTATCCATCTAATTGATTTGGAGAACAATCATCGAGCCAGAACTTTGGATAACTTCACAAATTCATAATCTCCACCTTAGACTATTTTATGTACCTCCGTCAATAACTTTTAACTTGATCATGCATCCGCCACCATGACTCGATACTCATACCTCCTGCCAACACCTCATAGACTCGGCAAGTTACAATACCTCCTGCCACTTGTTAGTTCGATACCAATACCTCCCGCCAACATCTCATTCACTCGACAAGACAATGTCAATCCACCAACCTCATAACTTGACACAATAATTTTCGTATACACTAAGACTCAATAATATCCCCACAACAACCCACCATGAGCTCTGATATCACTTGCAGTGCCCACAATGCCCACAAAGCTCTGATACGTACCCATTTATAACAACTAAACGCCCATTAATTTTGGATCACATAGTCCAAATGGATAGTTGGTAAATTATGCATTATCCAATATGACCCAAAAGGATTTAATCTCTACTGAAGTCTAGAGTATAATCTAATTTAACTATCTATCCATCTAATTGATTTTTTATGTGGGACTATTATTCGTGGCACAACCTCAACCCTGACATTCAAAATGATCCATCGTTGTTGTATGACACCGTACATCTTGTTCACATGAATCACATCAATAAAAAAATTGGTCAAGGCCTTTGAAAATGTAAAATAAAATAAAATATAAAAGGAAATCCAAATTGCCCGCCTGGCGAAACAAACATATGGTCACATTTAATGTGAGGTGCAGTAGATGGATATTCATCGCTGGAAAGGGAATGAACCAGAAATGGGTAGGAGAACTCGGTTTGAAACCCTACTATCAGAATGTTGTTACAAATCTGAATGGATAGTTATTTGGTTAGAGATTGCGAGAGATAATAACAATAGAAATTAGGGTTAATATCCTAGACTAAGGTGTTTGAGATATTTACCCTAGGTGTAACCCATGTTCCCGTTAATACGTATTTTTTTCGTGTATTTTTCCGTATTTCAAATTCTTAGTTTATTGTAATTAATTCTTCTCAAATGATTATCGATTTTCAACCTGAATTGTATTTCATTCTATGATTTTTAACTCTTTTAGATCATTTATCTATATTATAAAATCGGAATCCTATTTCATCCCATGAACAACTTCTTTATTGTGTTCATTTATTATTTTAATATGATTCCCAAATTTTGAATCTTTTATTTTTGATTAATTACTTAAACCAATTTATTATTTGATTACTTGTTAGAAACCAATTACATTCTATAATTATTTATATATATATATATATATATATATATATATATATATATATATATATATATATATATATATATATATTGCATGAAGCCCAAGCCCAATTGTATGCCCAATTCTATAGCTAATTTATTGCATGAAGCCCAAGCCCAATTGTTTAATTATTTATTATAAGCCCAATTCTATAACTAATTTATTAAATTGCTTTGAGCCCATAGACCAAGCCCAAATCCAAACCCAGAGTATAGACAAAATCCTATATACTTGTATTCGAACTCCATATTTTTTTCTATATTTTTTTCTAACTGTTCTGATACTCACCCGCTTATTTTATCTCACGGTACCAACTCCCCCTATCTTCTAACTGCCCCATTATCTCCTCATAATCAGCCATAAATCCCCATTATTGTAATCTTATTATTTAATAAACCCAGGCTCTCCCCTATTCTCTCTCCCCGTACTCTCTCTCCCTCCTCTGTTTCCCAAATCCAAACAGAGCACCCCTTCTCTTCCTCTTCCCGTTCTCCTTCTACACTTCAGAAACCCAAACACCCCGCTTCCTATTGCCTTCACCCCGCTCGCCACTGCAACTCAACCCCGTCCTCCTCGTCACCCAAGCTTCATCGTCGACCTCACTTCTCATCCAAGCTCCCGCCACCGCTCCCAGTCGCAGCCCCCGAAACCCAATTCCGTTGCCCTCTTCCTCCTACTTGACCACCACTGCCACTCTCACCCTCATCTCCAACCGAGCACCACAACAACAACCTCCACTAGCACAAGCCAGTACCCCCGTCTTCCTCGTCGTGCACCGCCAACCATCGTTCTTCCCCATCGCCTGCATCTTCCCCGAGTGCCCTGTTCATCTCCTCCATCGTCCCGTCAACCCCTGAGCTCTCCGCCATCGCGAGTGCACTTTCGCCGTCCACCGCAACCATCTCCCTTCGCCGTTCCAACGCTGCCTCGCCCTCGACTATCGCCATCCCTGCCCTCGCAGTAGTCGCACTCGCCCTTCGATAGCATCCCGTCGAGGTCGCCCCACCGTCACCGCCAGCACCCTCTCGCTCTTTCCTGTGCTTGCATCCCACAACCGCTCGCTACATCCCTTGGTCGCTGCTAGTGCCGCTGTTCTCCCCCTGCTGCTGCAGACTGCCGCTGTCTCTGTGTGTTTCCGCCACCGACTCCCTGTTGATCAGTGTTCAGCACCATCAAGTTCAACCATCAGCCGATTCGATCATCACCGTCCAATCTTCTCATAATCATCGCCATCAAGATCAACACCGTTCATCACGACCGTCAATCGTGATCATCGTGATTGTTTGCTCACAATCGTTGCCGCCGGGATTCCTAACCCTTTATTCATTATTTTTGCATTCAGAATCATCTAATCAGGCAAGTATCCTCATGTATAATTCGTTTGTTCTAGTACAAGCTTTCTTTGAGAAATACCGCAAGTAAATTCATTGACTATATGTTACGAATCCTAATTCGTATTCATCGATCGAATTGAAATCTGTTGCTATACATAATTCGTCGATCCCTTATTCGTACATGATCGCAAATACTTTCTTGTCATATGCATTACATAAACACGATTGTACACACACATACACTCATAGTAATAAGCAGGATGATGTGCATGATTGTTTTACCTGTGATAGTAGTTTGAATGCTGTTATGATATCTTTTTATTCTTGATTAAGTTTCACATATGCTTTTGATCACAATCGAATGTTTTATAAACCCTGAAATGGTGTTGACCCGAACTTGTAATAGAAATTCGACCAAGTTAATGACATTAAAACTCAGAACTTTGTGAATATAAATTTTAGCCCTCTGTGTCTAGTTTTCAAAACACTTGGCGGATCCGAATTCCTATCTATTATGTGGAAATTATTATACTTTTAGTGTTGCTAACTTACAAATTTCAGATTCTTAATTTTTGAACATCTTAACATGTTTAATGGATGAAAAAGTTAAACTAATAGTGTAATTACACCCCAATAATTTCCAGTATGTTAATCAACATGATTAGGGATCATATTATAATTTTTATAGAATTTTTAATTAAATTTTTAATAGACTTCTTAACACAAGAACTTGATCTTAAGATTCTGTCAGAACAGGAACCCTGTAAAGAACCATAGAATTGACATAAATGTTGTTACTGTATTTTGCATTGTAAATATGCGTCAATTGTCCAGAAGTCTAGTTTCCAGAACATCTGACGGTTTCTTATTTGCTTTTTTGCAGCAACGGAAAATCCAGTTTTGGTGCAGCAACATCTTGCTGTCCAGGCCTGGTGTTGTGTTGTTTTTAATATTTATATGCGTGTTTTGCATCCCATGGGTTAGAACATGTTCCATGCATAATTCCTTGATATTCCCTGACCATATATTGACATCGTTCTCGTTGCATCATGATCATGTTTGATTGTAATAAAAGTAATAAGCCGGAGTATAAGGGAAAAGATTTAGTAGTGGATAATATAGAAGAGCGTGTTCGGATGGAAACTCGTGGTTTCACGATGCAAGTTGCAAGTTTGCAAATTACAGGTTTACATATTCACATTACAAGCTCACACTTTACATGTTCCACATTGCACGTATCTCGATATAAGATACAATTTACATATTTTTTCCGAGTACGTGACCTATAGAATCCACCACTAAGTCTAAATGCTCACTTGATTGCGTGCATCAAACATGTGATATGGGACGCATGATTGCTGTACTAGTTAGGTTAATAAAAGACTTGAGATTAACACGTACACTTGCATGATCCAATTACATGTTACATGTTCCTGTTGAATTATTTACGTGTTTACATGTCACTTGTTTCATGATATCTTGTTCATGATTCTGTTTACATATTGTATTGTCTCCTATTACCTAATACTTGATTCCTTGCTCCTTTTTCTGCTTCTTGTTTTATTTGTACTTGTCCCCTAGCTTGTACTACTTGCGTCCCGTGACTTGCATTAATAGGCATCTTCTTTTTTCCATTTTTTGTTATAATGTACTTACATGCCTGGAGGGAGAGTTACCCAAAGGTGTTGCTGATAAAATGTTTTAGCCTTGTTTAATTATCATGTTTCCTTAGTTCATGTTTTATTCATGCAACTTTTTATTGTATTCCAGGCGTGTTTGACCCGTAACTATGTTTCTTTCTAGTTGTTAGTTATGAACTGTTTCTTAGTTTATTATTATCCTGTCTGTGATTATACATGCATGCGTGGTTGTTATTGTATTCTTGTTCAGTTATGTATACAGCTTATGGATCATGTGTTTGCATCATTCGCTGGGCCTCGGTTATATGCCGTGTTCTGGTATAACGGTAAGCGGGGCGTGACACTAGGTATCAAGTTTGGACTACCTAGACTATTATCACAAGCCAATATTTATAGGATAAATACTGGTTTGTATACTGGATTCTCAACCCACTCAACCTGCGTTCCGATATCCATACAATTAGTACGTGTAACACACGTGTTACCCATAGAATAATATTACACATAATATTATTCATATAGTGAGAATATACATATATATCCAACAATCTCCTTCTAAATTCTCAATATATAAACGTACTGGATTATCTCATTAGTTCAACATGAAGCTGACTTGCTGATAGCAGTTTTTAAATAGAAGAAATGCATCACTCAATGTATAATTCATAAGAAATTCATAAGGACTAAATCAATTATAAATCCGAATAGTTCAAAAAAGACTAAACCAAAATAATTAAATAGCTCCCAAACTATATCACAACAGAATAGTTCACAATGACTAAACCCACTGGAAAAATTTGTCATAGTTTCAAAATTAAACAAAGCAAATAAACTTCGAGAACAAAATAAGAGTCTTAAGCTCAATGAACACAAGAGTCTTAAACTCAAAATAAGTTTTACCAAGCAAGTATCTAATTTATTCTGGAAAGAAATAAATTAAAACTCTATCCTTATACACTACATTATATTTACTCCTCCATTTTGAGCAAATCATTATTTTAAAATCTATGTTGACAGATTCAACTCCTCCATCTTTGCTAGCTTATAGAAAACAAGAATATCAAGAGACACATCTCTAAGAATTCTAGCAAATTTCATAAAGTATCTAGTTCCACTAAAGAACTTAGTACAATTCATAATTAGCTTAGCAAAAATATAGCGCAAGCATCACAATCAAGTTTCTTTAACAATATAAAGAACAAGAACTATTATAGTTTCTACACAAAAACAGTCAAATCAATTATGGTTAAATTCATAATCATCAAAATTGGAATGAAACGTGAATCCACAAAAGAGATATATCATCAAAATTGGAATGATATAACGACATTCTAAACATCGGAAATACATCGACAAGTTTTCACGCTTTCTTTTGAAATAATGAGATGATTCTATATTAATTATGAGAATATATAGCATCATCAAAAATGGAATGAAATTATATATTAACAAAATTTACATTGAACTTTTCAAATTATCTAAAGCATGCCAACTGCCTAAAATTGATGCTTAAGTTTAAACTTCTCTATGGCTCCAATTGGATTCTAAATTTTAAAATAATTAGGATGTTAAAGCTTTTAAGTCAATGCTTTTAAATCCATTTCCCCCACAGTTTTGATAATTAGATCACTTTCAAGTCTCTTAGCAAGTGCATTAGCCATATATTATTTCAATTGCACTTTATTTATGAGAAAGCTCAACTAGGTTTTATTCAACTTTAATATACTCCTATGACTATTGTAGAGTGAGTTATGAGCTATATACAGTGCATTGTAGCTGGATAGTCAACGAATAGAATTAGAGAGTTACCTGAACTCTTTAATGGATGACTAGCAACAAGTTCTTCAATCAACTCAACCTCTTCCCCTGCAGAGGATAACACATAGATGTAAGATTTCATGGATAGTAGCATAGTGCATGTTTGCCTTTTAATTTCCATAATATTTATGTTCCTCATAGTGTAAACACATATCCACTAGTTATCAACTTTTACTAAATTCTGAGCATTATAATGCATCAGATCATCCATTCATTTCTGAAGGATGACTAGAGTAGCACAAAGCAAACTCTTGAGTACCTCTCAAGTAATTCATTATCCTCTTAGGACTCTCCAATGTGTATTAATAGGATTAGTACTGAATCTGCATATCATAACTACCTCAAAGGGTATGTCTGTTAGTGCGGATCTTTGTATATATGAGACCTCCAATAAGTTTAGAATGATCTAACTGTCTCATAGTTGCACCATTATTAGGTGTCAACCTTTATCATAATCATAAGGTATTTCAAAACACATTTTCAGTCACTATATCTCCACTTTTGGAAGACATTATTGATTTAATGAGTTTGACTAAGGGTTATCCCTTGCCAACCCAAACTCACACTTATACCTAATATGGTGTCCAGAACACCTAGGTGTTTCATGCTGAAATCTTTGGATAACCCTCTTGTTGAGTTTTTCCATTTTTCCTGCTAAATGATTAACACAGTTTTAACTTTATTTGTAATAGAGAGGTCACTTCCAATCAACAAGCATATCAATAATATATAAATAAATGAGGGCAATCATATTTGACTCGCCGTAGAAGTAAAGACATTTATCTGAATTACTTGATTCAAATCTAAGCTCGTTAAAAGTCTGTCAAATTATTTGTGCCTCAATTAACACATGTTTTAATAACATACAATGATTTTACCAATTTGTAAATCTAGTTCACTAAACATATTAGTGCAAACTTTTCAGTACAAAACTGTTAAGTACAAAACTTTTCAATACAAAATATCTAGTACAAAATTTTTAGTATAAAACTGTTTAAATATCTTTCATGAATAACAAAATTTTAAATAGAAGTAAGAGCAAGAAAAATACTTATTGTAGCAATATGATAGACATTTGAATAGATGACATACAAATCTTCCCCACTTGTCTCAATCAATCCTTCCGCTGCTAAAATTGCATTAAAATTGCTACTGATCATTTCAAAATTAAGTTTCTTCTACAAAACCCAACTTACTTACGATAGTTTTAGCCTATTTCAGCAAATCAACTAAATTAGAGTATTATTGTATAACAACAAATTCATTTCATTATCTACTAAAGACTTTTCTTGGCTCATTTTTCATTAAAATTTTAAGTGTCAGTACGGCTGGTTCTTGATTCCAACTATGATTCATTTACCGTGTCTGTAGGACTAGATAATTTCATACATTTATCTTTGATGAACACATCCTCAAAGAATTCTGCAAGTCTAGATTCTTCTAATACAGATTAGATAAATTCAACATCTGTCCACAGAACTACATTCTGTACTTTCTAAGCACACATAAATATTTGTTATAGGTCCTACTTTAGGCCTTCTGGGGTCATGTACTCTAACAAATCTACCGCACCACATGATTTTACTTTAACAAAATTATTTGTGTTTCTATTCCATAGTCTACCAGGTGTAAATAATTTAGAGTGTAGTAGCATATTAGGAATATGATTAACAATACAATATCACCCACAATTACACAGTCAATCAACATTTAATAATATAGAATTTAACATTTCACTAAGTGTTTGTATCTAACTTTTATCAATACCATTTTGACTGTGTAAATAGAGTACACTAGAGATTATGCCAAATGCAAACTTCTCTTAAAGTATGGAATCATTTTAACCACCTCTTTTAAATCTGAAGTATTTTGATCTTAGCATTTAACTAGATATTTAATTCATCAAAATAACGAGTGTTGCATCCTCCATATATATATATATATATGACAAACATTCAATTATCATCTACATAGGTGATTAGATACTTCTGATCAATCATCGTCTCATCTAGTGACAAAGATACTGAGATCACAAATATCAGAATGTAATGACTAAATAAGTTGTGTACTCCTAGAAACCATACTAAATGGTTTTCTAGTGATCATTGTCTAAGTAAAAATTTCACAATTGGCAGATTTACTGAGGTGTCATTTGACAAAGTTATGAGTTTTAACAATAATAAAAAATTTAACATATAGTTCACATGTCCTAGCCTATTATGCCGTATTCACGGACTACACAAATTAGAACTACTATTATTAATCGCTTCGTTTGTTAAACTCAACTTACATATGCCATTGACGATGATTTGCACATTATAAAATAATAATAATATAAGTTAATACAGAGTTACTCTACCACATTTCACAAAACTATTTGTTTTCTCTTGTCGTTCCAACAATATTCATTTCTTTATGCGTTTTTCGAAACGCTAAATGAGATAATGACTAATATTTTATAATTCAATTTTTCACACATAATTCAACGAACGAGAAAGACAAAACGCAACTAATGGGGTCATATTCTACATTACAGGATGCTCTTATCTAAGTTACGGACATTTGTTATACACCTTATATATTAACTTTTATTAGAGAAGCAAAAATACAATCTCATACAAACTGCAAATGATGGATTTAGCCAATTTCTATACACATAGTATGACAATGCACATTTGACAACCCTAAACATGCTAGTTTCAAAAATGAGAATAATTATGATCTAAAACTCTCAATCATGTGATCAAACGCACAAAACGTTAACACGTTCATCACATAAAAATAATAAGAAAGATTAGAGCAGATTATACCGACACTTCAAATTAAAAGTGTTTTTCAAATTCGATGGAGAAACCTGCGTAGTGCAGACTTATTCAACCGTGATGCATATCCATCGTTTCCAACACACACAATTTATAAGTAACTTTGAAGTTCCTACATTCATTAGCCAATTAAACAAATCATCAGCACTATTTAATTTTAACAATAATTTAATTGGAGATACAAATTTATTGTCAAAAGCTATAATTTATCTTATGAAAATAAATATTTATCCTTGGCACATAGCCAAAACAATTATTCAAACTTGTATTTAATTAAACAATAGATACTCAAGCTTTGAACCTTAGCACTTAGCAACATATCAATAGTATAATTCAAAACATAGACTTGAGCAAATGTTTTGAACTTTTAGCACATACCAAAAAAATTAACAGATTACTTTAATTCAGATAAAATAAAGTACAATAACTTATCTTACACTTTTTGGCCGATGATGCAAATCCACATAATACCAAGCTTATTAATCCAATATTTGCTCCAAAAACAAAGCCCAAATACTCAATAGGCCCAAATTTAACCAACCAAACTAAAGCACAACATAAAACGATCTGGTTGGGCTTTGCGGGTCAGGTTTGGGAACAGATCCACAAAACACCCGCCAGCACGTGAAAGTCAGAGCAGATGTGTTGCGGTTGGTTTTGACAAACAAACCAAACAGCAAACACAAAAATCCAAGCACCCATTAATCTTTTGACAGCCCAAGAATGACTTCGAGATCTGAATTAGGGTTTGGTCTTGATTTTGATGGAGTCAGCAATTTTGCAAAGCGCTTGGATTCCCTCTTCAAACCGAACACGGAACACCGAAATGAACCGATGGAAATATCAGATCAGATCTGATCCCGAACCCGACCTGACACACTAATCGGGAAAAGGAGGAGGGGGTGTTTTGGGTGCGGTGGCTGGCGGTGAAGACGGGGCGACTTGCGGCGACGCCAGTGGAGGCAGCGCCATCGTCGGCGGCGATCAGATCTGACGGCCGAGATCTTCGACGATTTTACTCTCAGTTATCTTTCTTAATCTCAAAATTAAAATGATAAATATCTCAAGATTGTTAGAGATTATGAGAGATAATAACAATAGAAATTAGGGTTATTATCCTAGACTAAGATGCTTGAGAGATTTACCCTAGGCATCAAGATTGGGATACCTAGACTACTATCACAAGCCAGTATTTATAGGATAAATACTGGTTTGGGTACTAGGTTCTCAATCCATTCAACCCGCATTTCGATATTCACACAATTAGTACATATAACATACGTATTACCCATAAAATAATATTACACATGATATTATTGATAAAGTGATATCCAACATCTTCAACTCAAATAGCACCTCTTTTTCTTCGCAGCTCTGTCAACTCTCCTCCCAGCTGTCTGAGCGGCTTGGCATGAGAAAATAACTGTCTAAATTAATATTAGTAAAGTCTACCTGTTTCATATATATTTAGTGCATCTTATTCTGTGTATACTTCCATTCAATCATGTTCTCAACAATCTAAAGCACATCAATATCATACTTGTCTTATCCATTGACAAGGAGAATTTGACAAGAATTTTGATAAAAGAGGGGTTCATTTCACAATAGCCTTTTTATGTGGTACTAGGGATATTCAATCTGTAAATTCTTCACTGAAGACCTCTGGTTCTGGCTCAAGATTGTGATGCACCACAACCAGAAGGAGATCCCACCCACTAGTCGCTCTCACTTGGTTACACATTCTCATATCATATATCACAATTATAAATTTAAACGAAAGCAGATCTAAAATGTAGATATGACTACACAATCAAAATAAAGTACCTAATTCAAAATAAAATAGTCTATAAAGAAAATGAGATAACTATAGTGTATACAGTAGTATTAATACTTAAATAGTCGCCGCTAGCATTGGTATAAATATCCGAAATCCGGACCCGGCCCGAACTCGGCATTGGACCGGAACCGATCCGGCCTATCCGGATCCGGGTCCGCTCAAAAGAGATCCGACCCGAATCCGGACACGTTAAAAAAATCCAAAAAATCAATATAAAAATAAATATTCTATCATCATCCCTCCTCCCCCCTCCTTCCTCCTCAATTCTTAGCTGGGGGCGCATCATCTGCTTAAGTGCCCGCTTAAGTTGAAGCGTTGCTTCACCGCCTCATTTGGACTTGAAGCGCTCCAATAAATGCGGATTTAATTTGTTTTTTGTATAACCCGGATTAAAATACACTATTAATAACTTTCTATTAAAGATAAAACCTTAAACGTTTCCACAAATCCTCCTCAACCTCTAGTCCAGACTGCACTCTTCCTCCAATCTCCTCATCACCACTTCTCTGCCTCGACTCCACTCACATTCTTCCTCCTTCATTCCGCTTTGCACCCCTCCTCGACTTCTCTTCACCATTTAATAAATTAATTAATTAATTAAAAATATTAAAATTAACGAGTGATGCAGTAGTGAAGTGCCCGCTTAAGCGAGGAAGCATGAAGCGGTCATTCGACAGTTCCGCTCAGCTTCATTCAACTAAAAACCTTGCTTTCAAGTTTCAACATATCATATGCCCATTTCCCCTATATATATAATGTCATCCGTAGGTTGGGGCAGATGAAAATTTTCACCAATTAGAGGCCCAAATCTTAATTACTCGGTGAAAGCCAAGGAAGACAGTCACCAAGGGATAAAACCTGCCCTCAAAATCCTTGGTCGACGAACATTTACCTAGGATCAAGATTATGATGTACCAGAAGAAGAAAAAGACATCAAAACAAGAAAGGCCATGTGCTTCCCCAAATATAGTTAAACTTACTTCATTCCAATCACTTTGTTACACACCCTAGATTCAAAGTTATTACAGATTGGAAAACTTAATCGAGGACCTAGTTTGGTTTGTCTTTTAAATTACGATTTTGGATTGGGATATGCATGAAGTTGTTGGGGGATAAATATGAAATTGGGATACATGTGTAATATCCTGATTTTCATTTATGAAAATTATTAATTTTTTTGCACATAGTGTGCACGTGCAATTTTTGTAGTGTGAAATCTTATAATTATTTTTATTATGGATGATGATGTGTGTGTGTGTGTGTGTGTGTGTGTGTGTGTGTGTGTGTGTCTATATATATATATATATATATATATATATATATATATATATATATATATATATGTATGTATGTATGTATGTATATGTATGTGTTCTCTAATTATTTTTATAAAGGCTCATTTTTCTTCAAATAAACATAAGCCTTTCTTTTTAGCCCAAATCTAATTTATTTTTGTAAAACTATTATTTGGCCCATTAATTAAAGCCCATAAGTTATTTCTCTTTTAACTACAACTTGTAATGTAGGATATTTTTATAAAATTATTTTTATAGAAAATATAATGTACAACTTTTTTTAAATGGAGAACTAATGAATGCACGTGCATTGCACGTACACGTGCAAAAAAGCACACTAGGAGGCCAGTTTTGGATTGGAGGGAAAATGAAAAAATGAGTGGAGTTATGGGTGGTAGTTGTTTGATCATGGTTGGTTACTACAACTTCCCCTTGAATCCTAGCCTTTTTATTTTTTAACTCCTAGATTGATCCTAATCCTTCATTTGCTCCAAATTTTAGTATAAATACCCCTCCTAGCCTAGTTATTTTTGTACTCTTCATTTCTCCAAAACCTATAGTATAATTGTTAGTAGTATAGTAAGTGAGATAAAAAGATTGAGAGTTGTGTGTGAGTGTGTTTGCACCAAGGGAAGGCCGGCATCATCATCAAGGAGCTCTCGGGTTGGCATCTTTTGAGGCTCGGTGGTGCACACCAAGGAGGAGGAGGAACGCTCTTTTGACAAGGACTCTTGTGTTTAGGAGGTGTTGCAATTTTATTCTCTCCAAATAAGGTGGGTTATTTTTCATGTTTCTAATTAGATAGCATGCTAAGATTGAATTGAAATGATAATGCATGAAAAAGATTAATAAGAGTACATTTAAATGGAAAAAAAATGACTTATTAGTTGATTGAATTGATGCTAAATAGATTGTATGTTATTCCATCATCAATCTTAAGTTGTGTGTGAATTGTTTATAGTTATGGAATGCTTGAATTAAAATTCGTTATTGGCATCAAAACTAAATGCAAATGCTAGTAGATGAAATTGTTGCCTTATGTGCTTAGATAGACTTTTGTGATAATGTTTATAATGGATGACTTAAAATATATTTTTGGGTTTGGAAAAAGGAATATAAACAGGGAATTGATATAGAAAATATTAATGCTAAATTGTATAAGAAATATCGAAATGAGATGTGGTAGTAGTAGCGTACAATTTAAACTAATTGTATGAAGAATATGTGCTTAATTACTGAAAAAATTATTTTTAAATTACTGGAGTATCAAATATTGTTTGAATAATTTTTCTAGAGATTTACAGGAAATTTAGAAGAAAACAAAACTCAAATGAGAGCAATGTTCTATTGAACAGAGGACTGATTTAATTAAAATATAAGTTGTATTCAAGACAACTTGAGCCTATAGCTCAAGTGGTCGGGAGGCTTCTAATGCTACAGTGTGTGCGGCTTGTATCCCACAGATTGCTGGTTCGATACTGGATGACACCATTTTATTTTGTGTGCGTTTAAAAATTAAATCAAGTTCAGTCCGAGAGTATATAACTCTCCAATCCTTCTTTATATCGATGAGCACAAGTGGCCAAGTGGCTAGCGTGTGCGGTTGGGTTCTTTTTGGTTGCTGGTTCGAATCCTGGTCTCGGCCAGAATTTTACTTTGTGGAAAAAAATGATTTTTTGATGGGTTTTTTATGTCTAAAAATTATGAAAAAAATACTATTATTACACTAAAATTATGTGTGACTTATGAAAAATAAATTGGGAGTTATTAGAATGAAATAAAGTATATTTTGGGAATAAAAGTGTAGTTGGAACTATGGTTCTATACTTGTATATTTTTGTGAAAGATGTGTTTTGCAAAAGAATTAAAATAAGTGCTAGAAAAGGAAAATAACAAAGAAAGAAAATATATATTGTGAAGTTTGCGCGAATTATTCTTATTAAAGAATAGTGTGACAAGAATGAGTTGTGAATATTCATTTTGACCATATAATTGGTGATATGATTTTAATGTGGAAATAAATATTGGATGAAATACATGATGAATAATTGAACTCCATGTATGGTTATTGACTCATGAATAATTTAGAAATCATGGGATTGAAAAAGAGAAATGTTATTGAGTATGACAACTCAAACATGTGAATTTGTGAATTGAAATTGGAAATTAGGGTGTAGCCAAAACTCACACCGGCAAGTGAAAAGTGATGAATTATGATTATTGACATTGAAAAGACCAGTTTGGGTCATTGTGAAATGAAAGAAATAAGACCGGTAGTAGTGAGAGGGCTAACTCTAAGAGATTGATTTTGTTCATGATTTCATTAAATTAAGAATTAGTACATAGTTAAGAAGTGATGAAAGTGAGAGAAAAACACAAGTATGAGGGCCCCAAGTCTACGATGTGAGAGTGAGCCACAGAATGCATGCTTGATGCGTCAGGACATGGCGTGGGCACTACTCCGGAATTATCGGGACCTTGGCGACGCTTGTGGGATATTTGGTGACTGCAAGAGGATCGTGTGCCATGAAGGAGGCTGAATTGCCACAGAATGCATGCTTGATGCGTCAGGACATGGCGTGGGATTCCCCTCCAGGTTTTCTGTACATGAGCTTGTACTCATAGATCATCTAGGATACTTACCGTAGTTACAGTAGTAGATTAAGTCATGACGAGAGATTAACCCTACAAGATGAAGAACGATTAAGAGGCTTGCCCTCGGACCTATGTAGTATGGGATGCATAGAATCCGAGCAAGTGTGCATTAGTGTCATATAATATAAATAATTGCATTAAGGACTAAGTGCACAATCACAATACGACATCAATAGGGTATTCCCTTTAGTTTGATATGTGACAAGTTTGTGTTTGCTAAATATGGAAAATCAGTTATACTATTTCCGGCATAGAGAGGATGGCCGTGTATAATGTTCGTCGGTTGAATAAACTGACGTACCCACAGTTTTGTATGCATGGTAAATGACATGATAAAGATTAAAGAAGAACAGATGCTTAGAGATTATTCAAATGTCGATGTACTTTTATATAAATGTTGTAAATTTGCTTCCGCTGTAAAATATAAAGTGTAAAGTTTTCATGTAACTCTGATGTAAAAAGAAAAGTTTTAAATTCCTTATAAAATTGTACGAAAGAAGTGTAAAGATCCTGTGGAATCTCGAATTCAGTGTATTTTTGGAATTCGGGGCGTTACAACATGTTTAGAGATAATGATGAATATTTAAACCTAGGTATCCTAGACTTCTATAAATAATTATTGTGGCATCCATTGACAAGTAAGTACTTCATCTGAGAGTTTTACATTGTAAACAAAAAAAGTATCTTCTAGTGTAGTGAGACCTCAGAGATAGATAGATTCTCAGTGAAAGTATTATAACTCTTGTGTCGTCTATAGTTGAATAATATCTTGGTTATTTCTTTCCTGGGTTAGGTTTGCTAAACTGGGATAAATTGAGTGGTTTTTTGGTTTTTTGGTTTTTTGATTGGTGTGGTCTATGTCTCCTTGATTCTTCGTTCTGGTCGGTTATCGCCACTCGCTCTAACTTCCGCTGTGCCAAAATTTTCTAACAGAGTCACTCCCTATTATCATTGGCTTGCACCAAGGGCCATCTTTAAGGGATGTTTGGTGCCTTGCAAATGCAATTTGCATTCATATTTGCAAGTCCAAATTCAAATTTCTCTTCGAATGTTTTGACCTCAAATACTAAAATGTCCTCTCATTTTCCTAGGGTAGTGGATATTTAAATATATCAGATAAAGTTACAATGAAAAGTAGGGGGATAGGTAATTGAGTCCAAAATTTTGAAGGAAATTTAAAACCTGGACTTGCAAATGTAATAGCAATTTGCATTTGCAAGGTACCAAACACCCCCTAAGTCCATGTCTATTTGTATTAGTTAAAGATGAATTAACTAGGCATATCCAAGATGATGTTCCATGGTGCATGTTATTTGCAATTAATATAGTTTTGATTGATGAGACTTAAGAAGGAATAGCTTCTAAATTAGAGAGATGGAAAGAAGCATTAGAATTTTGAAGATTTAGAATTAGTAAAACTAAAAGTTGGTATATATATTGTAATTTTAGAAAAACTAAAAACGTTGATAGAATAGTAGTTTGCATTAAGGACCATGAATTACCTAGGAACACCCACTTTCGATATTTAGGATAGATCATTACCTAGGAACACCCACCTAGGACCGACATGAACCCACCCCGTGCAGAGCCACTTTTTGCTACTTGTCTGCCATTTATTCACGTAACAGTTTTGTCCGTCATTATAGTAGTTCATTCAACCTTCTGTCTGCTATTATAGCTGGTGCATTGAAGGAGTTGTCTACCGTTACAGTAGATGCAGTCAATGCGTTGTCTGCTGTTATAAATCTCACTCTGGCCCTATAAATAGAGGTCCCTCTCCCCTGAATGAACACACCAGAAACTCTTCCCTTCCCCCTCTGTTCTATGCTTCAAAGTCTTAGTCATTCGGTGATAGAATTCAGACGCTGTTCAGTTCGTGAACTAGATGTGGTTCCTACGTCGAGCTATTCTGTCGTTGTATCCTGGGAGACAAACGCCTCAGAAAACTCCAGCACCTGGACGAGACGAATCTGTTTTAAGGAGATTGTGTGATACACAAGCCTCGACATCAATTGGTTTGGTTTTGTTATTTTCATTTTCATTTTTTAAATTTAATTTTATTGGTTTTCTTCTTCTCCTCCTTTCTCTGTTTTGTGTCTCAAAAATCAAAATTTAATTTTTGGTTGTATTCAAATTTTGTAAACAAACTTAAAACATATTATCGTTTCCTTGATTTCTATTTCCTTGATTTTGAGGTATTCTTTTATTTCTTTTCATTCTGAAAAATTTACACTCGTGTTGTGTATTTTCAGATTAAAAAATGACAAATGAATCGAAGAATGCTATTACTGGTTGCTGATGCGGCACAAGTGCTTACTGTTGCTGTGGCATGAGTAGCATTGGTATGAATACCCGAAACCCAGATCCGACCCAGACCCGGCATTGGAGCGGAACCGACTCGGCCTATCCGGGTTCGGGTCCTAAAATGGGACCTATTGTACTTTCGGGTCCGGATCCGGGTCCGTTCAAAAGAGACCTGACCCCGACCCGGACCTGGACCCGGAACCATTAAAAAATCCAAAAAATCAACTTAAAAATAAATATTCTATCCTCATCCCTCCCCTCCTTTCTCCACAATTCTAAATCTTCCTTTTCCAAACTCAAACTCATGCCTTTTTTTCTCTCGTCTATTCTAAATCCTCCACTCACTGCCTCCGCTCTCCGCTCGCCGCTCACACTCCCGCTCCTACCCGAACAGGTAGGAATATTTTAATAGGATCCGGACCCGGAACCGGACCCGGTCCTCACGGATCCGAGTCCGAGTAGTGAAAGACCTGACCCGGTCCGGCCCGATACAATTGCTAGGCACGAGTGTCAATGTCCGTTGTACCTGTCTCAGTCTTTCATGGGGAGAAACCTGAGAAATTCAACGGGTAGAATTTCAAGAGGTGGCAACAGAAAATGATGTTCTACTTGACCACCTTGAATATGACAAGATTCTTGAACAAAAAAGCTCCAAATCTTAAGGAAGATGAGCAAGACTACCAAGTCATCGCTGCTGTGGATGCTTGGAAAAGTTCTGATTACCTATGTAGGAACTACATAATGAACAGATTAGCCGATTCCTTGTACAATGTTTATATTGACAAAAGAACTGCTAAAGAACTTTGGGAATCACTAGATCTTAAATATAAAACTGAGGATGCCGGGGCCAAGAAATTCATAGTGGGCCGCTTCCTAGACTATAAAATGGTAGATTCCAAAACAGTAATCAGTTAGGTTCAAGAGATTCAATTGATCTTACATGAGATACATGCTGAATGTATGAACTTAAGTGAAAGTTTTCAAGTTGCTTGTATTATTGAAAAATTGCCAGCATGTTGGAAAGACTTCGAAAACTACCTGAAGCATTAGCGAAAGGAAATGGGCATTGAGGATCTCATTATCAGGCTTCGTATTGAAGAAGACAATAGAGGATCTGAAAAAATCGAAGCCATCAATCATGCGGTCAAGCCTAACGTGGTGGAACATAGTCAATGTTCCAAAAGGCACAACAACAAGGGGTTCAAGTTGGGGCCTAAGGGAGGAAATTCCAAGAAACCGAAGTTTCGAGGGAAGTGCTTCAACTGTGACAAGTTAGGTCACAAGTCTACTGATTGCAGACTACCCAAGAAGAACAGGAACAGAAAAATAAATATTGTTGAAGGAATTGCTCAAGATGTTTCTGATATCAACCTCTCAGCTGTGGTCTCGGTGGTAAACATGTTCTGATATATCATGATTCATAGATAATTGATGCTAAATGTTAGTATTTGACAAGAAACAGTATCACGTAATGCAGTCACCCTGTTTACATGTTACTAGGTAATGTTGACTTCACAATAAGACCGCAAAAAATTTCAAGCACATGCTTTAATTTGTCTAGCTGAGTCAGCCTTTTAGTTTACAAGTGAGGGCACATAGAAAGTTCCATTTGACCCAGGGCCGGTTCCCACCTTGAGGCAGGTGAGGCAGTTGCCTCAATTCCTAAAACTTTTTACAATTTTACAGACCCCAAATTTTTATTTTTCATGTAAATATAGACACATATTTTGTGTATAAAAATTATTTATATTTTAATTAGGGACCATCAAAAATAATTATTTAATCCTTTCATCGAACTTAGTGCCAGCTAGGGCTGCAATCGAGCCGAGCCGAGCCGAATACCTTCAGGCTCGAGCTCGGCTCGTTTGCTAAACGAGCTCAATTTTGAGCTCGAGCTCGGTTCGAGCCGAGCTTTGACCGAGTTTTGATCATATTCGAGCCGAATAGCTCACGAACTTAGCCTAAAGAAAAAAAAAATCAAGCTCGAACTCGGCTCGTTTACGAAACGAGCTCGGTTCGAGCCGAGCTTTGACCGAGCTCGAGCCAAATAGCTCGCAAATAGCTTGATTTCGTTGGCAGCCCTAGTGCGAGCCCTGATTTAACCCCATCATCCCCAGGACCGCAGCATAAGTCGGACCGCAGCATAAGTCATTGTCCTTTCCCTAAATATAATACATCCCCAGGACCGCAGCGTAAGTCATTGTCCTTTCCCTAAATGTAATAAACAACATAAACTCACTCACCCCCAAAATTTAAAAAAAAAAAAAAAAAAAAAAAAAAACACAAACAGTGTGGTGAGGTCCACACGAAAATTCTCCTTTCCTAGTTGCTTCTTCTCCTTTCCAAGTCCTTTTATATATCCCTCCGAAACCTGTCCCTCACTCTTGTGTTGTAATCACTTGATTTCACCCTCGTTTCTCACTTAATTACTTCTCTATTCTTGCGCTCTCTCTCTCTCTCTCTCTCTCCCTCCCTCTTTCGTTCTCGCTTCTCCGGTATCGAAAATGAAGAGTAATGGCCGTGGTGGTGGTGGTAGTGGCAACAAGGTAGATAGAAAGATTGTGGAGAAGAATAGGAGGATCCACATGAAGAGCTTGTGCTTCAAGCTCTCCTCTCTCATCCCAAAACAAGACCTCAATCTATCTAAGGTATGCATGCTCACTTGGCTTCCTCCTCTTTTAGTTACTCCTATCGAGTAATACACCTAAATCGATCACCTTTTGACCCCAAGTTCAAAGATTGGTTAAAATAACGAAACAAGAGTTCTTCAGAGTACTGATAGTCTGATACCGATACAATAGATTTTTTTTTTTTTTTTTTTTTTTATTTTTTTATTTTTTTGGTGAAAAGGATAAAGTCGAATGACTCTGGCCCGAACAAAAATATATTAAATTAAAACAGTACAACAATTAGAGGAGTAATACAAGAAGTAGTACAAGGCGCTGACATACAATAGAAATTATTCAAACAAGTCATACGCTACGGAAACAACAAAGCTCTTGAGCATCATATTAATTGAATCTTATATGTAGAGTAATGTTCCACTGTGTACCAGTTCTCTGTATGCACTCAGTATTTTCGCCTTCGTATTGACGTTCCGAACCGTTCACATTGATCTACACATCTAAATTAGTCTAAATATATAAAATTAAATTATTTGAAATTCATTTCCCCATCCATCTTGTGACTATAAAAACAACGATTTTCAGCCATCAATTTTAATTGGATTTAGCAACCACAGCAAGAAGTATTTGCAAGTTTCAGTTCTATTGCTTTTACCTTTACAAAGAATACTAATTGATACTGTCTCCTATGAAAACCTATTATTTTTTCCTAAATATTGTCAGTTGGTTGTCATCATATTCGGTATTAATTTCTAATATTATAATGGGAGAAGGCCTTAGTTTGTAAATGTTTTATCCAACCCGTGTAACACACGTGCATAATTATTATAAAGGAGGTCCTAGATTCAAATCAAAGACTAAATCTAAATTTTTATTTTAAAAAACTATATTTATTAAAGCGTGCATCGTACGTGTAAACTACTAGTTAACATGATTGTAGTTTCTGATTGGTTTTTAAACTAATTATTTCAAACAACCACATGATCGATGAATTATGTAGCACTTTAATCTCTAAAGGATTCAGAAACATCAATATTTAATGATAGTTTCAACAAACTTCTTTTATATAAAGAGTAACACCAGGGTTCTCTTTAAAAATAATTTTTTTTATATATAATAAATAGATTGCGAATAAAATCATACCTCTGCCATAATTGTCTAAACCAAGCTGGCCATATATAATTTATCTTCTTTGTGTGTATTTTAAATCAGCCATTCTATAAATGAAATGTAGAAAATGATGGTCGCTGTCCCAAAAATGGTATATTATCTCTTTGTGCAGTGATACCTTAGATCATTGGTTGTCATCGCTGTCACTATAGATGTTGTTGCCGTTTCACACGTAACCAATATTAAATGTTTTGATGTCCCTTAATTTGTTGTGCAAGTTGCAAGTAAAAAGTAAATTGACATTAATTTACTTTTTTTTATTTGCGAATTGTGTTTGGAATTAATGAAGAAAATCAGTGCATATTGAAATACATGTGCATTCGATCGAATGCACTGGACAAGTCCAATAACATCTTTATCTTTCATCTCAGGATGCACTGTCACAACATGACCATCTGGATCAAGCAGTCTCATACATAACAAAGTTGAAGGAGCGAATAGAGAGACTGAAGCAGATGAAGAGATGTGCCATGGGCGAAGGAAGCGACAAGGAGATAGAGGGGGATCTGGCTGCGTCAGTAGAACTTGGGCTACCAGTTGTTGAGGTGAGACACCAAGATTCCATCTTGGAGGTGGTCCTGATAACTGGGCTGAAGAAGAATTTCTTGTTTCACGAGGTGATTGCAGTGTTAGAAGAAGAAGGTGCCGAGGTTGTAAATGCCGGCTTCTCTATCGTTAGTGAAAAGATTTTCTACACCATTCACTGTCAGGTAATAATTCACTTGTTTCGTCCTATTTCATCATAAGAAATATTTTTATTTTTGTTTTTTTTACCTTGAAAGGAATCTATGATTAGTGCAAGATAAAATGAAGTTAATCAAATAAAAGTTTTACTAATATATATAAACTATTAATCTCTGATTGCAGGCAATTTCATCAAGAATTGGTCTTGATTCTTCAATAGTATCTGAAAGGTTGAAGGAACTGATTCAATGATCGATGCTTACTCCGAAGCTCCCTATTGAAAGCGCGCGGTGTCCCTAATTCCAAAAGTGAGGCACTTGTTTTGCCGTTGGTGGTGAAGGAAGCGGATTTTTTTTACAAAGTCTTAAGCGCAGGTCCTTGTAAATCTGAAGTTTAATTTACATGTTACAAATGCATACAACTTTATTTATTAGTCGGGTCCGTCACATTACTGGTGAATTTGTGATCACGCTTGAGGGATATGTAAAACCATCATGCATCCCACATTTTGAGAGATGAATATATAATTAATGGTTTGTGTACTGATATAAAAGTAAAAGATTTTCAGGGACTAATATGTCTAAAACCCCAAAAAAAAAACGATTATATATTGCCTAGATTAGGTATTACGTACCTTTTTTTTTTTGACGAGTAAAAGGTAGGATTAGCCTACCTCAAAATATATATTACTAATAAAAGGTGTTTAAGCAGCTATTACAAAAAACAATCTGAGTGGAGGTTACAAAAGATAAAGACCGAGTCCCTAGATGGGTCTAGGTTTGAGATAGCATGTAGTTGTGCCGTAGAGAGGGCAGCGGACTACTGTCGTACTCCTCTACTAGTCACAACAGCATGATCTCATCCCCCTTCTCCATCCAAACATCAGTACTCGTAATATTCCTCCAAACAGATAGTCAAAAACAGAAATGCCTAGTTACATCAGAGCAGTTATACAATAGTTAGTCCAAAAGATCAACAAAACCTAAACCATCCACATATAGCTAAACAGATCACAGCACTCAACGGTTAGGTTAAACAGCTCCCCACATCGCTATCCAACCGATCAGCCCTAAAGAGTGCTTGCTTTAATAAGGCATCCTGTACTCCTGCAGCATCCAACTCATCCATCAGCTTTGCCTTCTTCCTCCCGCAGTCCATTCCATCTATCCAGGAACGAAAAGAGAAAATGGCATTAGTAATAATGTCGTTTGCTTGCACAGCCTTTGAAGTAAAAATGCGTTGGTTTCTAGCAAGCCACAAACTCCAGCAAACTGAGATAGTTAAAAGATGCCAAGTGAGTCGGTTATTATGATTTCAAAAACACCATGTCGTGAAGCACTCATGTATATGATGTGGCATATTATGGATATTAAGCATATCAGTGAAGTGTTTCCAGGTTGCGGCAGCAACTGGGCATTCAAAAAAGATATGGAAGGTCGATTCGACAGGACATGCACAAGCTGTGCATGTAGTGTCGCCCGACCATCCCTTAGAGTGAAGAAATTCCTTCGAGTTGAGCTTGTTCCAACTAAGCAACCATATGAACACCTTGCATTTGAGCGGGGCAGACGAGGACCAAGTTGCAGTGTAGTAAGGGGAACGGAGGCCAGCCATGATGAAGAAGTTATAAGCCGATTTGACAGTATAAGAAGAGGAAGTAGTCAGTCGCCAGGAAGGTTGGTCTTCAGAAGTGGAGGGTTGGAAATCCACAAGCAGCTCGAGCAGGCGCCTTTTGTCCTCTCTCATTGAGTCAGTAAGTACACAGTTTAGTCTCGGCTGCCAAGTCCACGAGCCATCTGACCAAGATCCCTGTGATATAATGTCAGCTTCAGAGTTCCATGCCGCTGCAGTAAGGGTTGGAAATAGGGAAGAAACACTGTCTCCATGGATCCATTTGGACGTCCAAAAATTGATGAGCGTACCTTTACCAAGGCTCCATGTGATGTTACAAAGGAATTGGTCTTTCAGCGGGTAAATTCCCTTCCAGAAGCTAGAGGCAGTAGAGGGACATATGAACTGGTTTGAATCACTGCGTTGATACAAGCTTCGGAGAGTTTGGCTTGGGAGGGAATCTGATGCCAGCAAATTCCACCACCACTTCATGAGGAGAGCTTCATTAAAGATCTTTAGATCAAGGATCCCCAGACCTCCTTGCATTTTTGGTTGACAGATTTGTGTCCACTGCGCACTAGCAATGCCTCTGATATTAGCATCTGAACCACACCAGAAGAATCTACTGCGGAGCTGATCAATTCTCCTAATGACCCAAAGGGGTAACTTAAAGAAAGAGGCATAATAAACCGGCAGGGCACTAAGCACAGAATTTATAAGAACCAACCTGCCCCCTCGAGAAAGCATTTTACCCTTCCACAATGATAGTCGTCTCTGGATCTTAAGGAGCAGTGGTTGCCAGTATTGTTTGCTGAGCTTATTTGAAGCGAGAGGCATACCAAGATATTTAAGGGGCAACTTCTCCTCTTTGCATCCAAGAATAGCTGAGAAGGCTTGGAGTTTCATTTTGGATCGTCCAAAATATACTAAGGACGATTTATCAAAATTGATACCAAGACCAGATATATTAGCAAATAGTTGCAGGGCCAATTTAAGGTTAATGACCTCATCCTCATCACCTTTGCAAAAGAGCAATGTATCATCCGCAAACTGCAGCACGGACAGGTTGGCAATTGTGCCTCTGACTGGGAGCGGGGAGAAGATTTCATTTTGGCGACCACATTTGAGCATTTGAGCTAGTACATCCACAACCAAGATGAAGAGCATTGGTGAGAGTGGATCGCCCTGTTTCAAACCTCTCTTGGAGTTAATATAACGACCTCCTTCACCATTTATGAGGATAGAGGATTTTGCAGTCTTCAATATCATAAGAATCCATCTGCACCAGGACTGACCAAAACCTCTAGCGACTAGGAGCTGTACAAGAAAATCCCAATTGACTGTGTCGAATGCCTTAGCAAAATCAATTTTGAAGAGAAGGGTGTCGGAGTGCCGCCTACTGCATAAATTGATAGCCTCATGTGCAACAACAAAACAGTCTATCGTGGACTTACCTTTCAAGAAAGCACTTTGGGAAGAAGAGACAAGAGTGTGTAATATCGGGGAAAGTCGGTTTGCCAGCAATTTGGTGAAAATCTTAAGGGAGCAGTTGAGCAAACTGATTGGTCTGAATTCAGAGACAGAGTTTGCCCCCTCACACTTGGGGATGAGGATGATGTTACAGTAGTTCAACCTTGATACATCACCTTCACCTCTCTGGATCGCAAGGAGCATACTAAGGAGATCCTCTTTGATAATATCCCAGAAAGTGTGGTAGAAGCTCATTGAAAAGCCATCAGGCCCCGGAGCTTTATCACTGCTCATGCCAAAAACCGCTGTCTTGATCTCATCCATAGTGAAAGGTGCCTCCAAATGAGCAAGATCTTGTGGCCTATGGGGATAAAGTGAGTTCCAATCAATTTGAAAATCAGAGACATTTGTTGTACCACAGATAGATGAGAAGTGCTGTTCGAAAGCTGCTCTAATTTGGAGCGGGGCTGTTTCTAGAGTACCATCTATAATCAGACTGTGGATAAAGTTTCTTCGTCGACGGCCGTTTGCAATGCAGTGGAAGAAGCGCGTGTTTGCATCTCCTTCCTTGATCCATTGCACTCTCGAGCGCTGCCTCCAGTAGATCACCTCAGCTTTGATAATCTCTTGGAGCTCCGTCTGCACAGACTTCATTGGCTCAATAACGCTTGATGAAATTTCAGCCTCAATTTCCAGCATGAGAAGTTTATCTTGCAATTCCTTCTTAGCTCGCGTAATATTTCCAAAGTTATCATTTCTCCATAATTTGATCCTTCTTTTAAGAAGCGAAAGTTTAGTTGCAAAAATCTCAACTTGATTCCCTTTGCACCTGAAGGAATGCCACCATTCTTTAACAGCCGGTGTGAAAGATGGATTGAGTAGCCAAGCTTTTTCAAATTTGAAATAGTTCACCCTTTTAGGGATAACTTGATCATCAAGAACAATGGGACAATGATCAGAGGCTATTCTCGGGAGCGAATACTGGATGCAGTTTGGAAACAGAACGTCCCACTCCGCTGAAATTAGTGCTCTGTCTAAGCGAGCCATTGTCGGAGCTTCTCTTTGGTTAGTCCATGTAAATTTTCTCCCTGGGAGGGGTAAATCAATCAACTCCAAGTCTTGAATGAAGCTGCAAAAAGCTTTCATGTCTCTGTTCGAGCCTCGGCCCTTGGACCTCTCTTCATCTGTCATAGTTACATTAAAATCACCACACAGCACCCAAGCATCTTTCAGGAGTCTCCTGCGCTGTTTGATTTCAAAAAAACAGAGTTCGCGATCATCAAGCTCAAAAGGTGCATATACAGTAGTGACTGATCATTCTCTGGCTGAAGTTCTACATTTGAAAGAGGCAGACACAGAAAAAATATCTATCGCTGAGTATGTGCACTCAAGAATCTGGTCGTTCCAACCCAATAGAATACCTCCGCAGCTCCCAATAGAATCTAATTGGATCCATTCTGTGATAGTCATCCCCCCCACAGATGAATGTTTTTGAGGTCGCGAATTCTTGAGCTTGGTCTCTTGCAGACAGATAATAGAAGGTGCACAACTCTTGATGCCATCTTTGATAATTGAGCATTTGTTAGGGTTGCCCAGCCCTCGAACATTCCAACTTGCAATCCTCATTTAGAAGAGAAAAACACAGCATAACACGCACACAAAAACAAAGGCAAAAGAACAAGAATGCTATGCAGAATGCTGTTGTTGATCAGGGAGATCAACTACAGCTTTCTGGCATTCTCTGAGCTTAGAAACCGAGTGTGGCCCCAGAGCCTCCACTCCAATTGATGCCGCAACCTCAACAATATCATCATTGGACAGTAATGCGAAAGGATTTAAATGTGTGTTGGAAACAGAGGCAGTCGAAGAGGAAGTACCTGAGGCCTTCTTCTTGATAGTGGATGATAAGTGCTTCATAAAAGGCCTGGTACTCTTGATCTTACTAATGGAGCGCGATTGCTTCCCCTTCTTGGAAGGACCCTCTTGGAACCCTGGAGGGGCGGCAGCGGATGAACTAGCTGTGCGACTAGCAGTTCTTTTCAGCAGGGAACGTGTGCGGAAACTTTCAGTCTTGCTGTTGCCTTCATCTGCAGTCCCCAATGCTTCTTTATCAACTTTTTCAACTTCTCTCTGCTCTGAGTCTCGGAGTGCAACTTCAACAATTGGTTGGATCTTATCAAAAAGGGAAAGAGGCAGGGTGATAGTTTTTCCTTCCCACATCATCTCTCGAAAATCAGCTCTAGAGCTATCCCCAGAGGATTCAACTTCAACGGTGTTGTGCATAACTGCCTTGTCAGCCTGTGGGCCTTCCTTTAGAAGATTGCCAGCTGGCTTTGAGATTGGTGCTATAATCATGGGGTTTGGCTGCGGTGAAGGATCTGCCGTTGATTTCGGAACTAGTGGAAGGATTGGTGCAATCTCCATAGATGGCGCTAAATCAATCTGATTGGGAGCATTTGAAAAGAATACCATATCAGGAGCTGCATGCGAGGATCGCGCGCCCAATTGTTGCCCCTCCCCCAAATTGCGGGGATTTGAAAAATTCTCATCCTCCACGGCCGTGATCCGCTCCCGGCGCTCCGCCGTACCCTCACCTCTGTTAACAGCATGGTTAATTGGTCTCCAAAAGCTCGTGCTCCCCGGCTCCGCCGAGGTCCCAGTAGTGAACAATTGGACTCTGCCTGCCTGAACGTCCTCCACTGGGATGGGGTTGCCAAGCAAGAGAACCGGAACATCATGAATATGGGTCTTCTGATCCCAAGGAGTTGCATACTTAACAGTCAAGGACTTTGGCACCATGGTAAGGTCTTCAACCTCAAGAAGAACCAGCGCTTGGTCTCTGCTCTCAGCGTTCAACATTTCTCGACTGAGGGTGATAAGCTTGCCAAAGCTTTTAACCAAGTGCTCAACCGACTCTCTATTCCACAAGTGGAAGGGGAGAAGGGGCAAATTAACCCAAATGTAAGAAGGCTTCGGCCTCAACCTTGCCCCGAACTCAGCGGACCATGGTGAAAAAGTCGCATTGAAACCAGAAAAATTAAAGACCCCCTCGGCGATCGCTGCTTCTGCCTCAGTCACGGTCGGGAATTGAACATGATAAACACCATCACTGACACGCTTGAGCGACCACCAAAAACTTCTCCTTCCCCTCGAAAAATTGAAAGCATGTTCAAGGTCCTTCGTTGGGGGAATCCGTCGTGGGTTGATTAGATGAAGAAATGCACTCGCATACAGTGTTGATAGGGCTTGGGTAATGGCATTGTTGTTGGGGAGTACGACCTCCAGCGTCTCTGGCCTGTTGTGGAGAGGGCAATCCCGCGCCTTATGTCCGAACTTCTTGCAGTTAAAGCAGTGAAAGCCCAGCTTTCTGCATTCCGCTGCCAGATGGTCGCCGTCGCCACATTTGAAGCATCTCATTTCCATCTTCCGCGGCGTTGAACGGCTTGCAGGGCGTCTCCAAAAAGAGGGTTTTGGGGGAAAAATGGTGGTGGGTTTTGGTTGAAAATATGGCTTTGGGTTGGAGAGAGAGGGATTGTTTATGGCGGTGGGATGTGAAGTGACATTTTGATGGGGGATTTTGGACGGTAGTGGGGGGTGGTACGGGGATCGAAGAGGCAGTTGGGGAAGGTAATGATGGGGGGGTCTGCGTGGGGGGAGTTGAAGCACCTGAGCATAGGATCTGCTCAGGTCCCGAGGGAAGGCAGCTTCTCTCCTTACCCCGCTCTCTCTTTCTCTCTCTCTCTCCATTAGGTATTACGTACTTAGATTCCACGTCTAAATGTTGCTGTAATAACCAAGTCAACTATTGGATCACCCGACATCTGGCACATGATCGTCGTCGGTCACCCTCACCCATCCCGTATTCATCCTAGTAGAGCTGGTATTGAGTTTTATCAGATCGGGTCCTCCACTATCCTGATCCGGATCCGGACCCAAATTCAATATTTACGAGTCTAAAATTTAGACTCAGGCCCGGACTTGCAAGAACCGGATCCGGATCCTAGTTAAATAAAACGGGTCCGGTAGCATGGATTAAATATTGGCTAAATTTGAAAAACCCATCTTGAATTATTTTCTTTATGCAGAAAATCTTACTGGACTTAATTTGTGCGGAAAACCACACTCAAGTATAGTTGCAAAAAACCCCACATTAAGTATATGTTCAAAAAACCACATCTAACTATTCTGTTTGTATTGCCTTATTCCATCTTTTACCTAAAAAAAAAAAAAACAAAAAAACAAAAAAAACAAAAAAAAACTATTCTGTTTGTATTAGCTAACATCATTCATGTTTGCAAGTTGGTTCAGAAAACATCATGCATCTTTTTTATTATTGTCAAAAAACTTTACTCAACTTTAGCAGAAAGCTCAGGCTGTCGGAGTGGGTTTTTTCTTATAATAAAAAAAATCCAATATTTATAGAAGCTATATCCGAAAACCTAATAATCATTATTAATTTATACTCTTGAATTATTAATAATTGCGTCATGAAAGAGGCCTCTGATGTTTCTGAGCAAACGTCACAAAAGAGATGGTCCCTTTGTAATTAATGTTCCCTTTCGGTTGTTTCTAAAAGATGAAATAGTTTGTCTTTAAGGATAATGGATGCACAATCAAAGCATTGGACTACACCTACAGGATACAGCTAATAAGTTGTCTGAAGAGTTCTTAGGATTTTAAGTAACACTCTGAGCTCAGATGGTAAAGAAAAGAAAACAGATTCAAGACCACTTAACGTCAACATGAACCTTTATTCAAAACCAAAAAGAAGTGTTAAAGAAGGGGAAAACTATTGGATCTTCAAGTGTTACACATCCTACATTATCTTCTCAATTGTCAGGAATTATACAGTATTTACAAGTTGTAATTCTAGATGGATCTTCATAAATTATGCATCCTGCATATATATATAATTGATTTACCATGAAATATATAACCCAACTGCCCACCTTTTTGGGTCAATTAAAGCCGATCTGGTTTTAACAACATTGATTACAATACTAAAAAAACCAAGCGGTTTATGACCCGATTAAATACTACAATTATTGACTTATTATCCCTTGGCAACCCTAGTGGTAGAAGAATATTGTTGAAGGAAGAAATTTTATACCCGAAAAAATAAGTATAGAAAAGTTAATTTCTTAGTTTTCCCCCCTTATATCAATAAAAAAATCACACACTAGATTAACGCATGACCCTTTTTTTTGTTGATGAAAAGGATAAGACTCGAAGAGAGTCCCAGCCCGCATATATATATATATATATATATGAGAAAAGTGAGCCTCATATTTGTATGAGGAAATTTTTTTATACAAAGTGAGGTGTCAAAATAAGTCAAAATAAGAGCTCTTAGATCATTGTTTTAATCAAAGGGCTCATTTGCAAAAATAAAATTGACATTTATTGATTAAATTCCTAAAATAAATACTTTTCTCTCTCCAATCCCTCTTTCTCCACATCGTTTTCCCCTTCCCTTCCTCACGCCGCTTTCTCATGCCGACTCGCTCTTCCCTCAAAACCCACGCCGCACGCTGCCTCCCTCCTCCCTCACAACCAACACCGCCCTCCTCCCACGCCGCCTGCCGCCCTGCTCCCACGCTGCACACCGACTTGGAAGTGCACTACATTGAAATTAAATAAACGAAGTTATAATATTTGTCTTCTCTGTAGAACTCTCAATGGTACACCTTCCATTTCCCTAATGTTCTTTAGCCCAAACTATGCTGTTCAAGCCTATAACGAGATGCAGCAGCCCAAAGTTACTTATTTTCTATGTCATTTTAGTTCATCAATCATCCTATCCATGTTTAGAACCAAAAGCATTTTGCAGCATTCAAGTTGTGTTTCTTTAGTCTTAAATTCATCTAGTCCATGAACGGAAGTTCAATTTCTTGTTTTCCCTGGTTTGTCTAATGACTTCACAGACTTCAGTATGCTGACTGTTTATTTAATTTCAATGTAGTGCACTTCCAAGTCGGCTTGCAGCGTGGTAGGAGGGCGGCAGGCGGCGTTGGTTGTGAGGGAGGAGGGAGGCAGCGTGCGGCGTGGGTTTTGAGGGAAGAGCAAGTCGGCATGAGAAAGCGGCATGAGAAAGAGGAAGGGAAGGGAATAACGATGTGGAGGAAGAGGGATTGGAGAGAGAAAATCATTTATTTTAGAAATTTAATCAATAATTGTCAATTTTATTTTTGCAAATGAGCCCTTTGATTAAAACAATGATCTAAGGGCTCTTATTTTGACACCTCACTTTGTATGAGGAAATTTTCTCATACAAATATGAGGCTCACTTTTCTATATATATATATATATATATATATATGAGAAAAGTGAGCCTCATATAGAGTATGAGGAAATTTTCCTCATACAAAGTGATTATACTCACTTGGTGGTGCCCTTATGGAAGATCCACTCCGTCCATCATATTTATCATACTAATTGATGTATATGTAGAAAAAATCAAGTGGTTTGGAGGTCATTCACCCATGCATCATGTGGTTGAAAAATGAACGATTTCAACAGTAATACAAATCGAACCACAAATTGGACCCACATGATGCATGGGTGAATGACCTCCAAACTACTTAATTTTTTCTGCACATACATCCATTAGTATGATAAACATGATGGACGGAGTGGATCTTGCATGAGGGCCCCACCAAGTGAGTATAATCACTTTGTCTGAGGAAAATTTCCTCATACAAATATGAGGCTCACATTACTCTATATATATATATAATGAATAGAAAATAGTACAGGCAGGAGAATACATCAGTAAGCATCACCATAAAAATCCAAAATTGAAAGAAAATACAACAAAAATAGAATAAAACAAGAGTACAACCAGCAGATTACCGAGCCACCAAATGATTGCGATGAATAGTTGAAAATCCGCACCGTCGCAGAAATCGTGACTCTACGCAGCACTAAGAGCCTGATAACATGTAGAAAAGAACACCATAATTCATATAACATAGGCTGTGCAGTGAGCAAACTTAGTAAACAGCAGAAAAGTGAGAAGTACATGAAGTAGAACAAACAAAGCAAACACAAGATTGTAGTTGATGGCAGCAAAAGAAGCAACTGTAGTAGCCACCTTGGAGGAGAAAAAGGCATATTTAATTAAACCTCGTATGACCATTGAATAGAGAATAGAAACGATGGTTAACAAAGATAGTCTTATTTAATTAAACTGGACATGCATGCTTATTAATTAAAGGATAAATTTCACTTAACCCTACTGAGTTTTCACTAATTTGCACCACACCCTAATGGACGTTAATTTTGACAGCTTACCCAAATATTTAGATTTTTTCTTGGCATTTTACTTTAATTTGACTGACTATGTTGAAAAGGGTGAGTAATGACTAAATTACCCCTGTTAAGTTGTGATGAACGTTAATGTTTTGAAAGTGAAAAGATGAATAGAAATAACGGGTTCAAACCAAAACCTAATAGCCTCTCCTCCCGCTCTCTCAAATCCAACTTCCCAATTCCCGCTCCCTCTTTCAAACCCGAACTCAAGCACAACTACTCTCCACCTCCTCATGCCTTTCTCTTTCTCCCCCAAATTCAACCCAAAACCTATTCCCGTTCTCTCTCTCTCTCTCTCTCTGACCTGAACCAAATTCGAACCTGACCTATTCCAAAGCTATTACTTTCTCATTTTCTTCATCCTAATTGCCATGGTATTGAGCTACCATTAGCTCAATCCAACACTTGGAGCTCCTCATTCATTATGTCAGAATTTTTACTTCTGTAACACCCCGAATTTCAAAACATACTGAATTCGAAGTTCCACAGGATCTTTACACTTCTTTCATACAATTTTACAAGGAAATAAAAAAAACTTTTTGTTACATCAGAGTTTACACTTACATAACATGTTTACAGCGAAAGCAATGTACAATAAATTACATGAATTGAAATGTACAACACTTGGATCATTCTTTACTCAGCATGCATTCTTTAGTCTTATTAATCACTTTACCCTGCATAAAAACTGTGGGCGCGTCATTTGCTTACAATCCACGAAATATTATATACGGCTATCCTCTCTATGCTGAACAGTATAACGATTCTCAAATACTTAAACAAATCACAAACTTGATCACAAACAGAACTACAAGGGACTATCCTATAGATGTCGTGTTGTGCGGTGCACTTAGTCCTTAATGCAGTTATTTATATTAGATGACACTAATGCGCACTTGTTCAGATGCTATGCATCCCATACAACATAGGTCTGGGGGCAAGCCCTTAACCGTTCTTCATCTTGTAGGGTTCAATCCCTCGTTATGACTTAAACTACTACTGTAACTACGATAAGTATCCTAGATGTTCTATGAGTTACGAGCTCATATCCATACAGCCTGGAGGGGAATCACACGTCATGTCACGACGTATCGTGAAGAACCTATGGACAATGCAGCCTCCGTCATGGTACATGATACCACCCGCAGTCACCAAACACCCCACGAGCATCGTCTGCGGTACGGACTCCTGGAGACATATCCACGTCATGTCACGACGCATCGTGAAGACAGCCTGTGAATACTCTCACACCGTAGCTCCGAGGCCATCATACTCGTGTTTTTCTCTTATTTTCATCACGTCTTCACTATGAATCTAGTCCTTAGTTATTTGAATCATGAACAAAATCAATTCTCTAGAGTTAGCCCTTCCACTATACCGGTTTTAACCATTTATTCAACATGACCCAAATCTTGGTCTTTTCATCTCAAATTTTATTTCAACACATTTCTTTTCAATACCGGTATGAGGCTTAATTATACTCTAGTTCTCAATTTCAATTCATAATCACAAAATTGAGTTTTTATACTTGTAACGCCCCGCACTCAACTCGTACGCACACAATTAACTAAATTCTAGCCACGCCCACCACAGGCTGCCTCAAAAGGGTGTCCGGACGTTGGGTACCCTTAATCCTTGGCTTTTCCTATATATTCCTCTTCTTTTCTCTTCTTCTAGCCGATATGGGATCCTTTATGCCACGTCACTACTTTCAATCCATCCATTCTTTCTTTTCTTTTCCTTCTTATTCTATATACTACCATATATATATACCATATATACCATACTAGTATATATACTTTTCTAGAAATACGGGGTCTCACATTCACCCCCTCTTAAGAATTCTCGCTGAATACGGGACGTGCAATCTAGTACAGGATCGCCTTTCTAGTCGAATGTAGACTTGTCTCCTAATCGCTGCCCACACAGGGTCTTACGCATCTCATACACATATCACTCACTTCCTATATACAAGTCCTACATTCGATGTCGAAAGTTGGCTCTGATACCATCTGTAATGCCCCGCACTCAACTCGTATGCACACAATTAACTAAATTCTAGCCACGCCCACCACAGGCAGCCTCAAAAGGGTGTCCGGACGTTGGGTACCCTTAGTCCTTGGCTTTTCCTATATATTCCTCTTCTTTTCTCTTCTTCTAGCCGATATGGGATTTATTCCCTTGGTCATACCCGGTCCAACCAACACATACACACACACCATCCTTTTATTCATTCAATCATTCATTCATTCATTCATTCATTCCATCTAATGGTCAACTAGTCAACACCCACCACACATTCCATTTAATCCTTCATGCCACGTCACTACTTTCAATCCATCCATTCTTTCTTTCTTTTCTTTTCCTTCTTATTCTATATACTACCATATATATATACCATATATACCATACTAGTATATATACTTTTCTAGAAATACGGGGTCTCACAATGCTCATAAGTTCTTTTTCATAATTAAGATGATTTCCTTTCATTTCTACAAATCAAAACTCACATATCAAGTTCAATTTCAATTCTTATACTTCATGCTTACAAATTTTCTTTTCCATAAGCACAATAAATTTTCATACTGTAGTTTCTTTCCTTACTTAATTCCATAATGATAAAGTCGCATTTTTCAATATTCACAATAGGCAATAAAATTCATAGATAACCCACTTAAATTTTCTTTCATTCAAACATTCCTCTTTTATAACTTAGTGTAATCTTTTCATGAAAATAATCACCTTTCATTTTATACGAATATCAACTTCATGCATTTTTACTTCTAAACCATCTTCATTTTAGTCAAATCATGTCCCAAATATTTTTCTTTAAGTCCACATAATTTTAGAATAATTATAGTATTTTTCTCAAATTTTATAAGCCTCCAAAGACAATTTAAACTAATAATTTATAGTAAGTTATTTCTTGCAAAAATATAGTCTCAAGTTCTCATTTATACTAGGCCACAGGTCCTAGAAAATTATCTCACAAAAATCTAGATATCATTTGAAACTTCAGGTCGGTCGACTGTTAGAACATGACCAGTCGGTTGTTCTGCAATGATCTGAATGATCAGGACAGTCGACTGTTAAAACATGGCTAGTCGGTTGTTTTGCGAAAATTTAAAACTCGAAAATAAAATGATCAGGGCAGTCGACTGTTAAAACATGGCCAGTCGGCTATTCTGTAACTAAAATCCGAAATTTATTACTTGACAGCCGACTGTCGACTCTAATTCGGTCGGCTGTCGATTGTACCAAGTTGCAATTTTGAGCAGATCATGGATATATTTTTGACATTGAAAATAAGATCACAATTTTCATATTATTTATAATCAAGGTTTCCACGAAATAATATTTTTAGAACACAAGTTTTCATCTTTTTACAATAATGAAACTTTATTTTAGACAATTAACTACACATGATGCATTTAATCAACTATAAGCATGTAATCTAAATTTAGTACAAACAAATAGAGCATGGTGGCATAGTAAACATCTACATTAACAAATCATAGTTTTGCAATCAATTTAACTCACTTTTAACACACATTCAACTAATAGCAATTTGTCTCATTTTCATAATGCATGGCAAGATTAGTTAAAGTTTCTCCTTAATTTATCAATCTCATCCTAACATGATATCTAATTAGAAGTTTAAGCGAAACACCCACCTTAAAATGGAGAGAAAATCAAAACAACTCCTAGAGAATCTCCTACAACGAATGAACAAAGCCTTCTCCTCCTAGATCAAGTGTGAGAATGAAGAGTGTCGGTGGGGGTATTTATACAACTTTCTAGGGTGAATGGAGGGCCAAGATTAGATCAAATGGTTGGAGATTAAGGGCCAAGATGCATTAGGGAGTTATAGAAACTACCCATGATGAGCAACTACCTCTCCACCACTTCCATCTCTCCCACTCCCTCCATCTACAATCCGGCCTAGGTGAGAAGGGTGTGCAATGCACACTCCATTGCATGCACATGCCACCTAGTGTCCCTCATTTACAAATTTGTTCATGTGACAAATTTAATTGTCTATGAAATGAGTATACACTAAAAGTTAGACCATTTCAAAAGAGAATTAAAGTAAATGGGCTCACTAATGGACCAAACTAACCATGGGCTTTAAATAATTAATTTAATTAATAAATGGAGTGGGCTTAAAAAGATAATTTGGCCTAGATTTTAATTAGGCTTTTAAAGAGAATAATTTTTGGAAAAATAAAGAGAACAAATACTATATAAAAATATTTTATGCGAGAAATTACACAAATGAAATTACACGTGCAAAACACGTAAAATCACAAAAATCTCATAAATCAAATCTAAGGTGTTACAACACTCGCTCCTTAGAATAGTTCCGTCCCCGGAACTACACTTAAAGAGTGAGAAAATAGGAATACAATAAAGAGATAAGAAGAGAAAAATAAAAGAAGATACAAATCACTCAAAGAGCTCAGGATGATCTTTCATCATCCTCTCCTCAGATTCCCGAGTAGCCTCTTCAACCAACTGGTTTCTCCAGACTACTTTGACCATCGGAATCGTCTTATTCCTCAAGGCTTTCTCCCGACGATCGACAATCTCAACCGGAAGCTCAATGTAACTAGATCCAACTGCAAACCCTCCAGCACTTTAGGCAAATGATGACTAGGATCTGGGATGTACCCTCTCAGCATAGACACATGGAAGACATTGTGCACCCGAGACAACTCCTCCGGTAACTCCAACCGATAAGCAGTTTTTCCTATCCGCTTCAATATCTTGTACGGGCCTATGAGCCTCGGGGCTAACTTCCCACCTCTGTCGAAGCGAATCAAACCCTTGTTAGGTGAAACCTTCAGAAAGACAAAGTCACCAACCTCAAACTCAAGGTCCCTCCTACGGTTGTCTGCATAGCTCTTCTGCCTACTCTGAGCATCCACCAACCTCTTCCTGATCAGGTTGATCTTTTCAGAGGTCTGCTGCAAAATCTCAGGCCCAAACATCTGCCACTCCCCAACTTCGAACCAACAAACAGGTGTTCTGCACCTCTTGCCATACAAAGCTTCGTACGGCGCCATCCCAATACTAGTCTGAAAACTGTTATTGTAGGCGAACTCCACCAGAGCTAAATGCCTTTCCCAACTGCCTCCAAAGTCTAGTACACATCACCGAAGCATATCCTCAAGAATACGGTTGACTCTCTCGGTCTGCCCATCGGTCTACGGATATAAAGCAGTGCTGAAATCCATATTGGTACTCAAAACTGTCTGAAGACTCCTCCAGAAATGCGAAGTAAACCGTGCATCCTGATCAGACATAATGGTTAACGGAACACCATGAAGCATGACGATCTCACCAACATACAGCTCAGCCAATCTGTCCATCGACGAAGTGAGTTTCATTGCCAAGAAGTGAGCGGATTTGGTTAGTCGATCGACTATGACCCAAATCGCATCATTGGCCTTGGAACTCTTGGGCAAACCCGTGATGAAATCCATGCTGATGTTATCCTACTTCCATTCCGGAATAGGTAACGGTTGCAATAAACCTTCGGGTTTCTGATTCTCGACTTTGACCTGCTGACAGATCTCACACCTCGCCACGAACTCAACCACATTCCGCTTCAAACCTGACCACCAGAAATGCTGCTTAATGTCCCTATACATCTTAGTACTCCCAGGATGTATAGACAAAAGAGTAGCATGTGCCTCCTGAAGAATACTTTCTTTCAAGTCCGACTGATCTGGAACACACAGCCTCTCTCCAAACCACAACACACCATCCCTGATCTGGAACTCGGATAACCTGCCAGCACCGACCTGCTCCTTCATTTTCTGAATCTCTTCATCTTCCTACTGACTTGCGATAATCCTTTCATTCAGCGTTGGTTGAAGCCTCAACTGAGCTAAAGACAATCCCAAACCTTGTAGAACGACTTCAATAGCAGCCTCATCCAACTCTTCTGCAATCTGCCTCTCAGTTGTAATCGAACTAGCCAGACTGCTCTTGCGGCTAAGTGCATCAGCAACAATATTAGCCTTCCCAGGATGGTACTTGATCTCAGGATGCATGTCCTTAAGTACTTCCAGCCATCTCCTTTGCCTCAGATTCAGATCCTTCTGCTGATAGATGTACTTCGAGCTTTTGTGGTCCGTGTACATGTTCAATTTCTCACCATACACGTAATATCTCCATTTCTTCAAGGCGAAGATAATCGCAGCCAAGTCTAGATCATGAGTCGGATAATTCTTATTATGCGGTCTTAGTTGGCTAGACCCATAAGTGATCACTTTTCATCTTGCATTAAGACACAACCAAGCCCACAATGTGAAGTATCGTTGTAGACATCATACTCAACACCCGCTCTAGGCAAAGTTAAAATGGGTGCAGTAGTCAGCCTCTCTTTAAACTCCTGAAAGCTTGTCTCGCACTGCTCAGTCCACTTAAAGTTCACATTCTTCTTGGTCAGACCAGTGAGCGGCACGACTATCTGAGCATAGCCCTGAATAAATCTCCTGTAGTATCCAGTTAGTCCAAGGAAACTTCTGATTTCCTTCACTGTAGTAGGCCTTACCCAATCCTTCATCGCCTCTATCTTTTGCGGATCAATTGTCACTCCCTCCTTAGAAAGGATGTGACCCAGGAATGCCACTTCAGATTTCCAAAAATTGCACTTGGATAACTTGGCATACAACTCATGCTCCTAAAGCTTCTTCAAAACTGCTGCCATATGCTCTATGTGCTCCTCCTCCGACTTGGAGTACACAAGGATATTGTCGATAAACACCACAATGAAAGAATCAATAAAAGGCCTCAGAACTCGGTTCATCATATCCATGAAGATTGCAGGTGCATTCGTCACTCCAAATGGCATAACTAAGAATTCGTAATGTCCGTGTTGAGTTCTGAACGCAGTCTTATGCACATCTTCAGTCTTCACTCGAACTTGATGGTAACCTGATCGAAGATCTATTTTGGAGAAAACAACTACTCCTTGTAGACGATCGAATAAGTCGTCAATTCGGGGAATCAGATACTTATTCTGAACAGTGACCTTATTCAGCTCCCGGTAATCGATGCACATCCTCATCGATCCATCATCTTCTTTACCAAAAGCACTGACACTCCCCAAGGAGACGCGCTCGGTTGAATAAAGCCTTTCTCCAACAGTTCCTCAATCTGCCATTTGATCTCATCCTGCTCCACAGGCGCCATCCTATACGGTGCCTTAGAAATTGGTGCACTCCCTGGCTGAATAGTGATACTGAACTCTACATCACGTTGCGGGGGTAACCCAGGCAAATCTTCCAAGAATAGTTTGGACAATCTCGAACCACAGGAATTTGCTGCACCTCTACAGGAACATCACTCTTGCAGATAGCTGCCACCAAACCAGAACATCTCTTCTTCTCTTGGAAAGCGACTTCCGGTCCACCTGGAGCCTTCACTGTTACTTCCTTGGTCTTGCACTCGATGCTCGCACTGTACACCGACATCTAATCAATGCCAATGATAACATCGACTCTCAAGACATTTAGTTCGATCAGATCAATCCCAAAAATTCTGCAGTCCGCATAGTACCGATCAGTGGTTAGAGTCTCTCCTGATGGAGTAGCTACTGCCAAGACCTTGTCTGGAAAGACTTTCGGTTCGACTCCCAAAACTTTAGCAAACTTAGGTGATACAAAAGTGTGAGAGGACCCAGTATTGAACAAAACAACAGATTTCTTTCTATTCAAAATAAGTTCTCCTATTACATAACACACACTCATTACATAACAGTTCATTATATAAGGCGGGAAAAAGAGAAACAATAGAAAACACTCTAAACATCCTCCCTCATACCAGTAATGACGTGATCCACTTCATCAGCATCAGCTTCAGTCAAGGCAAATACTCACTCCTGCTGGTACGGCTTCTTCCCAACTTGCTGCGTTGGTCCACTACGGGTGACATTCTGCGACTTGGGGCATTGAAACTTGTAATGTCCCGTCTCACCACAGTTGAAGCAAGTCACCACAGGAGGTTTCACTCAATTGTTTTCGGGTCTCCCAGCTATGTTGACGGCATTCGCTTCCATTGGTTTGAACCTCTGGGCCGGCGGCTGTCCCGTGAGGTTGCCAGAAACTGCGGGCCTCTTCCCAATATTCCAGTTGTTCCTCCGATTTTGAACAGCATGGAACTGCTCCATATCTGCCTCAGTGGCTGCAGCTCGTTTGACCAGCTTGTCAAACCTCCTAATACCAAGGGGTGTCATCCTGGATCTCAGACCTGGCCTCAACCCATGCTCGAACTTTCGAGCCTTCTTCGCCTCATCCATCACCAGTTCGGCGCATACCTCGAGAGCTGAGTGAATCTTGTCTCATACTCCCTAACCGACATGCTGCCCTGCTGCAGCGCCAGAAACTCTTAGATTCCACGTCTAAGAGTTGCTGCAATAACCAAGTCAACTACTGGGTCACCCGAGATCTGGCACATGATCGTCGTCGGTCACCCATCCCATATACATCCTAGTAGAGCTGGTATTGAGTTTTATCGGGTCGGATCCTCCACTACCCGGATCCGGACCCGGATCCGATATCTCACGGGTCTAAAATTTGGACTTAGACCCGGACATGCAAGAACCGGGTCCTAGTTAAATAAATCTCCCGTCGGGTTCAGTAGCGTGGATTAAATATTGGCTAAATTTGAAAAAACCACCTTGAACTATTCTCTTTATGCAGAAAACCTCACTGGACTTAATTTGCGAGGAAAACCACACTCAAGTATAGTTGCAAAAAATCCCCATGAAGTATATTTTCAAAAAACCACATCTAACTTTTCTGTTTGTACTAGATAACATTATTCATGTTTGCAAGTTGGTTCAGAAAACATCATGCATATTTCTCATTATTGTCAAAAAACTTCACTCAATTTTAGCAGAAAGTTCAGGCCGTCGAAGTGGATTTTTTTTTTTTTGCTACTATACTTGAGTGTGGTTTTCTGCGCAAAAAATAGTTCAGTGAGGTTTTTTTTGCATAAAGGGGATAGTTCAATGGGTTTTTTTTTTCAAATTTAGCCTTAAATATTTGCACGTAAGTATTTTGCACCCGATATCCTACGGTTCCAACAATTTTTACACTTAAGTATATGAATAAATATTATATTTACATATTCATATTCAACAATTACTATTTATATGTATATTCCTATTTCACTATTATTTAAATTTCATATTTTTGAGGTATTTTTAACGGGTCTGGATTCGGGTCCGGGTCGGTTCTATTTTGAGCGGACTCAGACCCAGATCCAGACCCGGAACCAGAAGTGTATCGGGTCTTATTTTAGGATCCGGATCCAGATACGTATAGATCGGGTCGGTTCCGATCCAATGTCGGGTCCGGATAAATGTGACAGGGCTACGTTCTACATTACAAAATTAATATCTCATCGTAATCAGTTCCTTTCTGTGTGATGTTTGCACTATTGTAAAACAATCTCTGATTTTCTTTTGAATTAATCCATTGCGATATTTGGGGACCACGTGCCCAGTGCCCACATTCTAATGCACTCTTTTCCTCCATGATTGTCGAATTGCTCACGTTGTGCTTGGACTTTACTCGATAAGATATAAGTCAGAAGCCTACAAATTCTTTTCATCCAGTTACACATGGTTATATATCATGTATCAGATTGTAGCTTTCTGTGTAAGAAATCTGATAGCAACTTGTGTTGGATCTTGTGAATGACTCGTATCTCTCTCTACCAGGCCCCCCAGTTTTGCAACTATTCAAGTTATATGTTAATTTGTCTTTTATTTATATATCCAAGTGGCTGTGGAAAACTTCATAAAATCACAATACTTCATCCATCAGTTAAAACTTCTTCAACTCTTGACAGGAAACTTTAATAAATCTCTTAAAGGCTTTATTTCGACACAAATTTAAAAATAAACCTTGGTTTAACCAGAACAAAGAACTAATGAAATATATGTTAGAACCACCAGGACTAAACAGACACGTAATGATAAACAGTAGTTTATGTGACTCAAACCAACTGATCGATCAGGTTTTTTTTTTTTTTTTTTTTGAATATATATAGAATGATCAGGTTTTGCTAAGGTCTTACAGCAGATAGAGAACTAAATGCTCTTGCCAAGTGAAACAGAGGATGCCTCTCAAGTGGTCTTATAAGGCTTTGTGAATAGTTAGAAGGAGGAAAAACACCGAGGCCCATGGATTTGTTTTAATCCTATGGGTAGATAGGCGAAACGGGTGAGAAATGTTTCAGCAAAATGTTTAGTCTAGATAATGAATATCATAGCTAGTCAAAATATTGTAATGTAGTGTTCTAATATAAAATTTGCAAGACATGAAGGCATATAGCATTGGTATCGGGTCGGGTCCTTCACTACCCGGATCCGGACCCGGTCCCGGTCCCCTACGGGTCCAAAAATTGGACCCGGACCCAATTCTGTGAGGACCGGGTCCGGATCCTATTAAAATATTCCTACCCGTTCGGGTAGGAGCGGGAGTGTGAGCGTCGAGCGGAGGCAGAGAGTGGAGAATTTAGAATAGAGGAGAGAAGAAAAAGGCATGAGTTTTGAGTTTGGACGAAGAAGATTTAGAATTGAGCAGGAAGGAGGGGAGGGATGTGGATAGAATATTTATTTTTATGTTATTTTTTGGATTTTTTTAACTGGTCCGGGTCCGGGTCGGATCTCTTTTGAGTGGACCCGGACCCGGACCTGAAAATACAACGGGTCTCATTTTACGATCCGGACTCGGACCCGAATAGACAGGGTCGGTTCCGGTCCAATGCCGGATCCGGGTCGGATCCGGATTACGGGTATTTATACCAATGCTGAAGGCATAGAGACAAAGAGAAGATAGAAACATAAGAGAAATGACTTTTACAAGAACCTGAAAATTGGAACTTTGCTTCCATATTGTACAGATGTCCATGCATAGTTCACTGATATGGCTAGAAAATGGAACCAAATCGATCATGCATGAATCTCAAATCTCTCAGGGGTAAAGCAGTAATTTCCATTACAAACGGGTTGAAAATGGGACTGGATCTTTTCCAAGCCCAATAACCCAAAAAATGGTGTGCCTTACTAGGTTAGGATGACAGACCATTATAAATAAATCTAGATCATTTAAAGAGTTATTTAAATTGACGATTATCTCTAAGAGACGATTTAAACTAAATCTCTTTCAATGAAGGAATTTGAATTCTATTTCTTATCCAAAAGAAACTGGGAAGTATAGATAAATGATTATCTCGAAACTGGTCCCAAAGGCGACTATAAATACGCCATATCCCATCAGAATCAAAAATCAGTATCTTTATCAAAAAAGCTCTTTCATAATCTTCCCGATTACTGACTTGAGCGTCGGAGGTTTCGTCGTCGGGATCAATCCCGGTATTTCGAACTTTTTGCAGATCTGCAGCAGAGTTAAGTGTTGGAATATTTTTTGGGATATTTTCGGGCCAGATTTCGGTGGGCTCCAGCTATCGGCGGCGGCGGAAAGTGATTGGATTACGTTCCTCTCGTCGAGTACTATTCCGTAATGTACTCATTTGCCAAAAATGGTTTCCGTATGAATGAGAAATGTATGTCCAAAGTTGGGTACTCGAAATGTATTAACTTGAAAATTTGGAATGGATAGTCTCACATCGGAAGATGGGAAAGATTTCTCTAGTATATAAGCTAAAGAAATGGACTAAAGGGCGTAGCCCTGGGGTTACCACTAATGTGTAGTGAAGAGAGGACCTAGCCAAAATTACAAACACACACACACGCGCGCGCCCGGCCCAGCTCTGGCTTCAACTCTGGCCATTTTTTTTCCCGCACCAAAATTTTTCCCAGTTTACTGTTGAGGCTTTTCAAATTCTGTAACTGGTACCATTACTTTGTAACAGCAGAGTAATGGCTCATCAGTTACGTTTTTGAACCATTGCTCTGCTGTTACAGAGTAATGGACCCTTCTGTTACTCCTCTTCTCCTATAAGAGCAGTAATTTTTGTCTGCCAGTACGAGTTTTTCAAATCTCCTTCTTCTTCTTCCTCTGAGTCAAAGTCTGAGAGTACAACACAACTACTGGTTCGCTGAGATCTCTGAAGCTAGGGTGCTGCTCTTCAGGGAAAGGTAATACAGTTGTATCCTGTGAGGCAATTCGTCAACCACCGTTGCACTACGGGGCGAATTTTGCTTTAAGGACAGAGATCTTAATCTCGATTGTGTATTGAAGTGTCTGGTTTGTTCTTTTATTTTCTGTAATTATATTTCTTCACAAACATTGTTAGCAGATTCCTATTTTATGAAATTCAAGTTCTAACATTGAAAACGTCAACATCAGCAAGTAGTAAGAAGGTTAGCTTTTATTGATTCAAGAAGAATTCGCAAATCATCTATTTGCTCCCACACAAAAATTAGCAGCAACGTTGACAGAGCTTGAAAATTTGGCAATGCATGGTATCTACGATGTTGTGCAAAAATGAGAGCAGTGTCCAATCTCAGTAAAATGAAACCTTGAACTCTTCAAACACTTAGGTTCTGTTTGGTTTGTTGTTTTTTTCTCTTTTTTTTCTTTCCAAAACCCCAAAACCCGTTTGGTTAGATTGTTTAGTGAAAACAGTTTTCACAAAACTCCACTTCAATTATTTTCTGTTTTTTCACATCCTCACTCTAATTATTATTATTATTATTATTATTATTATTATAATATATTATATTATTATTTTTATTTTTTAATATATATATATATACACACACACACTATTATTATAATATATATTATTATTTCATATATACTATTATATATATATTATTATAATATTTTATTATTATTATTATAATATATATTATTATTATTTTATATTACTATTACATATTATTATATAATTTATTATTATTATATTAAATTATTTAATATATTATTATTATATTTTATTATTACATATATATTATTATAATTATTATATGTTATTATATATATGTATATAATTAAATATGTTTATTATAATAAATTATTTGATATTATTATAATATATTATTATTTTATATATACTATTATTATTATTATATTATTGTTATATATATTATTATTATACATACTATTTTATATATACTATTATTATATTATATTATTATTATATATATTATTACTATTATTATATATTACTATTATATACTATTATATATATTATTATATATATTAATATATAATATGTAACTATTATATATTAATATATAATATATAACTATTATATATTATTATATATATTATTATATAATATATTACTATTATATATTATTATATAATATAATATTATTATAATATATTGTTATATATATATACTATTATTATAATATATATTATTTTTTCATATATATACTATTTTATATATACTATTATAATAATCTATTATTATTATAATATATATTATTATTATTATAATATATATTATTATTATTATTATTATATATTACTTTTATAAATTATTATATATATTATTATATAATTTAATATTATTGTAATAAATTGTGTAATATATAATTATAATAGATTATTATTACATATATATTGTTATAATTATTATATGTTATTATATATATGTATATAATTAAATATGTTTATTATAATAAATTATTTCATATTATCATATAATATACAATTATTATAATATATTGTTATTTTATATATACTATTATTATATTATTTTATTATTATATATATTATTATTATATTATATTATTATTATATATATTATTATTATATTATATTATTATTACATATATATATTATATTATATTATTATATAGATATATACTATTTTATATATACTATTATAATAATCTATTATTATTATAATATATATTATTATTATTATGTATTACTATTATTATATATTACTATTATATATTATTATATAATTTATTATTATTATAATAAACTGTCTAATATATAATTTGAATATATTATTATGACATATATATTATTATAATTATTATATATTATTATATATATGTATATTATTAAATATGTTTATTAATATACAATTATTATAATATATTATTGATATGGCTAAAAATGGGGTTTAATCGGAACCGTCCAAATCGGGCGCGAATCTCGAGACCTGAGGATAAAACGGTAATTTCACCCACAAAGGGACCAAAACGGATATTGGATCTGCCCTCCTAGTGCCCAATGATCCGCGAATGGATCCACCACCAAGAGGGTGCGGGTCCCCACCCGCTGCGTACCCAATCCATCAAGATAGAGTCAGGGTTCCTGATTAAATATAATCAACGGCCCTGATGAACGTCTATCTCTTCACGGGGGATTAGGGATTAAATTCCTTATCTGATTACGGGGAATATATATTGTCAGATTACCTTCCTCATCTGATGATGGAGGACATTCCTTATCGAATCACGGGGATTACATTCCTAATCCGCTCCCTAAGACGCCTATAAATACCCCCCATCCATCTCCATTAAGAGGTAATCAACTCTTCACCAGTTTTTACGCTCTTTCATAATCTCTTTGATTACTGACTTGAGCGTCGGAGGGTGCGTCGCCGGGATCCCCCCCGGTGTCTCGCACTTTTTGCAGGTGCACGGCAGGAACGTCGAACGAGGCCCGACGGAACAGGTATGCAGGTTTTCCTATTCAGTTTCCCCAAGAATCCACAAGTTCTATCTGTTTGCCCCCACACCAAATTTAGCGGCAACAGATTGGCGCCGTCTGTGGGAAACTAACGAATAGGGACCTCTCCTCTTCCCGGTGAACAGGTTCTCTCCTACCATGCCGCCTCGCAAAGTTAGATCTAGGGGCTCCAACCGAGCGCCCAACCCTGACCAACAAGAAGTCCATCCTGATCCCGCTCAGCAACAAGGGCAACTCCCTCCTACCATGGAAGAGCCGCTTCAACAGAACCCCCCTCCTGATCCAAAGGGTCCTAACCCTCAGAAACAGCCTCTTCACCAAGAGAACCTCTCCATCCACAACGCCTCCAGTGCCTCCATGGCCTCCCATCATCCCCGCGCCTCTGGTCGCCACGATGCCCATCCCAAACGCCCGGAGGATAAGGACCTTCGTCGCCATCTGGACGAAAAGCGGGCTCGGGGAGAAGCCTCCCGCCAAGAGCGATCCCCCCGACACCGGGGACACAGGGGGTCCCCCGCCCGAAGAGGGAGAAAAGACTCCCCCGATCACTACCGAAGGAGGCACTCTCCGGCAGGTCGGCAGCAGCATCGGGACAATGAGGCACCCATCACCCGTGCCGAGTTCCAGCAATTCCAAGCAATGGTACAACAGGCCCTCAATCTCCGTCAGAATCCCAATGAGCCGAGGGCCCCCTCCCCACCTCCGGTCCGGAGCCCTCGCCAACGTTCCCCTTCTCCTCGACCCGCTCCTACCAATTCCAGACGCACCCCAAGTCCTCGTCGTTCCCGAAGCTACCGTCGCCGCAGCCCTCGCTCCCCATCATACGAAGACGAGTCCCGTGGCTCGGCAGATCACCGCCGGAGAGATGACACCATGAACCGCCGCCTGAACGAGGTGGAAAAACTCTTGGGACAGATAAACCGAGAAGAAGAACTCAGGGGGAGGACCCTCCGTCCTAGCCGACCCCCGTTCTCCCGGACCATAGTGGATACTCCTGTTCCCTTTGGTTTCAAACCTCTCCAGTTCGAGAACTACACTGGGGAGACCGATCCAGTTGACCACATCGAAGGCTTTAAGACTTTGATGCTCCTCCATCAAGCGTCCGATGCCCTCCTCTGCAAAACATTCCCTGCAACTCTGAAAGGCCCGGCTCGAGAATGGTACTCTCGTCTTGCCCCGGCGTCAATATTCTCCTTCGAACAGTTCGAGACCCTGTTCATCACCCATTTCGTCAGCAGCCGAAGGACCGAGAAAACCAGCATCTCACTATTGCACCTCCGTCAGCAAAAGGGGGAAAAACTGAGGGACTACGTGAAGAGATTCACAGCCGAAGCTAGAACTATTGCCTCCCTCGACCAATCGGTCGCTACCGCAGCATTCCAATCCAACATTCTCAATTCCAACCTCCGCTCCTCCCTTGCCAAGAAACCCCCACATGACTTTTCGGACCTTCTTCTTCGCACCGAAAAGTACATTCGGGCCGAAGAGGCCGAGCGACCCCCCAACTGGGAAGCGCCCGCCTCCGGGCTCAAAAGGAAGGGGGCAGAAGAAGAAGGAGCCAAGAAGCTCCAGAAGGATAATGCCGGCCAGCGCCGACCTCCCCCTAGATTTGAGAAGTTCACTCCCCTCAACGCTAACCTCTCAGCCATCTTCATGGAGGTCGAAAAAGACGGGGTCTTGCCTCCAGCTCCCAAAATGAATACTCCCGCCAAGAGAAGAGATAAAGAGAAATGGTGCCGTTATCACCGGGACCACGGGCATGACACCAACGACTGCCGTGCTCTGAGGAACGAGATCGAAGCCCTTATCCAGAGGGGACAGCTGACGAAGTTTGTAAAAAAGGACCGAGCCGAGCCCCCTCTCCCGCCTCGGGGGGCTAACAAGCGTCCGGAAAGAGAAGAGACGCCAGACTTCGAGGAAGAGCGAGTCCTCCACCTCATCCATGGGGGTCCGATGGGAGGCTTCTCGAACTCCTCCCGAAAAGCATTTATCAGAGAGGTCAATTCAGTCCGAACCACGCCTCCTCCCAAGGGCCTCGGAGTGCCAGTTACCTTCTCCGACGAAGATCTCGAGGGAGTTCGTATCCCGCATTGTGACGCTCTCGTCATCAGCCTCCACATGGCAAATTTCAAAGTGGAGAGGATCTTAGTCGACAACGGCAGCTCCGTCAACATCCTATTCCTCTCCGCTTTCAAAGGCCTAAAGCTCTCCAGAGACAGACTCAAACCCGCCGGTTACACTCTCCATGGGTTCACGGGGGTTCCGGTAACTATAGAAGGGGTGATCACCCTCGATGTAACTGCCGGACAAACCCCTACCACCAGAACGGAGCCAATGGACTTCATGGTAGTGGATGTTCCCGCTGCCTACAACGTCATTTTGGGCAGGCCCGGCCTCGCGGCTCTGGAAGCGGTTTCCCTCGGCATATCATCTGAAGATGAAATTTCCCACCCGATCCGGGGTCGGAGAAGTAAGGGGAAATCAGGAGCAGGCCCGGAAATGCTACATGACTTCGACCCTTGGGCCCGTCCTCTCTTTAGAGACCCTGGAAATTCCCCAAGATTCCACAAGACCGACCTCCGAGCCAGCGGACGAATTGGAGGAGGTGCTCTTCTCCGAACAAGAGCCGACCCGCAAGTTCTTCGTAAGCAAGGCCCTCCCGTCCGCCCTATACTCAGATATTGTGGAATGCATCCGAGACAATCAAGACCTCTTCGCATGGTCCGCAGCTGACATGCCCGGTATCTCCGAAGAGCTCTTAGTCCACCACTTGAGTGTTGATCCGGGGTCCAAACCGGTTCAGCAGAAGAGGCGTAAGTTCGCCCCCGAGCGACAGCTCGCTATTAAAGAAGAGGTAGATAAATTGCTGAAGGCCCGATTCATACAGGAGGTAAACTACCCTGAATGGTTATCGAACGTAGTAATGGTGAAGAAGTCCAACGGAACATGGAGAATTTGCATTGATTTCACCGACCTCAACAAAGCCTGTCCCAAAGATCCCTTCCCTCTACCGAGCATCGACACTCTGATTGACGCAACCTCGGGACATGAGCTTCTAAGCTTCATGGACGCTTTCTCGGGTTACAATCAGATAAGGATGTTCCCGCCAGATATCCCAAAGACGTCTTTTGTAACCGACCAAGGCCTTTATTACTACAGGGTCATGCCATTCGGCCTAAAGAACGCGGGGGCAACATACCAGCGCCTCGTCAACAAAGTTTTTCAGGCTCAGATCGGCAGAAACATGGAAGTGTATGTCGATGACATGCTGGTGAAAAGCATCCGAGGTGCTGATCATGTGACCGACCTCCAAGAAGCATTTGATGTTTTAAGAAGGAACAACATGAGACTCAACCCGAACAAATGTGCGTTCGGCGTCTCATCAGGCAAGTTCCTCGGCTTTATGGTTAGCCAACGAGGAATAGAGGCGAATCCGGAGAAGATCAAGGCCATACTGGACATGGCCCCCCCTAGAAATGTCAAAGAAGTTCAGAGGCTGACTGGTCGCTTAGCCGCCATAGGGCGCTTCCTGTCGAAGTCCGGGGAGAAGTGCCTCCCGTTCTTCAAAGCCCTCAGGGGGGCTAAAGGATTCGAGTGGGGGCAGCAGCAACAAGACTCCTTTGACCAGCTTAAAGCCTACCTCGTCAATCCCCCTCTCCTTAGCAAACCAGTACCCGGCGAACCGCTCTACCTCTACCTCGCGGCTTCCGAGCAGACGCTCAGTGCGGTCTTAGTCAGAGAAGAAGAAAGGGCTCAGAAGCCCATATACTACGTCAGCAAGGTGCTCCGGGATGCCGAACTTCGGTACCCGAAAATTGAGAAAATGGCGTATGCCCTGGTAATGGCCGCAAGAAAACTTAGACCCTACTTTCAGTCTCATTCGGTGGTCGTCCTTACCGACCAGCCACTGAAACAGATTCTTCACAAACCCGAGACTTCTGGTCGCCTCATGAAGTGGTCGATCGAGCTGAGCCAGCACGATATAACTTATCAGCCTCGGACTGCAATCAAGGCGCAGGCACTGGCCGAATTCATAGTTGAGACTACAATCCCCGAGTCTGGCCAAGCAGCAAAGGGACCCCCCGTCTGGTCGGTCTATGTTGACGGGTCCTCTTGTAATGAGGGTAGCGGGGCAGGAGTCATCCTGGCAGGACCAGATGGCTTCGTCCTCCAATACTCACTCCGGATAAATTTCAAAGCCTCGAACAACGAGGCCGAGTATGAAGCACTAATAGCCGGGCTTCGAATGGCCCGAAATGCAGGAGCACGTCGGCTACGGATTTTCAGCGACTCCCAGTTGATTGTTAACCAGGTCCTCGGCGAGTATGAAGCCCGCGACGATAGAATGGCTAAATACTTGTCCAAAGTAAAGAGCCTCATGGCGCTGTTCGACGAGGCTCTCATCCAAAGGATCCCTCGAGAAGAAAATGCTCAGGCCGACGCCTTATCCAAGTTAGCCTCCTCCTCCCTTCAAGGTCTGGAACAGACCGTTTTGATAGAAGTCCTCCTAAAGCCGAGCATAGAGGACGAAGCGCCAGACTCCGTTGAAGCATTGCCCGTCCTCCTCGAAGACAACTGGATGAAACCCATTGTCGAATTCCTGAGGAACGGACTCCTCCCTGAAGATCCGAGGGAAGCACGAAGAATTAGGGCCCGAGCCGAGCGTTTTACTTTACTCGAAGGCATCTTATACAAACGCTCCTTCACCCAAGCGGATGGTCGACCGTATCTAAGGTGCCTCTCCCCCGAGCAAGCCGACTACGCCCTACAAGAGCTCCATGAGGGGATCGGCGGAGCCCATTCTGGATCCAGGGCTCTGGCGCGCAAGGTATTGAACTATGGGTATTACTGGCCCACTCTCCTACGGGACGCCGAACGACACGTTCGGCAGTGCAGCTCCTGCCAAAAGTATGCAGACATCCGACGTCTTCCGCAGGCACCGCTGACCTCCCTATCAAGTCCCGTTCCCTTCGCTATGTGGGGGATGGACTTACTGGGACCATTCCCTCCAGCCCCCGGACAGCTAAAGTTCCTAGTCGTGGCAGTTGACTATTTCTCTAAGTGGATAGAAGCCGAACCCCTGGCTACGATCACCGAACATAGGGTCGTTCAGTTCTTCTGGAAGAATGTGATTTGCCGGTTCGGCGTTCCCCGAGTCATAGTCACAGATAACGGGACACAGTTTACTGGAGCCGCCTTCCGAGCCTTGTGTGAAGACCTTTCCATACAACACCGATTCTCCTCCGTCTCCCATCCTCAGTCGAATGGCCAAGCTGAGAATGCCAACCGACAGATTCTTGCAGGAATCAAGAAGAGGTTAGACAAGTGTTCCAAGGGACTATGGGTCAATCAGCTGCCGAACGTACTCTGGAATCACCGCACCACCAAGCGGACCCCAACAGGCGAGAGCCCATTTAATCTCACCTATGGGGCCGAAGCCATCATCCCCCTAGAAGTCGGGATACCCTCTCCTCGCCTGATCGCTTATGAAGAAGAGCAGAATGCTAGAGAACTCAGAACAAGCCTAGACCTGATAGACGAAATCCGAGAGAGAGCTGCCATACGCCAGCAAGCTTACCGAAGAAGGATCGAGCTGGCATACAACAAAAGAGTCCGCCCAACGGACCTCAAAGAAGGGGATTTAGTCCTTCGGAAGTTGGCCATATCATTCCCCGGGCAGAAAAGCAAGCTGGCCCCGAACTGGGAGGGACCGTACAAGATCTCGAAAGTAATCCGCCCCGGTACCTACAAGCTAGAGGATCTCGAAGGCAGAGAAATTCTCCGGACTTGGAACGCCGACCATCTTTTGAAATACCAGGAGAAGGCAACTACGTCTCTCCAAGTAACTCGAGATGCCGAACCGTTCCCCTCCTTTCTCTAGTCATAGTTTGTCCTTTTTGTGCTTTCTTTTATTATTGTAATAACGGCTAGCAACTTTAGAAGCAGCCGATCGTTAGATGTTAATAAATGAAGTTTCTTCATGTTTTCACTACTATTACATCCCTCTGCTTGTAACTCTTAAATGTCACAATGGTTCCGGAGTCCAACACTTGGCTCGATTCTACTTCGCGAGCTCGCTCCTAAGCGAGCTAGAAGTAGCTCGCCATTCGAAAATGCTCCCACAGCCGTTGAATGGTACGGAGTCCAACACTTGGTTCGACCCTACTCCGCAAGCTCGCTCCTAAGCGACCTAGGGGTAGCTCGCCATTCGAAATTGCTCCTACACCCCTTAGACTGACAATGGTTCCGGAGTCCAACACTTGGCTCGATTCTACTCCGCAAGCTCGCTCCTAAGCGAGCTAGGGGTAGCTCGCCATTCGAAAATGCTCCCACAGCCGTTGAATGGTACGGAGTCCAACACTTGGTTCGACCCTACTCCGCAAGCTCGCTCCTAAGCGACCTAGGGGTAGCTCGCCATTCGAAATTGCTCCTACACCCCTTAGACTGACAATGGTTCCGGAGTCCAACACTTGGCTCGATTCTACTCCGCAAGCTCGCTCCTAAGCGAGCTAGGGGTAGCTCGCCATTCGAAAATGCTCCCACAGCCGTTGAATGGTACGGAGTCCAACACTCGGTTCGACCCTACTCCGCAAGCTCGCTCCTAAGCGAGCTAGGGGTAGCTCGCCATTCGAAATTGCTCCTACACCCCTTAAACTGACAATGGTTCCGGAGTCCAACACTTGGCTCGATTCTACTTCGCGAGCTCGCTCCTAAGCGAGCTAGAAGTAGCTCGCCATTCGAAAATGCTCCCACAGCCGTTGAATGGTACGGAGTCCAACACTTGGTTCGACCCTACTCCGCAAGCTCGCTCCTAAGCGACCTAGGGGTAGCTCGCCATTCGAAATTGCTCCTACACCCCTTAAACTGACAATGGTTCCGGAGTCCAACACTTGGCTCGATTCTACTCCGCAAGCTCGCTCCTAAGCGAGCTAGGGGTAGCTCGCCATTCGAAAATGCTCCCACAGCCGTTGAATGGTACGGAGTCCAACACTCGGTTCGACCCTACTCCGCAAGCTCGCTCCTAAGCGAGCTAGGGGTAGCTCGCCATTCGAAATTGCTCCTACACCCCTTGAACTGACAATGGTTCCGGAGTCCAACACTTGGCTCGATTCTACTCCGCAAGCTCGCTCCTAAGCGAGCTAGGGGTAGCTCGCCATTCGAAAATGCTCCCACAGCCGTTGAATGGTACGGAGTCCAACACTTGGTTCGACCCTACTCCGCAAGCTCGCTCCTAAGCGACCTAGGGGTAGCTCGCCATTCGAAATTGCTCCTACACCCCTTAAACTGACAATGGTTCCGGAGTCCGCCAAACGAGCTAGGGACAGCTCACCGTCCTAAAAAACGCTCCGACGACGTTAACCTAATCAAGCAAGTGCACAACTCGGCTCGATGTTACTTCGCGACTCCACTCATGATCGACCTAAAAGAAGCTCGCCATTCGGAGTTCGACAGTTCAGAAGTTACCCCATGACAAACAACATTCACAGCAATGAAACACGCAAGTTCGGCAATAACGCATTTATTAATGAAACAGATGTGATACAAAGGCAAACACAAACAGGAGCACGACTCAACAAGGGTATTTACAATACCGACTCGTCACACTTAGGAGGAAAAAAAAAAAAAAGGAGAGAGCAAAGAACGCGCGGAACCGACCACTTCAGCGCTTCTTCGGAGCTGGAGCATTCCGCTTCAAGGACACTCGAGAGTGACGACGCTTGTCCCCGGAGCGCGACCCCAAGCCGGCAAACTGGGACGTATCCTCGGCACCGCTCCTGGCAGCTACGCCGACAGACGCCCCGCTCGAGGAGATTGCCACCGAGCTCTGCGCGTCCCCCGGGCTGGGTTGGCCGATCCGCTGACGGGTCGCCATCTCATAGAAAGTGATGCCCCGCTCACTCTCAGCACGAGTGCATGACGTGCTTCGAACGTTGATCGGCCCTGAATGTGGCTTCAGACGAGCCACTTCCGCCTCCAACTCTGAGATCCTGTCCCGCAACGAGTCGTCTTTAACGTCGACTTCGAAATGTGGGGGTATCGCGGAGTCCGGCACTCCAGATCGACTAGCGACGAGGTGCCGAAGGTGGGTGACTTCGATGCTTTTATCCACCGTCGCCCTCTTGAGCGCTTCGACTTCAGCAGTCAACTCGACTCGTTCGGTCGTCAACTTGGCCACCTCGGCCGTCAGCCCCTCGCCCTCACTCCGGAGCTTTGCCTCTACGGACTGCAGATGCTGTATCTCGGAAAGCAACTCGTCCTTCTCCGCTGTTATTTTGGACAAATTATGACGAATGCACTGAACACGAATCTCATTACTGAAATCAGTGGGCAAGTGTTCACCTTCGGGTATGAGCTCGGCGATTCGGCTTTCCAAACGACGAATCTCGATATCACGCCGGCCAAGGACGAGCTGGAGATGCTTCCTCTCGCTCTCGGCTCGGCGCAATCCGAGCTCGACCTCATAAAGTTTCTCCCTACACCTAGCCAGACACAGCCTCGTCGCCCCTAGGCCAGCTTCGGCTTTAACCTCCTCGTCCGGGCAGGAAAGCTCGACGCCTTGGGGGATCACCATAAGCTGCAAAGAAATCGGAGCAATCAGCGAAAACGTTGAGCGTGGCCGAAGCACCGCACTTGGAAAAATTTTCATCTCTAAAAACAAAGTTTGACAGTTCGGCAAAAGAGGGGGCATAAAACAGAAATTTCCGAGCACCAACACTTGCAAAAATTTTGATTTCATTTACGTCAAAAGAAGCGGTGGCTAGTCCGCTATTAGGCATTACAAAGTTCGATAAAAAAAAAAAAAAAAAAAAGAGAAAAAGAGCAGAAACAGCCAAAAACAATAAAACGAGAGGCGGATCAGTGCTCGACCTCTTTCCCCGGGCGACGAGGCGGAGTAGGGGTCGACTTCGCCGAAGGAGACGCCGCCGCCAGTGGAGTGGCCGTGACGCTCGGGACCTCGCCAGTAACCCCGGCATCGGCATCAGCGCCGTCCTCCTCCTCCTCCTCCTCTTCCCCTTCGGACTCGGGGTCGAAGCCCTCGACGTGTCCGGGGAAGAGTCGCCATCCCGAGACGTCCACCCCGGGGTACGCCTCTCGCACCCGGTCGAGGGCAGTGGCGAAGGCCTTCGCCATGTTCTGCGCGAGGTACCCCTGGGCCTTCTTCAAGGTGGCGTCCTCCACCTCCTTCACAGCCGCCGCCTGCTTCGCCTCGGCCTCGGCCAACTGATTGGCCGACCCCTCCTTCTCCCGACGCAGCTCGTCCTCCAGCCTCTTCACTTCGGCCTCGAGGTGCTGGATCCTCGCGGACCGGCCTTCATGCTCAACTCGGAGCTTGTCGAGCTGGTTCGACATCCGAGCCTTCTCGTTCCGAGCCTGGTCGGACTCCTGCTTCAGCTCCTTCTCGAGGGCGGTCAGCCGTTCGGTGAGGTGACCGAAGTGGACGACGATCTGCAAGGGAAAGAGGAAGAACTCAGAGAGTTAGAAAAATTTTGTGATTCAAGATGAAACGAATGAAGGGAACTCGGGACTTACCGATACCGCCGAACGAGCGATCTCGATCACGTCGTCGCCCTGCCTCCCCGCGTCCATGGCGGTGCGGTCCTTCGGGGTGGCGAGATGCTTGACAGCCTGCATACTCGCCAACGAGTTCCCGAGGAACCCATCGTGCCTCCGGACCTGCCAGTCCGGAATGTGGATCCGCTTGTGCTCCTCCGTCAGGAGCTCCTCGCCTGCTACGGTTAGCGGCGGGGTCGGCATGGCGAGCGCGGCGGCAATGGGGAAATCCCCCTCAGGAGCAGTAGCCGAAGGCCCCGCCACGGTGACGACCGGGTCGTCAGCAACCTCCACCGCCTGGTCGGGTGCCGCAATCCTCGGCACCTTCGGAGTCGAGGGCAGCTTCGACGCGACCCTCTTCCGCTTCCTCGGCGCCTTACTGGCGAGCCCAGCCCGGAGCGCCAACACCGCTTCGTAGTCCATAGATTCTACATCAAATGAAAAAAAAAAAAAAAAAAATGATTAGCACAAAAGAAGAACAGGACAACAAGTACAAAAAAAAAGAACTTGGCGAAAAGCCGCGTACTAGGATCTACGCGGCCGAGCCCTCCCCTGTAAAGAACGTCTTCCGTCAACTCTTTCCAGTCGTACTTCGGCCGGTCGAGAAGGGTCCGAACCGCCCCTTCCTCTTCTACTGAGAGTCTCGGCAGCGCCGTCGCCCTCTTGGTCACCCCCTCTGCCCAATTGGTGGGGATCGGCCAGGCCTCTCGACTCCGCACGACGACCCACTTCTCTCGCCAATGCTTGATAGAGTCTGGGCAGACCACGAGCCTGCCGCCGTGCCTCGGAGTCAGATAATACCGGTACTCCGACTTGTTCCCTTGGTGGAGCCGGTATATCGTCCGAAGCACGTTCAGCTGCGGTTCGATCCCCGCGGCCTGGCAATGAAGAACGAAGCCATTAATCACTCGCCACGCGTTCGGCATGAGCTGGATAGGGCAGACCCCATACCAGCTCACCACGGTAATTGCGAACGCGTGGAGAGGTAGCCGGGCGCCGGCGATAAAGGCATCAACCGGCCAGCAACACATGGTCACTGGCAGCGGCGAATTGGCCCTAACTCCGGGGCCCGGCAACATGATTTCGTACTCCTCCGGGATGAAAAAAGCATCCCGGATCGCCGCCAACTCCTCCTCGCGAAGGATCGACGCTGCATCATCCGCCTCCGTCGTCTCCCTCGCTTCATTCTCCTCGAAGGTCCTCTCCCTCCCATGGACAATCCGCTCGGCCTGGTCCTTCGGGAGCTCCCTAACCCTATGCAGACCCGTCAACGGACCCGGTAGCTGTCCGAACTCCCCCATCCTCTTCGGCTCCTCGACGATGGAATCCTTCCCGAACACCTTCCCCTTAGGCGGGTTCGGAGACGAGGCCTCGGCGCCTTGAAGGGAGGGCTCGGACCAAGAGACTTCATCTGAGACAGAAGCTACAGACATAACTTATAAATTACCTTGAAAGGAAGGAGCTGCCGAAAAACCTCGCCTGAGTCAAACGCCGGTGCCGGAAAAACTCGTCTGAGACACTAGAGAACACCTGAGCAAATGAGAGGAGAAGTGAGAAATGAGGGGGGGGGGTGAGGATTTATAGAAGGGGGGCACGCCCCACGAGGCTAATGGGCTTGTACGGCCGGCCCATCTAAACCAAGCGGCGGAGCGATCCCAATCGTCACCTCGTTAACCGCAGCGAATCATGAGATGCATTTAATGCTATCCCATCTGATGGAATCCCAGAGGTCACAGCATTTAATGGGCGTCCCATCTGTCAGGGTTGTCAGAATTGTCAGAATTGTCAGACGTTCAAATGGCGCACAGAAGAGACAAACTCACATAAATGACAAGTCTGCGCGCTCGGCACCCACTGCCGAGCATTCGGGACACCGACCCTGTTATAGGGGAAAAAAGTCACGCTCGGCACCCACTGCCGAGCATTCGTGACACCGACCCTGTTATAGGGGAAAAAGTCACGCTCGGCACCCACTGCCGAGCATTCGTGACACCGACCCTGTTATAGGGGAAAAAGTCACGCTCGGCACCCACTGCCGAGCATTCGTGACACCGACCCTGTTATAGGGGAAAAAGTCACGCTCGGCACCCACTGCCGAGCATTCGTGACACCGACCCTGTTATAGGGAAAAAAGTCACGCTCGGCACCCACTGCCGAGCGTTCGTGACACCGACCCTGTTATAGGGGGAAAAGTCACGCTCGGCACCCACTGCCGAGCACTCGTGACACCGACCCTGTTATAGGGAAAAAAGTCACGCTCGGCACCCACTGCCGAGCATTCGTGACACCGACCCTGTTATAGGGGAAAAAGTCACGCTCGGCACCCACTGCCGAGCGTTCGTGACACCGACCCTGTTATAGGGGAAAAAAGTCACGCTCGGCACCCACTGCCGAGCATTCGTGACACCGACCCTGTTATGGGGGAAAAAGTCACGCTCGGCACCCACTGCCGAGCATTCGTGACACCGACCCTGTTATGGGGGAAAAAGTCACGCTCGGCACCCACTGCCGAGCATTCGTGACACCGACCCTGTTATAGGGGAAAAAGTCACGCTCGGCACCCACTGCCGAGCATTCGTGACACCGACCCTGTTATAGGGGAAAAAGTCACGCTCGGCACCCACTGCCGAGCATTCGTGACACCGACCCTGTTATAGGGGAAAAAGTCACGCTCGGCACCCACTGCCGAGCATTCGTGACACCGACCCTGTTATAGGGAAAAAACCGGTTCGGCACCGCTGCCGAGCGTTCGTGGCACCGACCCTCTTATAGGGAAAAAACCGGTTCGGCACCGCTGCCGAGCGTTCGTGGCACCGACCCTGTTATAGGGAAAAAACCGGTTCGGCACCGCTGCCGAGCGTTCGTGGCACCGACCTTCTTATAGGGAAAAAACCGGTTCGGCACCGCTGCCGAGCGTTCGTGGCACCGACCCTCTTATAGGGAAAAAACCGGTTCGGCACCGCTGCCGAGCGTTCGTGGCACCGACCCTCTTATAGGGAAAAAACCGGTTCGGCACCGCTGCCGAGCGTTCGTGGCACCGACCCTCTTATAGGGAAAAAACCGGTTCGGCACCGCTGCCGAGCGTTCGCGGCACCGACCCTCTTGTAGGGGAAAGACGAGTTCGGCGGACCGCCGAACTCGCTCCTGACGCTCGCCGTCCTGCCGAACTCACTTCCCTCTCGGGAAAAGCCCGTCGAGCCGCATATGGACCTCGGCCCCTTCGCCAGCGAACTCTAGGGGGGTCTAAAGCGTACTCCAAGTATACAAGACCACCGAATGACGAATTGACACTTTGCGAAGTTAATAAGATATCCCTGCAAGAATACCACATGACCATCGGAGTTCAGGAGCGACCCAGAGTTCAATCCGCTTGAAAAATCACCAAACTGCCTCCTTCAAGATTCAAAATCTTCCGTTTGGGCCCCGATACAACTCCACCAGCCATTAAAAAACTGCTAAACTACTCCTCAAAGGCCGATCAAGCTCAGCCTTTAGGAGTGGGGGGCTCGTGATATGGCTAAAAATGGGGTTTAATCGGAACCGTCCAAATCGGGCGCGAATCTCGAGACCTGAGGATAAAACGGTAATTTCACCCACAAAGGGACCAAAACGGATATTGGATCTGCCCTCCTAGTGCCCAATGATCCGCGAATGGATCCACCACCAAGAGGGTGCGGGTCCCCACCCGCTGCGTACCCAATCCATCAAGATAGAGTCAGGGTTCCTGATTAAATATAATCAACGGCCCTGATGAACGTCTATCTCTTCACGGGGGATTAGGGATTAAATTCCTTATCTGATTACGGGGAATATATATTGTCAGATTACCTTCCTCATCTGATGATGGAGGACATTCCTTATCGAATCACGGGGATTACATTCCTAATCCGCTCCCTAAGACGCCTATAAATACCCCCCATCCATCTCCATTAAGAGGTAATCAACTCTTCACCAGTTTTTACGCTCTTTCATAATCTCTTTGATTACTGACTTGAGCGTCGGAGGGTGCGTCGCCGGGATCCCCCCCGGTGTCTCGCACTTTTTGCAGGTGCACGGCAGGAACGTCGAACGAGGCCCGACGGAACAGGTACGCAGGTTTTCCTATTCAGTTTCCCCAAGAATCCACAAGTTCTATCTGTTTGCCCCCACACCAAATTTAGCGGCAACAATTATTATTTTATATATACTATTATTATATTATTTTATTATTATATATATTATTATTATATTATTATTATTATTATATATACTATTATTATATTATATTATTATTACATATATATATTATATTATATTATTATATAGATATATACTATTTTATATATACTATTATAATAATCTATTATTATTATAATAAATATTATTATTATTATATATTACTATTATTATATATTACTATTATATATTGTTATATAATTTATTATTATTATAATAAATTGTTTAATATATAATTTGAATATATTATTATGACACATATATTATTATAATTATTATATATTATTATATATATGTTTATTATTAAATATGTTTATTATAATAAAATATTTTATATTATTATATATCAATATGTATGTATATGTATACAACATTTATGTATCAGAGTATATTGTTATAATTATTATATGTTATTATATATATGTATATAATTAAATATGTTTATTATAATAAATTATTTCATATTATCATATAATATACAATTATTATAATATATTGTTATTTTATATATACTATTATTATATTATTTTATTATTATATATATTATTATTATATTATATTATTATTATATATATTATTATTATATTATATTATTATTACATATATATATTATATTATATTATTATATAGATATATACTATTTTATATATACTATTATAATAATCTATTATTATTATAATATATATTATTATTATTATATATTACTATTATATT